>CM076578.1:244140038-244740038 GCA_034641835.2 Pinus albicaulis | reverse complement strand
GTGGGTATGACTGCATAGGTGTAGGATAGGAATGTTGTGAATGGTTTGGCCCTCTCCATCCTTGTTTCCAAGATTGGGAGGGTTTTCCATAATGATATTGGTTCCCATGCTGCTAATGTTGAGAGTGACTAGTGTTAGGATAGGAATATGGATGTGCATTATAACCAAAACAATATGGTGGAAGTTTAGGAGCCATACCTGCACTTACCCGAGGCCAGTTTCTTTGTGCTCCCATAACATGCAATGATTCGACTTCAAGTTGTACTCCCTCAAGTATAGCTTTCAACCCAAGTATGGAAGGACATTTCTCCGTGGCATGGTTCTCTGCACAAATTGCACATTTATTAGTTCCTTTAACATCAAGAGGACATTCCCTTAAAATATGATTTTTCTACATTTTGGACAAAAAATAGATAATGAATCTTGTTCCTCTACAAGTTTTTGTTGAAATTTTAAAGATTATATCTTTTTTCTAACGGTATTCATTATTTAAATTTTCATGTTATCCATTTTTTTCTCCAATAAAACACTCATAGCATCAGTAGATTCGGTTTTTTTTATTTCTGTTTCGAATTCCTTTATCGGATCTATATTGGTTCCTTGAGAATTTCCTGCACAAGTCACAGATTTCATCAAAAGGTTTCTGGGAAATATCTGCTTGTCCTAATAAATTCAAATTATTCCTAGCATCATCAGTAAGTCCACGTAAGAACAAGGTCCTAATGGTACTTAGGTCAAATTTGTGATTTGACCTCTGAAGGATATACAAGAATCTCTCTAAGTAATCCTCTAAGGTCTCATCATCATTTTTCACAATAGTAAATATTTCATCATGAATATCTCTCGTTTTAAAATATTCATGATATTTTGACAAGAACATTATCTTCATTTGTTCCCAAGAAGCTATAATGTTTCCCCCTAGTCCCATGAACCAGTGCAATGTTACATCCTTGAGATTTGTGGAAAAGAATTTTAATATCTAAGCATCAAATGAATAATCATAGCTCCTACACAAAATATCAAAATCAAATAGAAAAGAGTCTGGAACTTCATGTACCTTACCATAGAAATGAGGAAGAGTTGATGGTGTTATATTCTTCATTTGCATAGTTACATCCAGATCCACAATTGGGAATCCAAAAGTGGATTTATCCTCATTTACCTTATTTTTTCCAGATCCCTTGACATGGTCCTCGTGATCTGCTATTGTTGTTCCTCCAATTGAACTACTCTCAACAGGCTGGGAAGGTTGACTACGGGTTATGATAGCCTCTTTCTTCCCCTTCATGGTTTGTGTCACTCATAGACTATTGTTGCTAGAATCCAAGTGGACAGTTCCTGCATGATGAGTTTGGGTTTTTTTGGACTTTCTGCCTACAAAAGAAGGCCCAATATGATTTTTTTTTTTTTCAAATTTACTAGTATTTTCATGGCCCTTAGTGGGCTTCAGACCGCTACCTCTTTAGGCATTCATTTTTAAAAAATGACAAAACAAGAATTCAATAAAATGCTATAAAGAAAAAAGTAACTCAACACCTAAAAATTCCTTCAATCAATAGAAGCACACTGCAAGAAAAAATGATAGCAAACTTACCCCTATTGCATAAAACGGAAAATTATTACCAATTAAAATCACCTCCCTGGAAATGGTGCCAAAATGTTGGGTGCGGGAATCACAGTTTAAGCAAACTCCTTTCAACACTTAAGTGTCAACTCGAGGTTCGTAGAATTAGAGATGAATCACAGGAAATGCCAAAAGTGGTATGAACTTCCCTATCTATTCCTACTTCTCAAATCAAAATCTTGTAGAATCGAAAAGAAAGATCACACAAGAATTTACACCAAATGAGTTCTAGTGCTGGAAAACGAAAGAAAGTAATTTGCAAAGAAATCAAATAAATGAACCTTCACACTTGCTGCAAAATTTTTTATTGTTGAAATGAAATTTTATGTTTATCTCCAATATGGGTGTTGGCAAGTTCACAAGTGGGCCCTTGGGAAGATCTGCCTTCTTAATGATTTTCCTTTCTACACCAAGTTGTTATTCATGCACTCTTGTAATATTCTTGCACTAGTATAGGTATGGTATTGAAGTGCAGGAAGTATATTTTTACTTTCACTGGAGATTTATGTCTTTGTGCAGGGGGCTCGACGCTTCTAGCTTTGAGCACTCTATTCTTGTTACAGGATATTGATTCTTGTACCATAACAAAGATTCCTGCACCAAGTTTCCAACTACTTTTGAACAAAGAAGAGTGTGTTAATATATGAAATAAATTACAGAGAGTGAATTAGAATTCTAAAATAACTTGCACATGAAAGAGAGATTCTTCAACCAACTAAATCTTACAAATGGAAATAAACCTTTAAGATAAAACAATCTTTAAAAGCCCAAGAAAAACTTCTTCAATCAAATATTTTTTGTATGCAATCGGATCTAACTTCAAGGGGTTCATTGTAATATTTCAAAGTAGCTTTAATCATTTTCCTTAAATCGTAGGATGCAGGCATAGATTAATATATTGCAACAACATTATTTTCCATTTCACAAAGTCATTCTTTAATCTGTTAGGTCCCTATATTACTAGTATAGTCCCTTATTGTTGTTAGTGTAATCCCCTTATTGTTATTATTGTGCCCTTAAATTATTATTGCTAGGTCGGCTAGGATTACATTGTGGCCGCATAGACTCCTATATATAGAAAGGAGGTTTTGTAATTTGTATCATCGAAGAATTGTCCATTCATGTAATGTAGTGGAGGTTGTCCCCTCGAAGTGGCTTATTTCTAAGGCATTGATATCTATTTTCTTCTATTTTTGGAGCTGGTTTCACAACATTTGGTATCAGAGCTTTGGATTCTAGGGTTTTCGCTGCTCCAAACCGGTCATCGTGGAATTTTCACTATAAATTTTTTTCTATGAAGGTTCAGAAGTTGAAATTTTTAGAGTGTGAAGCAGAAATCCTGGGGAACATCTTCACAAAATTTCAGAGCTTGGTTCGCAATATTTTCGGAGATATGATCTGTGGAAGTTAAGGATTTTTGCAGGCTCCTGTATTTAACCTAAACAGGTCATCACAGAATCTTTACCATAACGTTTTTTCTATGAATATTCAAAATCTTGAATTATTAGAGAGAAAAGCCGAAATCCTGAGGAAAATCGTCGCAAAATTTCAGAGCTTGGTTCGCGATAGTTTCGGAGATATGATTTGTGGAAGTTAGATATTTTTCAGGCTCCTGAATTTCATCTCAAAGAGGTTATCGTGGGAAAATATTCATAACTATCTCTCTGAGAATCCGATTGGAATGATGTAAAAATTGGCTGCAATTAGATGGACTTTAGTTTCTTTTCTATCAATTTCAGAGTCAAAGGAGGAAATAGTGACACGGGGCAAGTCGTACAAGTTCGCTCTACTGAACCAGTCCATAATTAGGTCATTGTGGGAGATTGGACATAACTTTTCCTTGAAGAATCCAAATCAGGTCAGACTTGTGAAATTTGAAAGAAGCTTCAGAGGGCTACTACAAGGTTGAATTTCAGATATTTAGGATTTTCAATTATAGATATAATTCAATTTCAATATAGAGCTCCTCAAAATTAAGTAAAAGGCGTGCATTTTTTTTCCCGAATTGCATAAGTCTTGTTTGAAGAATCAAGTTGAATTGATTCCAAGGGCATATTGTAGAAACGATATCAGTATTGGATTCTAAAATGGCCCCTAAAAATAATTCAACACCCATTAAGCCTTTAGAAGGCTCTACTATGACTCATGAAGACGAAGAATGGCAACATGACATATCAAATTTTCAAGAGCAAGTGCAACAAATTTCGCTCTCGCAAAGAGAAAAAAAAAATGACATGGAAGTTTTGAAGAAAGGTGTGGAAACTAAGATGGATGGTTTGAAGAAAGGTGTGGAATCTAAGATGAATGATTTGAAGAATGGCATGGAAGCTAAGATAGATGGCATGGAAGCTAGCATGGAATCTAAGATGGATGACATGGAAGCAAAGAATGATGAAAAAATGGAAAACATGAAGAATGATCTAAAAGTAGACATGGAAGGTTTGACAAAGTTGATACAACAAATGTTTCCTAATGGTGAAAAGATAGTAGAGGAAACTCATGACGAGAAAAAAACAAATTTTAATCATGATTTCATAAACTCTAATGTTGGTGGGAAAAACCACCATATTCCAAAAATGGATATGAGGAATTTTGATGGAAAGGATCTTGTAACATGGATACTACAGATGGAGAAATATTTTGATCTCAATAATGTGAAAAACACACAAAAGGTACGCATTGCAACTTTACATTTAGAACAAAATACATTTGTATGGTATCGATGGCTTTGCTCCCATACAAAAATTATCACTTGGTCAATTTTTACGGAGGAAATAATAGCACATTATGAGGATACAAATAGCAACACCTTCTTTAGCCAATTGATAAATCTCAAACAAAAAGGCTTAGTGGGGGAGCACATTGAGGACTTCCAAAAATTGAATATAAGGGTAACTAATATTCCAGAGGAACACAAGATTGATCTCTTCATAGGTACTTTAAAGGATAAAATCCAACATGAAGTTCGCATTCTGGAACCTGATTCATTGGAGAAGGTATTCAGGTTGGCAAGAAAAAATGAATGTAAAATTATGGCAACAATGAAGCCTACCACTCACTTCTATAAAGAGGGAAGTGTTGCTACTCCTAGATTTCCACAACGCACAAGGTTGACACCACAACAATTGGAAGAAAAAAGAGAAAAACGGCTTTTCTACAGTTGTGATAGCAAATACACTAAAGGTCATAAGTGTGCTGAGAAGAAATTATTTTACATAGATTGTGAAGAGGAAGAAGAAAATGAACAAGAAGAGGATATGCACTAGGAACCAACCCTAGAAGAGGAAGAAATGAGTCTGACCATATCGTGTAATGCATTGGCAGGAATTACCACTCCTCAAACTCTCAAGATAGAAGGAAATATCAAGAAGAAAAGTGTAATAGTGTTGATTGATTCAAGTAGTACCCATAATTTTATTCATTGTAATGTAGCCAAGGAATTGAATTGTTTCGTATACCCAGCTCCAGAATGTCAAGTGATTGTTGCAAATGGAGGAACTATAAATTTCTCTGGAAAATGCCATAATATTAAGCTAACCATAGGGGAATATGAATTGAATATTCCAATGCTTTCCATTCCTATGGGAGGTGTTGATGTTGCACTGGGAGTACAATGGTTACAATCTTTGGGGACGATAGCTTTTAATTTTCAAGAAATTTTCTTGAAATTTTTTTCAGAAGGAAAGGAATTCGAATTATGGGGTATTGTAGGGAAGCCGGGAAAGATAATAAGCTTTAATGTCATGACAAAGCTTCTAAAGAAAGAACAATGAGGTGTAATTTCACAATTATGCTCACTAGAAGTTCCAACATCAAAATAATCTATTTCTGCAGATCTCCAAAAAGTCTTGGACAATCATTCCAAGGTTTTTGAAACTCCCAAAGGACTCCTATAGTATTGGTACACAAGAAGGATGGATCATGGCGCATATGTCCAGATTATAGGGAGCTCAATAAGCTCACCATTAAAGATAAATTTCCCATTCCTGTGATTGATGAATTATTGGATGAATTACATGGAGAAAATTATTTTACCAAGTTGGATCTTCGTTCAGGATATCATCAAATTAGAATGAAGACTGAAGATATTCCAAAAACAGCATTTCGAACTCATGAGGGTCATTATGAATTTTTGGTCATGCCTTTTTTCCTTACCAATGCACCTTCTACATTTCAAGGGTTGATGAATTCCATTTTCAAACCCTTCCTTAGAAAATTTGTGCTAGTATTTTTTGATGATATACTAATCTACAGTAGGTCTTGGAAGGATCATGGTCAACATGTTGACAGGGTGCTCAAACTATTGCAGGAGAACAATTATATGCAAAAACATCCAAATGTTTCTTTGGAGTACAAGAGGTGGAATATCTGGGTCATATTGTATCTCACGAGGGTGTTAAGGTAGACCCTAACAAAATTAAAGCTATTAAGGAATGGAAAGTCCCCACAACCATAAAGTAGTTGCGAGGATTTCTTGGGTTAACAGGGTATTATCGCAAGTTTGTTAAGAATTATGGGAGAATAGAAGCACCTCTAACAACATTATTGAAGAAAGATGGATTTTCATGGACTCCTGAAGCAACTAAGGCCTTTGAACATCTTAAAGAGTCAATGTGCCTAGCACCGGTCTTAGCTACGCCAGACTTCACAAAAACCTTTATTGTGGAATGTGATGCCTCAGGAAATGGAATTGGTGCAGTTTTAATGCAGGAAGGAAGACCCATTGCTTTTTAAAGTCGTCCAATCAAAGGAAATTATTTACAGAAACCTATTTATGAGAAGGAAATGTTAGCAATACTGCATGCACTAAAGAAATGGTGAACTTACCTAATGGGAAGACACTTCAAGGTAAAAACTGATCACGATAGTCTTAAACACTTTTTGGAACAAAGACTATCTTCAGAAGAGCAGCAAAAATGGGTCACAAAGATGTTGGGTTATGATTTTGAAATAATATACAAAAAAGGAAAGCTTAATGTTGTTGCAGATGCACTCTCAAGAAAGAATGAAGAGGTGGAAGCATTGCTTTGTGCCATTTCTATTATGCAACCAGATTGGATAACTGAAGCAAGAGATGAATGGAAGAAGGACAAAGATGTATGGACACTCATTCAAAAGTTGCAGCAAGATCCTAGTATATCTGATACATTTAGTTGGAAAAATGATTCCTTATGGTACAAAGATCGCTTATATCTTTGCAAGAATTCCCAACTAAAACAAAAGATTCTTCTGGAATTGTACACTTCTCCTTTAGGAGGACACTCAGGATTTTTAAAAACTTACCACAGGGTGAAGAAAGAATTTTTTTGGGATGGCCTTAAATCTGATATTCAAAAGTTTGTGGCGGAATGTTTGGTTTGCCAGCAGAATAAAGTGGAAACAATTAAGACCCCAGGACTTCTACAACCTTTATCCATTCCAAGTCAACGTTGGGAGGACATTTCAATGGATTTTATCACAGGTTTACCTAAGTCTGAAGGAAAGAGTGTCATCATGGTGGTAGTTGATAGACTTACCAAGTATGCACACTTTTGTGCATTATCTCATCCATTTAAAGCAAGTACAGTTGCTACTACATTTATGAACACAATTCAAAAGCTACAGGGAAACCCAAGGGTTATTGTGAGGACAGAGATCCCTTTTATTGGATATTTTGGGCGGAGATTATTTTCTTGTTTGGGTACTCAATTAGCTCATAGCTCATCTTATCATCCTCGTCATAGATGGTCAAAGCTAAGGATAGTAAATAAATTTTTTGGAAGGATATCTTTGTTGTTAAATTTGTATCTAATAAGCAAACACAATAGATCGAAGTGGTTACCTCTCAACGAATGGTGAGTGTATAACACTTCCTTCCATACTGCAACAAAAATGACCCCATTTATGGAACTTTATGGATATCATCCACCATCCATCACATCATCTTTAAGAGAAAATTTTAAGGTTCAAACAGTGGAAGATCACATCGAGCATCAGCAACAAGTTCTTCAACTCTCAAAGGATAACCTCAATCTGGTGCATAATCAAATGAAACAACAAGCAGATCAACATCGCAGTGAAAAAATTGTTGATGTAGGCGACTGGATATTTTTACGGCTACATCCATACGAAAGAATGTCCCTCAAGCAGGCACAAAAGAAGACAAATTATTTCCCAATTATATGGGCACTTAAAGGTGTTTAAGTTATGGCGTTGTGGATATTATAGCACTCCACACTATATTAGTTTATTAGAAAAAGAAAAAATGTTTTTGAAAAATATTTCAAGATCTTATGATATAGTATAAGACTTTATACTATTATAGGAAGAAATCTGAGAGAGGAAAGCTAACATCTTTCATTTTGGCATGAAGGGGAATTGTTGTTAGGGCTATTAGTTATGCGTAGCTAAAGTGGTTCTTTTTCGTACACTTCGACGAAGAATTCATACTAACAAATGGCGACTCCACACGGGTTTTAAATTACGACCACTGTCGTTTTTCATATTCCTGCATATCCAGCTACTTCAGGCCCTAGGGCTTCTTTTCAGCTGCTTAGTTTTTCTCTTTTCATGTCATTTTTCTCACATAAAACCCTAAAAACTTAAAATTTCTAACTTCCGTGTGTTTCTGGCCCTATTGCGCAGGTAAGCGACACCAGCAACTTTAGGGAAAGAGCAATCAATTTGAGAGAAAAAAATCAAAGAGCACAAACTAAAATGCAACTTTCCTAATCGTTCCTATATAAAACACACAATCCACCACATGAAAATGCCAGTTTTTCTTTTCAGCCCCTTTAATGTGAATTCAGAAAAGGAAACTAAGTGCATCAAATCAATAAAAACAAATGCCTTTTACTTTGAGAAATGAGGAATTGAACAACAATTTATCTTTTTAGGAAAAATGAAGATTTTAACTACAATTTTTCCTATAGGAAATGAAGAATTTAACGACAATTTCCTTTTCAAACGCAAATGGATCTAATGCAGTCATGAAAATACTTTGAAATTAACTTGTCAATGATAAAGAAAAACACTTTAAATAAAAATTGAACAAAATTTTCTTTCAAAGTAGGAAGAGTTATGTAAATTCACTGGTCAATATGAGGCATCAGGCACTTTGAAAGCACAAAAAAAAACAAACTGAAAGCAAATGCAATGAAAAATTCAATGGAATTTGGTTGGCTCTAGGGGGCAACGAAGTCTCTAAGGGGAGACAGTGCGTTGCAACGCACCCCTGAGTGGGAGACAGTGCTATGCAAAGCACTATGTCCTGTTCAACAGTGCATTGGGCACAATAGAGAACAAAATATCAAGCTATTTAACACACTTCTAATGCAAATTTTAATTCGAAAAGCCTAATATTTTAGAGTAAATGCTACTGGGTTGATAACATAGGAAAAATACACCAAGGATGAAGGGTAAACTCCTCAACGGAGTCGCTAATTTGTTATGTGGACTTATGAATCACGGATAAAACATTATTTCCTAAATGTGGTGCAATGCATATAGAACAACAGGTTAAAGAATTTGTAGATACTTTTCCTAATAGTAAATAGACACACAGAACAGATCAAGAAACTTACTTGGAGTCCAAGTGCTTCCAATTCTCCTTCTGTTGCTCTTGCTATAGCTTCAAATCAAAGCTATATCACCAAAATATTTCTTGCAAGAATGAACACTAAACAACAAAGAGATAACAATATATAGATGCATATTCAAGTTATTCAGTTAAATCAATAAAACATGAACCATATACATCAGTTAAGAATTCATAATATGAAAGACATAAGCTTATATAGATACATATGTGGGAAAGTAAACAACAATCTTTATTAATGGATAGAAGGGGAGGTTACAACCAGTGATTGATTTGATGTCACCATCTCCAACATCATCCCAGCCTCATCACAATGAACATCTCTCCAGTAGCATATCATTCAAATCAATACCTCAATTGAAATTCCACCAGCATTTCTCTACTCAAATTCTTCCTTCTCAAGCACTAAGATCTGTGCTCAATTTATAGATGAGCTGAAGGTAGTTTCACAATCAATGACTTTCTAATAATAGGAAATACATGTTCACAAGCTCAGAGGTATCAAATGGACACATGGATTCGAAGCTTGACACATATGCACTCTTCTAGAAGGCACTAGCCAAGTGGAGATTTCGGAACAATGAGAATTTCTCTCCCAATTGACCAACGCACCGTTGAGTGTTGGGAAGTGCTTTGCAGAGCACCCTTGACTGGAGTTTCCTTCATATGCAGCGCACTTAGCCCCTTGAGAGACTGTGTTGGTGAGCTCATAGGTGTTATAAAATATACTTCAAATCTTGGAAATCTTGTAATGGAAGTCGGGAATGATTTGTCTTTGTTCTTTGTCTTAGGGCATGTAGCAACTGAAATGATAGGGAATGATAGGCCCTATTCATTGGTTCTAGGGATGATGTCCAGTTCAACCAGGTCATTGGAAATGGTGCCTAAATTGACCTATAATAGTGGGGACAATGCGTGGAAGATGGGAGGGGTTGCAAAACCTCCCATTTCGCAACCCCCTGACAGTTCTAAACATTGGGCAGTTGGGTTTGCGAAAAGGTGCGAGGGTCGTCAGATTAGATGGCAGTCGGGCATCGAATTGGTTGCAGGTCGAGATGTTAGGTGGGGTCGGGATTTAATAAAATGATGGGTTTTAAATATGAAGTGGGGCCAGGGTTACTATCAACGTGGGTTTTAATATTTTAGCGGGTAGTAATCGTATAGTGGGGCCTAAGGATATATTGAAGTAGGGGGTAAAGTTTTTAAAGAGAAATCTTTAATATAAAGAGGATTCGGGGTTTTAATATAACAGGGTCGGGTGAAATAGACAGGGTCTATTTTTAAAGTGGGCCCCGAAAGATTTATTTAAAAACAGTATAAAAGTGGGCTTTATATTATTTTTATTTGAATAAAAGGGGAATGAGCAAAGGGGGAGGGATATTAGCAATGGGAATGGGGTTTTAGCATAGGGAAAGAGGTATAAGAAGGGGGAAAAGGTTAAAATGAGGGGATTAGGGTTAAATAATGGGATTTTCAAGTATGGGGGCATCAGAAAAAAGATGAAATGAAAGGTAATGAAGAGGGTATATGAAAAATAATGAAGGTAGTGAGATTTGGCTTTCAATCATACTAAATCAGAAAAAAATTCTTCTTTGAACTGGATCAAATGGTGGATGGAATTATATGACCCCTTTTTCACCCAGGATCTCCTTTCCTTTCTAAAAATAAATGATAGTCAATGGAATATTATTTTCAGCATGAAAAATATAAGGAATAGGCAGTCATCTGGTGATACTGTAAAAATACAGGAGTCTACCACATCTAAAACTGCGTTGTCTCTCCGTAAATTCCACTCCTCCATGACAAAGATGTTGATTTGGTCAAAGTTGACATACTCAAGGTGTTCCAGCCCCTTTTCACACTAAAGGGTGCTCAATTAAGCTACCAAGTTGTCTTCCTTTCACATTGGCATTGATTTTATTCAAATTAAGGAGATTTATGGATCTCCATTATCCTCTTATTCATTAAACAAGAAAGCAAAAAAAATAATAATATTCCAAATAGCTCATGGCTAATTGGGAATATTACACATGATCATGCTGTTAATTTTATTCCATGAAGTGTTCCTCCAAACATCAGGCCTTATAAATATCCCTATGCCCAAAAGAGTGAAATTTAATGTATGGTTACGAAAATGCTAGAGGCTAGTATAAATTAACCTAGTCAAAGTTCTTTCTCTGCTACAATATTATTGTTGAATAAGAAGGATTCATCATGGTTCATGTTTCCAAATTATAGGGAGCTCAACAAGCTCACTATTAAAGATAAATTTCACATTCCTTTCATTAATGAATCGTTGGATGAGAAATTTACTTCACCAAGATGTATCTTTGTTCTGGATATCATCAAATTAGAATGAAGAATGAAGACATTCTGAACAAAAAAATCAGAACTCATGAGGGTCACTATGAATTTTTGGTAATGTCTTTTGGCCTTACTAATGCACCTTTCACATTTCAAGGTTTCATGAATTCTATTTTCAAACCCTTCATTAGAAAATTTGTGTTTGTATTTTTTGATGATATACTAGTCTACAAAAAGTCTTGGAAGGAGAAACAATTATATGCAAAAATCTCCAAATGTTTCTTTGGAGTATAGGAGGTGGAATATTTGGTCCATATTGTATCTCATGAGGGTGTTAAGGTAGACCCTAAAAAAATTAAATCCATTAAGGAATGAAAAATCCCCACAACCATAAAGCATCTTCGAGGATTTCTCGAGTTGACAGGGTATTATTGCAAGTTTATTAATAATTATGGGAGAATAACGACACCTCTAACATCATTACTGAAGAAATATGAATTTTCTTGGACGCAAAAGCAACTAAGGCCTTTGAACATCTTAAAGAGGAAATGTTCCATGCATTGGTCTTAGCTATGCTGGACTTCACAAAAACCTTTATTATTGAATGTGATGCCTCAGGAAATAGAATTGGTGTTTTTTTAATGAGATAATAAAGACCCATTTATTTTGAAAGATTTTCAATCAGAGGAAGTATTTACACAAACCTATTTATGAGAAAATGTTGGCAATACTACACATGCTAAAGCAATGATGACCTTACCTAATGGGAAGACACTTCAAGGTAAAAACATATCATGATAGTCTAAAATACTTTTTGGAACAAATATTGTGTTCAAAAGAGCAACAAAAATGGGTCACAAAGATGTTGGGTTATGAATTTGAAATCATATACAAAAAAGGGAAGAAAAATATTGTTGCAGATGCACTCTCAAGAAAGGATGTGAAGCACTTTTTCATGTCATTTATATTATCCAACTTGAATGGACAACAGAAGCAAGGAATGAATGGAAGAATGGTGAAGAGGTGTGGACACTCATTCAAAAGTTACAACAATATCCCTGTGCATATGATGCATTTTTTTTGAAAAATGATTCATTAGGGTACAATTATCACTTATATCTTTGTAAGAATTCCCAACTCAATCAAAATATTCTAATTCCCACTCATAATAGCTTCCATAACACATTTTATCCCATGCATTCATTAACCATAAAATACTTATCAAATCCTAAAAAATGCCATAGCTAGAGCACATTACAGATGCATGCTTATAGCCAACATATAACCAGATTATTAACCATAACAAAACAACCATCAAATCACCATAATAAAAAGTAAAAGTGCTTATAAATCCAAGCAAGAAAAATAAATATTATTAAGTGATGCAAAAACCAACCAATTCAAGGATTTCCACGCACCACCCAACCATATATTGAGTTGAAAAAAAATATTTCTTTCAGTAAATCACCCCCATACCATATTTGTTAGGTCCCTATAATACTAGTGTATTCCCCTTACTGTTATTGTTAGTGTACTCCCCTATTTTTATTGTTGTGCCCTTACATTATTATTTTTTTGGTAATTGAGGCTAAACTATATTAATTCGAAAATAAAACAATACATATGCTACAGGCTGAGTTGGTATGTTGTGCTTAACCAATCCTAGACTTTGCTGCCTTCGTAGTTGCGCAAGTATGGGGTTGCCTCCTTCGAGGAAACCAGCCCAGAAAAAAACATCAAACAAAAAATTACAAAGTGTGCCATAGCACCAGTGAAAGTAGAGTTACTGTGATAATAACTAGCATAAAAAAAAACTAAGAAGAGTTGAGCTATTGCGTAGTCATGAGTCTTCTGCATCATCCTCACTATATGGATCTTCATCCACGATGGGACATGCGTACTCCTGCGCAACTACTTCCTCTTCAGCAGTAGGTTAACTCAGAGGCATGGAAGCAGGTACGCAGAGGATGGGAGCACCTGGGTACTCGGCATGCAGGACTCGCTTCTAGGTGCCTTCCGAGTCCATTATCCAAACATCTGTGTCTTCCCCCTTAGCCTCCTATGCCGGAAGAGGCTCGGTTTTGTGGGGTAAGGGGTGCTCCTGGTGTGCATTCGTGGATTTCCTTGGTCTGCTTCTGCCTCTCTACATGACATGAGTGGGGGTCTCCTCCTCCTGTTTGAGCTCGAGGCTCTGGGGGGCCTGTCCAATGTGACTGCCCAAAGAGAAGCCTTCAACAAAATCCAAGAAGTTATCTGACCCTTGGTGGTAGCGCCTTGGGAGTACACCTCTCTGGCCTCCTCTGATTGTTCTTTGGCGCAGTCTAGGAGCCATGGTTAGATGAAGCAGGAGCGGATTTGACCTAAGATGAGAAGTGTGCAGCGAGATGCTATTGGACAGGGAGGTACGCTAGTGGAGTATGCGTAGTAGGGGGAGCAGGATAATGGGATCACACAGGCTGGTGAAGCTAGCAAGGCAGGTGGAGCTAAGGTGAGGTGCGCATTTAGGGGTGTGTGTAGCCCGGGGGATTTTGGACAGTGCAACACTGGGGGGGAGGCTGTGCGGTAGACTGGGCATGCAGGAAGGCTAGAATTGAAACAAAAAAATTAGAATGAGTAGATTGTGAGTAGATTTGTGTTGTAGGTCCTCCCCTTTTGAAGGCCTGTGACACATGTGAAGATGCTGAGCATTATTATGCCTCGCTCGCAACTGCGTGTTGCAACTGTTTTCATGAGTAAGCATGTGCGTAGAGTTATGGTTGAACATCATATCCATCTAGGAGATCATTCAAAATGTTGCAGTAGAGAGGTACCACGGAGGGGCTGTTGCTATCTTTGCATGTCTTCACGATGCCTGGTCTGTGTCATCTCATGTGAATTATTGCAGGAGTGTGGATCCACTTCAAGTGAAGGTCTGTGCTACAGATATTCATCATCTTGAGCGTGGGAGAGACTATTTTCATGCGTGCTTCTACTGTCACCCACATCTGGGGAGAGAATGTCCTTTTGGATAAGAGTTTGGAATTCTCTTCTTAAAGAATCATCCTCAATCTGGGTGAGATTGGAATAATGTAGCTCTTTGTGACTTTCCACGCCCTTGTTTGCTAAGAGGCCCACAACGGTGTTCGCTTTCCTGCGTGCATGGTGAAAAGTTATTTCCCTATGATTTTGTATCATCTATTCTAGGAATTTGAGCCTGTTGGAAAGCCTCCAGCTGATGGATACCTTTGTGGAGGCAGAGCCATGGAGAATTCTTATGGTCACCAAAGTGATAATTTTCTAATCTCCTTCCATTTCCAGCGGAAAATAGTTGAACTCAATGGCTCTGGAGATGCCCTGGATGAGTCCCTCTAGCTCTGCGGAGTTTTTGATGTCCCATCCCATATTTCCATAGTAGATCAGAAGGGGCTTGCTCTAGGAGTTTCTGAAGATATCTTTGAATCCTGCATTTCTAGGGTTGCCTTTGGAGGTGGCATCGAAGTTACATTTGAAGAAACCATTTTGGGGTGGATTCCATTGTTCAGGAGTGGTGGTTCTCCCTAATTTCCTTGTGTGGTTTTCCATGGGGGTATTTATGCTCATATGCCATTTGCTCCATATGTTATGCTCTATACTAGAGGTGGGGGGATCTTCCCTACTCTAGGGAATTATGGCTAGGGTTTCGATGAGGTTGCCGTGTATCCTTGCACTAATTTTCTCTTGATTGGATGCCTTGTCTTTAAATATCCTAGTGTTACTTTATTTGCATGTGTTCCAGATCAGGAGGCCCGTAATTAGCTGCCAGAGTCTGTACAAAAGGTTGCTGGAGTATGGGATTTCCGTCCACCTGCTGATGGTTTTGATGATGTTGCCCCTTTCTCTGTTGGTGTGTTTGCATAGGATTGTGATCTTGTCCCACAAGGCGCTAGATGTAGGGCATAGGTTCAACAAATGTTCAATGGTTTCAAAATACTCCTGGCATAGAGGGAATATTGAGGGTCCCACACACCCATGCTTCAATAGATTCTCCCATGTGAGAATGCATCGTTTACTGAGTAGCCATAAAAAGGTGGCTACTTTAGGCTAGAGCTTGGTAGACCATATCTTCTTCCAGATGAGATTCGATGGATCTGGGTTCTGCTGTTGTAAAAGGTTGTACACTTCCTTGGTGGAGTAATTTCCACTTGGCGTGTGACCCCATCGAAGGATATCAGGTCCTGGTTGGGCTCTGATTTTTCTTTTAGTTATTAGTTCCTCCCAAATATCTTTATGATTTTCATTATTCCAGTATTCTTGCCATCTGTTAGTGTGAATCCAGTTCATGTATCCTTGAGTTATATCATTGGTCCAGAAATATTGTACACATTTCCACTGCCTTTTCTGTAATGCGGTGCTCCATTGGGGTCTGGGAAAGATTGAGGAGAGACTAGGAAGCTACTGCCAGGAATCCTCCCACAATCTGGCTTGAGAACCACTTCGCAGCTCCTAGAAGCTCTGGGTTTGTATGAGTTGTTTTTGGTTGCTGGTCGCTTTCCATATTTGGGATCCTCTTGGTTCTTTGTTGAACCTGATAAGGTCTTCCTTGGGCCATTTTCTCGAATATTTGGCTACCTAGAGGTTAGCCCAAGGTGTGTGAGGGTTGGAGACCCATTTCCATTAGATGTTGACTCCCATGATATTGTTGGTGTGATCTGGATCTCGCAGCCCTAGACCCCCATGACCTTTTGGCGAGAATACTTCTTTCCAGTTGAATAATGCCCATTTTTTTTCTCTTTGGTTCCTCCCCACAGGAAATTCCTTTTAAGTTTTCGCATAGATTTGAGGACCCATTTTGGGGCTGCGAGTATAGAGAAGAGGTATATGGGGAGAGACTGAAGAACTGCTTTGATGAGAACAATGCAGCCTTCTATATTGAGAGAGTGGTGGGTCTAGTTGGATAACCTGGTTTCCATTATGTCCAACATCCATCGCCAAGAGGAATGATTTTTTGGGTATGTGTTATATTTTTGGACCCTATTTTTTGGTGGGCGGACCCGCCCATGGTTTTGTGCATGGTTTTGCACATGGTTTTGGGGCATGATGGTTTTCAGCCCCTGGTATTTCATAGATCTGGTCAAGGGAACTATGGTTATGTTCTAATCTAGGGTTAATGGATTGGGGTTTATGTATGCTTCGGCGTGTATATATATATATGTTGTAACACTAAAAGGAATATAATGAAAAATCAAGCTGGTCGTCCCATTTTGGGATGCAGGGGAAAATCTCTGTGTTTATCTGTTTTATGTTTTATGCTCTCACTATTATTTATTTTCTGTTTTAAGATTTGTTTGTAGAGAATTTATGTATAGGGTTAAAACCTACATGATTAATGGTTGTAGCTGTGAGAGGGGTGCCAAGGTATTTGGAGGGAAATGAGGTTATGGAGAAGCCTAATATGTAGGCGATATTGCGCTGGGTGATAGGGGAGTATGGAAGAAGAAGATTTGAGATTTGTCAGGGTTGACCTCTGTGGCAGAAGCTTCAGAGAAATAGTTTAGTAGATATTTGAGGGAATAAGCTTCCTGGACCAAGGGGTGACCCATGATCATATTATCGTCCAAAAATTGGTGATGAGAAGTGGGGGGAAGATTGTGAATGGGTGTTCCTTGCAGGGTGCTTGAATGGATAAAGATTTTGAGTAGATGACCCAACCCTTTAGCCATAATAATGAAAATGAAGGGCGAAAGGGGATCTACTTGTCTAATACCTCTTGAGGGATTTAAGGTTGCTGAAGTTATACCATTGACCAAGATGGAGAGAAAAGGGGAGGTTATAAGGCTCATTATCCATCTTACCCAGGTGTGGCTGAAGCCAAAGGTTAGAAGGACTTGTTTTATGTAGTCCCAACTGAGTTTGTCAAAATCCTTGCATACATCTATTTTGAAGAGCATCCCAGGTTTTTTGGTGGTTTTGAGAGAATGAATGACCTCGTGGGTTAAAATGATTCCATCAAGGATTTTCTGTCCTTCTACATAGCCCGTTTTCTCCAGGGAAATGATCAGGGGGATGAGCTGCTTCAATCTGTTATCAATAACTTTGGAGATTATCTTATAAATGAAATTGCAGAGTGATATGGGTCTGTACTAACTTGGTGTTGCAAAATTGTCTTCTTTTGGTATGAGAGTGAGGAAGGTGGCGTTGAGAGCCAGAAGGAGACAGTGAGTGGTGCGCGATTCCTCAAAGACACCCCAAACCTCTTCTTTGATGGTTTCCCAAAATAAGTGGAAGAATTTGGTGGTGAATCCATCAGGGCTAGGAGCTTTCCCTTCCTTCAATTGGAAGACTTCTTGTTCCACCTCAGCAAGAGTGGTGGCTTTAAGCAGCACCCGGTTGTGTTCTTCCATGACCAATTTAGGTATATGCTGGGTGATTTTTCCATAGCCTCATGCCTCTGATGATTGGGTTCTTGGAGTATGTCCTTGAAATGGTTGCGCAGCTCCTCCATGATATCCTCTTGCTTTTTTAGTCATTCTCCATTTTGATTTTTGAGAACTGTGATTCTATTATGCATCTTGTGCTAAATGGTGGAGTGATGGAAAAAAATTGTGTTTCTTTCTCCATATTTGAGCTTGTAGATCATAGATTTCTATTTCCATAGGATCTCTTCCTGACTTCTTCTCTCTTCCATCTAGGTTGTTAATATTTTCTCTTTGTTCTTTGAATTTGCTGTGCGACCTTTCGAGATGATTGTTTGTTGAATCTTCTTCATTTTCTCTTCCATCTCCCTATGATCTTTGAAGATATTTCCAAAGGTGGTTTTGTTCCACACCTTCAGTTTCCCTTTGAGAATCTTCAACTTTGTCTGGAACTGATGCAATTTTTTCCCTTGAGGTGGTGAGAGGGAGGACCACTAGGCTGATACAATTTCTTTGAACCCTGGATGTTTGAGCCAGTAGTGTTCAAAGCAGAATGGTTTGGGAACGAGCATACCTGGTCTTAACCATTGTAGCTGTATCGGCTAGTGGTCTGAGCCTGTGGCCAGAATAATGGTGGCTACAATATCACCCCCAAGATGTATGAAGTCTTCCATGATAAGAAACTAGTTCAGTCTGGAGGAGATTTGATGGGTAACTCCTCTTCTATTATTTCAGGTGAAGATGCCATTGGAAGTTTATAGATCTATGAGGTGGTTGTCTTGGATGAAGTTCTTGAATCCATTGTTGTCCATGTCTAGGTGTTTCCTTCCTCCATTTTTTTTCATGTAGATTGGTTATCATATTGAAATCTCCTCCAAGCAGCCAGAGTGGTAGAGATCTCTGTTTATTGAGCTCAAAAATGTTGTCCAGAAGCTCAACTTTCTGATGGAGATTCTGGGGAAAGTAGATGTTCGTTAGTAAGCCATGGATGGCCGTTCCAATCAAATGAAAGTTGGCTTCTATGAAATGCCTATTGGCATGATATTTCTCTAGGGTGATGATGTGGGGGTTCCAGATGATTTCCAATCTTCCTGAAGCTTCATTGGCATCTACTGCTATTGTTTTTTAGCCTTTCCATATCCTTTTGAAGATTGTTTCCAGAGTGGAGTTGGAGCATTTGGTTTCTTTCATGTAGAAAATTGTAGGGTGTTTCTCAGTGATTATTTTCTTGATGATCCTATGCTTGGTGGGGCTGTTGAGCCCTATGATATTCCACGAGATGATATTAATTAAGGGGGGTTGGGACAGTAGGCGTAGAATCGGGTTAACTTGGGGAATCTCCCAGATTCTACCATTTCTTTGCCCATTTCTACTGTTCTTTGTAGCACTTTTTTTCGTCCTCTTTCGAGAGATTATTTTGTGAAGTATTTTTTATTCATGAGCGTACCACCCTAAATTCCCAGAGAGGGGAGATGTTGTGCTCGAGTGAGAATTTATTCTAGCTTCTGGATATGCTGCTCTGGTATTGAGAGAAAGTCCTTATTGCATGGATCCTCTAACCCTATGAGATCCAGGCCCTCAAGGTCAATCCTCTCTAGCTCTTCCTCCATGGATTCTGGGATTGGGTCCAACACCTGTTCTTTTCCCTTTGATGCAGATTTTTCCCCTGAATGGATAGGGGATTGGGGTTTCAAAAAGGCCTCTGGTTGGATCTTTTATTGTTGTTTCTTTGAGGTTTTGGGTTGCTCCTGCGAGGATTGCCCTACCTCTTTGACATGTTCGTTCTCATTTTCACTCAAATGATTTAGTGCTGCGAAGCTATTGCTAGTTAGAGGGCCTTTTTTGTTCTGGTTAGAGTTGGATATCTTGCTGTGCCTTTTCTTGCTTGCTACTTTTGTAAACCCTTCTGTTTCTTGGTCATTTGATTCATTATTAGCTATCACTTTTTGATTTAGGGGGAAGTCTCTGAATAGGTGCCCGTGTTGGTGACACTTCTGGAATCTGAAAGGAACATGTTCATAATCTACAGTTTTTATCCATTCAAAATCATCATGCAATAGGATTACCTTGCTAGGGAGAAAATTTGCTATGTTCATGTAGACACATATTCGTGTGTGAGCTACGTATCGATTGATCTTTTTTTCCTTCGTTGTTTTTATGAATTTTCTTAGGGAATTACCTATGTCCCTTAGATTCAGCTCATCCTAGTAGTCCTAGGGGAGGGAGTAGAGCCAGATCCATATCGAGGCCCATGTGAGATATTATTTGTCTGGGTTGAAGCGCTCAACCTAATGGCGAAGGTATGAGCCTGCCGAGTTGAAGAAATATGGTCCTCCATCCCTGATCCTATTTTTGTCTTCAATACAGGTGAAGATCACATTGAAGAAGCCTTTGGCGCAACACTGAAGGTCAATGTGACCCTTTGGCTTCCATTTGGAAGCTATCCATCCTCGGAGCACTTTTTTAGTGGGCCAAAAACCCATGAAATTGCCTATCAATGCATGATCCTTTAGTTTCAGATCATATTTCAGTTTGCAGAAAAGGTTCAATTTTAGTTCAAGATTTTCAATCACAGATATTATACAAAAAATCATATGCCTGCTTGGGATCGGCCCAATGGATTAGTCTACTAGTCGATGATGTTCTTGACATCTCACAAGAAGATTCCATCCCCCTATGAAGCCACTATTAGGGTCCTATAATAATAGGATTCATAATTTTGAATTTGCTATGTTAAAATCTTGTAATATTGTACATACCTTTTCTTTCTGCAAATGTTTTCCCATATTTAAAAAATGAAAAGAGGGTAAGTCGTAAAACAACAATCAAAGGAAAAAAAGAAACAAAGATAAAAAAAGGAATATTAAATATGAACCCCACTAAAATGGATCATGAAAGTGTTGCACATTCAAATGCCACTACTATTAGTTTACTTTTGCAAAATAAAGATTGTGTGCAACTTGTTAAAATGCCACAATCCATAAAGGTTAAACAACTTAATCTTAAACCTTTCATGCTTTAAATTTCATGTAGTTAGATAGAGAATAAAGATCTAGCCAAATAGTCTAATCTTGGCAGGTCAGTAGTTAGGTAAAGAATAATAAGCAGCTCAACATTTTAATCTGAGCCCTTGGAAGAAATAAGGATAGAATTAGTTAGTTTTTTGTTTAAAATAAAAATGAATAAGGGTTTGCAAGCTAAAATGAACCTATGTAAATGAAGAAAAAATGTTAGGGTAGCATATGGGTAGGCAGAAGCAGTTTTTCACAATCATGGATAAGCAAAAAATAGGTCATTTCATTTACTAACTTCTTGCAAAAATCATCCCCTTGTAAAAATACTCCATCCCCTCCATTTCATTCCTTCCCCTTATTTCACTCTTTTCCCCCTTGCAAAAAGCCCCGTTTCCTAAGTTAAAAATACATTTTACTTAAGAAAAGTGAAAACCTGTTACTAATTCCCCTTTAACTCAAAAATACCCAAAATACCCAAAAAACGCAAAAAATACTTTATCCTAAGTATAAATGCTAAAATGTTATATAGGGACCCACTATGAAGAAATCTCCCCAATATCATATTTTACCTATTCTTAGTGTATTTGACATCCCGCATCACATTTCATTATTAACAACCTCCAACATATTACTTAGGCCTCCGCTTATTTAGTTCTCAGCCCCACCTTTTAAACCCGCCATTGCATTCAACCGCCCGATTTCCTCTGATAGATCCAACGTCCCTAATTTCATTTTGCATCCTCAACAATATGACGCTTAGTAAACCTCAAAGGTTGTGATATGAGCAGTTTTTCATTGCTCCCCTCTACTATGTGTCAAGCCTATATTTCATCGCACTCCCATCTCCCAAACTGTAAACCATCTTCCTACGGTGCGATAAACCATTTTTTCGTTGATCAGTATGCCACCTAAGTTTCATAAAACCTGTGCTATTATGACGATGTCACTGATGCATGAAATTGAAACCAAATGTCCGCCTGTCCACTGTGCGATAAAAATCTTGAACCATTGTGGAAAACTACTATTGAGCCACCATTATTCCAAAACCCTGCTTTACTGATACATTTAATTAATCATCTTTGTTAATTGGTGAAAGAAAGCCATTGGTAACAGAATTGATTTCTGCAGCCCAGACTCGTTTCACAGACTTCCCCATTCCCCAAAGCCATTGCTTGCCTCACTGCAAACTGGTTTTTCATTAACAAATGTTTTATTTTGCAGGTTGTTAGCAGAACAGAAGCTTGAGGAAATAGTTTTAATACTAGTTAAAAAACTATTTCTTCCAGATTTTTGAAATAAGAATTCGAGTGGTTTTCCTTAAAAGAAAATATAATTACCACAGAGACAATAATGTTTTAATAGAGATGAAATACTTTTACTCAACAGAAGGTTACATACAGGTGAAAGAAAACAAATGGAACAAACAAACAGATGAGAAATGATTTTCAAAATCTGAAAGAGGTTTTTGTTTTAAACATCCTCGTATACAAAAACCTCTCTCACTTTTCTAACAGCCATTATGGTTTTGGAAACTTTAAAGAATATTTGAAAGCTCTTTTTACAGAAAATTCCTGTTTAGTTATCATTTTGCAGAGAATATTTTGGCCAATTAGAAATGAATCTTGCAAAACTGGATGATTTTTATGTTAGTAAAATGCCAAAATACAAAAACCTATCTCAATTTATGCACAGGTATTACAGAATGAGAGATACATGCACATCTTCACAGCCTATTTTTTGGACTGTGCAAAGTTATGTTTTACACATCTTTTTGCAGAGCCTATTCTGAACAACTGGAGTGGAATTTTGGGAAACTGAGAGAGGTTTATCTCAAAAACATATTTATATACAATAACCTCTTTAATGTTTTACATACCTATCTCGGATTGAGATATAAAAAGGTATTTTTGGACCCTATGTTTCAGAAATTTGGGAGGAAAAAGCTCAAAGACAGTTAGTGACTTGGATGCCACCTCATCAAATAAGAGTTTCTACCAAATTCGAATTGCTCTTATTTGTCACCAGAAATTCACAAAGATAGTGCCGAGTAGATTCATCAGTTTTTAATGTCCTATGTTTGATTTTTGGCATGATAGGCTTATCAGACAGAAGGTGTTCAAGGAGGATGATTTGGTCTTACTATATGACAACAAGTTTGTGCGCCACCCAGGGAAATTAATGAAGATGAATTGGTTAGGGCCCTATGTTGTTAAGGAAATCACCGATTGAGGACTAGTGCACCTGGCCACGTTGAAGGGTGAATACCTCTCGGGATATGTCAATGGAGGATGTGTGAAGTCATACAGGTATGACCCTGTGCCTACCAAATGACTATATGGCCAAAGTGTCAGACCTACGCAACAGAGATGGAAAATGTGCAGTAAGGTGTGTCACACGCGCGATATCTATGCCAGGAGATTGAATGGTGCATAGAGGTGTCAAAAACTAGGCATTGGAATAGTAAAACTGGATAAGACATATTTTTTACCATTTTTAGGAGCATCCAAGATGCATTTAATGCAGGGATTTTTCAGATTTGAGACTGTTTTGTAAGTAATGGAACCTCATCAATGCCCAAGGAGCCATTTCCAATACAACACAAGTATAAATATGACCTATGGGGTCGCAATAGTTCCCTTTGCATTCTAAGCGATATCTATGCTCTAAGTTGTTTATTTGTCATCGCCTTTGCTGTGTCTATGTTAGGATTGGATCCCTTCTTTGAGGACTCATTGCGCAAAGTCGGTCTAGGGTACATAATTCAGAACAAGATGACAACCACCAGACCAGGCAAAGACCCTATTGTGCCATAAGTACACATTTTAGAAACCCCTGCGCCATCTAAGTTGAAGAAGGGTCAAAAATCTAGAATGTGCAAGTCCCCTAGAGAGAATACCCCCAGACCGTGCCATTCTAAAGGTGAGAAAATGAAGAAACTGATGGAAGAAGTTCTGGAAACTATTGTAGAGGAAGATGATGAAGTTATAGAAGTAGCCCCATTGTTGTTGCTGCCCAGTTATATTGCGCTGCGCAAACCTACTGTTAAAGTGCCAAAGGACTTGGACAAGGTGCACAAAGGCATCCAAGTGCCAGAAAAAAATGACTCTATGCCTAAGGAGAATGAAATAGTAGTAACATCAAAAGGCAAAAATCATGGTGCACAGGCCATGGTTGGGTCGTGAAAAAAACAAAAGGGTTCTAAGAAAACATGACATGAGTTCCAGACCCTTACAGAGGACAATCTCAATGATATCACAAATATAGTCACCTCGGTGCAGGAAGATTGAGGGATGGACATGGAGGTCTAATATAAATCAGCATTGGAGATTGTGTAGGTTGTCTTAAAATAATTGAAAGTTCAAGTGAGCCAGATCCAGGCGAGCCGGACCAGCGTGCATGTTACCACTACGTAAGCGTTAGATGTTGCCTTTCCACCATTAGGGGATGTGCAATATGTTCACATCCCTCTTCCATCCATACAGATGGATGCTAATCAGCGCATTTAGTATACACGAACAGGTGATGTGCACATTAACCTTTCAGTGTTTCCTTAATGAAAACTTCACTTGCTACATTCAGTAATTACATATGAGCTACAATTCCGCGAAGCAACTACACAGACAAAGACTCGAGATGCATAGTAGCAGGCTTCCCAAGCACATTAGAAACAAGAACAGGCTGAAGCACCATGCAGAGAAGAAGAGGCCCAACGCGCGGTGCTGGAGGTGAAAATTAATTAGGTATGCCAAGACATTCCAGCTGTCTTAGCCATAACTGTACCTGCGAAGAAATTAGAAGGATTGGTTGCTACTGTCAAATCAGTGCACACAAAAGTTTAGAAAGTTTAGACGACATATGAGCAGTAGATCGCTGACCTCCAAACTAAGTTACAACTAGAGACACTTCTCGAGGTCCACACGAAGAGGGCAGCAAAAGTAAAACAAGCATAGGAAAGCATTGCTACCACAATCACTCAGTGTGACCAGTCCCTGAATGAGGCCATGGAAATTTGGGCCTCTATCTAGAATGATCTGGTCGTGCAGCAGTTTTGTGACACACTCAGTACAAAGGAGCATCAGCTCGAATAAATCTGCACAGTAGCACCTAAATTGGTGATTAGACAGACACTTGGTCGTCTGCAAGACCATCACAGACTCCAGGTAGAAATTGCAGACTTGTACGGAAAAGAACAGGTGCTAAAATAATGTATGAAACTATGGGTAGAGGAAGTAATACAACTCTCTTAGATACTGGACAACACCCTTAAGATTATTCAGCAGACCAACGCAGTGTGGAGATGTCTGTTGAAGGGCCTACCACAGATAAAATGGTTTGGCAAGTGCAGGATGCAGCAATGCAGAGCCTCGAGTTAGTGCTCCCTCTCCAGACTTTTGTCACGATGCTCAAGGATAAAAATAAGGAGACAACGACATCACCTCAGTGACTCGGGACAAGTCACATGTTTGTGTTGGGGGCCTGTTGGAGCAGGGTCCCCTAAGGCACAAGTTCCAAAGGGATTTTTTGTATGTTTGTATGTGCACATTTCATAGATGAATTCAAAGGGATTTTTGCCCCAATTTTGGATGCAATTAAGTTTAAATGTAAACTGTGGGCCTCAAACCATGGTTTGGGACCATAGTATCTGTGCGCTAGGCATACTATAAATAGATAGAGTTTGTCTAAGATAAGTAGAAAAAATATAATTCATATATAAATACGGTTATGAGATAATGATATCATTTTGTGTCTGTAAAGGTTTTGGGTTGGGTGAAAGGCTCCTGTTGGCTGTGTTCACAAAGAGCTAGTCCTGACTATGTGCGGACTCCGCTGGCTATGTGTGCGGAAGGGATTGTAAGGGTTTTTGGTAAGGGTTTTGAAGGAAAGATAGTTGATGTATTGACAGATCTGAAAGGCTAAAAAAAAGAACAATTTTGGAGAACTCTTTGTGTTATGCATTACGTTTACTGTTTATGCTTTAAGATCGCAATATCTACTTACTTGTTAGTGAATGTGCAAAGCTAATTGATATGTTTATGCATGATTATTGACATCTGTTAAGTATTACATCAATTAATATTGAGGTTTGGTTCTGATTTGCTATCTGCACTAAGTAAAGACAAGTATTTCTATGTTATTCTGTTGAAGATTGTGCATGATCTGGAATTCTTCTATAAACTGACTGCGCACATATGTACAAGATCACTTGGGGTTTTTCCAAATACAACTTCATTAAATTCTCTCTCAGGGTGTGGAAACCTGGTTCTAGCACCCCCCCATACTGCTTCGGGTTAGACTTTGGTGTGCATAAGAAGATCATTGCCGAAAGGGCCAGTAGTTGGAGGACTTGTTGGTTTATCCATAAACCTTGAACCTAGGTTAGGACCCCTCAAGCCAACATCTGGCTTCCTCCCAAATAAATCCTCTTCATGTCTGATCATTCCAAGAATTTTTTTAGTGCTCTTATTTTTCAAATAAATAGTTTTATTGCATGCTTCTTCCCACAAGAATAGTGGAAATCCTTGATCGCGCAACATTTCTCTAGCATCTCCTACAATGTTCTAATTTTTCTCTTTGCAGCCCCATTTTGTTATGGGTTGTGGGGTGAAGTCAACTCCCTTCTAATACCCTCCTTGGCACATAAATCTTTTAAGGCATTAGAAACATACTCTCCTCCATTATCACTTCTCAAGGATTTAATTTTCTTTCTAGTATAATTTTCAACTAAGGCTTTAAATTTAACAAACTTTGAATAAACCTCATATTTCTTCTTCATGAAATAGATTCAACATTTGCAGGAAAAATCATCTATGAAGATCACATAATACCAGTGCTTTGCAACAGAGATACGTCTGAGTGAACTCACTCCAAGATGGCTTCAACTCTTCTATGTTGGCCCTGGAAGGAGGATTTAACATATTTTCCAAGAGTGCATCCATTGCAGATATCATGTTAATCAAGGGTGCATTTTGGAAGTCCAGTGGTGATATGCTACATTATTTTCAAAGCTCCATGGTGTAGGTGTCCCATGCTCCTATGCTATAGCTCTCCAACATCTTAGCCCTGAACATGTTCTTCTTTTCTACCCAATGTAGCACATGCATCCACCTCTAGCCTGTAGATATTTTTAACCTGAACAATCATTTTTTTTATTTGTACAATAGCAACATGCTTCAAATAATCTTTCCCTTTAATAAACACCATATCATATCCTCAATATTTAAGTACAACTATATAAATTAAAAATTTTCTTCAAACAAGGCAGATGCATTACATTCTATAGGTGAATATGGGAGACTGAATCCCTCCTAAAGGTCACAGTGCCAATCCCTTTGGTACTATACCTCCCATAATCTCCAAGATCTATGTTTAAATGTAGGTCCTTATCCTCTAGGTTGCTAAAGAACTCCTTACTTTTTGTCATATGAAATGAAGCATTAAAATATAAGTACCATACACTGCCTTGTATAGTACTATCCATGCATGCAATGCCAGGGTGAAGTTCAACTCAAATTATGATGTGATAGAATCTCCTCTTGCTAGTCTTGCAGCCTTTTGACTAGATTTCTTTTGTGGACACATGGTTGCATAGTTTCTGTTGGGGTTCCCATGTTTTGGCAAGGTTGGCAATACCAAAAGATGAGACAACATCAAACCACTTTTAGACCCTAGGATCTAGCCCCCCTAGGTCCAGAGAGGGATCTCTCTATGATTGTTAAAGGTGTATGTCTTTGAAGTTCAAATGTTAAGATGTTAGGCTAGTTATAAGGCTCGGAGGTTTGTTTGATTTTGAGTTTGGTTGTTGGGAATTAGGAAGGAAGGGTTCAGTGCAAAACAAGGATGAGCAAAGAGGATTCTAGGCAAAGGAGAGGTAAATCAGAGGACATCAAGACCGTTGGGCAATGGAGTCAGGAAAGGGTTTACTCGCTGTTCAACATGCAGGCTTTCAGTTGGGCTAATCATCTAAAGCATTGGATCCTAAAATGATTGGTGGAATGGAACAATAAGGAAGAAGGTGGAAGAAGGAGAGGATACCATTTTCTGTCTATAGATCAGGTCAAAGGTCATTTAACTCCAGACATGCTTGGACATACTCAGAGGCAACTCTCAAAGGAAGGCAAAAGAGCAACTTGAGGGAACTTAGAAAGGTTTAATTGAAGTGAAAAATATCCTAGTGAGGCCAGAGAAAAAGTCCTAATCTCCTAGTGTTCTCAATTCATCCAATTAAATTCTAACAAGAACATCCAAGAAACAGATTCATCAATTCATACATCAGCTAGCAGGAAATGACATCCACTACACTGGTTAAATTAACTGAAACTAATTCTTAGATAACATATTTAGCAGAAAACATTAAGGCAAGGAGAGCAGAAACATAGGGTGCCTAACAGGGGCAAATCCTATGCCAGATTTCTGATGCAAGCCAGAAGAAATGAAATGGAATGAAATAAAACACAGAGACAGAAAAACATCATCGCAGCTTTAGATCAGGATCCACATGAATGTTCTTGTCATATTAAGTGCAACACCAGTCAAGTACAACCTTACTTACAGCTTGATATTCAACTTGATAAACCTTCCTAAGCCTATCTTACAATCTTACACAGAGAACTTGTCTCAAGATAAACAACTTGCATTCTACTGATAGCCAATCAACAACATGACAATGAGTTTCTTCATGAATTTACAGCTCCAGTGGAGCAGAGAAGGTAGGTGGAACACCAAATGAAGCAATAAACTCAGAAAAGAAAGAGGGCCGAAGCCCCATTCTATTTAAATTCTGTGCATTTATCCATGGCACTCTTTGGGTGAAAGAGTGGTATTCTCCAGGCTTCCATTTACTCCGATATGTCTCTGGTGTACTTTGGCTACAGTACTCTGTAGTACTTCTGGTGAACTGAACACAAATAAATCAATGATTCAAGTCTGCCATGCTGTGCAACTAATGCTTCTGATATCGTAGGACTGTTGTCAGGGTGGGAAATCCTCTAGGAACACGATATAGAATAAAAGTTGCATGGGCATTCTATCCTTTATGGGGAAAACATTCTGCTGGTGTGCAAACCCTGGTATACATAAATTTCTGCGTGTTGTACCTTCTTTGTGCTCGATGATGTCTTCGAACTGGTACCTTTGTCCTTTAAACACTGGATTAAGGCTCAAGATCTTCTATTACGTGCCTTGGGATTTTTTCTGCTCCTGTACTTCCTCTGTCGGTGAAAACTGCGCTTTTAATGGCTCTGGGGGGGTCTCACAGAATTCAAACCTTGTTCTTTTAATGCAGGTCCTGTCATGGCTCCTTCCCAGGCCCTTTCTTCATAATTCTAGCTCCTGCAAATGGTCCTTCCCTGTGTTCTAGCTGCTGTAATACAGACTGTGAAATCGTGGCGGCTTATGGTCGTTCGAAACCCTGCAAAACACGAAAACCTGTTGAGAAAACACGTATGGAGGTGGTGGATGCAACGGGGATGGCAAGACTGACTATGCAGACTGGTGAGATGGCAAAAAATGCTGTGGAAGAATTGCAGTGTGGTGGAAACATTGGGGACTATAGTTGGAAGGTGGCGCGGATGAAAAATTAAATGAAAAACCTTTGAACTTGACCTTTGAATGAAATATATAAAAGGACGGGCGAAAATGTGACAAAAACACGTGGACAAATGACGTGGCGGTACAGGGTTACGGTGGGACTGAGAATAAATCTGGGCCGTCCGATCTCGGGAGTAGATCGATGGTGGACAACACGTCGGAGGGCGATGGACAGTGGGCCAGGGGTACGGATGAATCTGATTAACCCGCGCGCAACTTTGTGGAGCGACAATCATTGGATGGGTGATGGACAGTGGGCTAGGGGTATAGTGGCCATGGATTATCGCGTGCGCAGCTTCGTAGAGCGATCGCCGTTGAAATGCCTGCCCTAGATCGGATGACGCACAGCGATATCGCCTTGCGTCCATGGACAAACTTTAATGCGTGATGGGAGGGTGGTTTTCCAGCCGTACCGGTGCCACGCATCGGATGATGTATGGAATCGCTCCGAAAATGAAAATACCGCCCACCTCCGAAAAGAGGTGCGATGGAAACCAACGGGTTCTGTACAGTGAGCGGTTACAGGGACCACAGGTGGATGGGGGAATATGGACCGTTGGATTTGAGGTTTTAAATGGATGGCTGATATTCGATTGGGCGGTGAACGGGTGAACAGCGGGCGCGATGGATGGGGCGAGGACGAAGATCGTCGTCCATTCTATTTAGATCAACGACTATAAACGTGCCCGATGAATCATATGAGATAAGCGCTTTTTGTTCTAGCGCTCGGTTCTAGCGGCTAGGTCACATGGAGGAAAAGGCTAAGGGGGCTAGGCCAAAAGGGGCTGAGACCTAGAATATGTGGCAAATATGGTTTTTGGCCCATTTTAATGCAATTTGGGGGCAGAATTGGGTAATGATAGAGGGAAGAAGGGGAAATTTGACTAAACAAAGGGTGCAGGAATGGTTTAAAAGGGCTTGGGTATGATTTAGAAAGGTTAGAGGGGAATTTTGACAAGGGGGAATAAAGGGTTAAAATGGGGCATTCTGCAGGGATACAAGGGGCAAATGCAGGCCTTCGGAGCACAATATTTTGCAAACAGAGAGGCTTTTTATATGTAAACAACAGAGGGAAATAATCAAAGGGCAGAGAGCATGAAAAGGCTTCAAGGATGATGTGTTTTCAAGGGAAATGCATTCCTTGAAGGCTCATAAAACAAACTAGCCCCTTGCTTGCTTGTCAAGGAATTCATAGGGGGCTAACAGTGGCTCCACATGGGGATGGCTTCTTCTTGAAGGAGTCAAGAATTCAGAAAATGATCTTTGGTGTAGGCCAGATGCGTGCTGCTTAAGCCACCTTTTTCTTTGATTTTCAGCTGCCACAAATATGATAGATCAGCAGAAACATTCCCAAACAATCTACCTACCTATCCTACAGTCCTAACATTCTTCTTCTGGGTGCATCTGGACTTGCAGACCCTTTATATCATCAATTTTTATAAACAGGAAAATAGAGCTATTCTACTTCTGCCCTTATTACTTCATGAGACCAGATTAGACTTGTTAGGTTCCCGTGATTTGGCTAATTGGCAAGCCAAATGACAGTGTAACATCAAACCAATCTTTGGAGCCCAAGGACCCAACCTTCCTGGACTTAGAGAGGGCTCTCTCTATATGTGTAAGGGATATCTGTGTGTTTGCTTATTGTGTTCTGATTTTAGGCTAGTTATGAAGTATGTTTTTGGTTTTGGTTTTTTAAGTTGTGAGGGATGAAACTGATCAAAGATACGAGATAGGTAAAAAGATGTCAGATCAACTGGGCTATGGGGTCGAAAAGGTCAAGAAAGCTATCAGACGGTGATACAAGGCTGTTGAAGGGTCGATTTGATTCGAGGTAGAAAGGATATTTGGGCAAAATGGAGTAAATGGACATCAATTTTGTGAACAACAAAGATTTTCAAGCATAACTAGTTCAATAGATAACATAAAAATGGTAGGGCAAACCATTAATCATGCAAAATGTAACTACAAGCTAATCAATACATAGAAATAAGCATTCAAGCCATGCATAGAAGTATATGACCCTCTAACTTTGGGAAATGGCTATCAGACTTTGGGGAAAACACTTAAGACGGACAAACAACTTAACTTACTATGTCGGAACGCCTAAACATAGTACTTCAAGTTATTGAGCACTTTGAACAATGAGATTTGCATAGCTTTAGGCAAAGGGCTAGATCGGAACTAGGCCTCCTTGGTTCAAACAAAATGATAATCTAATCATTCAAAGAGAAATTTCATGGATGGAACTATTACTAGCCATAGGTAAGCAGGGCGTACCGTAAATCATACTTAGCATGCATAGAACTATGAATGAAACAAGCAACAATATCCTCAAGTTATTAAAGAGCAGTTAAGAATTCTTTAATGTAACTAAGGAAGAGGAAAACATGAAAGCTATGAAGAAACAGGAAATTTGAGGTGCCTTCAAGGGCATATCTCAAATTTGTTCTCTACTGATCTATAGCAAGTAAGAAACATATATTTATGAATGGAAACTAGAAGACAACAACAAAGAAAGAGACACTATACCATTCTACCAAGTCATGGAATCCAACAACAATCCTTCTTCATTCATCCAAGAGAATCCAAGAGGCAATCCAAAGCATAAGACAAGTATTTCTTCCAAAGCTTATATTACCATATATTGCTTCTCTTCTCAAGTTCAGCCTTGTTTATAATGAAAGCCTTTCGAATAAATAGGCCAAAGTGAGGAAAACCTCATGGTTCAACTTGCCATCCTATTGGCCTAATCAAAATATCTAATCTTGTCCTTGAGGCTTTGCAAAGTCCAAGGCACAAAATATCTCATAAAATATCTAGAAAATGCTAAAAAAGGAAAAATAATTGACTTTGCATCATTTTTCATGTGCAAAAATAGCTAAACGCGCATTTGGAAAAAGCAATTTTTAAAGGTTCAAAAATTACAAAAATATTCAAAATTTATATTAGCAAAAGGTCCCCTGACTTGCCGGCAACATTTTGCAGCCTTCCTGATGTCAAAATGAGGCTCATGATAGCTCGTTGGAAAGCTATGAGTGTCTAATTTCTGGAAAAACTGAAATTTTCCCAATCTGATGCCTGGAAGTCTTCCAAAACTGGACCTGTGTGTAAAAAACCAAAACTTATAGTTTGCTGATAGACCGGGCAGAGTGTGCAAAAAGCGAGCCTTTTTCGCCACTTTGGGGGAGAAAATGATCTCCGAATGTCCTGAAAATCGCTGAGTTTGTCCTCCTAAAATTATGGCATCCAATGATACCATTCTCCTCCTTTGACAAATCCCCAAACTGAAATGGCGAATTTCATCAGTTCTGACCAAAAACTCAAAAATGCCAAAAAACCAAAGTATGTCAAAATTTGCGCAAAATTGTTGTGTATGACCCTCAAGGGTTCTTAGCAACATGTTCTGAAGCAGAAGCCAAAATATGAAGTCTTGATGTGTCTTTCTTCACTTTTCGTGCCGGGCGCTTCCGTTTAACCTCCTTTAGCTTTTCTTGGGCAGCCTTTAACTTGCGACGGGCAAACTGATTTAACTTTTTGTAATGCCTCGTCATTCTCCTTTGCAGATCTAGATCCCTGTTTTCCCTCTCCAACTTCTTCTCCAAATGGTCATTGATTCTTTCAAGCCACGCCTCCTTATTTTTTTCTGACTCTTGTTCAAAGAGTGCTGTGAGAGGGGTGGATTGGAAAAGGGCATTTTCCTCCTCTTTTTGTTTCTCAAGGGCTCTTTTAAGCCCTATGTTTTTAGGCTTTTTTCGCCTAGGCTGGTCATCTTCTTCACTTTCATCAAAATCGCCTATGAGCTCATCTATCCTTGCTTGGGCTTTGGAGGCCTCTTTTTTGTACTTAGTCACCCTTGTCTCATGGATAGCCATATGGACACTCATTTGCTTGTTTTGGATTTCTAGAAAATGATTGAAATTCCTTGCCTGATGAAGGTCATCCTTCAATGCATCAATTTGGCCCTCTCTATGGGTTAAGAGGTTTTCTAGAATTCGGGCCTCATGGTCACTATCATCGCTTTGGATTGGGATGATATCCAATGCACTCTCATGCTCATGACCTTCTCCTACCTTGCCCTTCCCCTTGACTTGGAAGGCTATCCTTGCGCTTTTCCTCTTGAGGCTGCTGTGTATCTTGAGGAGGCTGTTGTGCATCATGAGGAGAATGTTGTGTGTCATGAGGAGACTACTGTGTATCTTCTTCAGGCTGCCCCTGCTCCTCAATGTCATGCTGCTGCTCTGTCTCAATTTCCTGCTGCCCTTGATCATCAATATCATGCTTCTCAAACTGCTGCTCTTGATCATCAATATCATGTTGTTGCTCTGCCTCAATCTCCTGCTCATTTTGTTTTTCAAACTGCTGCCCTAGATCATCATCTTTGTGCTTCTGTTCAAACTACTGCCCTTCCTCTTGTTCCTGATGTTCATCACCACTGAGTTGCTGCTATTCAACACTCTCTTCTTCTTGCTCCTGCTGCTGCTCACCTTCACCACTGTCATGCTGCTGCCCCTCATCTTCAGTTTGCTGCTCTTCATCTTGTTCCTGTTGTTCATCATCACTGATTTGCTACTGTTCAACACTCTCTTCTTCTTGCTCCTGCCGCTGCTCACCTTCACCACTGTCATGCTGCTGCCCCTCATCTTCAGTTTGCTGCTCTTCATCCCTTTCTTCATGCTCATGCCCTTCCTCTTCTGCTGGCCACTTCCCTCTCCTTCTCCATGCTATTTTACCTATTCTGTAGTGAATTTGATCTTTCTAGGAGTAGGTCTGCTAGAGGAAGGTGAGGGGCGATGAGTAGGATATGTGGGAGATGTATGGACTGGAGGGACAGTGGAGAAATCCGGGTGATTGATGAAAACATCCCAAGAAAACTCTTTCTTCTCAAGCTGGTGAAGGATGATGATTTCAATGAGGGAGTGATGGAATAGAGAGGCTATTTGCTGTGATGGAGGCTTCTTCTGGACTGAGGAGGCCATTTTCTCAATGCTTTTGCATAAGAAGAAAGGAAGATTCAGTTGTTTGGCTCTTGTGAAATGCGTCAACAGTCGGATGTGGTATGCATAAACTCGAGAGAATCTCCCCTCACAAGTGAAATACTTCATTATGATCTTCATAAGGGGAGCATAGCTGGCTAGAAGATAAGAGAAAGGGAAAATAGCAGGGCATGCTTCTCTGTGCTCAGGTTTGAGGAAGGGTTTGTAGTCATCCAAGTCTAAATAGGCTTGTTTGAACCATTTTTCGCCAATGTATGGAATTGTGGTAGCCTTGGATATGGATCTCGGGGAGAACTTGAAATCAAGGCCTGCTAATTGAAAATGTTTGTCTTTGAACCTCAAGGCACACAAATGTGTTAATGGCGAGAAAATTGTGACTTCTTGTATCCTCTGGCAAAAATCCAAACAACCCACCTCATGAAAATTGAATAAGATAGAGGGGTGTGCATTGACCTCTTCGGTGGAAATTGGCTCATACCTCTTGTGCAACCCAGTTCTGCTATCTTGCCTGGGAGGCATCTTGATCTAGATGTGCTCTTGAAACACCAAACTGCCTCAAAGCTTTGAAATGTGTTTTTAAACCAAAACTCTGTCTCAGCCTGTTAACTCACTGTAAGCAATAATGGTCTCAAATGTAGTGTGAAAAATGCCCTTTTAACACACCACTCTCTACCCCTTTCCAAAACAATGCTTTCCACTTGATATGCAATTCAACAAGTAAAATTTTAAGAAGAAAAACACAATCAATAAAGATAGACAGTCAAAGTGAATTTCCTGTGTTCTGTGATAAGGTCACCCTACCTTTTGATGTTTTGAGGACAACAATATAACCTTGTATTTTTGACAAAGGTAAAACCACAATCTCCTTAATTTCAAAACCCTGCTTTCTTCTTGGTAAGCCACTCCACCAGTGGTTTCAACAACATAAACACAGTCAATCACAAAGTGTATACACACAGTAAAAAGTCACTGTACATAGGACAAGGTGGTAGAGCTTGTAGTGTTTTTTATGTGGTCACAAAGGTCTGTAGCATTCCAATACCAATAAACTCCCTTTAAAACAAAACCTTGTTTTCTTTATACCCCACTGTTCTTCATACTAGTTTTTCCCCACCTCTAAATGCAAATGATAACTTTACTCACTGGATATGCTTTATGGAATGGAAAGTTAAAACACTGTTTTATCCCTTTAAAAATAGAGGAAACTCCTTTGAAAGTTAAAAAATGCTCATATGATGGCTGTGTTGAAAAATGACCTACTGTTTTCAACCTTAAAACACCTTATCTCTCCTTTATTTTATCACAGTTTTTTTTGGGGGTAGTTTCATGGTTTTTCTTATCAACAACACTCCCAAGGTTTTAATGTTTCATCTCTAGCCACCAGAACTACAACAAAACTTGTTTCTTCAAATAACACAAACTCAAACTTGTGGTTTCCTATCGTGATTTTTTAACCCTATCACTCTATCTTGGCAGTCTTGAAAAAGAAAATAGGCGTATAGAAATACCTTTGAAATTGATGACAATGCTTCTTGAGGAGTTGAAGGAGCTTTTAAAAGTGATTTGGAGGCGTTAGAACCATTGCAAGATGCGCGGCATGTTTGTGTGAAAGAGCATCGCGCGAATGGAGAGGTGTCGGGTCGACGCGACCAAAGTGTACAGGCGCGCCGTGCGCACCTACAGGTGCGCCGCGCCATAGTTATACACATGTGTATTTTTTCCTCTGAGCGTGCCGCGCACTTTTCCAGGCGTGCCGCGTGGGTTAAAAAGCCCTAAAAACCTGTGATTTTTGCTCAAACACTTCTTTTTGGTCTTGAGGATAACGAGAGGAGCTTTTTTCACGCTTGGGGAACTTGCAAAATGGATCAACAACAGTCTTTTGTCCCTTTGAAATGCAACAAATTGAAAAGCCCCTTGGTTTTGACTTGTGATGGTCTTTTGAAAGTGTTGCTCTTTGAAATAATGCCTAGGCTTGTTTTTTTGAAACCTAAATGATCTTAACTTTGCTGAGGGGGGCCCACCTCTTTGAACCATGTTGGCAAGGGGATTTTCATGCCTTTAAATCAAGTCAATAGGTATCAACTTATTCATTTAAAAAACATATTTAAAAGGTCAAAATCTGCTCACTGTGCATATATGTTTGAAAGGTGTTTTCTGTCACTTTTGTCTCTTTGGTGACAATTTTACATAGAAGCTCCACTTAAATAATATATCAATGATCTATGGGAAATTTTTCCATTTGCAAGGAGATGACCTATCTTTTCAAAACTTGATTTGGCATTTTCTTCTCCATAAACCTATATCTGCTTGCTAGAGGAAAATCTGATCAACTCCACCTTGTAACTGCAGCTTCATGATTCTAACTGATGCTCCTTTCTGACTGTGGGTGAGACCTATTCATGTTTGCCTGAGATTTCACTGTTCTCTTTCTAAGAAGGACTTTTTCTTCTAAAAGCTATTCTCTTATCCAAAATGTAACAGCAGAGTGCTCTGACTTGTTTTCATAGGGAAAGTGCCTACCTTTGTGACAGTGGCATGCACACTTTGCTCTTAATGATTTCCAGAACCTGAAAGAATATGTCAAAGTCCTTCTTGTACTTTATGAACCTGTATTTGTTTTGAAATTTTCTCCAGAATTTGAAAACATGCGAAAGTCCTTCTTGCATTATATGAACAACTGTGTCTAGCTGCAATACTTCTTGAGGAACTGAGCTCAGATTTTCTTTGTCAACTTATGATAGTAATCTGAAGGACATCCTCTTATGAGTAGGGGGATCAGTGTCCCCTGAAACACAATCATTATCATGTCCTTTTCCAGTGCAATAACCCATCTCATCAACCACTCTTCAAATTTTGTTTTGTTGGAGCTGCAGATTGTCTTTTGAAAGAAAACCTGTTAAGAGATAAGCTTGACCTCCTTGGATTGCAGTGGTACCCCTGCTTTCCTTTTTGATCCCTTTACATTATTTCTCTATTTCAATTATCTCCTATTATGTTTATACTTTGCCTATCAGTCAGTGAGAAACACTAGAAATAATGATTGCTTTGGCCCACTGCTTATGAATGAAGGAGGCCCTTCTCTTGGAAAAATATCTGATGTTTTGTCAACCTTCTATCTCAGCCATATGAAGGCTGCTTGATGAACATATTGACAAGGTTTTTTCTTACACATGATGGCAGGCAAACAACATTGAAAACATTACTTCTTTTACCTCTACTTTCAATCATCACTTTCCTTCAGAAAACTCTAGTCATTGTCTCATTGTTCATTATAAACAAATCTGTCTTACAGTCAGTTGCAACTTTTCAAGTCAAACTTTGGCCATCGCCCTTTGCTTATAGATGAAGGAGGTGCTTTAACCCTCTGCTTATAGATGAAGGAGGTGCTTTGGTCTTCAACCCTCTTCTTATAAATGAAGGAGGTTTTTAGTCATGTCATATCAACAGCCTCTTGACAGTGTTGTTTTTTCTTCTACTGTCCTTTCAGGCCTTGAATGAGGTTGCAAGAGCTTGATGAGAAACTCTTTGCCCTGTAGATGCATCTCAGGCTCAAGATCACATCGAGAAGTAGCTGTCTTCTCATGTGGAGCTAGAAATTGTCTTCTGAGATGCTGGTATGTTTCTGTCCTTGAAAGATCCATCAAACACTGTAAAACACCTAAAATCAGCTTGAGATTATGGTCTATGTATTGCTGAGACTTAAGGGTGTATTAGTGGCGCGAATTAGGGTTGTGACCAAATTTATTAGCAGAGTGGGACGTCTGTTATGACTGGTCTATAGCAGATGGAGGTTTTTTGGCTCTTGGATAGTTTGCCAAGGGTGAAATGCCTTAAAGTGCCACTTCCTAACTTAGGGGAGACTATTTGAATAGATTCGGATTGTCTCTTTAGAGCTGATGGGTAGACTAGTATGGCTGAGGCAAGGTAGGATTTGATAATGGGGTTTCAGCTTGTCATGGGCGGAATGAAAAGTATGAGGGCAAAAAAAATTTATGGGTGTTTTCCCAGCTGGAAAATTTGACAAATTTTTAGATCGGCTATTGGAAAACTTGGCTGTTAGAACTAGTCATCACCAACAAGTGAAAAATACTGATGACTAATAGTGGCTCCATTTGGGGAGGGCGGCTCCTTTTCAGGAGGTGTCCAAAATTTTAGATCTTTGGCTTATGAAGACCAGTGCCTTACCCATTGGCGCAAAATTCACTCTTCTTTGATGCCACTTCTGAAAAGAGACAGCATGATTAGCATCAAAAATATTTCTACCTACCCCACTATCTTTCCTAACATTTTTTCTTCTTTTTGGCGCATTTGAACTAGCAACCTTTTGATAATGCATATTTTTTCTTTTTGAAAAATGAACCTATTTAACTCTACACTTATATCTGCCGGGAGTTCAAATTAAACTGATGAACTTCCTTCATTACACTACCTACGCTAGATCAACTGTCAAGATTAAGCTGTTTGACAGGATTTTGTTCTTTAATCTAAAACACGAAATTTAAATGATCAAATCAGGGTTAAACAGTCTGATTTGTCATGCATTTGCGGCATGAAAGGAAAAACTGCACACAAATATTATTCTGCAACAAGGAAATCTAGAAAAACGGGGCTAAGATGTACAATGTGTTTTTCATCCCCGCTCCTCTCTTTGGTTCTGTTTTAGGCATGTGGAACTAGTATCTTTTCCTAATCTACTCTCTGTGATAAGTCAATCTTACACAAAGTTGACCATATTTTTCACTCACTAACTTATCAGCAATTAAATTTAAACATGTTCAACTATGATTAGACTAGATAGCTGAACAAGACATTTGAGTACTAGTAGCGGCATTTAGACTTGCACGCTTTCTGAAGGAATATTTTTTGGAACATGGGGCTCTTTTCTACTTTTCTATTGTTTTTTGCATTTTCTGCTTTTTCACTTTTTCTTCAAACCAACTAAAATTGAAAAGATGCTCTCAAGGCTAAGCTTAGTTTTCACAGCTATCTATCTATCCTAGTCTAAACTATACACAACATACATTCATTTGGTGAACTCTTCTTTCCAATACAGCCAGTCAAGTAGATGATTGCATGGTTGATTCTGGTTTAGTTCTTTCATGATGCAGAAATAATGAAAAGGCCACTCCCATTTGGTTTGTTTCTGGACAGTAGTGCTTAAGTTTTTTCTCATTCTTGGTAGCAACTTGTTCATGATAGAACCCACTACTCCTTCAGATCTCTCAAGGAAAACATCAAATGGATCTTGGAATAATACCTGATCTAGAGGATGTGATATATAGGCTTCATTCAGGACTACTCTTTCTTCCACTTGGATATATTTGGGACTTCCCTGGTAAAGCAACTCTTCCCCTTGCTCATGATCACTCGAACTGTCAGGCTCATCATATATTGCAGTGTAGTTTTCTTTCCAAGCTGATGTGTTCTGATTAAGTGGACTGAAAACTATGTGAAGGTCATCAGGTTGATGAGCAGGGATACTCTTTGACAGTAAATTATCTTGAAAGGATAGTGTGACAACTCTCATGTGTTTATAAACCTCTTTTTCTTCATCTGCAATTTGTAACTCAATGGAACTTAGTGGCTGCAAATCAGGAGTTAAGGAAGATTCCATGTCCAAAATGATTTCCTCAACCATTTCAGGAAAAGGCTTCTCATTTACAACATGCTCGAGAATTTCATCATCCTCCTCAACCTCATCATCAAAGCTGAAAAACAGTTGATTTCCAATTATGTGAATGTTATATTTGACGGACTGAAGTGAAGTAGAGCAAAGAGTCTGAGACTCTTCACTTACTTTTGAACTCTCAAGGCTCTCCTCATTAGTGTTATAGATGACCTGTAATGGCTGCTCACTTTTCTCAAGTTTATGAAACTGAGCTTCCTCCTGAAAATAAAAAATTGAGTCTTCTGCAAAGTTAGCTTCTGTTTGGAAATGATAATCATCAACATATTGATCAAACATTGGAGAATCATTAACATAAGTAATGTCACCAGCCATGTACATTGGACTATCAGATTTCCTTTCTTCAACTTGATTTACAAATCTATTTTCTGACTTATGATATGCAGGATTAACAGGAGAAAGATCAGAGAAGTTTTGGTTATATGAAGTTTCAGAGGCTGTTTGCATGTTTATAATTTGATCTATTTCCTCTTCAGTTAAAGGAGAAGGTATTTTATGTTTTCTTTGGATTGGGCAACAATTTCTTTCCATCTTTTGTGGAAGTTGATCTTGTGGCTGAATGTCCTCTTGCATTTTATAGGGAAGGGCAGATGGACTGTTATTAGTTTCAACCTTTTCAGAGCTCTTGTGGATCCTCTCTTATTTTTTGATAGATTACATCTAGGATCAACTCTTCTTGGTTATCTTGATGGTTAACTTGGGTAAGAAAATTATGGACCTCCTCTAAAAAATCCTCAGGATGCCAATTTCCTAAGGGTTCTTCAATGCTTACAAGGTGTTGTATGAGGTTTTCAGAGTGATCACAACAATTTTCAGCCAATGATAGAGATGGAAAATGCCCTACATAGCGTTTACAAAATACTTTGTGGAAATCCTTCAAAGAAAACAAGGTGCGAGGTTCTAGGTTTTCATACCATTCTCTTGCCTCTTCTTCTAATGTACCCATGAACATTTTCATGAGGCAATCCTCATGCCATTCAACCTTTAACTTCCACACATGTATATGAAAATTGATGAGGTGTAAAAATGGGTCGTCAACATTTTCATTTCGAAAGAGAGGTAGGTTTTTAGTCCAATCTACGTCTGTAGGCATTTTGTGTGGGAATCCAGGGATATGTTCTCTGCTCATCGGAGCATATCTCCTTTGTGTCCTCAGGTGGAGGATTTGAACTATGTTTTCCTCCATCAACATGATTGGGATTTCTTAATGCATTCTTAGGAGACTTTATAAGGACTAGTGGGGAAATAGGCCTACTGGAGGCTAGTGGAGTCGCCAAGTGGATTTCTATGAGAAATATGGTCCACCACCAACACTATCAAAGATGCTTTGGGAAAAAGTTTAATAGCAAACTTTGAGATGGAAACTTGCAAAGAAGAGTGATTCACTTGGTTTCAACAGTTTGCTAGGTTGTATGGTCAAGCTAATGGTTCTCTTGGCAAGAAGGTTTCTGCTTATCTCCTATGTTTAGGTGAGGTTTTTTCGAATCGCTAAGTTATACTTAGTTTGTCATTGATTACAGAGTTTCCACCCTAAGTTTTCAGTTTTGGAAGGATGAGTGAGCATAAAGGTATGAAATTTTTAGTCTTTTATGGAGTTTTTAGGCCTACTGGAGGCTAGTGGAGTCGCCAGGTGGAACTTGGTTGTTTTTGAAAAGATTTAGCTATGGTCCACCACCAATAACTAAGGTAAAGCCAATCTGGGAATATTTTGGGGTTTTTCTGAGTTCTTATGTGCAGCATATGGTTTGTCTAAAGTATTCTAAACTTGTTTCGACACTTTGCTAGGGTGGCGATAACAAAAAGAGTTTACTGTAAATGATCTTATGGACTGCTTTCTTGTTTAAGTATCTAAAGGACTAAAGAGTCTATAAGAGTTTGCTAGACTGTCATGTACTCAATTTCCCACCATCTCCCGCTATGTTAGTGAGCGATGGGATAGGTTGATCGGATAGTAACCTAGAGTTCGGTAAAATAGTAAGGCTTACTGGAGGCTAGTGGAGTCACCAGGTGGAACTTGGTTGTTTTGAGGTGTATGTGTATGGTCCACCACCAGTACTAACAAAAACCAATCTAAGGGAATTTTTGGGGTTTTCTGAGTTTTTAATGTGCAGCTAGGTTTGTCTAAAGTATTCTAAACCTGTTTCGACACTTTGCTAGGGTGGTGAGAACAAAAAGAGTTTACTCTAAATGGTTTTATGGACTGCTTGCCTGTTTAAGTTTTAAAGACTAATGAATCTACAAGAGTTTGCTAGACTGTTATGTACTCAGTTAGTCCCACCGTGATCACCATTATGTTAGTGAGCGGTGGGATAAGTCAATCATATAGTATTCCTAAAGGTCTCTTAAGGTCTAGGGAATCTAAGTTTGTTTAATACTCAGAGTCCCACCGTGATCGCCATTATGTTAGTGAGCGGTGGGATAAGTCAGTCAGATAGTATTCTTAAAGGTCTCTTAAGGTCTAGGGAATCTAAGTTTGTTTAATACTCAAAGTCCCACCGTGATCGCCATTATGTTAGGTTCCCGTGATTTGGTTGATTGGTAAGCCAAATGACAGTGTAACATCAAACCAATCTTTGGAGCCCAAGGACCTGGCCTTCCTGGACTTAGAGAGGGCTCTCTCTATATGTGTAAGGGATATCTGTGTGTTTGCTTATTGTGTTATGATTTTAGGCTAGTTATGAAGTATGTTTTTGGTTTTGGTTTTTTAAGTTGTGAGGGATGAAACTGATCAAAGATATGAGATAGGTAAGAAGATGTCAGATCAACTGGGCTATGGGGTCGAAAAGGTCAAGAAAGCTATTAGACGGTGATACAAGGTTGTTGAAGGGCCGATTTGATTCAAGGTATAAAGGATCTTTGGGAAAAATGGAGTAAATGGACATCAAGTTTGTGAACAACAAAGAGTTTCAAGCATAAATAGTTCAATAGATAACATAAACATGGTAGGGCAAACCATTAATCATGAAAAATGTAACTATAAGCTAATCAATACATAGAAATAAACATTCAAGCCATGCATAGAAGTATATGACCCTCTAACTTTGGGAAATGGCTATCAGACTTTGGGGAAAACACTTAAGGAAGACAAACAACTTAAAGTACTATGTTGGAATGCCTAAACACAGTACTTCAAGTTATTGGGCACTTTGAGCAACAAGATTTGCATAGTTTTAGGCAAAGGGCTAGATCGAAACTAGGCCTCCTTGGTTAAAACAAAATGATAATCTAATCAGTCAAAGAGAAATTTCATGGATGGAACTATAACTAGCCATAGGTAAGCAGGGCGTACCATAAATCATACTTAGCATGCATAGAACTATGAATGAAACAAGAAACAATATCCTCAAGTTATTAAAGAGCAGTTAAGAATTCTTTAATGTAACTAAGGAAGAGGAAAACACGAAAGCTATGAAGAAACAGGAAATTTGAGGTGCCTCCAAGCTCATATCTCAAACTTGTTCTCTACTGATCTATAGCAAGCAAGAAACATGTATTCATGAATGAAAACTAGAAGACAACAACAAAGCAAGAGACACTATACCATTCTACCAAGTCATGGAATCCAACAACAATCCTTCTTCATTCATCCAAGAGCATCCAAGAGGCAATCCAAAAGCATAAGACAAGTATTTTTTCCAAAGCTTGTATGACCATATATTGCTTCTCTTCTCAAGTTCAGCCTTGTTTTACAATGAAAGCCTTTGAAATATATAGGCTTAAGTGAGGAAAACCTCATGGTTCAACTTGCCATCCTATTGGCCTAATCAAAATATCTAATCTTGTCCTTGAGGCTTTGCAAAGCCCAATGCACAAAATATCTCATAAAATATCTAGAAAATGCTAAAAAAGGAAAAATAATTGACTTTGCATCATTTTTCATGTGCAAAAATAGCTAAACGCACATTTGGAAAAAGCATTTTTTAAAGGTTCAAAAATTACAAAAATATTCAAAATTTATATCAGCAAAAGGTCCCCTGACTTGCCGGCAACATTTGGCAGCCTTCTCGATGTCTAAACGAGGCTCATGATAGCTCGTTGGAAATCTATGAGTGTCTAATTTCTGGAACAACTGAAATTTTCCCAATATGATGCCTGGAAGTCCTCCAAAACTGGACCTGTGTGTAAAAAACCAAAAATTACAGTTTGCTGATAGACCGGGCAGAGTGTGCAAAAAGCGAGCCTTTTTCGCTACTTTGGGGGAGAAAATGATCTCCGAATGTCCTAAAAATCGCTGAGTGTGTCCTCCTAAAATTATGGCATCCAATGATACCATTATCCTCCTTTGACGAATCCCCAAACTGAAATGGCGAATTTCATGAGGTCTGACCAAAAACTCAAAAATGCCAAAAAACCAAAGTATGTCAAAATTTGCCCAAAATTGCTGTGTATGACCCGCAAGGGTTCTTAGCAACATGTTCTGAAGCGGAAGCCAAAATATGAAGTCTTGATATGTCTTTCTTCACTTTCCGTGACGGGCGCTTCCGTTTAGCCTCCTTTAGCTTTTCTTGGGCAACCTTTAACTTGCGACGGGCAAACTGATTTAACTTTTTGTAATGCCTCGTCATTCTCCTTTGCAGATCTAGATCCCTGTTTTCCCTCTCCAACTTCTTCTCCAAATGGTCATTGATTCTTTCAAGCCACGCCTCCTTATTGTTTTCTGACTCTTGTTCAAACAGTGCTGTGAGAGGGGTGGATTGGAAAAGGGCATTTTCCTCCTCTTTTTGTTTCTCAAGGGCTCTTTTAAGCCCTATGTTTTTAGGACTTTTTCGCCTAGGCTGGTCATCTTCTTCACTTTCATCAAAATCGCCTATGAGCTCATCTATGTTTGGCCTTTGGATTCTTTTTTATAATGAGAAGCCTACCTGTGAGAAACAAGTATGGACACTCATTTTCCGTTTTGCATTTCAGAAATGATTGAAATTTCCTTGCCCGATGAAGGCACGGTCCTTCATGCATCAATTCTGGCCTCTTATGGATTAAGAGGTTTTGGAATCCTGTTTCCTGGTCAGCGGGAATGCTTTGGATTAGATATAACCAATGCAATTCCTCATTCTCATGACCTTCTCCTACCTTGCCCTTCCCTTTGCCTTGGAAGGCTATCCTTGCGCTTTTCCTCTTGAGGCTGCTGTGTATCTTGAGGAGGCTGTTGTGCATCATGAGGAGAATGCTGTCTGTCATGAGGAGACTGTTGTGTATCTTCTTCAGGCTGCCCCTGCTCCTCAATGTCATGTTGCTGCTCTTTCTCAATTTCCTGCTGCCCTTGATCATCAATATCATGTTGCTCAAACTACTGCTCTTGATCATCAATATCATGTTGTTGCTCTGCCTCAATCTCCTGCTCATTTTGCTTTTCAAACTGCTGCCCTAGATCATCATCTTTGTGCTGTTGTTCAAACTGTTGCCCTTCCTCTTGTTCCTGTTGTTCATCACCACTGAGTTGCTGTTGTTCAACACTCTCTTCTTCTTGCTCCTGCTGCTGCTCACCTTCACCAATGTCATGTTGCTGCCCCTCATCTTCAGTTTGCTGCTCTTCATCTTGTTCCTGCTATTCATCACCACTGAGTTTCTGTTGTTAAGCACTCTCTTCTTCTTTCTCTTGCTGCTGCTCACCTTCACCACTGTCATGTTGCTGCCCCTCATCTTCAGTTTGCTGCTCTTCATCCCTTTCTTCATGCTCATGCCCTTCCTCTTCTGCTGGCCACTTCCCTCTCCTTCTCCATGCTCTTTTTCCTGTTCTGTAGTGAATTTGAGATTTCTAGGAGTAGGTCTGCTAGAGGAAGGCGAGGGGCGATGAGTAGGAGATGTGGGAGATGTATGGACTGGAGGGACAGTGGATAAATCTGGGTGACTGATGAAAACATCCCAAGAAACCTATTTATTCTCAAGCTGGTGAAGGATGATGATTTCAATGAGGGAGTGATGGAATAGAGAGGCTATTTGCTGTGATGGAGGCTTCTTCTGGACTGAGGAGGCCATTTTCTCAATGCTTTTTCACAAGAAGAAAGGAAGATTCAGCTGTTTGGCTCTTGTGAAATGCATCAATAGTCGGATGTGGTATGCATAAACTCGGGAGAATCTCCCCTCACAAGTGAAATACTTCATTATGATCTTCATAAGGGGAGCATAGCTGGCTAGAATATAAGAGAAAGGGAAAATAGTAGGGCATGCTTCTCTGTGCTCAGGTTTGAGGAAGGGTTTGTAGTCATCCAAGTCTAAATAGGCTTGTTTGAACCATTTTTCGCCAATGTATGGAATTTTGGTAGCCTTGGATATGGATCTCGGGGAGAACTTGAAATCAAGGCCTGCTAATTGAAAATGTTTGTCTTTGAACCTCAAGGCGCACAAATGTGCTAATGGCGAGAAACTTTTGACTTCTTGTATCCTCTGGAAAAAATCCAAACACCCCACCTCATGAAAATTGAATAAGATAGATGGGTGTGCATTGAACTCTTTGGTGGAAATTGGCTCATACCTCTTGTGCAACCCAGTTATGCTATCTTTCCTGGGAGGCATCTTGATCTAGATGTGCTCTTGAAACACCAAACTGCCTCAAAGCTTTGAAATGTGTTTTTAAACCAAAACTCTGTCTCAGCCTGTTAACTCACTGTAAGCAATAATGGTCTCAAATGTAGTGTGAAAAATGCCCTTTTAACACACCACTCTCTGCCCCTTTCCAAAACAATGCTTTCCACTTGATATGCAATTCAACAAGTTAAATTTTAAGAAGAAAAACACAGTCAATAAAGATAGACAGTCAAAGTGAATTTCCTGTTTTTTGTGATAAGGTCACCCTGCCTTTTGATGTTTTGAGGACAACAATATAACCTTGTATTTTTGACAAAGGTAAAACCACAATCTCCTTAATTTCAAAACCCTGCTTTCTTCTTGGTAAGCCACTCCACCAGTGGTTTCAACAACATAAACACAGTCAATCACAAAGTGTATACACACAATAAAAAGTCACTGTACATAGGACAAGGTGGCAGAGCTTGTAATGTTTTTTATGTGGTCACAAAGGTCTGTAGCATTCCAATACCAATAAACTCCCTTTCAAACAAAACATTGTTTTCTTTATACCCCACTGTTCTTCATACTAGTTTTTCCCCACCTCTGAATGCAAATGATAACTTTACTCACTGGATATGCTTTATGGAATGGAAAGTTAAAACATTGTTTTATCCCTTTAAAAATAGAGAAAACTCCTTTGAAAGATAAAAAATGCTCATATGATGGATGTGTTGAAAACTGACCTACTGTTTTCACCCTTTAAACACCTTATCTCTCCTTTCTTTTATCACAGTTGTTTTTGGGGGCAGTTTCATGGTTTTTCTTATCAACAACACTCCCAAGCTTTTAATGTTTCATCTCTAGCCACTAGAACTACAACAAAACTTGTTTCTTCAAATAACAAAAACACAAACTTGTGGTGTCCTACCGTGATTTTTTAACCCTATCACTCTATCTTGGCAGTCTTGAAAAATAAAATAGGCGTATAGAAATACCTTTGAAATTGATGACAATGCTTCTTGAGGAGTTGAAGCAGCTTTTAAAAGTGATTTGGAGGCGTTAGAACCATTGCAAGATGCGCGACATGTTTGTGTGAAAGAGCGTCGCGCGAATGGAGAGGTGTCGGTTCGACACGACCAAAGTGTACAGGCGCGCCGCGCAACACTTATACGCCTGTGTATTTTTGCCTCTGAGCGCGCCGCACACTTTTCCAGGTGCACCGCGCGGATTAAAAAGCCCTAAAAACATGTGATTTTTGCTCAAACACTTCTTTGTGGTCTTGAGGATAACGAGAGGAGCTCTGTTCGCACTTGGGGAACTTGCAAAATGGATCAACAACAGTCTTTTGTCCCTTTGAAATGCAACAAATCGAAAATCCCCTTGATTTTGACTTGTGATGGTCTTTTGAAAGTGTTGCTCTTTGAAATAATGCCTAGGCTCAATTTTTTGAAACCTAAATGATCTTAACTTTGCTGAGGGGGGCCCACCTCTTTGAACCATGTTGGAAAGGGGATTTTCATGCCTTTAAATCAAGTCAATAGTTATCAACTTATTCATTTTAAAAACATATTTAAAAGGTCAAAATCTGCTCACTGTGCATATATGTTTGAAAGGTGATTTCTGTCACTTTTGTCTCTTTGGTGACAATTTTACATAGAAGCTCCACTTAAATAATATATCAATGATCTATGGGCCATTTTTCCATTTGCAAGGAGATGAACTATATTTTCAAAACTTGATTTGGCATTTTCTTCTCCATACACCTATATCTGCTTGCTAGAGGAAAACCGGATCAACTCCACCTTGTAACTGCAGCTTCATGATTCTAACTGATGCTCCTTTCTGACTGTGGGTGAGACCTAGTCATTTTTTCCCGAGTTTTCACTGTTCTCTGTCTAAGAAGGAATTTTTCTTCTAAAAGCTATTCTCTTATCCAAAATGTAACAGCAGAGTGCTCTGACTTGTTTTCATAGGAAAAGTGCCTACCTTTGTGACAGTGGCATGCACACTTTGCTCTTAATGATTTCCAGAACCTGAAAGAATATGTCAAAGTCCTTCTTGTACTTTATGAACCTGTATTTGTTTTGAAATTTTCTCCAAAATTTGAAAACATGCGAAATTCCTTCTTGCATTATATGAACAACTGTGTCTAGCTGCAATACTTCTTGAGGAACTGAGCTCAGATTTTCTTTGTCAACTTATGATAGTAATCTGAAGGAAATCCTCTTATGAGTAGGGGGATCAGTGTCCCCTGAAACACAATCATTATCATGTCCTTTTCCAGTGCAATAACCCATCTCATCAACCACTCTTCAAATTTTGTTTTGTTGGAGCTGCAGATTGTCTTTTGAAATAAAACCTATTAAGAGATAAGCTTGACCTCCTTGGATTGCAGTGGTACCCCTGCTTTCCTTTTTGGTGCCTTTACATTATTTCTCTATTTCAATTGTCTCCTATTATGTTTATACTTTGCCTATCAGTCAGTGAGAAACCATAGAAATAATGATTGCTCTGGCCCATTGCTTATGAATGAAGGAGGCCCTTCTCTTGGAAAAATATCTGATGTTTTGTCAACCTTCTATCTCAGCCATATGAAGGCTGCCTGATGAACATATTGACAAGGGTTTTTCTTACACATGATGGCAGGCAAACAACATTGAAAACATTACTTCTTTTACCTCTACTTTCAATCATCACTTTCCTTCAGAAAACTCTAGTGATTGTCTCATTGTTCATTAAAAACAAATCTGTCTTACAGTCAGTTGCAACTTTTCAAGTCAAACTTTGGCCATCGCCCTCTGCTTATAGATGAAAGAGGTGCTTTAACCTTCTGCTTATAGATGAAGGAGGTTCTTTGGTCTTCAAACCCTCTTCTTATAAATGAAGGAGGTTTTTAGTCATGTCATATCAACAGCCTCTTGACAGTGTTGTTTTTTCTTCTACTGTCCTTTCAGGCCTTGAATGAGGTTGCAAGAACTTGATGAGAAACTCTTTGCCCTGTAGATGCATCTCAGGCTCAAGATCACATCGAGAAGCAACTTTCTTCTCATGTGGAGCCATAAATTGTCTTCTGAGATGCTGGTATGTTTCTATCCTTGAAAGATCCATCAAACACTGTAAAACACCTAAAATCAGCTTGAGATTATGGTCTATGTATTGCTAAGACTAAGGGTGTATTAGTGGCGCGACTTAGGGCTGTGACCAACTTTATTAGCAGAGTGGGAGGTCTGTTATGACTGGTCTATAGCAGATGGAGGTTTTTTGGCTCTTGGATAGTTTGCCAAGGGTGAAATGCCTTAAAGCGCCACTTCCTAACTTAGGGGAGACTATTTGAATAGATTCGGATTGTCTCTTTAGAGTTGATGGGAAGACTAGTATGGTTGAGGCAAGGTAGGATTTGATAATGGGGTTTTATCTTGTCATGGACGGACTGAAAAGTAGGAGGGCAAAAAATTTTTATGGGTGTTTTCCCAGCTTGCAAATTTGACAAATTTTTAGATCGGTTGTTGGAAAACTTGGCTGTTAGAACTAGTCATCACCAACAAGTGAAAAATACTGAAGACTAACAAGACTGTTGGCCTCATAGCTTCTCTACCTAATCTAATATCTGCTAGGATTAAATTGTCTAGCATATTTCTTCTCTACATTCTAAGACAAAAATTGAAAAAACAGTCAAGCCAGGATTAGACTGTCTGGCTTGCTGGACTTTGCAGAAATTAAAACAACTAACTACATGCTCACAGGCTGAGCTTTATTGAGCTTTCCCTACCTACCCTACTCTAACTGGTATATTTACAATTCTAGCTTACAAACATTGTCTTCCAATGTAACCAGTTCATCAAGTGATCCCATGACTGGTCCCTTCTGCTCAGCTCCTTGAGTAGGCTGGATAGGCAGGGTAGCTCCCACTCTTTTTGTTCAGTAACAGCTTCTTTGAAAATTTTTCTTTTTGTTTACAACATGCTGCTTGACAAGACCTTTGATCCTTCTTCAAAATTTTGCAGGAAAAGAGCATAAGGATCATGAAAAGATACCTGGCTACGAATATCTGGCAGGCAGGCTTCAACCAGGATCTCTTCTTCTTTCACTGGATCAAGAAGAAGACTCTCTTGAGAGGGAGAATCTCCCTCGTTTTCTTCATTTTATTAACTGGAGGAATCATCATATATTGCAGCAGAGTCCTCTTGGAGCTCTGGTCTATTCTGCTCTGATGTGCTAAGCTCCATGAAAAGGTCTATACATTCTTGAGTAAGGGCTTGTTCCATTACTTCCTCTTTTTCAAGAGAAGGTTCGTTATTTTCATTTTGCTCAAGAATCTCTTCTTTGCTTTCCTCCTTATCTTCTGAAAGGAAATACTGCTGACCTCCGATCTCATGACGCTCGTCACTGATGCTTTCATAACTTTCTTCATCAGTGTCATAGATAGGCTGACTAGGTTCACTGCTTCTCTAGAGTTGCTAGCCCTGGATTTCTTTCCATGGGTCTACTGATGATGTTAATGCAAGCTCAGCTTCTCTCTGGAAAAAATCATCATCAAATAGATCATAACTAAGAAAGTCATAATCGTAAGCAATGTCACCAATGAAACCTGTCGGCTTCTCAGCAGGTCTTTCTTCGTCTTGATCCTCAGAGGAGTTTTCTGGATCCGAATAATCAAACCCAATAGACGAGTGAGCAAGGGAATCTGTTCTATAAAATACCTCAGAGGTGGATCGCTGATTTAATATCTGATCAATCTCTTCTTCTTTCAAAAGGGGGGTTTCCCTTTCATCATGGATAGAAGAACAACAATCCTCTTTTTCTTACATTAGCTAACTAGGATGTGGGATGTTCTCTTGAGCCTCTTCTTCCACATCAGATTCTACCTCTTCTATGTGGTCTCTTGTTTCCTCAAGGTAGCGTTCCCTATTAGCCTTTGCTATTAGGTCCTGATCTTCTCTAGTCAACGTAACACAAGACATAGGTAAGCAATCAGGCGGTTCCTGATCACTTTCCTCTTCGTCTTCTATAGATTCTTGAGCGTCATACATGTCTTGCTCATCTTCTCAGTCCTGAGTTTGTTCTTGTTCTGAAGAAGGCATGGGCTGTTCTAAATAATTATCACTTGCATTCAGATTAGCCATGTACATCTCCAGCACCTTACCAAATGTTTCTGTTATTTCATTGAGTTGGTCATACAAAGCATTATACTTTGTATCCCTATCCATGTCTGGAATGATTCTTTTGCAAAGAAGGCTACTGCTTCTTCTCAACCAGTTCATAGTCCTCCACCAGTGGAGTCATCAGGTCTTTGGATCATAGCGAGTGTGGAGTCGCCAGGTGGATGAATTTGACTATTTGGAGCAGGCTGCTGTCCACCATCAGCAATTAAAAGCCAACCTAAAGGCAAAGTGGTATCTTCCCCAGCAGAGTCACCATTATGTTGGGGTTCCCATGTTTTCACAAGGTTGGCAATACCAAAAGATGAGACAACATCAAACCACTTTTAGACCCTAGGATCTAGCCCCCCTAGGTCCAGAGAGGGATCTCTCTATGATTGTCAAAGGTGTATGTCTTTGAAGTTCAAATGTTAAGATGTTAGGCTAGTTATAAGGCTCGGAGGTTTGTTTGATTTTGAGTTTGGTTGTTGGGAATCAGGAAGGAAGGGTTCAGTGCAAAACAAGGATGAGAAAAGAGGATTCTAGGCAAAGGAGAGGTAAATCAGAGGACATCAAGACCATTGGGCAATGGAGTCAAGAAAGGGTTTACTTGCTGTTCAACATGCAGGCTTTCTGTTGGGCTAGTCATCTAAAGCATTGGATCCTAAAATGATTGGTGGAATGGAACAATAAGGAAGAAGGCGGAAGAAGGAGAGGATACCATTTTCTGTCTATAGATCAGGTCAGAGGTCACTTAACTCTAGACCTGCTTGGACATACTCAGAGGCAACTCTCAAAGGAGGGCAAAAGAGAAACTTGAGGGAACCTAGAAAGGTTTAATTGAAGTGAAAAAAATCCTAGTGAGGCTAGAGACAAAGTCCTAATCTCCTAGTGTTCTCAATTCATCCAATTAAATTCTAACAAGAACATCTAAGAAACAGATTCATCAATTCATACATCAGCTAGCAGGCAATGACATCCACTACACTGGTTAAATTAACTGAAACTAATTCTTAGATAACATATTTAGCAGAAAACATTAAGGCAAGGAGAGCAGAAACATAGGGTGCCTAACAGGGGCAAATCCTATGCCAGATTTCTGATGCAAGCCAGAAGAAATGAAATGGAATGAAATAAAACACAGAGACATAAAAACATCACCGTATCTTTAGATCAGGATCCAAAGGAATGTGCTTGTCATATTAAGTGCAACACCAGTCAAATACAACCTTACTTACAGCTTGATATTCAGCCTGATAAACCTTCCTCAGCCTATATTACAATCTTACACAGAGAACTTGTCTCAAGAGAAACAACTTGCATTCTATTGATATCCAATCAACAACATGGCAATGAGTTTCTTCATGAATTTATAGCTCCAATGGAGCGGAGAAGGTAGGTGGAACACGAAATGATGCATTAAACTCAGAAAAGAAAGAGGGCCGAAGCCCCATTCTGTTTAAATTATGTGCATTTATCCATGGCACTCTTTGGGTGAAAGAGTGGTCTTCTCTAGGCTTCCATTTACTCTAGTATGTCTCTGGTGTACTTTGGCTGCAGTAATCTGTAGTACTTCTGGTGAACTGAACAAAAATAAATCAATGATTCAAGTCTTCCATGCTGTGCAACCAATGCTTCTGATATCGTAGGACTATTGTCAGGGTGGGAAATCCTCTAGGAACACGGTATAGAATAAAAGCTGCATGGGCATTCTGTCCTTTATGGGGAAAAAATTCTGCTGGTGTGCAAACCCTGGTATACATAAATTTCTGCGTGCTGTACCTTCTGTGTGCTCCATGATGTCTTCGAATTGGTACCTTTGTCATTTAAACACCGGATTAAGGCTCAAGATCTTCTATTACGTGCCTTGGGCTTTTTTATGCTCCCGTACTTCCTCTATCGGTGAAAACTACGCTTTTAATGGCTCTGGGGGGGTCTCACAGAATTCAAACCTTGTTCTTTTAATGCATGTCCTGTCATGGCTCCTTCCCAGGCCCTTTCTTCATAATTCTAGCTCTTGCAAATGGTCTTGCCCTGTGTTCTGGCCGCTGTAATACAGACTGTGAAAGCATGGCGGCTTATGTTCATTCGAAACCCTACAAAACATGAAAACCTGTTGAGAAAACACGTATGGAGGTGGTGGATGCAACGGGGATGGAAAGACTGACTATGCAGACTAGTGAGATGGCGAAAAATGCTGTGGAAGAATTGCAGTGTGGTGGAAACAGTGGGACTTCAGTTGGAAGGTGGCGGGGATGGAAAATTAAATGAAAAACCTTTGAACTTGACCTTTGAATGGAATATATAAAAGTACGGGTGACAATGTGACAAAAACACGTGGACAGATGACGTGGCGGGACGGGGTTACGGCGGGACTGAGAATAAATCTGGGCCGTCCGATCTCGGGAGTAGATCAACGGTGGAAAACACGTCGGAGGGCGATGGAAAGTGGGCCAGGGGTAGGGATGACTCCGATTAACCCGCGCGCAACTTCGTGGAGCAACAACCGTTGGATGGGCGATGGAAAGTGGGCCAGGGGTACGGTGGCCATGGATTATCGCGTGAGTAGCTTCGTAGAGCGATCGCCATTGAAATGCCCGCCCCAGATCGGACGACGCACAGTGATATCGCTTCGAATCCACGGATGAACTTTAATGCGCAATGGGAGGGTGCTTTTCCAGCTGTACCGGTGCCACGCATCGGATGATGTATGGAATCTCTCCGAAAATGAAAATACCGCCCACCTCCGAAAAGCGGTGTGATGGAAATCAGCGGGTTCTGTACAGTGAGCGGGTGCAGGGACCACAGGCGGACAGGGGAATATGGACCGTCAGATTTGAGGTTTTAAATGGACGACTGATATTTGATCAGGCGGTGAACGGGTGAACAGCGGGCGCGATGGATGGGGCGAGGACGACGATCATCGTCTATTTTGTTTAGATCAATGGCTATAAACGCGCCCGATGAATCATATGAGATAAGCGCTTTTTGGGCTAGCGCTCGGTTCTAGTGGCTAGGTCACGTGGAGGAAAAGGCTGAGGGGGCTAGGCCAAAAGGGGCTAAGACCCAGACTATGTGGAAAATATGGTTTTTGGCCCATTTTAATGCAATTTGGGGAAGAATTGGGTAACGATAGAGGGAAGAAGGGGAAATTTGGCTAAACAAAGGGTGTAGGAATGGTTTAAAAGGGCATGGGTATGATTTAGAAAGGTTAGAGGGGAATTTTGACAAGGGGGAATAAAGGGTTAAAATGGGGTATTCTGCAGGGATACAAGGGGAAAATGTAGGCCTTCGGAGCACAATCCTTTGCAAACAGAGAGGCTTTTTAGATGTAAACAACAGAGGGAAATAATCAAAGGGCAGAGAGCATGAAAAGGCTTCAAGGATGATGTGTTTTCAAGGGAAATGCATTCCTTGAAGGCTCATAAAACAAACTAGCGCCTTGCTTGCTTTTCAAGGAATTCATAAGGGGCTAACAGTTTCCATATTAATGGCAATGAAAACATTTGATTTTACTGAGGTCTTTCTTCTTTCCATGGTTTTGGCTATATTTTTCCTTGCCTTGGTCCTTATTTTTCATAGCCTTCTTTACTTTTTCTTCCAAGGAAAATTTTTCTTCCTCATCAGTTCTGGATGTGACATCGTCTATAGTGTTTCTTCGGATCCCCTCCTACACCAAGTCAAGAAAAATTATCTCCCAATCTGGGAGCTTATATCTTCCATTAACTCAATCCTAATAGCTATGAAAGGAATTTGGAAAGACAAGCAATTTTAAGCTCATAATTTCATATGATGCCACATTTTATCCAACTCCTCCAAGCTCATTTCAAACCCGAGTGAATCTGGATGGGTATTGAACAAAAATTTCATTTTTCCCATTTGAATTTTCCTGAGCTTATCTCTCAATTCCAGTTTCTTGGCATCACTACTACTTTGGAATAGATTTGTGAGAGTTTTACACATTGAAAAAGTAGTCTCATAACCATGCAAATTAGAAGCCAAATTATAAATGACACCCTCCATAATAATCCTCCTAGCTTTTGTTGTGCCTTTCTTCCACTAGCCAAGTTCTTGTGCATCTAATTCTGTTGATTTTGGAATATTTGTTTTGCGTAATCTAATAATCCATTCTCATCCAACACAACTTCCATTTTTTATTTCTAAGAAAAAAAATTTGAGGTTCCCTCGAATGCATAATCAAGCCTTAATCCATTGAAATACATTGTTCTTGCACTAAAGAAAATTTTCTCCAAGAACTCTCCAATTCAAAAAAAATTTGAGAGAAGATATGAAACCTAGTTTCTATGTAGTCTTCAATAGATCCGATACCATGTAGAAATATCTTGAAATTTTTATCTACTAATGAATTCATAGTGAAATAAATAGACACAAATTTCTTCTACTCAATCTGCAGACAGGAAAACATACAATAGAAACACATTCAATCATTCAATCATAATGAACACAATATTTTTCGTGGAGAACCCAAATGGGAAAAACCCCTCCTCTATTTTGTATTATATCAGATGAGACAATGTTCAATTACAATGACAACTTCAATCCTTGAAGCTCAACCTGCATTGCAATATTTATCTCTTGCTCTACCTGCCCTTTCTTGTTGTTGTCCAATATTCTTCTTGTGCTCCCTTACTTTTCCTTGCTTGTACTTTGCTTGCTTGCTTGTGTCTTCCTTATATCCAAGTTCTCTCTCTCTCTCTCTCTCTCACTTTATTTCCTAGTCCAAGTAAGAATACTAGAATGTCCAAGACTGTGTTAGAACGTTCTCTCCCTCCTTTTATTTTCTTTTCTTTTCCTTTTTCAATTTCCCTTGCATGTATATTCTTGTCTCATCATCTTCCTTTTCTGTTACTTTACTTTATTTATTGAATTAATTTCCATTTATCTGCCTTTTACTTTTCCAATGCCAATGCCAATTCCAATTTCCATAGCCAAGAAATAATTAACGACAAGTGATTCCCAATGCAATATTTTTCCTTCATTCAACTTGGAATATGTGTCCCATGACCTTGGCTTTATTTTTTCCTTTATAATATCCTTTTATTACATGGAAAATTAGCCTGGGGTTGTTACAGACCCCTCCCCCTTGGGGGAACAACGTCCTCGATGTTCTTATGACTCTTATGATAAAGAAAAATTTCTGAAACATGAAAAACATACTACTTATGGAGCTTTATAAGCACACGTTGATGCAATATTTACAATGAAATACTACTTATTGGAGCTTTATAAAAACGTCTCGATATTGTATTTGCAATGAAACACACACACACACACACACACACACACACAAATACTAAAAATCATTTTCTTCAACCAAAAAATAAATAAGGATATAATGCCCACATCTAATCAACCATCTCCCATTTAGCTTCATCGGGCCCAAAGTGCTTCCACTGCACCTTAACTTGCTTTATTTATTCATTCCAAAGCATCAGATTATTCCACTAGAATCTGCAATGAGGCTCTGACTAGATCTCTCCTTCTAATTCCACTTACAATTCATACCAATCAATCACATGATCAACATTTTGTACAAATATTTTAAGCAATGAAACATGGAAAAAATCATGGAATTTCATTGTTAGGGGCATAGAAAGCCTGTATTCCACTCATCCAATCCTCTCAAGGATCTCAAAAGACCCGGAATATCAAGGTGCCAACTTGGCACATGTCACAATCTTCAAGAATTTCTTCTTGGGCTTGATACGCAAGTACACATGCTCTCCAACCTGAAACTCCTTGAATACTCTATGTTGATACACATAACTCTTCTTGTTGTCATGTTCTTCCTTCAAATTCCTTTTGATAAACTACATCTCCTACTCCATCTCTCTCAACATATATAGTCCAATAAACTCCCTGCTCATTGGATCACTCCAGTTGATAGGAGTATTACAACTCCCCCCATAGAGAGCCTCAAATGGACTTATATTCAAGGATTCTTGATATCCATTATTATAAGAAAAATCCAATAGTGGAATATAGTCCCCCCGCTTCCTTTTTCAATGCATTACATACATCCTCAACATAAACTCCAGAATCCTATTAATCCTCTCTTTCTGTCCATATTTTTGCAAGTGATAAGTTGTACTGAAGGCTAACTTTGTCCCCAAGACTGCAAATAACTCATTCCAACACCTCGAAGTGAACTTGGAATATCTATCTTATATAATCCTCTTAGGAACTCAATGGATCCTCACTATTTCCTTAATGAATATATTGGCCAATTAGATAGTTGAATTAGTAGAATTTAATGCAATCAAGTGATCTACCTTGCTCAACCAGTAAACCATCACCATGATGGAGTCATGTTTCCTTGATTTTCATGGAAAAACTATAATGAAATCCATGGAAATGACCTCCCATTTCCATTCTGGAATCAGAATAGGCTGCAAAAAACCAATAGGATTCTTACATTCAACTTTCACTCGTTCACATTCCAAACACTTAGCAACAAACAAAAGAACATATTTATTCAAATTAGGCCAATGGTAGAAATTCTGAATAGTTTTCAGGGTCTTCTAGTATCCTGGGTGGCCTGAAGATGGTTTGACATAAAACTATATCAAGATAAACTTCTTCAAGTCACCATTGTCAGGCACGTAGATCCTGCTCCTGAACCTAACAAATCCAGTTGTTGTGAGGTTATACTCCTCATCCTTATCACCTTCACCTTGTTGCGGCAATATTTGCTTCAGTTACTAGTACCTCTCATCCTGCTACCCTGCATGTAATATCCACTCCTATAAATATGTCCCATAAGAGCTCACATCTGAAATATGATTCCCCTGTAATCTCCTACTAAGGGTATCTTCAACTCATTTCTCCTTGCATTTAATGTACCCGATCTCAAAATCAAACTCACTGAAGGTAGACAACCATATAAATTTCCTTTCATTCAAATTGGGATGGTCAAACAAGTACCTCAATCCACTATGATAACCCATGAAAACAAACCTCCTACCAAGGAGATAATTTCTCCACATATTCAGTGCATGAATGATAACTTCCAACTCAAGATCATGTGCCACATAATTCTTCTCATGCTCATTCAACTTACTTGATTCATAGAAAACCACCTGCTATTCCTGCATCCCGACTCCACCAAGTACTTCCTTACATGAATTAGCTCAAACTAAAAACTCCTTATCACGATATGCAATATTCAAAACTAGAGAATTGATAAGAAATTTATTCAACTGATCAAAGCTAGTTTCACAGTCATCAATACATTCAAACATATTTCCCTTCCCCTGCAAGGATGTAATAAGATAGCCAATATTAGAGAAGTTCCCGATGAACCTCATGTAATAACCTGCTAGTCCCATGAATGATCTAACCTCATCCACATTCTTCGGATATGGCCGCTCCATAATAGCCTTAATCGTTTCTAGATCCACTACTATCCCTTTCTTGGAAACAACATGTCCCAAGTAATGAATCTAAGGCTGAAAGAAGCTACACTTCTTAATCTTGGAAAACAACTTATGCCCTCTCAATAATTTCAATATCACTGCCATGTGTTTTGTATGCTCCTCCTTATCCTTTGAATAGGCCAATATATCATCAAAAAAGACTATCATAAACTTATCTATGTAAGGGAACAACACACTTTTCATCAAATACATGAAGGTGACTCGAGCATTGGTAAGAACAAGGAACCACCAAAAAATCATGGTGCCCATACCTTGTACGAAATGGAGTCTTCTAGATGTCTTCTTCCATGATGCACACCTGATGACATCCTAATATTAGATCAATATTTGAAAATAATGTTTCTCCCTTCAAGTGATTAAACAAATAATAAATATGAGGAAATGGATACCTATTCTCGATAGTCACCTTTTTTGAATGCATCTAATTAATGCACAATGTGAGAGTACCATCCTTCTTCTTTACAAAAAACGTTGGTTCTCCCCAAGGAGAAACATTTAGCCTTATGTATCCCTTATCAAGCATCTCTTTAAGCTGCAACTTTAGCTCAACCAACTTAGGAGTGTTTATCTTGTATGGTGCCTTAGATGGTGGTGTTTCTCCTGGCATAAACTCAATAGAGAAAAACACCTCTCCATGATGAGGAAGGTCTAGAATATCTATAGGAAACATACCCTGAAACTGCTACAAGATAAAATGCCTCATCAATACTTCATCATCCTCATCATCCTTCCATTTATAACTGGAAATTTTTACTTCAAATAATAAAGATCCTTCCCTTCAGTTGTGTTAGTTTGCATGGTTGTAACCATCCTGACTGATGTAGGATTATTATTTCCCAACAAGATTCTCTTTTCTTCATCCTCATCTAGGCAATTAATGGTCTTTTCATAGCAATCTACCTTGGTCCTGTGAATAAAAACCATTCCATGCCCAAAATAATGGTATATGAACCCAAAGGAAGAAAATTCAAATTTTTTATTGTAGGCATTCCAATAAGCTCAAATGCACATGATATAACTCAATGATGAACTATCCTCTTGGTCCCTATATCCAACTGCACCAATCAATATTCTACATGCACTTCCTTATTTATACAACACTAATCTACCAAGTTATGAATAACATAACTGCTATAATTTGATCCTGGATCAATCAAAATAGAAACAACTCGATCTGAAAGCTTATCCATCTCAATAATGAATTCCTGGTGGTCTACCTACCTATTATCAACTAATGCATAGATACAGGGAATGCTCTGACCTACACCCCCAATTTTGTGTGCCTCCTAAGCACTGTAGATCTACAGCCTCCCACCTTGATACAATGGACAATCCTTCTTGCGATGATCTCAACCATAAATCCAACACTTCAAAGGTTCCCTGCCACTGCCTTTATTCTACTAATCCATAGGTTGATATCGCTATCATTTCTTAGCTGCATTAGAATTCTTATGTGGGTCCATATTTTCCTTCTCACCTGCATCCTAATATCTTCCTTGATTCTTAGGCCATTTTACTTTAGTATTATCGCTACCCTTCTAGTCATGCTTGAACTCAGGCATGTGCTTTGACTACTCATAACAATGCTTCAAGTTTCTAATAGCTTCCTCAAATAACTAAGGCTCATCAAACTCAATATGGTCTTCGAATGATATTGGAAATCCACTGATGAACCTTTGGATCTTCTCTTTCCCATCCTTGATATATGGCACATATGTTAGTAGTTCTAGAAATATGGTTGTATATTCTTCATATGACATGCAACCCATCCCGAGATCATAGAATTCCCTGGCATTTCCATCATAATACCTCTCAGACAAACACTTATTCCTTAATAATATTTCAGATTTTTCCGAAATCAGCTTCTCTTATGTGATGCCTCTGTCAGGCTTGACATATTCCCACAAGATATTCACTTTTCCTTTAAGACTGAAAGTAGTTATCTTGGCTTTACTATTCTCTGACTAATCATGAAGCCTGAAAAATTTCCTCATTCCAAGCAACCATGCTTCTGAATCTTCTGACTTGGTCATCTCACCATCAAAAGTATGAGGCTTGAATTTCTTGAATTATTCTAGAAAATACCCTTTATCACTCTTCCTATAGTGATGTCAATGACAATGACGATGATGTCTCCTAGAAGTAAAGCTAGAATAAAATCCATGTGTACTATGCCTCATTTAAAGTGTATCCAAGAGTTTTCCACGCTTTATTGTATCATCCTTATCCATCATGTACCTTTTCTTAGACTTGCTTCAATCTCCACCATTAGCCTTTTCTTTATGTCTATCCCCATGACTAATCCTGGGTTGTCCCTACTACAAATCTAAAATTCTTTGAATAATAATTGCATTGACCTCAACTTGATTTTGTTGAGCTTTCACAAGCCTTTGCTATGCATCGGTATGTGTCTCATTATTAGCTTTACAACTTGTGATATCTAACTTCATACTTATTAATATATATGCTAGATTAGGAGAGTCTCCCCTCCCTATTGCTCAATTGAGTTCTCCCATCTCGCTAATTTCTCTTATGGTGTATATGGGGAGTCATGTGAACTATGATCCACCATTCTTCTCTTGATCTCTTTACCTTCCATTTTTATGCAATATGCCATTGTTAACTAAAAAAAATCATAATAAAACAAATTACCTCAATTTACTTCTAGTATGGTTATTGCATCTGCATATGACCGCAATAGTAATAAATTAAATTATGATTCATGCATGTAAAACATATAGATATGTGAAATAACCATATAGATCTGCACAAAATTTTTCATTTACCATGAGGTCCAGTGTTGTGAGCCTTCTTTGATACCACTATGTAAAACCCCACCCAAAATTTAACCAATTTTGCAATATCACATGCATGACCCAACATCCAAGATCTAGTTATCGAAGTGGGTTCCAGTATTCCAAAACTTACTACAACACCTAGAGACACCTGATCACCCAAATGTCAACCAATTACCACTAGTGACCTTTTCTCTAAGTTGGAACCACTTTAAACCAAGATTTACAACCCATCCACACACATAAATCAACCTCCATTTAACTATGGCCGAAAATTCCCTGAACTGAGAGTGCATCCATAAACCCTGTTCCATATTTTTAGGGCTCGCCTAGAGGAAAACTACCCAGAAATTTCTAGAAACTTGTGCATGATAATTACAAGTATTCATACTCTATTCTTAGGCTTAAATATTTCCCAAGGTTTCCCAACATATATGAATTATTTATGCAAACACTTGGTAAACATGGTACATTAGTAATATTATTACATTTTACTCAATATTTCCCCACCCCTTCTAATTTTATAGTTTAGTTTATTTACTTTCAAACTTTAAATATAAAGAAAATTTACAATAAGAAGTTGATGAGTTGATATTTTACCCAATATAACCTAGAAAAAAATAGATGGAGGTCGGAAAAAATATTAGATATAATGTAATAATTACATTTTTCCTAATAGTTCTCCCATTTCCAAAAAATTGTCCAATATGAACATATCAATATTTTTTTTTTACCTTTACAGACTACATGGATTCAAATCCATCATTTTCTAGAGCTAATTATGTATCTAAATATAACATCAAACTAAGATGCATCTAGGCTAGTTTAATTTCAACGTCAATACCATGGGTAGTTTTTTATTTTTATATATCCCTCGTAGTAAAATTTAGTTTTTTTTTTTTTTTTTCAATAGTCTCTATTACTTTATCATACTATATAATGTGCGATGTAAAAAAAGGTAAAAATTGAAGTATTTTATTTATGGACGACATCGAATTTATTTAATACTGGGTTGTAGAGTGCCTCTAGACTCAATAGATTTAGATATTCATAAACATTTATAATAGAAATTTAATACTTCAACAAATTATACGTTATTATATATTTATTTTTAATAACTTTAAGCAGAATTGCATCTATATACATGTATTAGGCGACACACACACTAATATATATATATATATATATATATATTAAAATTTTTTATATGTCTCTAATGTATGGGTTGTAATAAATTTATATATTTATAAACAATTATAGTTGAAGCTTATTACTTCAATAAATTATATGTTATTATTATTATTATTATTTAATAAATTTATATATATGGCCACACACACTAATATGTATATTAATTTTTTTAACTTTTTATATGTTTATCGTGCATGGGTTGTAGAGCACCTCTCTACTCAAAAAAATTATATATTTATAAACAATTATAATAGAAGTTTAATACTTCAATAAATTATAAGTTATTATTTATTTTTTTGATAACTTTAAGCACAATTATATATATATATAGGCGACACACACTAATATATATATATATATATATATATATATATATATATATATATATATTAATTTTTTTAATTCTTTATGTTTCTCATGTATGGGCTATAGAGAGCCTCTAGACTCAATAAATTTATATATTTATAAACAATTATAATAGAAGTTTAATACTTCAATAAATTACAAGGTATTATTATTATTTTTAATAAATTTAAGCACAATTGCATATACATATATAGGCAACACATACAATAATATATATATATATATATATATATATATATATATATATATATATATATATATATGTCTCTCATGTACTAGGTTGTAGATCACCTCTAGACTCAACAAACTTATATATTTATAATCAATTATAATAGAAGTGTAATACTTCAATAAATTATTATACTTCATTCTTTATAATTGAATTTTTCTATATACTTTGAACATTGTCATAAATACAAATAAGTTTTACAAGGTGAGACCTTTTTTTCTTAATGGTTTTTGTATTTTTATTTTGTTTTTGTTAATAGATTCTATCAATTTTTTCTAACTTCAAATCTTATTTTCTTTGGGTTTCTCTATGATATTTCATGGTCAAGACCTAGGACTTTTTCATATCCAGGGTTCTGGGGTTCAACTTGGCACTGAGTCTTTTTTAAGGTTTTTATTTGCTCCAATGTTGTTGCTAGCTTTGTTACACATTTATTCTAGGACTATGTGATGCATTTTTGTTTTATCCATTCACTGTTACATTTTCAAGTGGCTTTATAAATCCTATCTAAGTGTCTTCCCTTAGCCACTAAATTTTTTGTTTTGTTGTTTTTTTAAATTACAAAGATGGCGAAGCAGGCGAGTAAGATAGTTTTGGCCTCTATTGTATGGATTTCCATCATGCTCTGGCTCATCAGACAATCAGGTACTCACCAAGGACCTTGTTTCACAGTGCCCGATTGCACATCGTGCCCAGTTTATTATCATAGATGTGATAATGGAAATTTTTGCCTCATCATTCCGCCATGACATTTAAATATATAGATTTATATGTTTCTCGATGTATTGAATATTTAAATAAATATTTTTTATATATCGCTAGACTTGCTTAGTATTTAGAAATATTATGTTAGTTTGTATTTTCTGATGATGGAACACCGACATCTAAATATATACATTTATACTTAAATGAATATTTTTTCTATCTCCATGGATGTGCTTAGTATTTATCAATATTATTCTTCTTCATCATTTGGTTTTGAAAAATGCAATAAAGATGATGATGGAATGCTAAAATCACATGTAGTTCTATGCATCTTTAATGTTTCAATATGTGGCTTTAATTAATAAATAAAATGTTTTGTTTAGTGTGCTTATTTATTATGAATTAGTTGTATCTTAATTTGAAGGGCACAATATGTTCTATACATTAAGTGATCCAACATGTCACGACTCTAACAATTCAACCACAACGGAAAAATATTTTTTTCTATATATTACCTCCTAAGTTTGCATCATTATAAAATTTTGATTATCTCACCGTTTTTTTTGATAGAGTACTGCAATCATTTTGAATACTAATCTAATTTTCGGATCTTAAGAAACTTACTTCTTGAAGTGTTAAAGAATATATTTCCGTTGGTAATCTTTATGGGATAATATGTAATATTATTTGGCTAGTAATTGTGCCTCAACATTAACACTTTACCTTATGCTTAATTCGATCTAACCAACATATCGTTGGGATACTCCTTTTGCAATACTATCCTAAAGTTAGTGTTAATATAATGCCCATGGTGTGTTGTTTATTTATTTCTTGGTTGTGCCTTTTTATGTGTTTTGTTGCCTCCTTACATAGGGTGTAATGTTATTAATTATTGTTTGGATTTTCATAAAAAATTTAGGCATCCTAGCCATACACGATATGTAATATTACAAGATCCGTGCATTTCCCTTGTTGTTGTCTGTCGTGCTCCACCTTGGGCTTTGAAAGGTCCACTCCATGGTTTCCATGCTTGCATTTTTCACATGAGCACATGTGATCCGTTGAAATTTTTCCAATGGTGGTGATGGGAATTGGTAAATCAAGGGTAGATATTTGTTCTCCTAACCCTACACTCGCAAATCAGTATTTTTGTGGTCATTCTGTAATACGAATTTATGCAGGAATGTAATAAAATACAGAAACAAAGATAAACACAGAGATGCAGTGGAAATAAAACTTCATTTCATTAATATGAAATAATTGAAATATTCCACTAGTATGAAATGGATAATTAGTTACTAAAAAAACGACTAAAATTTTCTTATAAAAGACTATTTTTCGGTCGATGACTAATAGTAGCTAGTTTACAGTATCTTATAACACGACCAACTTTTGGTATTTTTTAGCTTAGTCATTAATTGGTTATCTCAATTTTTTTGTCTAGTAGTATATTTGGTCATTAATTTAGTCACTGATTTAGTCATTAATTTAGTCATTGATTTGATCATTAATTTAGTCATTGATTTGGTCATTGATTTAGTCATTGATTTAACCTTTGATTTGGTCATTAATTGTGACAATTAATGACCAAATATACAACAAAATATATTACTATATGATCACCCGAGAAAACCAATTAATGACCAAAGAAATATGACCAAAATGTTGGTCATGTTATAAGAGACTATAAATTAAGTACTAATAGTCATATATATGCAAATTTTAGTCATCATTTGTAATCACAAATTTATCATTTGCAGTGGTCATTTATTCATTATATAAACGACTAATTTATTAGTTTATATTCATTTCATTTACTTTCATTAATAATCTATTTTGAAGACTAATTTATTAGTTTATATTCATTTCATTTACTTTCATTAATAATCATTATAAATGACTAATTTAGTCGTATATTCATTTTATTTGCGTTCATCATTAATAAAAATAAACTACTAATTTAGTAGTTTTAAATTGATTTTGTGTTCATTATTAATCAACATAAATTAATTTGTATGATTTAAAAAATGTTATACAGTGTGCATGTTCATCTAATATGAAAACACAAAGTCGCATATTTTAATTACAATACTAAACAATATCAAGTGCAACTATAAATAATTTCAACCACATAAATTATATTATATGAAATGTTAAAGTATTACAATATGATTTTGTAATTTAATATTGGTTGGAGTACAATTTACACATGAAATTGTGTTTCATCACTTCAAAACATTATCCTTGTGTTTTCAAGGCATTGCAGGTGAATTCACCAACTCTGAAGATTTGACCATCAATCTTTATATGTGTGTATTATGCGGGATATTGGCTCTAAGAGTATCGCCAATCCAATTCTCATCTCTCTCTTTTTGCATTTGTCGCTCCAATGTTATTGCTCCCCTTTTTTTCCAATTCATGCTTCTTACCATTAATACTGAGTTCATTTTCTGAAAACAAAATAAGGTGCAATGCAGAGTGTAAAACATGAAAGACAATTAACACTAGAATATAAACTAAATTAGACTGTAAATATTTTATATGACATATACCTCAACATCAGTAATGTCAAAGCCATTTTTCCCCATAAAAGTAAGAAAATCGAACAAATTTTCTTCATTGGGGCGATAATTTCCACTATAATGTGGCGAGATAACCTGTATAAACAAAGAAAATAAAATGTCACCATATATAGAAAATAACACCGTAGTAACTTAGTATTCAACTTTCAAGGAAAGCTTAGGAACAATCACGTCAACTAAGTTATATGCTAAAAAGCTCAAGTTGTAGATAACTTGTGAAAACAAATAATCTGAGGTGTGATGTCTAATCCTTGTCGTTTTATTCACAACAACATTTCATTTTCTAACGCATGAACTTAGTCAAGTATATAAACAACATGTACTCAAATAACAACATGAAAGTAACTTTTTCTGATAATCATGAAAATATTTTAACACAAAATAGCTATAATGATTACAATTAATATAATGTAATACTAATTTCATCTTCAAGCTTTGGTCGTTGTTTAAATGGAAATGGTACTAAGTATTTTCAATTTAATATTTAAAAGACAAAACAAAATCAAAAGAAACATCCAAAATACAATCAAACAATAAAGAGAGGATATCATGGAATGGAAATAGAAATTATAAAAAATTGTTTACCTGTCCACCGATGTCGTGTATGGCATTCCTAAAACATTTTCTTTCCCAAAATAACCACGAGGTGAAATAATCACAACGTTAAAAACCATAGGAATTCCTACTAGAACATTTCCAAAGTCGAGGGTTTAGGTGTATAAGCGATCTATAACAACAAATGAACCATTTCCAAGACGTGATATGCATCGTCTCCCCATTCTTTTTCCAATCACATTCTCGGTAACCTACCCACAAAAGAGTTAAGTATCGATCAAACAAAGACATTGACATTTGTTTTTATCTTTTATATATATAAAATTTGAATATAATTTGGTTCATGAACATATTAATTCATATTTAAAGTCTTATTGACATATGAGAAAGTATCAATCAAATAGGACATCATAAAAATTGATCTCAATGAGGTCCTTAAACAATTTCTACAATATCAATATTTTTCTTGTTGTGATATCTAGGGTAGAAAAAAGAACTTATCTACAATATAAAAATTCATATATTACTTATAGTCAAACTTTGTATATGGTGTATTCTTAAGCAATTTTTTAAGATGTTCCCTCTGGCTTTACTAAAGTGAATTGCAGCTTGGTTAAACTATGTAAGCTTTCATTCAACATCAATTTCTGCAAGATCAATGTCACACATTATTCTTTCCCATTTTTCAACATTCTACATATGATAAATTGAAAGTCACATAAAACCAAGAGCAAACCCTTTTCTAACCAAACAAACAAACAAACATTGTCTCTAATAAAACTTCATTATAAGATTAGAAAATGAAAAGAGAGTCGCCCATTTTTGTTGTTTGACTTTGCCTATTTTTATTATGAAAGTGCTCGAGCTTCAAGAAACAAAAAATGTGAGGGCAGTCGTAAATGTGAAAAAAATTATGTTGACCTAATTTGTAGACTTCTTCAAAATTATGTAAATGATGCCATTTTCAGATGTGGTAAATCTCATAATAAGAAATGTCATGTATTCTAATAAATTACATTGCAATGACTACCATGGGCCTCCATGGGTTATAGGTCCTCAATACGTTAATCTTGATGATGAAAGAGAGATAGCAACAATAATTATGGGTGGTCCCAGTTTGTATGGTGGATATCTTCAAGCCAAGGTCATCATCTCAATGAACCTAGGTTCTCACATGGTAAAAATGGATCTAGTCTTCACCCAATTTCATTCCATCATACTTTGTCAAGACTTGAGAGTACATAATCATCCTTCAACTTATAATAGGGTTGATTTTGAGGTTATAGATAAAGCTTATCCAAATCAAATTGATTTTTGGGCTCCAAGAGATATGTATAATTTAAATGATAACAATTATATATTTTTTCCCAAGATTCAAATGTAGGGATACATTTTGTGGATTTTACTAGTAAATAGAATGAGATAAATAATCCATGAGGAGAATCTACTGGTCATTGTGATTAGGGAAATACTCAGAGATAATAAGACTATTTAGGTTCAAATCAAAGATGGTATTGATTCTTGTAGCTCCTTAGTTGTTGGTAGTTTTTAAGGTAGGGATTTCAGTTCTTCAAGGGTGGAGTCCTTCAGCATAATTGCATCTACCTTGGTCCTATCACCCAAAATAAAAATGTAATCAACAAAGAGTAAATATGTTAAGTTTAAGGGAATTCCTATTTGTATAGTTGTCAAGCTTATAGTTCTTTTTTACTCTGTTATAACTCTGTTGAGACCACCTACTCAATAGTAAAAAATGGTAGAGGAGCCATTAGTAATACCTACCCATAGTCTCTTGTAGGCATGATAGAAGAATAGGCTGAGCCATCAATTATAATTTCACATATATTGAGGAAAGACAATTCATTATCTAGTTAACCAATTGCACATTGAACCCTATATGGATGAGTAGCCATAAATAAAACCAATTTTCTCTATCATATGCCTTGGAAAGACAAACTCACTAACATTGCTTGTAATTTTTTGGTTTGATGTTATAAATTCCTTCTTGGGAAACTCCTATTCCATAATGGATTTGTTTCCCAGGAAGGATGCAAAATTGTTCTAATGACATGGAATCAGCTTAGTGGATTTTGACCCTACATGACCACAGAACTCAGGAGCATTGGGCGCATCCACAGTAGCATCCTCTAATCAAAATATTACAGTCTCTAACCTAGAAACATAAAAATTATATATAGTTATAATTCATAATCACAAATGACCATAGGCTATAGAAGTTCTTAAATAAATTAAAACTTGAATAAGAACAAACACAAAATTTCACACTACCCTTCAGTAAGTTGTCCTTGATTTAGCAAGAAAGGCTCAAACTTGCATAAATGTGTAAGTAGATTCCCAAAAAGATCAATTTAAACATATTTCTTGAAAAAAAATCTATTATCCAAAGTGAAACCATAGTTGAATGGAACAATGGTGCTTTAAGGTCATGTACATAAAAAGTTACCTCCAAATCTCTCACACTGGATGGTATGTCATGCAAAATTAAGAAAAAGTCAGAGAAACTTATCGAATTATCTAAAATACATAATGAGATTGCATGGAAGATTTGTAAATGAACGCACCTATAATATTCTTTTATTTCCATTTCAACCTTTTTCCTAAGTTGAACCTCAATGAGTTGTGAACTCAAAGTTCTTGGAGAAGAATGTTATTACATTTAAAATTCAGCATTTGCAATATTCCCGCCTCTATCAGCTAATGAGTATGAATTCGTAAACTCTATTACGTCATTATCCAAAACATTTATTTCTCGGACACATGATTTTGCAAATAAAGGCTTTTTTCCAGCATAAGTCCTTGTCAAAATTTCATCTCTCATACCAACTAGCATCCGGTAAAAACTGCAACCTGGAATCGGACCTACACATGTTTATCTATTACTAAGAGATGTGAATGGTGGAATATCTTCTAAAGCAATATTAGCATATGGCAGAGGTTGAGCCCTCCCTCCTATTCCCTTGCCAAGACCACCCTTAGGACCAAGAGTCAAGTGGCCATCATTAGAAGTTCTGTGTGTTGAAGGGCTTGGCATAGATTGATTTAGCCCTATACACAATCTGAGCATCTTGACTGGTGAATCCATGGTCACATTGTCCCATATGGTTTTGTGGCCCTTTAATCCCACCCATTTGTGGAAGTGAACCCGTCTGTGCACCTACCATGTAAGGTGGCATCGCAGGTCCTCTCACACCATGATCAAGTGGTGTCACAAGTCTCCGACCTGAATGTCCCATATTGGTACCTCGAGAGTGACCTCCCTATCCATGTAGTTCCTACACGCCATCCCGATGAACTTCCTCTATTTTCTTGGGGCCATCAACTTTCCTCCTTCGTTTCCATCTATTCCTCCTCGGATCAATCAGATCCTTCAATATGAACCTCAGCCTAGAGGGTAGCCCTTTGTTATTGGACATTTTTTTCATCCTATCAAAGTAAGCATCAATATGTTCCTTGGCCTTTGAATGGTCAATCATATGACCAATAATGCTCATGATTTTTCACAAAGCTTCAACATTTTCCTCCTGATCATGAGTTCATAAATTTTTCTCAAAAATGAAAATGCTCGAAACTATACTGAACCTAGTGGCCGGGTAGATCTCGTCGTTCTGATTCCGACACTGTGAATGGTTCAAAAAACTAATGTCTTATGAGGGAGATATCATGTTATAATCGATTTCCCAAACAGCTGAAATTTTTATGACAGGGGTGACTGGGATGCCCAGTTAGCATGCAGGTACAGTCAACAAAGGTGGCATATTCTCAGAATATTTCATTTTCTCAAAGCCTATGAGGATTCACCATGTGGCATATCCTGGATTGTTAGATTTGGTTATATGTGATTTGATGGACCAATTATAGGGTGACACGTGGCTAGCCTTGAGGCTGCCATGTGTCCCCAGGAGGTTAATGTAAAATTTGGTGAGGTCCGGGGGGTTCGACCCCACGACTTCTACCGCGTTGGCAAAGACCTCCACCATCTCTGCTATACATTAGTTCTTATCCATATAGGGTGCTGGATAAACTTAAAGTGTTGAGGTTTTCACGTTGGGGGGGGGGCCTTTGTTGTGTTCACATGTAATAGTTACAAGATATGTAACTTCGACGGTTGTAACTTTCCGACGTCTCCGCAAACAATTAATGTTCCCGCAAACCTTGTCACATGCAACTCTGCGGTTAGAGCCTCCGCCGACAGTATTAAACTCCGACAGTTATCATTACTGGTTAGCCATATCACATGGCTGGTTTGAAGCTTCGGTTATGCCAGCAGTTTCGTAAACCCATCTACAAACTCAGGTTGCAACTTTTTTTACCATGGTTCTTACCTACGGTTCTGCCGACCATTACGGTCAGGCAGGGTTTAGGGGTGCACATGTGGCCACCCCTACCCTTCACATTAACTTCTACAGTTAGTGCTGGTGGGAAATTTAGAGCGCGCCCTAAATTTGTGGGTTTTGGCCAAAAATAACTCCATTTAAGTGGATTTCACCAAATTTTGTGGATTTTTTCAAAGATTGATTGGGCAAATGGATAGGGAAGTCAATTTTTGACCAATTTGGGTGAAACAAGAGTCTACCTAGACTAATTTGAGAATTCTGGAGCCACTGGTGCAGAGAAAATAGCCATTAGAGGTATTTAAACACATGTATTTGAAATTTTTGAGCATAATGACAAAGAGGGACATGCTATTAGGAGCTGGACCAGCAGATGTAGCCCAGGAGGGGTGAACTGCTTCATCATGCCTGTTGTGTAAATCTTATGTGTGATGTTATTTCTCTGTTATACACTACTTTTTAGTGTTATCTAGGCTTATTTACATGCTTAAAACTCATAATTTCATATATGTTCCATGGTTAAAATTCTCATTCCTTAAGAAAACAAAAGGAGAGAAATTGTACATGTTTTTATTACTGAAAGGACACTTAGCACAAAAAACTAATAGACTCCTTTCATATTGGGTTGGTATCAGAGCTGAATTGATTCTCTAGCGTTTTAGTGTGCAAATATTTGTTTAACTATTTGCAAGGGTTTACACACATACTAGGCTCAATCTTAAGAGAGGAGAAGGAAAACTGGTGGAATCAAGAGGTTATCAAAGGGAGCCACAACAAGGGAGGGCAAGATTGCCACATTCTCTGCCACCTAGTTCACCTCCAAAGGAAGCAGAAGCAGCATTAAGCATGCCTCTAGAGGAAGAAGAAATCCATGAAAAGATTGGATCTCAAAGAAGAAGAAAGGGTGTTCAGGAAAGCATTCCTTGACATGAGTGATATGGTAAGATTCCTTTATCAAGAAAGGAATGAGAGATTAGAAGGAGAAGGATCCAAACTTCACAAGGAAGGTCAGGGATCATCAGGAGGTCAAAAGGATGAAGATAAATCAAAGAAGGGAAATGGAGGAAATGGAGACAATGGAAAGTCACCATCATAATCCTCATCTTCATCCTCATTATCCTCTACTTCATCTTTAGTACATCAGCCATACAAGTCAAAGAACACTGGTAAAAGTCCTTTTCTAAAACTTGATGTTAATTTTGAATTGCCAATGTTTAATGGTGAAGTCAATGCAGAAAATATTGATAATTGGATTAGGAAATTGGAGGTCTATTTGAGAATTCAGAACCTTCATGAGGATGATACCAAAATCCAACTAGCTTAATTGAGAATGGAAGGTGCAACACTTGTTTGGTGGGAAGCCAAGACAAAGGAGGAGATCAAGAAGCATGGTAAGATTATTCTATCATGGACAGATTTCATTACTGAAATAAAACAACAGTTTTATCCATTAGATCATATGCAGAAAGCCATAATGAACTGGAAAAATTTTAGACAATTGAAAGGACAGAATGTGCAAGAATACACCCAAGAATTTATGAGAAGAGCTCTCTTATTAGGGGTAGATTTGTAGAGCCAAGATACCTTTCTCAAGTACATAGGAGTCTTACATAGCTACCTAAAACATATTATTTTCATGTTTAACCCTACAAGATTAGATTAAGTTTGTGTTTAGGCCACACATCTAGAAGCTAGAGGGAAAAAAATTACTGAGGAGGGTAGGAAGAAAACTTTTAAGGGGAAAAACAAAGAGAAGACCTCAAAAGCTAAGGGAAAAAAGAATGCATCTGTCAAGAAAGAGGGAGAAAAAGTGGTTTGTAAACATTGTTAAAAAGAAGTCCATGAAGAGAAAAATTGCTGGAAATTACATCCTAAAAAGTGACCCAAGTACAACAATAACAAAGGGAAGTAGAAAACTACAGCTACAACTCAACATGACTTAGGAGAGGATTTAGGTGATGAATCTAAAATTTCAACCATGGGATTGAAGAACATGAAGGGGAAAGAAATTGAAACAAAACCCAGTACTAGTACATCAAACTGTCACATACAAGCTCCAAATGAAGAGGAGAAAATTGAACTGTTTCATGTGAGGGTGGGGTCATATCCAAACATACCAAGATTGACACACTGTTTGATAGTGGGTCACAAGAAAAATTAATCTCTGAAGACTTGGTCAAGAAACTTAATCTTGAGACCATTCCACATCCAAAACCATATCCACTTGGGTGGATTTGCAAGGATGCAAATTTACAGGTTTCAAAGAAGTGTATATTTCACTTTGCAATAACTGCACATTTTGTTGACACAATTGAATTAGATGTGGTTCCGCTTGATATTACAGGTATTGTGTTGGGTAGTCCTTGTATGACAGGAAATCGATCTTACATCGCCATGAGAATAAATACCATTTATTCAAATATGGCAATGATTTCATTGTTAGAGCACATCACAAGAAGGCAAACATTGCAATGGTAAATGCTGGACAAGTAAAGAGGCTGGTGAATTCAAGTAAGAATTTTGTTCTTCTAATGAATAAGCCTAAAGATGACGTTAATCATGAATCATTTGAGGATTGTGATCATAAGTTTAAATGATATTTATATGATGTAGTTGATGCACACCATGACATGTTTTAGGAGCCAACAGGATTGCCTCCAAAAAGGGAGATTCAACATGAGATTCAATTGCAACAAGATTGTCCTATTCCAAACATCGGCATGTATCACATGTCGATAATGGAGAATGCTAAAATAAAGAGGAAAATCAAGGACATGTTGGACAAGGGACTCATAAGGCCAAGCACTTTTCCATGCGATTCACCCATAGTCTTGATTCCAAAGAAAGATGGGACTTGGCGCACGTGTGTAGACTTCAGAGCTTTGAACAAGATAACGGTAAAGAATCGATACCCACTCCCAAGGATAGATGATTTGCTAGATCAACTGAAAGAATCAAATTTTTTCACTAATTTATGTTTACGAAGTGGATATCATCAAGTAAGAATTGCAGAAAGTGATATATGCAAGACTGCATTCAAAACCAAACAAGGAATATTTGAGTGGTTGGTTATGCCATTTGGTTTGTGTAATGCACTAGCAACTTTCATGCGTGTTATGGATAATGTTTTGCATCCATTTATTGATGACTTTGTGACTGTGTATTTAGATGATTTACTTATTTTCAGCAAAACAAGAGAAGAACATGTCTTGCATGTGAAAAGGGTGCTTGATGTTTTGAAGAAAGAGAAATTATTTCTTAAGATGTCAAAGTGTGAGTTCGAAAAGACTTATTTGGTTTATTTGGGGCACATTGTAGTAGAAGGCGAGTTGAGAATTGATTCTTGTAAAGTGGAAGCAATTGTGAATTGGCTCACTCCCAAGACAGTAATCAAGGTAAGAAGTTTCTTAGGTGAAACTCAGTATTGGATAAAGTCTATTGCTAACTTTTCTGCCATAGCAGATCTTATGCATGCAATGACAAGTGTGAAGAAAGGCTTCCAATGGGGAGGAAAATAGCAGCAAGCTTTTGAAGCTTTAAAAGACAAGATCAGTTCAGCACCGATCCTTGCATTACCAAATTTGAGACAATCATTTGAGATACCAACCGATGCTAGTGATTATGCCATTGGCGCAGTACTTTTGCAGCATGGTAAGCCTATCGATTTTCATTCTAAAACATTCAATGGTGTTGTAACTAATTATCCTACATATGAAAAAGAGCTGTATACATTGGTACAAAGTGTCAAGAAGTGTAAACACTACTTTATGGGTAAAGAGACGATTATACATATCGATCATCAACCATTACAGTACTTGCAATCGCAAACAAAATTGAAGCAATCACGACATGTTGGGTGGATGGGATTTCTTCAACAGTTTCACTTGGTTATAAGGTAAAAGAAAGGTATATTCAATAAATTTGTTGATATGCTTTCAAGGCGAATTATAAGTGCTTCTACGTTACTTAAAAATTATTCCATTGTACATGAGAGTTACATAGAACAATATGCATCTAATGCTGATTTTCAAGATGTGTATGCTAGTTTGAGTGAAAGGAATCAAGTTGAGGAAAATGATTATAACATGCATAAGAATTTGTTGTTTCAATTGGAAAATTTTTGTATACCACAAGGAGAGAGGCTTAGTGTCATGAGAGAGGCTCATTCGTCTCTTATTGCTGGACACTTTGGGGTAAGAAAAACAATGGCGCATCTACAGAGCTATTGCTATTGGCCTCACATGATAGATAGTGTGTCATGTTTTATAAGAGGATGTTCTATGTGTGCAACAAGAAAACCAAGCAATAGGAAGCTTGGGTTGTACATGCCACTACCGGTACCATCAAGGCCATGGGAGAGTGTCTCCATGGACTTTTTTTGAGGTCTACCTATGTCAAGAAAACAAAATTATTATATTTATGTAGTTGTGGATAGATTCAGTAAAATGTGTATACTTATGCCATGTAAGAAAACCATTACTGCTGAAATTTATTTTCAACATGTATGAGTTCATTGTGGATTACCAACTTCTATTTCTAGTGACAGGGATTCTAGGTTCATTGGGAATTTTTGGTCCAATCTTTGGAAGATGATGGACACACACAAAGTTGAAAAAGAGTACTGCTTTTCATCCCCAAATTGATGGCCAAACCGAGGTGGTGAACAGAACCGTTGTGCATCTATTGAGAGGATATTGCAGTAAACATCCCAAGTTGTGGGATGAACAACTGCATTACATTCAACATGCTTACAACCGGGCCAAGCACTCTTCTAAAAATACTTCACCTTTTGAAGCCTTCTTTGGGTATTTGTCGAAATCACCATTAGACTTCATCTTTGAGAAGGATGTTGCAATTGATGGGCATAGTGATATTGACAAGGCTTGAAAGTTCATTGAGAAATTTTAGATTATTCATCAACAAGTTCAATAATAGCTTGAGAAGAGTCAAAGAAAATACAAGGAGAGGCGTGACAAACATAGATTTGATCACAAGTTTCAAGAAGATGAGGTATGGTTGCACATAAGCAAAGAAAGGATGCAAGGAGAAGGTAAAAATCTCAAGCCCATTCGCTATGGTCCATTCGAGATCATCAAAAACGTTGGTAATAATGCATTTCAACTTGACTTTCCTTCATATATGCAAATGTATTCAGTTGTCAATGTGGAAAAATTACGTTTTTATGAGCTTCCTTTGATTGATGATCAAGGGAGTGATGTTCAACTCCCATCTATAGATGATTTCTCGCCAGAATTTCTGGATGAGCTCAAGGAGGATACCATCCTTGACAGGAGGACACATGCTTCTAAGAGGGGAAGTGTTGATTACCTACGAGTTGGGCTCAAGGGAAGTAAACCAAGTAAGGCAAGGTGGATAGAAGTTGAAAAGGTGAGGGAGTTGTACCCTCATCTACTGAACAAGTAATAAAAGTATTTTGGGGTCAAAAATCTTCCCAATGGGGAGGTGTGATCAGGGGTTCATAAATTTTTCTCAAAATTGAAAATGCTCGAAACTATACCAAACCTAAGCGACCGGGTAGGTATCGTTGTTCTGATTCTGGCGCTGTGAATGGTTCAAAAAACCGATGTCATATGAGGGAGATATCGCGTTCTAATTGATTTCCCAAACAACTAAATTTTTTATAATAGGGATGACTGGGATGCCCAGTCAACATGTAGGTACAGTTAGCAAAGGTGGCATATTCTCGAAATATCCTGTTTTATCAAAGCCTATGAGGATTCGTCATGTGGGATATCCTGGATCGTTGGATTTAGTTGTATGTGATTTTATGGACCAATTATAGGGTGACACGTGGCCAGCCCTGAGGCTGCCACGTGTCCCCAGGAGGTTAGTGTAAAATTTTGTGAGGTCCGGGGGGTTCGACCCCGCGACCTCTGGCACGCCAGAAAATACCTCCACCATCTTCGCTATATAGTTGTTCTTACCGAGATAGGGCACCGGATAAACTTAAAGCATTGAGGTTTGCATGTTGGGGGTGGGGGGTGGGGGGGGGGGGGAGGGGGGGAGAGGGGGGGGATTCGCCGACTATCCCAACATGCCGGCGGCCCCGTTGTTGTGTTCACATGTAACATTTACAAGATATGTAACACCAACGGTTGCAACTTGCCGACATCTCCACAAACAATTAACGTTCTCGCAAACCTTGCCACATGCAACTCCGCGGTTAGAGCCTCCGCCGACAGTTCTTAAACTCCGACAGTTATCATTACTGGTGAGCAATATCAAATGGTGGGTTTGAAGCTTCGATTACGACGACAGTTTTGTAAACCCATCTACAAAATCGGCTTGCAATGTTATTTACCGTGGTTCTTACCTACGGTTCTGTCGACCATTATGGTCAGGCAGGGTTCAACGGTGTGCATGTGGCCACCCCTACCCTTAACATTAACTTCTACAGTTAGCGTTGGCAAGAAAGTTAGAGCACACCCTAAATTTGTGGGTTTTGGCCAAAAATAACTCTAGTTAAGTGGAGTTCACCAAATTTAGTGGAGTTTTTCTAGGAGTTATTTGACAAATGGATAGGGAAGTCAATTTTCAACCAATTTGGGTGAAACAAGAGTCTACCTAGACTAATTTGAGCATTATGGATCCACTGGTGTAGAGAAAAAAACCATTAGAGGTCTATAAACCCATGTATTTCCAATTTTGGAGCATAATGACAAAGAAGGACATGCCATTGTGAGCTGGACCCGCAGATGTAGCCCAGGAGGGATGAACTACTTCATCATGCCTACTATGCAAATCTTATGTGTGATGTTATTTCTCTATTATACACTATTTTTCAGTGTTATTTAGGCTTATTTACATGCTTAAAACTCATAATTTCATCTATGTTTCATGGTTAAAATTCTCATTCCTTAAGAAAACAAATGGAGACAAATTGTACATGTTTTTATTACTGAAAGGACACTTAGCACAACAAACTAATACACTCCTTTCAGATCATGTCCTATGGATGCTGAAATTCACCAATTAATTTCTTGATGCATGCATGCATAATTATTTTGGTTAGCATACTTCCTTTATAATGCTCACCAATAAACCTTATATTTCCTAGCATTCATCGTCGTGCTGCAACCTTCTTCTCTCGTCTTTCTTCTGCTGAATCGATTTTTTCACCATGCTCTTATGCTTTCTTAGCCTTTGCCTCTTCTCTTTATATTTTTCAAATTATTCCTGAAATTTGCTCAAAATAACTCACTTGAAAACAACCTTCTCATTATCTTCATAAAAATATGGTATTCCTGCAGCAAGCTGAAAACATAATTTTGCATACATTTTAGAAAAATCCAGCTCCATGAGGGCTTTGTCAAATATTTGAGATATTATACCATGAATACATAATGCAGAGTCAATGTTCACTTCTTTGACCCGTTCAAAAATTTTCTCAAAGTTTCTGGATGTTAATTTATTAAGGATGGATTTAATTTGTCTTTGTTTCAACTGATCGTCATCAGAAACCTTTCCCACTTCATATCAGTTCTCTAATATATGAATTGTGCGTAGAGAATTTTATGGAGGAGGAATCAAACCCTTATACGAACTAGAAGCATGTTGCCACTTATCATCATTAGAATTATTTCTCACTAGTCCAACTTCTGGAAGTGGTGCTTGCACATAAGGCCCTCTAGGAAGGATGACATTCATACTCATTTTTGTTGCACAAGTATTTCTTGCAAAGTTATTATTATAACCTTGGCCAGGTTGAAACACAATAGAAGAACCACTAATATCCACATCCATCCGCATATCACAACCATCAGCAAAAGCATCCACCGGCTTGGCCCATCTACCATCATCCAAACTAGCCATATTTCTCCCGTGACATTCAAGTAGATAATTCCCACTCAGCTGCCTATAAAGTACTCTTGTAGTGCTTGCTAATGGATCAAACTCTCCTACATGACTTGCAAGTGCTTTCTTCACACCACAATGTTAAGGGGAAAATTTGATCAAATCAGTCATTTCACACACCTTTATTGTGATTTTACCTTAAACAGTCCGCTGGAAGAAGCCCTAAATCTTGCAAGCAATGAACTAATTGCCTCAGTTTATCCCTTATACGCTTATCTTACTTGAGATTTATTTCAAGGAGGATCATCGGTGAAATTGGTGAACTTCATTTTAGCTTTAAAATCATATATTGATTGGAAGAAAACTAGTGGAAATGGTTTTTAGAAGTATGGGGGTAACCTGAAGCCACCCAGTGTGGAAAAACTGCCCATTAAACTGGGGAGAAAGTCTGATCCATTCACCTAGAATATATTGAATAATTATCAGCTAGCTACAGATTCAAGAACTATATTGATTAATATTTGTTTAAACTTACCAGAAGGATATTTTTCTAGGGGGAATTTGAATCAGGATCAATCCTTGAATTCAAATGGGATGGTATTTAAGAGAACCCCTTATTAATTCATCTTTGTTATTTTGTTCACTTAAGATGATTTGTAATGATGCAAAAAATTATTTGCGTTCGCACTGAGAAAATTTTTGGGAATTATGTTGAGAAGGATCCGTCGTCACAATCACTTAATAAACTCATTCTGTCAATTCTGTCTGAAAAAAAACTAGAAGAAGTGCCTACAGTAAGCTCTTCAATTTTTCTTAGAAAATAACAAGTTGTTCACTTTTATTGTCTTTGCATATCTATGATGTTCAATGATATCCTTTAATACTCCTATGTTTTTCTATCAACTTGTGGAATCTATGTTAGCAAAAGTAATGGAAGGGTTTGAGCGGCGTCTAGCCACGCAGGGCGAGCAGGTAGACTACTGAGTCTCCTTTATAGTTTTGAGGATATTTTCTCTTTAGAGATTTGTATAAGGGAAATATGATTTTCTCAAATGATTATGTTACATGTTTAGCTTGTATGCTCCTGGGTTCTATGATTACACCTTAGTTTTGGAGGGTGTTGTAATGGACTGGTGATAGGTTTTTGTAGTGTAACTCAGGGATTATTGCATTTTATAGTGTAACCTTATCCTATTTTGACTCATCATTATATCTTTCTCACATTTTACGGTGTTTCTCTGGGAATATTTAATTTTATAATATAACTTTGTCCTGTGTGGGGTCATTATTATATCTTTTTCCATTGGAAAGAAGAAACATTGAGCACACCTGAAATGCTTGATTAAATTAGAAGATTGTCTGTATATAAAAAACAGAAAAGAAATTAATTCATTTGATGAGTGATTTCACATGATTTAAAAAATTACCTAACCTAGACCATAAGAGTCAAGGGGCTAAAGGGCTAGGTTATTCTAATGACCATATTCGCTAATCAGGGATTGGATTTTTAGAGGAAAAATATTTTGTGAAGATGGAGCTAGTTGAATTCCAACATAGAGCAGGTGGTTATTATTACTAAATAGAAAATATCATGCTTCCACATCAATTATTTTTCTCTATGTGAAAAGTTAACAAGAGAGCCTCTTTGGAAATGCATAGAAATAGATGAAAAATAACTTAATAAGTGAATTATCATCTATTGTGTTATTGTGGCCTGCAGTTGAAGAAGGTAGTCTAGGACCTTGTTGTTAATGGGGATGGAAATTCTTTCCCAAAGTCAAAAAAATTGGCAGTGTTGGGGTTCCCATGTTTTTGCCAGATTGGCAAGACCAAAAGATGAGACAACATCAAAACCACTTTCAGACCTCAGGATCTAGCCCTCCTGGGTCCAGAGAGGGATCTCTCTATATGAGAAAAGGTTTTTGTCTTTGAAGCTCAAATGTTAAGATATTAGGCTAGTTATGGGCACAGGGTTTGTTTGTTTGTTTGATTTTTGTTTGGTTGTTAGGAATCAGGAAAGAAGGGTTTTAAATGGGACAAGGTTGAGCAAATAGGATTTTTGGTAAAGGGAGACAATTTCAGAGAACATTCAAGACCATTGGGCAAATGGAGTCAGGAAAGGGTTTACTTGCTATTCAATATGCAGGCTTTCAATTGGGCTAGTCATCTAAAGCATTGGATCTCAAAGATGATAGTATGGCTTGAAAGGGTAAGAGGGAAGGTGAAAGCAAGGAAACCTCCAAGGTGACCTTTAGAAATCAAATTTAGGGATAGGGTGTGCCATTGGATACCTGTGATCTAGAATCCAAAGGCTAACTCTTCAGACATGGAGAACATTAAAGATTTAGAACACAAAGTTAAAAGCCTGAGATCAAAGAGAGAATTTGAACTCTCAATGCTTCGGCCTCCAACTTAAGGGAACTTATCAAAGTTTAACCAATTGAAAAGGATCCTACTGAGATAGAAACCAAATTCTAGACCTCCCAGTGTTCCCAATTCATTCAATTAAATCCTAACAAGAACACCTAATAAACTGACCTCATTAATTCATACATCATCTAGTGATATATCTGACCACTACACTGGTTAAATCAATTGAAATCAATCCTCAGATACACATATAGCAGAAAAGAATTAAAGGCAGGGAGAGCAAAGACATAGGGTACCTAACAAGGGTAAATCCTATGCCAGATTTCTGATGCGTGCCAGAAGAAATGTAATGAAATGAAATAAAACACAGAGATAGAAAACATCACCAACTGCTTTAAATCAAGATCCAAAGAAATGTGCTTGTCATGTTAAGAGCAACACCAGTCATGTACAACATTGCCAACAACTTGAATATTCAGTCTGGATACATCTTCCTCAGTCTATCTTACAACTTCACACAGAGACTATGTCTCAAAGGAAATAGCTTGTGAATCTCAGATATCCGATCAACAACCTTTACAATGAGTTCCTTCATGAATTTTATAGCTGAAGAGAGCAGAGGAGGTAGGTGAAAAACTAAATGAAGCATTAAAACTCAGAAAAGAAAGAGGGCCGAAGCCCATTCTGTTTAAATTCTGTGCATTTATCTATGGCACTCTTTGGGTGAAAGAGTGGTCTTCTCCAGGCTTCCATTTACTCCGGTATGACTCTGATGTACTTTGGCTGCAGCACTCTGTAGTACTTTTGGTGAATAAAAAAAGCGTAAATAAATGACTGTGAAGTCCGCCATACTGCATAACAAATGCTCCGGTAGCTTAGGACTGTTGTCAGGGCTGAATTTCCTTAGGGACATGAAATAGCATGCAGACAGTATGGGCACTTTGTCCTTTTATGGAAAAACATTTCGCTGTTGAGAAACCATAATAGTATTATTTTATGTGCATTGGACCTTCTGATTGATCCTCGGGGTCTTTGACCTGGTACTCTGCCTTTCAATTACTGACTCCAGACTTCAGAAATCTCTGATTACTGGCTTTAAATTCTCTGATCTTTCACTGATACTCTTTGTCGCTTCCATGATTTCCTCTGACTTTGAAATCTGTGCTTTAATGGCGCTGGAGAGGTTTTGTAGAGTTTGAACTCTGTCCTTTGATGAAATTTATGTTGAAGACACCTTTCCGAACACTTTCCTGTAATAGCAGGCTCTAAATTCAGTGTCTTCTGTGCACTGTGCCACTACAATAGTGCATATGAATCATGGCGGTTTTCTGCCTGCTTGTAACCCTGCAAAACACAAAAACACGTTAAGAAAAACATGCATGGGGAGGGTGGCGTGGATGACTGCAAAAATGGAAACGTGGCATGGATGAAGACGAAGAATGTAGAGTATACAACGGAGGAACACAGTGGATCAGCGGGAGATACTTTGGAGGACGGCGAGGTGGAAATTTTAACGTAAAACATTAAAATTTGACCTATGAATGAATTATAAAGGGGACGAACGAAAAAAGTGATGAAAACATGTGGAATGGGTGACGTGGAGGGACCCGGTCAATGATGGGGCATGGATTTAATCCAGACCGTCCGATCTCAGGAGGAGATCGATGGCTGAAAATGCATCGGGGGGCGATGGACAGTGAGCCAGGGGTATTGTTTGCCTTGGTTAACTCCCGTGCAAATTCGTGGTGTGACTACCATCGGATGGCCCACCCCAGATTGGACGGTGTATAGCGATATTGTGCCAGATCTGCTGCCAAACTTTAATGCGTGATGGAGGGCGTTTTTTTGAACAGTGCGCGGGGACACGTGTCCTGCGGTGAATGGCATCGCTTTGAAATGAGAAATACCGCCCACCCTCCAATGGCGGTGCGATAGAAACCGACGGTTTTTTGCATAGGGCGTGGTGCGGGGACCACCGGGGCGGATAAACTCTGGGCCGTTGATTGCAGATAAATGAACGGTGGATGTGTGATCAGGGCAGTGCAAGGGGCGGGCAACGAACGCTATGGAGCTCGCGGCGATCGTCCGATCGGTGTAGATCGATGGCTGAAGACGCTCCATAGCGATCCAAGAGTCTTCCACTCTTTATTGTATCATCTTTAGCCATCATGTACCTTTTCTTAGACTTGCTTCAATATACACCATTATAATTTTCTTTATGTCGGTCCCCGTGACTAAACCTGAGTTTTCCCTACTTCTACAAATATAAAATTCTTTGAAGAATAACTGCATTGACCTCAACTTGATTTTCTTGAGCTTTCACAAGACTTTCCTATGCATCAATATGCGTCCCATTGTTAGCTTTACAACTTCTGATCTCCAACTTAATACTTCTTAATATATATGCTAGATTAGGAGAGTCTCCCCTCCCTGTTGCCTAACTGAGTTCTCACATCCCGCTAATTTCTCTTATGGTATATATGGGGAGTCATGTGAGCTATAATTCACCATTATGCTCTTCATCTCTTGACCTTCAATTTTTATGCAATATGCCATTGCTAGCTAAAAAAAAGCATAATAAAAAAAATTACCTCAATTTACTTCTAGTATGGTTATTACATTTTCATAGTTCAACTAATATTAGCGAGATACATAACAATATAAAAAACATATCATTCCATGCCATAGTAACAATAAATTAACTATCATGCATGCAACCACAATAATAATCACTGGTATGCATATGTATCTAACATGCATATCACCACAATAGTAATAAATTAACTAATGATGCATGCATGTCAAACATATAGATATCTGAAATAGCCAATAGATCATGCACAACATTTTTCATTTACCACGAGGTCCAGTGTTTTGAGCCTTCCTTGATACCACTATGTAACACCCCACGCCAAATTTACCCACTTTTACAATATCACTAGGGTAAACATGAGCTGAGAGTTACTATGCATGACCCAATATCCAAGATCTAGTTATCGAAGTGGGTTCCAGTATTCCAAAATTTATTGCAACACCTACAAACACCTAATCACCCAAATGTCAAAAACTTACCACTAGTGACCTTTTCTCTAAGTTGGAACCACTTTCAACCATGCTTTACAACCCACCCAAACACATAACTCAACATCCATTTTACTATGGCCGAAAATTTTCTGAACTGAGAGTGCATCTGCGAACTAGGGAAAATTTTAAGGATGGAGGTTTATTTTAAAGTTTAGAAACCTTGGCGAATATTTCTAGTCCCTAATATCCAAATTTTAAAATGTTTGATGATAATTTTGTGAAAATGTTCAGATTTATAATTGTTTTATATTAGAAAATACATAATATTGCCAATTTATAAAGTAACATAGTTTTATACTATAAAACTTGGGTGAATTCATTTTTAGAAAAATGGAAATTGGAAAATATTTTTTTGGAAAAAGCATGGAATATTAGCCCAACTGCGAATATTAGCCCCTAAAATTTTCCTTACTATGAACCCTGTTCCATATTTTTAGGGCTCGCCTAGAGGAAAACTACCCAAAACTTTCTCGAACCCTGTGACTGATAATTACAAGTCTTCATACTCTATTCTTAGGCTTAACTATTTCCCAAGCTTTCCCAACATATATGAATTATTTATTCAAACACTTGGTAAACATGGTACCTGTGGGTCATGAATGCATAATTGTTCATTGTTCCATTAGATTCATTAGATGCTCATCAAGAAGGGTTACTGCCCTCTCAAGCTAGCTGCAACAGACCCTTATTATCTCATGCATTCATATAATTATTCAATAGCTCATCAAATCATGTACAAGATTAGTAACGAGATAATATCATATCATAAAAGATATACCATTCATGTAGCCAACATTTAACTAGAATGAAGCCATGAAAAAACAGTCATAAAATCACTACAATATCCAATACTTGTGCTCATTGATTTCAATGAATAATAACATAGCATATGCATAGTAATAACCAATTTAGGGATTTCCATGTACCACCTGACCATAGATTTGGATGAACCAAAATTTTCTTTCAGTAAATAACCCCTTGTCATATTCCAAGCATGAATTTGGATCACATAGGATAAAAAAAACATAACCAAAGTAGGGAATCCAAAGGTTAAACCACCTCCACCCTCAATCCATGATGATTTCAGCGAAACTAGTATAGAAATCACCAAAAACAATACCAACTTTAATGCCTCAGAATTTCTTCACCATACCCAGAGGAATTATCCTGTCTCTAGCCACCTGTCAAGATATTCCCAGAGAAAACCATCTCCACTATCAACCCTTGGTATTTTCTTGAGACCACCTCAATTTTCCAAATCCTCACAATCCCAAGCTCAACCAAAATGAAAACCTACTATACCATGGATATCCAGGAAATTGTAAGGAAAGGTTGTACATCATTGTAAATCCAAGAAAATATGATGCCAAGGACATCAAAAATGACCAATAAACCAATGCATAAATCATGTGCTCACATCCCAGCAAGATAATCAAACATGCAACCTGTTAGCTACAAAATACTCCTATTGACTTCTCTTTCTTTGCTTGATTTCTTCCCTTGCTTGGTATTGTCAAATCTTCTTCTTTCTCTCCCTTGATTTTACATAGTTTTACTTTGTTTTCTTTCTTGTGTCTTCCTTGTATCCAAGTTCTCTCTCTCTCTCTCTCCCTATCGTTGTCTATGTGAGAATGATAGATTGTCCAAGCATGTGTTATAATGTTATCTCCCTCCTTTTATTTTGTGTCTTTTATTGGAAATAATGAGAGTGGAGTGAATCAATATTTCCCATAGTATTTTTTTGTAGGTGTTATCACCATTAATTTTTTTTCTAAACTTGGACAATTTACATCCTTCCTAGTCATGGTCTTAGATAGGTGTTAGGTCATTTCATGCTTTAAAGGGTAGGTGATAGGGTAAGAGTCTCAAAATTCTCATTTTCATATCCAAATAAAGTTTAACAACCTTATTCCATGTCTTAAGGGTGTCACATCCTCTTTAGAAGTCATATCTTAAACCATTTGTATTTTTTTTGGAATTAGTCACGAAAACACGTTTTCGTAGCACAGACAGTGTAAAAAGTCTGTTTTTCGGTATGAAAACACTGCTATTTTCGTAGCGCGCTACGAAACTGCTGAAGCAGCCTTTTTCATCAAAAAACTATGTTTTCTGGTTTTAGTAGTAAATTTCCAAGGAGGTTTATGGAAAAATGAAAACACATTTTTGAAAACGGAAAGAGGTTTTTCTTCCTAACATACCTAACTACAAAAAAATCTTTCAGTTCTTCAAATTCATTATGAGGTGGGAGAAATTGATGACTTAACTTGCGTTATGAAACTGCTGAAAGTCATTGAGAGAAAAACTCTATTTTCTGGTTTTAGTTGTCAACTTCATGATCAATTTCTGGCCACAAGAAAAAGTATTTTGGAATTATAAAAGAGGTTTCTCTTCATAAAATCTCCCGAAACAATAAATTATCTCACTTTTATCACAAGTGTTACCAGTTGGGAGATACAAGGCTTTCGTTGAAGCCATATTTTCAGAAATCAGAATTTTCCAGTTTTACACATGTTGTTCAAAGACAGTTTCTGGGCAGTAGGAGAGGTATTTCAAAACATCAAGAGAGGTTTTTGTTCAAGACAACATGGTATCCAAAAGCCTCCTTCATTTTCTCAAAATAAGTTTTGGATGAGGAGATAAAATCCCTGTCTCAACACCTACTTTTCAGATAAAAACAGTGCAAAAAAATGATAGATCTTAAATCAATTTTTCATTAAGGAGAAGACCAATTTTGAGGAAAAGCATATTTTAAAGGTTAATTTTTTTTTATTTTTTATTTTAATTTCAATCCTTGAAGAGTTTTGAATACCTTCAAAATTTAATTTTTTTGAAAATTGGGTGAAAAGAAGCCTGCACAGCAGTTTTGTAACGCGCTACGAAACTGCTGAAGATGAGTTTTAAGCACTTCACACATGGATTTTGGAGGTAAGGATTCTCGGTTTTCAAGGTTTGATGTTGCTGGTGGATACATGAAGATCACAAGTGGAGACTCAAAGTGCAAAATAGGAGAAAATATGGTTAAAGGACAAAGTTTTACAATGACCTACAAACTGCGCTACGAAAACAGGCTACTTTCGTAGCACAGCCAGTTTCATATCCTTTTACACCATTTCAGAGACATTTCTTCGCACGGGTGGAATATTAAATATTTCATGGTAATATTTGGCAAACAAGACACATGGGAATCTGATTCATCAAGCATTAAAGTGCTTGAAGATGACAATGAAAGTAATTGGCTGAAAAACAAAAAAACTGTCTCCTAATTTCTAGGACAGTTTTTGGCATCATCAACTGGATTACATTAGAGGTGGAGGCATCATCCAAATTTGACCTCATGAGATTGCAACTGGAAAAGGAAGCATTAAATTTTATATAAGGTTGTTTCAAGTATAATTAGGAGTTTCACTCCTATTTGTATTAGGACTCTTAAAAGACAGTTTAATGTCAGTTTGTAATTAATATTTTTTTTTATGGATAGAATACGTGTCAAGAAAGGAAATTGGAATTATCCTAGTGGTGGATCATGGAATCCAATATTGTAAATTCTCTACATCAAGCATGAGGTCGAATTCATATGGGTTGAAGACTTTTTGGCAAAACTGCTGCTTTATGTAATGGACCGTGATCAGTAATGCAAAGGGGTTTTCTTCTTGGTAGACCTGATATTCTTAGTGTACTTCAGTGAGTTTTATATTTTATATTTGATATGTTTTACTTCCATAGTATTAATTCTTATTACTTAGAATTCATGGAGGAACATGCTCTGACTTCCTTTAAGTGTTGAACTATGGTGAATCGAGTTTTCTGAATCCTACCTTTGAAAGGTTTTCTTCAATGTTTTAATACTTATTACTTAGAATTCATGGTTAGTCATGCTCTGACTTCCTTTAAGTCTTAAGATTTGATGAATCTCTTTTAAATACTTTCCTTTCAATATCTTGATGTATCATTACTCAGAATTCATGTACCATATGTTCTGAATTCCTTTGAACCTCAAGTTATTGAGACTTTTCTGACTGTGTCACTCTTTCATTGAAGTATATACAAGCCTCAGTTTTATAAGAAGAGTTATTTGTTATTTTATCTCTGTCACTGACTCCATAGCCCAATGGTAGCAAGTCTCCATATTTCAACCTATAAACATAAAAAATCATAAACCATAGAGTTAGCCATCTATCTAATCATTAATTAAAAATATTAAACCTATTTAGAGAGCCCTCTCAGGTTGAGGAGGCTAAGCCTCAGCCAAAATATTGGTTTGAAATAGTTACACTGAGATTGACTTGATGAGCAGCCTATCAGGGTCCTATTTTGGTGATAACATTTTGATGCATCTGTCGGGAGACTAAAGATTATTCATTCCTGAAATCAAGAAGCTTGACTTCTGAAGGTAGCAGGAGCTCAGAATCTATTAGAGGCTGCAACACTACGTTGGCGACTCCACACATCAAATAAAAAATTGGAAGGTGACTCCACTGCTAGAAGATCAATAGCTTGATGAAGTTTCAAGATGAGTTCCATTACAAGAATGAATGCCAGGTATGCCCCTATGAATCGGTTTCATATGCCTGGTTTTCCAAATCCTATGCCAAAGGTTGAATGGTTAGATGATCTTCCAATATTCAAACATGAAAATAAAGACAATGTTTCTCTTCATTTGGTTAGGTTCCACATGCATGTACACAGTCTTAAGGTTCAGTTCCCTGAAGATTGTCTCATGAAGATTTTTACGACCACTTTAGAAGGAAAAGCATGGTCTTGGTATAAAGTTTTGGCAAATGGTTCATTATATTCTCTTGTTAATTTCCATGATGTATTCTATGAGATGTATAAAGAGTGTCATCCCTCCTTATTGCTGGTTAAAGATTGTTGTAAACATTTTGTGAGTTTTATTCAATATTTGGAGGATTGTTATGATGATGATGAAATCATGGATGAAGAAATTTTAGAGGCTCTTCATAACAATACATTTCAACATCAAAAATAAAGGATAACATCCCCTAAAATGCAACATGAAAATCAGCAGGGGTTTACTTATGAAAACTATGTTACATCCTCTGAGATTGATGTAAATATGTAGCAAACTTGCCAGTATTTTGATCATAAAGGGTATGAAAGTCATTGCAAACACCAAGAAGAAATACTAGAAGATAGATTTTATAACCCTCAGGCAGAGGAAAAGGCCGATTTTTTATGTCATACTTTGTAGCAGCTTACATCAAAGAATGATCATAATAATGAGGAAAATTACATTGTTTATGGGAATCATTCAGAAAAGCAATTGGATAGCATATCAAAGTAATATTGTGTGGTTGAGAATCAGTTGTATGAAGATATAGAATGTAATTATGATCATCAAACTAACCATGTCTTCTTTGACCCTATAGCTGAATACATGGCAAAGCTTTGCACACCAGTATTTCATTTTCATTTGCATTATGAAGATCAAAAACATTATAAGTTGCTTTGGTCATCTCACTATCATGGTTATTTTGAGTTCAAATGCAGTCAGGAGCCTCATATATCAGAAAAGACAATTGATTGGCTTCATTGGAAGTTTCATGTTCCTTGAGCTACAAATGGAGATTGCAGTTACTAGGGCAGGTAGGAGTATGTGCAAATAAGCTAAAGGTTGACTGGGAAATTTCTTTTAGTAGGTATAGTTTCAGTGCTTCTTACAGAGATCATCAAACTTGAGCCCAAGGTGAAGGCCATAAAATTTTGAAGAAGATTGGACAGAATTTCAGAGTTTTATTTTAAAGGATGGATAGCATCACTGGAGCTACCGGTTCTTAGTATACCACAGGGGCACACTATCCCAAGTGGAGCCACTGTTATCACCATTAAATTTTTTTCTAAACTTGGACAGTTTACATCCTTCCTAGTCATGGTCTTAGATAGGTGTTAGGTCATTTCATGCTTTAAAGGGTAGGTGATAGGGTAAGAGTCTCAAAAGTCTCATTTCATATCCAAATAAAGTTTAACAACCTTATTCCATGTCTTAAAGGTCTCACATCCTCTTTAGAAGTCATATATTAAACCATTTGAAATTTTTTTGGAATTAGCTACAAAACCATTTTTTCGTAGCGTGGAAAGTGTGAAAATCCTGTTTTGCACTACGAAAACACTGCTATTTTCGTAGCGCTCTACGAAACTGCTAAAACAACGTTTTTCATAAAAAAAAACTTTGTTTTCTGGTTTTAGTAGTAAATTTCCAAGGAGGTTTATGGGTAATGGAAAAATAATTTTTGAACAATGAAAGAGGTTTTTATTCCTAACATACCTAACTACAAAAGCCTCTTTCATTTTCTTCAAATTAATTATGAGGTGGGATAAATTGATGACTTAACTTGCGCTACGAGACTGCTGAAAGTCATTGAGAGAAAAACTTTGTTTTCTAGTTTTAGTTGTCAACTTCATGATCAGTTGCTGGCCACAAGAAAACATATTTTGGAATTCTGAAAGAATATTATATTCTTAAAATCTCCAGCTAAAATAACCTATCTCACTTTTATCACAAGTGTTACCATTTGGGAGATACAAGGCTTTCTTTGAAGCCATATTTTCAGAAATCAGAATTTTCCAGTTTTACACATGTTGTTCAAAGACAGTTTCTAGGCGGTAGGAGAGGTATTTCAAAAAACAAAGGGAGGTTTTTGTTCAAGACAAAATGGTCTCAAAAAATCCTCCTTCCGTTTCTCAAAATAAATTTTGGATGAGGAGATAAAATCTCTGTCTGAATACCTACTTTTCAGATAAAAACAGTGCAGAAAAATGATAGATCTTAAATCAATTTTTCATTAAGGAGAAGACCAATTTTGAGGAAAAGAATCTTTTAAAGGATAAGTTGTTTTAATTTTTGATGTTAATGTCAATCCTTTAAGAGTTTTGAATACCTTCAAACTTTAAATTTTTTGAAAACTGGGTGAAAAGAAGCCTGTAGAGCAGTTTCGTAGCGCGCTACGAAACCGTTGAAGATGAGTTTTAAGCACTTTACACATGGATTTTGGAGGTAAGGATTGTTGGTTTTCAAGGTTTGATGTTTCTGGTGGATACATGAAGATCACAGGTGAAGAATCAAATTGAAAAACAAGAGAAAGTATGGTTAAAGGACATATTTTTACAACGACCTACAAACTGCGCTACGAAAATAGGCTACTTTCGTAGCGCAGCCAGTTTCATATCCTTTTACACTATTTCAGAGACATTTCTTTGCACAGGTGTAAGATCAAGGAGTTAATTGTAATATTTGGCAAACAAGACACATTGGAGTCTGATTCATCAATCATTAAAGTGCTTGAAGATGACAATGAAAGTAATTGGCTGAAAAATAGGAAAACTGTCTCCTAATTTCTAGGATAGTTTTTGGCATCATCAACTGGATTACATAAGAGGTGGAGGCATCATCCAAATTCGACCTCATGAGATTGCAGCTGGAAAAGGAAGCATTAAAGTTTAGATAAGGTTGTTTCAAGCATAATTAGGAGTTTCACTCCTATTTGTATTAGGACTCTTAAAAGACAGTTTAGCTATCAGTTTGTAATTAATAGTTTGTTTTATGGGTAGAATAGGTGTCAAGAAAGGAAATTCGAATTCTCCTAGTGGTGGATCATGGAATCCAATATTGTAAATGCTCTATATCAAGCATGAGGTTGAATTCATATGGGTTGAAGACTTTTTGGAAAAGCTGCTGCTTTATGTAATGGACTGTGATCAGTAATGCTGAGGGGTTTTCTTCTTGGTAGACCTAAGATTCTTAGTGTACTTCAGTGAGTTTTATCTTTTATCTTTGATATGTTTTACTTCCATAGTCTTAATGATTATTACTCAAAATTCATGGAGGAACATGCTCTGACTTCCTTTAAGTGTTGAACTATGGTGAATTTAGTTTTCTGAATCCTACCTTTGAAAGGTTTTCTTCAATGTTTTAATACTTATTACTCAGAATTCATGGTTATTCATGCTCTGACTTCCTTTAATTGTTAAGCTTTGATGAATCTATTTTAAATACTTTCCTTTCAATATCTTGATGTATCATTACTCAGAATTCATGTACCATATGCTCTGACTTCCTTTGAACCTCAAGTTATTGAGACTTTTCTGACTGTGTCACTCTTTCATTGAAGTATATACAAGCCTTAGTTTTATAAGAAGAGTTATTTTTTATATTTATCTCTGTCACTGACTCCATAGCCCAATGGTAGAAAGTCTCCATATTTCAACCTATAAACATACAAAATCATAAACCATAGAGTTAGCCATCTATCTAATCATTAATTAAAAATCTTAAACCTATTGAGAGAGCCCTCTCAGGTTGAGGAGGCTAAGCCTCAGCCAAAAGATTGGTTTGAAATAGTTACACTGAGATTGACTTGATGAGTAGCCTATTAGGGTCCTATTTTGGTGATAACAGTAGGAATGGTGTACCAAAAGACACCTCCTTAGTAGTTGTTTGTCCCATGCAAAGGAATACAGATAGAGTTGGTGACAGATTGAGGTAAAAAAATCATTGCAAAGGTGAAAACAATGCATATACAAACATAAACTAAAACAAATAGATAAATGCATAAATAATCCTTAATGAAGAAAAAAATCCAACAAAATAATGGAAAAAGGCTCCCTTTATTGGTTTCTTGTGGTATAAGATGAATACTAAACACTTGAAGAGAATTCTTTGACCTATGGTGCTAAACAAATCCTCAACAAGGAGGTTCATTTCCTCAATATCTTTGAAAGCTTTTCCTCTCTCAAAAGAAGTATGAAGACTCTCTCAATGGTGGATTCTTCTTATTTCACTACGATGATGGATTTCTTAGAAGAAATATGGACAACCTAATAATTCTCTTACTTATTTTTCTTCAACAATGAAATTCGTTGTTTCTCTGATAGAAATTTGGACAGCATAACATTGTCTCTTGTTTTGGTTCTCCGATGACCTTTTTATATAATTTTTTTTGAATCCATATTCCCTCTCTTGGTTCATGAATGATAATGAATTATGAGTAGGACATGATGATTGCATTAAGGGTTGCATATCTACAGGGTGACTCGAATTTGATTGTCCTTGAATGGAACATGTCAGAGAATCATATTCTAAGCATGGAAAGTGGTCCTGAATTTGTTGAGTCAAGATTTTCTTCGATTGCGCAACTTTCAAAGAAAAAGCCACACGGTCGTATTTTATTTCTTAAGATATGCCACACAGTCAAATTTTTATACATAATAACTTAGGAAAAAATAAATTTTTGAGGATTCATAATGTATTTAGCTAGAAAATATTCACCTGTACGTTCTGTTGGACGAATTTGTGTGTATTTTATATTGTTCAAATTTATGATTTTTTGGAGTTAACAATTTCCCCTTGATGTATGATGTTATGAGCAAACATATAGATGAAAGACATCGCGTTTTTTTGTTATGACTATGAATCTGACCAACTTCTTGAGAGAGAAAATAACCTGTTGTGAAGATGAGTGGGGAAACAACTTGACTGATGGTAAAGGATAGCCATGCTCTGAAGAAAAACTGAAAAAATAAAAACCGTTTATACGAGGCAGGAATGTCCCATTCTCGTTATGATGACTAGTGACAAATTATTATAGTCAGACAGGAAACAATATTGTCTAGGAAATGCTATGGTGGTTGACATTCTGATGTATGGTGATGAGAATTATTGATGCCCATAGGGGTGCTTCATAAAAAATATACTGAATCTGGTGCCCCCATGCATCTAAAAGGGGAAGCAATGATTGAGTGAGGTAATTAGGGATGCATGGGTCTTCGACTCTGGTACCTCCTTCGTATCACAATGTAAGAAATGTTGAATGAGTTGGTTAGATATCTATGGGTATTCAACTAATTGAAATAAATTCAATGATCATCAAGTATGATACCACCCTGACATGAAAAATTACGTTGGTGTTGAATGTCATGAGGATTTATGACTTCACTAGGAAATAGTGATTCTCACTGTGCCACCCAAGGATGTCCCTTAAAGGGGGAGTATCGAAGGTATTGTATCAATCCTGGAATATGGGTGTTGAAGTCGATAGGAAAGAAGCGTCAATGACTCAAAAATGTTGATTTGGGGAATCAAGATATTTGTTGACACCTAATCCTATGGGTTGGGTGTGGATATGTAATATTGTATAATAAATAATATTAGGAAATAAGGAAGGCAAAGAGTCATTGGGAGATGAATCCCAATAGCCTCACCTCCATGTATAAATACATGTACATTCTTCAGCTAATACACATTCTGATTTGAGGAGTTACCTCCTGGTTTGACATGGTATCAGAGCCAGTCCCACTATTGACATTTTTGCTTGTGGTGTAACTCCCTCATTCCTTTTCTCAGTCAGTTTTTAATAATAGTTTTTGCTGCTCCTATTAAATTGTTGTACTATAATTCTGCATTTTTTTTATCTGCAATTTTTGCCCAGTTCTATTTTTGCAGCTTCTGGAGATTTTGCAATTCTGCAAATTGCAGCCCTTGCACACACCTGCAAATTCTGCAGTTATTAAATTCTGCCATTCCAATTTTTTTTAAACGGCCTCTCGGCCTCTCCATTGCTCATACATCGCCTGCACATAATCTGTTATCTCTTCCCATTACCTTCCATCCCCTCACTGCATACTCCACCTGCATACACCTCCCATCAGTCATTCATATCACAATCATACGAATTGATAAGCCCGTTGTTCACTACACAACACATCAATACAACATTCATATCACAGTCAGTCAGCGTCGACACCACCCTCGCTACTCCATATTACATTTGGTTTCGTTCCCCCCGCTTTGTCATACACTCTCCACGCTGTATATATAATACCGCTTTCTCACATTTATACAACGCCCTGTCCCATTTAACACCGCGCTGTCTTTAACACCATTCTGCGCTCTTTTTAACACCACTCCACCACTGTTATACTCATTCAACACGCAATCCACCCTTATCACTGCGCTCATTCCTTTGCACTACAGCCCTGCAATACAGTGATATATACCTGCAACGACTCATACACCCACCCATAATAGGGTGGGTCAACAAGGAATGATAATGAAATCTCACGATATCAATGGATATGGAAAATTGGCACGAGGTCGAAGTTATAATGCAAGTGGCGGAAGTAAAAACAATTTTTTTGACAGAGATGGCCCTAGAGTCAAGAGACTTCCAGGGTAGGTGTAAGTATGCTATGACTGGAATGAAAATGGGAGATGAATTTGGATGATGTGTGAGCTCCAACCAAAGGTAACTTGAAACTGTCATCAGGTATAAGACATGAAAATATGGGTGGGAACCTTTTTCCTAAAAAATATTTGTACACTTTCCAAAAGAATGTAAAGGTGGTTTGGATGTACATATAGGGAGACAAGTGACCCATAAAAATAATGACCTTCATGATGATGGGGGTAAGGTGTTTTGAAAAGTAGGGGCCCCATTGGCTAGTCTTGGTATGGGGTTGATGATGCGGATGAAGTAACACAAATGGGATATGAAAATGAAGGGATGATAGGCCAAATGTAGAACACAATAGTGCATCCATATTGATCCATCACAAAATACATGGGGTGGCCTGAGAGTGGGGTTAGTAAGGAATAAGTGAAGAAGAGAAGAATGAGGCTAATATTTAAGGCATGCAAGTGAAATGGCTCTCGAGCATGAGTAAACGGTAATCGATCCCAATAATATGTGGGGGTCTATAACATGCAGTGATCCATGAGTGGGAAGTTTCTATCAACCGACATGGATGCTTACCACATGCAAGGGGATGTGGTGGTAGGCATGGTCGAGGTGATGGACCCTATGGTGTATTTCAAAGAAATGATATCAGGATATGTGAAGATTTTGTAATAAGCCTATCATTATGACTAGTGAATGATACTTTATTTGTCATTAGCCACCATGGTATTGATGTTGGCAGGAATTTTTTGATGTACCTACAACTTTAATGACCAATACCCCAAGTGAAAAAACATTTTTGAAAACATTAACAATATGGAATTAGTTGAATAAGATGAATTGAAAAACAAGAGAAAGCACACCTAAAGTGGTACTTTGAATGTGTGGCGAGCCCAAAAATGAGTTTGGTGGAAAATGGGAGGGAGGGTACCATGATAAAGATGATGTGGTTTTGATCTGTGTACCTCTAATGGTTTTGAAAATGGATTTCTTGAGCTCCTATACTAGGCTCTAGAAGATATCCAAAGGGGCGATATATAGGGAAAAGTGGGCCCTATGCCACCTCATTTCCACTTACTATTTTGGAAGGTTAGAGTTGCTTCAGGATTTGTTGTTCTTGCGGTCATCGTATGCACCCTAGTAGTGCACGAGGAGAGACAAGTTAGAGGATATAACCCTAAATTTGTCACTTTGGTAAACTATGTTAGGTAAAATATACAAGGGTGTTATGTACGACATTTTTTAAGGTAGAAAATTTTGACTGCGTGGGCGACTGAGTTTCAATCGATGCCATGGGTATCTCGGGGATACACAGTGACCCCGTGAGTAATGGGTGGGAAACCACACTAACCGTGTGACTTAGGGGAGAGAAGTCACAATGTCATTGGTTTTTCTATGTCGCAGCTCGACTGCCCAAGGTTGGGAAATCAACACATCTATAACAATAACAGTCGTGCAACCAATTCATCTGCTCATCGAGAAGACATTCAAACACCACATTTTCTGAATGAGTAGAAGTGCAACTCCGTATGTTGGGGTTCCCATGTTTTGGCCAGGTTGACAAGACCAAAAGATGAGACAACATAGAACCACTTTCAGACCTTAGGATCTAGCCCTCCTAGGTCCAGAGAGGGATCTCTCTATGATAGTCAAAGGTTTTATGTCTTTGAAGCTCAAATGTTAAGGTCTTAGGCTAGTTATAGGTACAGGGTTTGTTTTTATGATTGTTTATGTTTGGTTGTTTGGAATCAAGAAAGAAGGGTCCAATATAAGACAAGGATGAGAAAAAAGGAAACTAGGCTAAGATAGATAGCTCAGGGAACATCAAGGCCATTGGGCAATGGAGTCAAGAAAGGGTTTACTTGTGTTCAATGGGCAAGCTTTCAGTTGGGCTAGTCATCTAGAGCATTTGGATCTTAAAAGATGGTTGATGGAATGAAACATTAAGGACTGAAAGTGAAGGAAGGAAAGACAACCAAATTTCTGCCTATGGATTAGGTCAGAGGTCATTTAACTCCAGAACTGCTTGGGCATACTCAAAGACTGCTCTCAAAGAGGGACAAAGGGGTCACTTATAGATCGGACCAGAGGTCATTTAACTCCAGGTCTGCTTTAGCAACTCCAAGGAAAAACAAGGAAAAGTTTGACAGAAGGGATCTTAGAAGGTTTAATGTGATGGAAAGATCCTATTGAGGCAGAGACAGGGTTCTAGACCCCCCAGTTTTCTCAACTCATCTAAATAAATCCAAATAAGAACATCTAAACACAGATTTCATTGATTCATACATCAGAGAGTAGGCAATGACATCCACTACACTGGTTAAATCAATTGAAACCAATATTCAGATACACATATAAGCAGAAAACATAAAGGGCTGGGAGAGCAGCAACATAAGGTACATATCAAGGGTAAATCTTATGCCAAACTTCTGATGCGAGCCTAAAGAAACATAATGAAATGAGAGCAAGTCAATCACAAATACAGATGAAGGAAAACATCACCAGCTGCTTTAGATCAGGATCCAAAGAAACGTGCTTTTCATATTAAAAACAACACCAATCAGGTACATCATTGCCCACAGCTTGAACATTCAGTATGAATACATCAAATCTCAGCCTATCTTACAATATTAAACAGAGAACTTGTCTCAAGAGGAAAATGCTTGCAATCTACTGATATCCAATCAACAACCTTTACAATAATTTCCTTCTGTGCTTTATAGCAGATGACGAACAGAAGGTCGACTGAGGTAGTAGGTGAACACTAAATGTGATATTTAAACACAGAAATGAATGCAGGGCTGAGGCCCATTCTGTTTGATTGCTGTGTATTTAATCTCTGTCACCATATTATGTAGGAGTGATATTTTCTGGGTATGAATTCGACATATTTCGGCTGTGGCGTTCTGTTGTACTGGCGATGAATAAACAAAGAGCAAATGGACTGCTGGGAAGTCTGCTACATAAATGTTCTGATGGTCTCGAACTGCAGCTAGGGAGGGAATTCCTTCAGGGACACGGTGTATAATAAAAGAAGTATGGGCGCCCTATACTTTGACGCAGAAAAGCATTCTGCTGATGAATAAACCCTGATGTTACCTTTTACTGTGCGAAGGATCCTTCTGACTAATCCTCGGGGTCTTCTAACTGGTGCTTAGCCTCTTTAACCGCTGATTCCAGGCTTAAAATATTCATTAACGTGCCTTAATCTCCCTTGCGTAGTACTTGGACTCCTTTGCGTTGTACTTGGAACACCTTGCCGCTCCATTTTTGGTTCTGACAGGTTAGCTCAAGTTTTAATGGCGCCGGAAATTTCGAGTTGGATTCTGCCCCGATGGAGCGAACCACCCGCCGATGTATAAAACCGCTATTCATTAACTCGGAATACAAACTCCCTGGCCATCAAATGGGAAATGATCAGAATATCGTGATGCATTTTCCTGCTTCTCTCAGAAGTCTCGCAAAATACGCAACCCATTAAGAAAAATAACCATGGATCGGGCGAAGGAGAAAGGCTCAACAAGATGCGCCGTGCAGATGATGATCGGGGAGAAATTGGTATAAAATGTGAAAACGCCTGGTCACATGTGGAAATTAAAGAAAATTTGACTGAAAAAACATTAAAAACACGAGAACAAGCCACGAGTATGCGAAGGAATGGGAGAATGTATCGGGATGAGAAGCGAAAACCCACTGAAAATCGCGTGAAAATTCAGCGGTGGGCGAAAAAATCTGGATCGATGATTGTGGTGTAGATCAACGATGAAGGGCGAGCCAGGGGGTAAGATGAACAGGGTTAAGCAGTGCGCAACTTGGATGACCGACGACTGTTGGATGAGGTGCTCGAGATCTGACGGTCAACAACAATTTCGCTCGGCATCCGTGATCGAAAGATAATGCGCGGGGGACGATGATGGTGGGCCAAGGTACGACAGTTGGAAGTTAAACAGCGCGCAGCTTCGAGGAGCGAAGACCGTCGGATGAGGCGCTCAGGATCGGACGGCCTGTGTGGATTTCGCTGCGTGACCTGGACCGAAAGTTAATGCGCGGGGAGAAAGCAGTTTTGCCGTTGTACAAAGGACATGCGGCGGCAGCTGTATGGAATCGCTGGCCGATGGAGAAAAACCACCCTTCGCACATGAGCAGTGCGAAATAAACCGGCTGTTTTGGCATAGTGCGCTGCGGGGTCCATGGGCAGATGGGCTCCGCACCGTCGATCTGGCAGGGAAACGGACGGTGATGGCGGCATCGAAGGTTTGAACGGGGAAAATACAAAGGGTAGTGGGTTAAACGACAATCGTCCGATAAACCCTGATCAATGGTGGATATCGCACTCGATAAGAAATGGGGGAATAAGCGCCTTTCAGACTGGCGGATGGTTACAGCGCTGGGTTTTTTGGAAGGTAAAGGAGCGCGGGGCTAACGGGAAAAGGTTTGAAGCCTGTCATATGGTCGGAAGTGGGTTTTTTAACCCTTTTTCAATGAAATTTATGATTTTTGGCCCATTATAATGTGTTTTGAGGCCCGAAGGGTAACGATAGGGAAATGGAGGGGGAATTTAGGAAAGCAAAGGGTGAAGGGGTTTTTAGAGGGAATTTAGGGGGTTTAATGGGGAAAATAACAAGGGGAAAAGAGGGACTTTAGCAGAAGGGGAAAAGGGGAGAGAAGGGGACTTTTTGCAGGGGTACAAGGGGTAATGCAGGCCTTAGGGAAAGGAACCATCAGAGGGGATTAATGTTAGGAATAGCACAAAGAGACTTCAAGGAGGATGGGTTTTCAGGGAAAAGACATTCCTTGAAGGCTCCAAAACAACCTAGCCCCCAGCTTGCTTGTCAAGAATTTCATAGGGGGCTAACAGTGGCTCCACATGGGGATGGCTTCTTCTTGAAGGAGTCAAGAAACCAGAAATAATATTTGGAGTAGGCCAGATGCCTGCTGCTTGGCACATCCCTTTCTTTGATCAGCTGCCACAATATGAACATGTTACATCAGCAGAAACATTTTTCCCATCAAAACTACCTACCCACACTACAATCCTAGCATTTTTAATTCTTTAGGGTGCATTTGAGCTCGCAGACCCTTTACATTTTATTTTCAAAACAAAATAAACCTATTCTAAACCTACCCTTATTGCTCCATGAGACCAGATTAAACAGTTGGCCTCATATGTTTCTCTACCTAATCTACTACCTGTTGGGATTAAACTGTCCAATAGGTTTCTTCTCCTACATTCTAAAACAGAAATTGAAAAGCATCCAAGCCAGGATTAGACTGTCTGACTTGCTGGAGTGAAGAATTGTAGAAAACTGCAAACAAAACTGTGAAGGCAAGAAATCTGCAATCTGAAATATCCTTCTCTGTTTGTGACTCGGATTTTGAGCATATTAGAGTCACCCTTTTCCTTTGATTTCTGCTTTGGTTTTAGGCATGTTAGAGCTGATTCTTCCTTTTCCTTTGCTGGTCCAGATTTTGAGCATGTTAGGACTAGCTGTTCTGCTTTCTTTGGCTCAGATTTTGAGTTTATTAGAGCCAATCTTTTGCACTTTTCAGAGGTCCATGTTATGAGCATGTTTGAACCTCTACCTTCTCTTTTTTGGAAACATTTTCTCTATTTTCTTGTAAGTAAAACTGCAATGGTATGTACAATGGAAATGGAACTAGAAATGAAAAATTAGCAGAAATGGTGTTTGAGCATCCTGCCATTGACAGGACCCCCAAACAGCTCGGTACCATCAAGTTCCTGTAAGAAAAATGCATTAGGACCCACAGTGGCCTGGATGAAAAATGGACCTTGCCACAAGCTGTCAAACTTGCCATGTTTACCTTTGTCCTCTCTCCTTGAATCCCATCTCAGAACGTTATCACCAATTTTGAAGTCTGAAGCTTTGGTTCTTTTGTTGAACTGCCTCTTTATGTTTTCCTGGACTTTGACTGCTCTGTTATACACCTGCTCCCTTGTTTGCTGAAGATGGATTGTTTCATTTATCCTTCTTATCATGCTGTCCTCCTCTGACTGAATCTCCTGGACAAGTTTGATTACTGGAACTCCAAGGCTAGTAGGAAAAACTCCTTCAGTTCCATAAATTAGCTGGAATGGTGACATGCCTATATATTTCTTTGTGGTGAGCCTGTCAGCCCACAAAGCATGTATCAAATTTTTATGCCATGACTTTTTGTTCTCTTCCAACAGCTTCTTGATGATCGTAACCAGGCTTTTATTTGATGATTCAGCTAAGCCATTGCCCTGGGGGTAATAGGCAGTTGAATGACCAAGTGCTATCCAGTACCTGTGACAGAAATCAACCATTCTCTTGGATCCAAAAGCAGCAGCATTGTCAGTGATTATTTTCCTTGGACAACCAAACCGAGATAGGATGAAGTCTTCTAGGAACCTAATGATGACAGAATCAGTGGCATTCCTAGTGGGTATGGCTTCTATCCATTTAGTGAAGTAATCTGTGGCAGTCAGGATCCACTTGTGTTGCCCAGAAGAAGAGGGGTGAATCTCTCCAATGAAGTCTAGGCCCCATTGCATGAAGGGACCTTCCACAGTGATGGGTTGTAGAGGAAGGGGGAGGAGTTTTCTTTTACCTTCAAAGATCTGACACTTGTGGCAAGTGTTTATCATTTTATGGACATCATTAAACAGTGTAGGCCAATAATAACCAGCCCTGAGTATCTTGTTTGCTGTGGCTTTCCAACTCAGGTGGCCTCCACATTCTCCAGCATGAAACTCCTGTTTAACATTTTCAGCTTCAGTTTCAGACAAGCATTTCAGCAATAGGGCGTTTGGATTTTTCCAGTATAGATTCTCATTCAAAATGCAGTAATTTCTAGCTTTGAGTTTTATGGATCTGGCCTTGGTTTTGGACAGTTCTGGAGGGGCTTTGAGGTTGGTGAGCACGTAAAGGATATCAGTATACCAAGGAGAGTTTTGAAACTGCTCCTCAACAGTTGGATGGGGCAATCCTTCCTGCTCATCTAAGGCATTTATCATATTAATGTCAAGGGCCTGCAAGTTTGATTTAGCCATTAACTGGGCCAGGCCTTGACCTTTGATCAGCTTAGTGGGTTTTATTTCAAGGTCGTGTTCTAAGATTGTAGCAATCTGTTTGCCCCTTTTCCCATCAGGGTCTTTGGACAAGATATCTTTGACCACTATATTTGGCACGTAAGCAATGGTGTGAGAATGCAGAATGTACACCCTAAAGTATTTTAGGGCCTTAATCAGGGCATAGGCTTGCTTGTCCATAATGTTGTACTTCAGGGGTGCATCCCTTAAGGCTTTACTGAATAAATCTATAGGGTTGTTCATTACCTTCTGAATTTTTCTGCAGCAAAACTGCAGCTATTGTGTGTTTGGAGGCAAAGGAAAAGATCAGAAAATTGTTTGAGAAGTCTGGGCTAATAAGGACAGGGGCCCAAGTGAGTGCAAGTTTTACTGACTCAAAAGATTTCTTGGCTTCAACAGTCCACTTAATTCCTGCACCTTTCTTTAGCATGTCAGTCATTTTCCTAAGGTGCTCAGCAAGGTTGGGAATGAATCTCCTAAGGAAATTGATCTTCCCAATGAAGGACTGCAACTCCTTGATGTTTCTTGGGTGTGTGATTTGGAGTATTCCCTCAACTCTCTGGGGATCTATCCTAATTCCTTTCTCAGAAATAATGTGGCCCAGAAGTTTACCTTCTTGCAACCCAAAAACAATTTTCTTAGGGTTTAAAGAGAGGCCATACCTTCTACATTTTTCAAAAACTTTCCTCAGATGTTTTAGGTGTTCTTCTTCAGTTTTGGAAAAGACAGTCAAGTCATCTAAATAGATAACTATGAAATTCCCTATCTCCTCTGAGAAAGCTATATCCATCGCTCTCTGGAAGGTGGCGCTAGCATTCATCAATCCAAAGGGCATTTTCACATACATGAAGGTGCCCCATGGAGTGGTAAATGCTGTTTTGATTTGATCTTCTGGGAGTACCAATATTTGGCTATATCCTAAAAAACCATCAAGCAGGGAGATTCTCTTGGAGCCTACTACCCTCTGTAAGATGTGTTCCATTCTAGGCAAGGGGTAGTTGTCTTTCAGGGAGGCTCTGTTGAGGTTTCTGAAGTCTATGCATAATCTGATCTCCCCTGTTTTCTTCCTCACAGCCACTAGATTTGACACCCAATCAGAAAATCTCACAGGAACTATTATTCCTGCATCATACATATTCTTGATTTCTTTCTCAACTGTAGGCAATTGTTTTGGATTGATCCTACGGAGTTTCTTTCTAAAAGGCTTCTGATTTTCCTTCAAGGGTATCTTGTGTTGTATGATGTTGGTGTCGTAGGCCTTTAAGTCTTCATAACTCCATGCAAACATATCTATGAATTCCTTAAACAGCTCAATGTATTTCTTCTTCATGTTTGCAGGTATAGACTTAGCCAGTTTGATCATTTTGGGTCTATCTTCAATGCCTATGTTGCATTCTTCCACATCTGAATCTGCATGTTATATTGTGGGATTCTTTGCTACATCATCAAAGTCAAAAAGGTCCTCGAAGGGTGCTAGGCCTCTGGGTATATTCTTATCTTTGGCCTGCAGCACTTCTATTTCTCCACTATCTGCGTTTTCACATTTTTTGGTTGGATTTCCAGTTTCTTCAGAAAGGGCGTTTATTTCTATGTTACAGGGTGTTTCTTGTTCATTTGGGGGATCCTCACTTGGGCAGCTGTCATCAGATTTTGAGTCTGAATCAGAAAATTCAAACTCATTTCTTCCCACCAGGAAATCTTCGATCTGTTTGTCTCCTTCCAAGACCTGCCAATATTTTTCATTGTCTCGCACTGCAGGTCTGAATTTGGTCTGAATGATGATTTGTTGGTTAGGGGGAGTCTCAGGATATGAACTAGCTAGACAAGCTAATCCATTTGCAATAGCATTTTCACCCCTAGGGACAAACACCAGTTCATATTCAAAAAATGTTTTCAATATATCCATGGCATCATTCCTGTATGCCCTAAGCCTGGGGTGTTTTGCTAAATACTCACCATTTACTTGTTTGATCACTAACTCAGAGTCTCCTTGCACAGTTATCCTACAGGCTCCTAGTTTTTTCAATAGTTTTAAGCCAAGAATAAGAGCCTCGTATTCTGCAATATTATTGGTGCATTTGAAGTGCAGATTGACAGCGTGTCTCTCTGCATGATCATTTTCTGTGTTACGTAGCCACACCCTTGCTCCAGCAGTTTTCCTAGTAAAAGATCCATTGAAATTAATTTCCCACAGGGGTTCATTTCCCGTTTCATCGTTTTTTCCTTCCCTATAGCTGGGTTCATCATTATGCTACGTTGCAGGGTCTGTACTAGGTTGTGGGTTGTCTTGTTCTTCACGTGGTGTATCGGTCTGAGGGGTGTGACTAGTGGGCTGACTGCCTTGTGTTTCTGGCTCGTTCTGAGTTAGGCTCCCACTGCATATTCTACAGGTTTCACTACTATTTTCTTCTTCGATTTCCTCTAGGGTAGCCATTACGCTAAAGTCCATGAGTGCTGCGTTTTTTCTTGTATTTCCGCATTCAGACTCTGGCTCTCCCAAGGATTGGTCATTATAAAGAATGAAAGAATCCAGGTCTGTGTGCACAGAGTATAATGGTGAATTTTCAGGTTTCTCGGGGCTACTGACTAGGAATTTCATCTGAGCCTCTCTATACAGTCTTCTAAGTTGGCCAAATATAGGGATAGTGGCATATGAGCCATCCATCTGCATTGTTCCTTGTAGCTTGGCTCCCCATGATCTAGATAGCAGCATGCCATACTTTGGTGGCACATCTGCCACCACCACATCCATGACCATACATTTGGCAGGAATCTAGGTCAAACTCACACATAAGTCTTTGATTAGGCCTAGGCATTTTACTCTGCCGGAGTCAAATGAATATAGGTCTTTGTAGGGTCTGGTGATTTCTAGGCCTAACCCTTCCATCACGACCTTAGGAATTAGATTGTGTGATGCTCCAGAGTCATGCATGGCATTATGAAGGATCTTGTCATGAATGTTGAGACTGACATAGAAAGGTGGATCTACCCCCTCTTGAAACTTTCCCTCAATTTTTGGACCAAAGAGTAGGGCTGGTTGATCATCATTCAGGTTTACAGAATCATTTATTTCCCCTAGGTTTAATGCTTTCAAAATTTGGCCCTTATATACATCCTGAGTGGCCAACTCAGATAATGGTACAGAGATTTTGATTTTTGCAATCTCACTTTCCAGATTGAAAGTGGACTGGACCTTTGTAACGCTCAATTCTGTCTTATTTGCCACTGTCTTAGTGGCTCTATCAGTTTGTGATTTCTCACTATGTACAGGGTCGGGAATCGTTTTATCAGGAGCACTAACTGCAGTGCTAGTGCTGTTGGTTGGTTGGCTTCGTTTTTCAGTATCTTGGTTATCTTTTTCCTTATGCTTACCAGAACTTTCAGCTGCTGTTTTGTTACTTTCAGCAGATGCTTTAGAAGTTTTATCAGGTCTTTTCTTGATGGTAATCTCAGGAGCTTTGGGCTTGGAAGTGTCTTGATTCTTTTTTCTCCTAAGTTCATACTGTTCTCTGACCTGCATCATGGCATTTTCAAATCCTAATATGTAATATTCAGTCTCTAACCATTCATCATCCCAATATGATGGTGAGGGTTGATCTTCTTCTGAATCACAGTTAAGGACCGAGTCTTCTGTTTCAAACATGTTTATTGCATTCCCTTCAAACTCTTCTATGATTCCCTCATCTTCATCTAGAAAATTTTCCTGGAATGGGGGAATTATTTGTTGATCTGACTCTCTTTGTATGTTGGGGGTGGCATTGTTGTTCCTTCTAAAGTTTTGGTTCCGGTTTTGATTTCTGTTTTGGTTATTGACAGTGACCACCATTCTCTTCATCATTTTTTGTAGCTCTTCCATGTTTTTAGACAATTTGTCATAATTCGGATCAGATGTAGAGGCTACATTGTCATCCCTATAGGTTACCCTCTTCTCGGACCTCAGTCTTGCTCTTTTCTCAATCAAATTTTCCTCTATGTTTACAACCCCTTTCTGCATGTCCTCCAATGTGGTGTATTCTTTATCTCTAAGCTCATAGGCCATGTCAGCATCAAACCCATCAAGGTATTTGGCCAGGGACATACCTTGTGGAGGTTTCATGTGGGGAGGGAGAGCATTATAAATGCTGTTGAATCTTGTTGTGTAATCATGGACACTCTCACCTGCATTCCTTTTAAGGCTCATGTATTCAGCTAGGAGTTGGCGATGATTTTCCCTAGTTTCCCATTTGTCTATGAAGGTCCGATATAGTGCAAGGAGATCTTGGATACTACCAGCAGGTAGGTTTTTAAACCATTTCTTTACATCACCCCCTAGGCTTTGGGAAAAGATTCTCATTTTGATTGTTTCATCGTCAATTTCCTTGTAATCAAAAGAATCCTCCATTTTATCTACATGTTGCTGAGATGTTATGGACTCTTTAGCAGTGAAGTGCGGGATTTTTGATTGATAATCATTGGGTAAGGGTAACAAGGGCTGGGGTAATACTAAGGGAGTGTACTAGGCTGCGATTATGAGATTCGGATGAGGTAAAGGGTTAACTTGAGCAGCTGGTATATGGATGACAGGGATATTAGGACCAGCAGAAGTTTGTTGAGCAGATCTAGGGTGGGAGAGCCCCAATTTTTGAATGAAATGGATATCAGGTGGTGTAGATGGAGGGGTCCCTCTATCCCTAGCGTGTTGACCACTATGAGATGATGAACCGTGAAGCTCGAGGTCTGGTTGGTCTAGATGACTGAATGACCTAGTTCTAGGTAATCTGTTAGGTGTGTCTAGGTCAGGGAGAAAATATGATAGAGCTGTTAGGTCTTATGGTGTAGAATGAGCGCTATGAATGTGACTGGAAATAGTTGGTCTTTTAGGTGTAGGAGCTCCCTTGAGGATACTCTCCGGATTGTCAACTATTTCAGGTGGGTCAGGGTTGGGATAAGCTCTTGTGTGAATGGTCCTAAAAGCCAGAATGCTATTTCCTAGCCCAGCAGCTTAACCCTACTTGTTACTTTTGTTGTGGTTAATGTTTTTTCAAAGGTTGGTCTCCCAGTGGAGTCTAATGTGAAACCAAATTAATCAGCAGGCCTACTGATCACCAATGGAGTCTTTGATCTTTCAGGAACTATGGAGTCGCCAGGTGGAAGGTTTAGGGTATGTCAAAGGGGTCACACTGTCCACCACAGTGCTCGGGCACTATCACCTTTCAAGAATAGCCTCAGAACACAACAAACTCTCACCAGAGATCGACTGGGAGGGCATTTACCGGATATGTCACCTCCTAAAGAGGATGAGATATGGAGGCTACCTGGCCCTGTCCAGGCTCTGTCTAAGAGTACAATAGAACACAGCAAATGACACCGAGGCTGTTCAAGAAGAGGTGTGACTACTTGCCAACCTAACCAGAGATTGTGGGTTGAATGCCTAGGGATGTTTCAAAGTGTGATGCACTCAATTGTCCCCAGCGGAGTCGCCATTATGTTGGGGTTCCCATGTTTTGGCCAGGTTGACAAGATCAAAAGATGAGACAACATAGAACCAATTTCAGACATTAGGATCTAGCCCTCCTAGGTCCAGAGAGGGATCTCTCTATGATAGTCAAAGGTTTTATGTCTTTGAAGCTCAAATGTTAAGGTCTTAGGCTAGTTATAGGGACAGGGTTTGTTTGTTTGAATGTTTATGTTTGGTTGTTGGGAATCAGGAAAGAAGGGTCCAATATAAGACAAGGATGAGCAAAAAGGAAACTAGGCTAAGATAGATAGCTCAGGGAACATCAAGGCCATTGGGAAATGGAGTCAAGAAAGGGTTTACTTGTGTTCAATGTGCAAGCTTTCAGTTGGGCTAGTCATCTAGAGCATTTGGATCTTAAAAGCTGGTTGATGGAATGAAACATTAAGGACTGAAAGTGAAGGAAGGAAAGACAACCAAATTTCTGCCTATAGATCAGGTCAGAGGTCATTTAACTCCAGACCTGCTTGGGCATACTCAAAGGCTGCTCTCAAAGAGGGACAAAGGGGCCGCTTATAGATCGGACCAGAGGTCATTTAACTCCAGGTCTGCTTTAGCAACTCCAAGGAAAAACAAGGACAAGTTTGACAAAAAGGATCTCAGAAGGTTTAATGAGATGGAAAGATCCTAGTGAGGCAGAGACAGGGTTCTAGATCCCCCAGTGTTCTCAAATCATCTAACTAAATCCAAATAAGAACATCTAAACACAAATTTCATTGATTCATACATCATAGAGCAGGAAATGACATCCACTACACTGGTTAAATCAATTGAAACCAATATTCAGATACACATATAAGTAGAAAACATAAAGGGCTGGGAGAGCAGCAACATAAGGTACCTATCAAGGGTAAATCTTATGCCAAACTTCTGATGCGAGCCTGAAGAAACATAATGAAATGAGAGAAAGTCAATCACAAATACAGAGGAAGGAAAACATCACCAGCTGCTTTAGATTAGGATCCAAAGAAACGTGCTTGTCATATTAAAAACAACACCAATCAGGTACATCATTGCCCACAGCTTGAACATTCAGTCTGAATACATCAAATCTCAGCCTATCTTACAATATTACATAGAGAACTTGTCTCAAGAGGAAAATGCTTGCAATCTACTGATATCCAATCAACAACCTTTACAATAATTTCCTTCTGTGCTTTATAGCAGATGATGAATAGAAGGTCGACTAAGGTGGTAGGTGAACACTAAATGTGATATTTAAACACAGAAATGAATGTAGGGCCGAGGCCCATTCTGTTTGACTGTTATGTTTTTAATCTCTGTCACCATATTATGTAGGAGTTATCTTTTCTGGGTATGACTTCGACATATTTCGGCTGTGGCATTCTGCTGTACTGGCGGTGAATAAACAAAGAGCAAATGGACTGCTGGGAAGTCTGCTACATAAATGTTCTGATGGTCTCGAACTGCAGCTAGGGAGGGAATTCCTTCAGGGACACGGTGTATAATAAAAGAAGTATGGGCGCCCTATACTTTGACGCAGAAAAACATTCTGCTGATGAATAAACCCTGATGTTACCTTTTACTGTGCGAAGGATCCTTCTGACTAATCCTCGGGGTCTTCTAACTGGTGCTTAGCCTCTTTAACCGCTGATTCCAGGCTTAAAATATTCATTAACGTGCCTTAATCTCCCTTGCGTAGTACTTGGAATACCTTGCCGCTCCATCTTTGCTTCTGACATGTTAGCTCAGGTTTTAATGGCGCCGGGAAATTTTCAGAGTTGGATTCTGCCCTTTGATGGAGCGAACCACCCTGCTGATGTATAAAACCTGCTATTCATTAACTCTGGTGTACAAACTCCCTGTCACTGTATTTAAACACTGTAACATCGTGACAGACTTTCCCGTTTCTCTGTAAGCCTGCAAAATACGCAACCCATTAAGAAATCCATGGACGGGGCGATGGAGGCGGTGCCGAGAATGAAGATGGCCGTGCAGATGATGATCAGGGGGAGAAATTGTAGAAGAAATGGTGAAAAAACGCTCTGGTGGAGGGTGGTGGTCTGCAGAGCAAATTTGACTGGAAAAACATTAAAAAACACGAGAACAAGCCAATATATGCGATGGAATGGGAGAATGTACGAAGGGCGCACGTGGAGATGATGTGGCGAGACCGGGGGCAGTGGAAAATTCAGCGGTGGGCGAAAAAATATGGATCGATGATTGTGGTGTAGATCAACGATGAAGGGCGAGCCAGGGGGTAAGATGAACAGGGTTAAGCAGTGCGCAACTTGGATGACCGACGACTGTTGGATGAGGTGCTCGAGATCTGACGGTCAACAACAATTTCGCTCGGCATCCGTGATCGAAAGATAATGCGCGGGGGACAATGACGGTGGGCCAAGGTACAACGGTTGGAAGTCAAATAGCGCACAGCTTCGAGGAGCGAAGACCGTCGGATGAGGTGCTCAGGATCGGACGACCTGTGTGGATTTCGCTGCGTGACCTGGACCGAAAGTTAATGCGCGGGGAGAAAGCGGTTTTGCCGTCGCACAAAGGACATGTGGCGGCAGCTGTATGGAATCGCTGGCCGATGGAGAAAAAGCACCCTTTGCGCATGAGCTGTGCGAAATAAACCGGCTGTTTTGGCATAGTGCGCTGCGGGGTCCATGGGCAGATGGGCTCTGCACCGTCGATATGGCGGGGAAACGGACAGCGATGGCGGCATCGAAGGTTTGAACGGGGAAAATACAAAGGGTAGCGGGTTAAACGACAGCCGTCCGATCAACCTTGATCAACGGGGGATATCGCGCCCGATAAGAAATGGGGGAATAAACGCCTTTCAGACTGGCAGATGGTTACAACGCTGGGTTTTGTGGAAGGTAAAGGAGCGCGGGGCTAACGGGAAAAGGGCTGAAGCCTGTCATATTGTCGGAAGTGGGTTTTTTAACCCTTTTTCAATGAAATTTATGATTTTTGGCCCATTATAATGTGTTTTGAGGCCCGAAGGGTAACGATAGGGAAATGGAGGGGGAATTTAGGAAAGCAAAGTGTGAAGGGGTTTCTAGAGGGAATTTAGGGGGTTTAATGGGGAAAATAACAAGGGGAAAAGAGGGACTTCGGCAGAAGGGGAAAAGGGGAGAAAAGGGGACATTTTGCAGGGGTACAAGGGGTAAATGCAGGCCTTAGGGAAAGGAACCATCAGAGGGGATTAATGTTAGGCATAGCACAAAGAGACTTCAAGGAGGATGGGTTTTCAGGGAAAAGACATTCCTTGAAGGCTCGAAAACAACCTAGCCCCCAGCTTGCTTGTCAAGAATTTCATAGGGGGCTAACACCGTATACAACACCGCCCTAGCTTGTGATCAAGATGACACATGCACCGTGCATATGTTTGAGAAACATACATGTGACCTTTGCACCTGTTATGCGAATAATCACGCAGATGAGTACAAATTTCTTTTTACAACCTAGGAGACTGATTTTTTAATTTTTTTCATCCTTGATTTTAGTATGGGAACGTTGTGTAAAGGGAATGACTAGGAGACTCTACGCACATATATCGTGGGGGATGTTACTTCTAGTAGGACTCTAGTAAGTTGGGTGTTGCTGAAGTTTACTCATAACCCTATTTTGAGGTTGCATGATGTATTGTTCTGTTTCATGATTCGAAGCTGGGATGTGGATCGACAAATATTCATCATCATACATGTTGATCTACATATTTCTGCTGAGGTATATGTATACTTTGTGACTGGTTTGGTGCCTCATCAGGAGGTCTTGCCGAAGCCCCTATCCATTGGGCACGTAGATATTCACTCATGGGTGGAGGCAGAGGGCCACTGTGGGCCCAACCCTTTTGATGAGAGGTGCATCCATGCTGGTTCGATTATAGATCTTGACAAGTGAGCAATGTAGCCAATGATTATACAACTTGTTGGGTTGGCAGCCCCTCACTGGGGGTCGAGGCCTCAAATTGTGGTTCTACAAAGACTACAGGCTGGCCACTTGTTTGATTGGGTTGGCTTTATGTATCAAGGTATGTTTTCCCAGCTTATAGAGGTAAGAAAAGGTCAAGCGCAAATTTTATGCTATGCCAATATTTTGTGTAGCAGCATGTATGAGAGGGTAGTGATGCTCTGACCATTTTTAGCAGTGCCACTAGGTCCTCCTAGAGACCCACGGATTAGACGACGAGATTTAGTGATGCCATAGGATGGTGGAGGTGTTGTGGGGTGTTATTCGAAAACCACATTGGATGGTTGGTTCCGATCCAACCCTCAGATGTTTTTAGATTACCCCTATCCCAGTGTGGAATTTAGGGGTAATGCAAACATGACGCTTCCTCCTGGTGATGCTTGGGGGGAATTAGGCATGTGATTTGCGATTTTTACATTTTTTATTTCTTACATGTATAGTTATGATGTATATTTTTTGTATAATGTTTTTACCATGTATGTTTGTCTGCAGATGTGGGACCCCGGGGACGATCATTGGCCTACCTGGTAGGTAACGATCCTCGATGCATGGGTGTTTTTGGTGCAACTGCTATACCACAATGACAATGAGATTTCAAGTAGCAGGAGGAGCTTGAGAGGCCAATGTAGTGTCGTTGTCTCGATATTGGTGGCCCCTCTCGAGAGGGAACCAACTCTTCTACTTACTCAGAGATGACTACACTACGAGAGTGTGCTAAGGTGGTAGAGGAATAGGAAGAGGATTAGAGGCATGAGTAGAAGCTACAAAGGTGAAACTAAGGGATTCAGAGGATGCCTAGGGTTGAGAAGTCACCTTGAAAAGGGGGATGATCGAGGAGGGGTGGGATGGATTGGGTCCCTTTCTAGCACCAGATGAGGTGGCGGGAACTCAAGAGTGTGGTGCAGGGCCTTAGCCCTAGATAGAGTTTATGTATGTACCAGGGAAATCACTTATTATGAGGATGCTCCCCTTTTTTTGATGACCTATTTTCCTTGAGCAAGCGGGTGTATATCTATTATTTTTACTCATATATTTTTGGATATGTATATACGAGATACGATTTTTTGGTGGCTCTCATGATGTGTTTTTGAGCATATGCTTTTATACATGTGATGTATTTCTACATTTTTGTGATGGATATTATGCTTATGGTTTATGTTTCTTGATGATGATATATATATGTGATGAATTCTATTCTAGGACTTAATTAGCTTATATGGAATCAACTATATGATTTTGATCCCTTGGTATATGTGGAAATGTGATATGATTAAAAATTCGAGCTAACCTTTGTGCATGCAAATACTTTTGAAAAAGGCATGGATCACAAACTTTAAAGGATTTTTCCACTGAAATACAACAAGATTGGAATCAAGGAATACATGAAGATGAAAGATACCTAGATGGGAGGCTACTTGAGTGATCAAATTTTAGATCAAAAATTAAATTTCCCAGAAAATTTCAAAACTGACGTCAATTCAAAGTGCTTGCTGCTATAAATCCAACGAAATTCATTTCACCTCAATCTGACATTTTATGCTTAAGTTATTTCGTTATGATTGTTTGGTTGAACAACTAAAAAATGAGCAGGTTTGTTGACTGAGTGATTGTACTACTTACATCATCCAAGGCTACTGTGTAGGTATAGATCAATCGGGTGCTGACAAGTGGCATATTTTAGTTCATTCAGGTGGTCATTTTTTATTGTTTCATGATTTTTGTGTTGGTCCAATGGGAGTGTGTCACGTGGCTGAATCATGGGCTACCACATGGCACCTCCAGGGAGAATCAAAATTTTATGGCGTATGCTAGAGGTCCAGGTGGGATCGAACCCCTAACCTCCAGATTAAAAACACATCGCTCTACCATCCCTCCTCCAAGTGGTTCTTATTAACCATATAACAAAAAATTATTATAAAGTTTGTTTGGCGCACATTTGGGGTAAGGGGTTGGGTCGCCAGCACCCGACCCCCCAGTCATATGAACACCATACGACCCACGACACAATGAGGGATGGGGCCCAGGGACCAGCCCCAGCCCCTAGTCATGTTTTCTCCCATAGAATCCCGACATAACATGGAAGGCACTCAACGGAGGGCCCAAAGGATAAGATCCAGGCCCGATCACCTGGGCGCCATAGGAACATGGAAAGGGTTCGACGGATGGGCGGTTACGAAGGGGACCAACCCTTGGTTCCATTATAACCATGTGAATTTGCGCATGGTACGTACAGAGGCTCTTCCTGTTAGGGCTAGGAATTTAGGGGCTAGGCCAGCGGGGCGCGCGTTAAGGCCCAACCAACGACCTTATGGGCCCATGTGACCTAAATTTTTGCACATAAGTGTTTTTGGGAAATTTAATTATCCAACAATTTTCACCATCAGAGGGAGAATTTATCACCGGCGCAATGGAAAAGAGGGAGGATTTGTAGGACAGTTAGATTGTTGGTCCGATTTGTTGGATGGATAACAATAAAACTTCATTGAGAGCTTGTAGAGCCATAACTTGGTTAGTTTTTTACCTTTTGGAGCTGAAGAAGAGACTATTTAATGATTTTAGTACATCTGAAGAGACTTTTTGTAGTTTCAAGTTCATGGATGTATGGATCAATCATTGTTTTGGAGTTTTAATTGAATATTTTTGAGCATGGAGAAGTCCTTGTAGGGATTTTATTACCTTAATATGTTGACTGAAACAGATTTTAGTTATAGGTTTCAGTTCATCTATTCTTTTATCACTATGTCTTGTTGAGGAAAGCTTCCATTTTGTCCTTCAATGTGTAATTTAAGTGCTCATATTCTCATGTATGCTCATTTTCAGATCGAGTACAGGTCTTTGTAGGAGACACCTTGCGTTGTTGATGTTATCATGATTGATTGTAGGTTTTCATGATGTTTATAGTGAGATTTAGTGGGAGGAGAAAAATTGCTTGAAGGGGAAATAACCACTTATTTTATCATCAAAGTTTTATGTACTCTTTTTCACTGAATAAATGGAGCAGTATAGCTATGTTGGTAGGCCCGAAGATGTAGCCCAGGAGGGGTGAATTCCGTCACCAAATTATTTTTTGTGATCTTCATAAATTCTCGGATGAGTTTATTGATGAGATGTTACTTATGGCTTAAGTTACATGTAAAAACTAACTCATAACTTGAAGAGACCTTTAAAAAAATGTTTTTTCTTAAGATCCATTTTTCCTTGCAAAGTGTCAAATAATGCTCATTTTTGGGAAGGAGAAGTTCTCCTACAAATTCAGGTCAGGTGGTATCGGAGAAAGGTTTGACCAGGTTGCAATAATGGGAAAGAAGAGTCTCCAAGAGCTAGAGGATATGAATTTTTCCCTTCGTGTGGAGAAAATTGAATTGATAAGAATGCTAGAAATTTTTGAAGAAGAGAAGAGACATATGCAGCTTCAGTTGCATCATGTGTGTGAGGAACAATTTGCTGAAAGTTCCACTCTGGTGATAACAAAAGAAACCTTCAAATTAAATCCAATATGTGGGCATGGTTCAAAAAATGGTTATGGAACTTATGAGGAAAATGATGCATGTGAATTTTTAAAGCATCTCCAAGATTCTCATCATATTTAAGTTGGTAAAATTGGGTGGATTAAGTCATCTACAATGTCGTCATAAACATCTAAATATGAAAAGATTAATGGAAATTTCAAAGAGGTAATAATAATTTCTTGTACAATTCTTTTTGTTTATATTCATAACACCTATTTTGCAGCATTTGAGCAACATGAAAAAGGCATTGGTATGAAGTTGCTATCTATAATGGTTTATGAAGGAGGAGGCCTCGACATTAATGGCCAAGGGATCACCAATCCAATCATGATACAAGAGAGACCAAAATATCAAGTATTGGGATATGGTCAAAGAGAGTTTGGAGAATTCTCTAAATGGTTTGAGGCACAACAATCATTAGAGGATGATATGTCACACCAATATGGTTGTGAAAATTTTCATTTGTCTCCCAAGCTAGATGAATTATTCAAAGGAACTTGCATTTCATCGTCCGGTCCACATCGTCAAATTTGAAGCTCCAAGGAAAGGTATAAATCTCATGGGTGTTCTCCAAATGATGGTGATTTTGACTATTTGTGGAATAACTATCCTTGCACTTTTTGTGATGCATTTGACCATTGTGTGGTTTCTTATGAGAAAAACATGGTAATAGTCAAAGGAATGGATCAGATTCTTGGCATCAAGCACGATGAATCTCCTTCACACTTAAGGACTTCCTTGGTAACAACGAAGAGAAAGTATTATTGTACCCATTTCAAGATTCATGGGCATGGAAATGAACGATGTTGGAAATTACATCCAAATATTCACTCCAAGAAGGGAAAATAGATTGTGAAAACTAATGCAAGGGAAGCAAGAGGTGGAAAACAGGACTCACAGTAATCTTAAGGCGAACTTCAATGAAACGTTGATGCAAAAGAGAAACTGAAATCCTGGCAGAGGCAGAGATTTGGTAAAATGTGTGTAAAGTTTCTTTGTAAATTTGTGGTTATTTGTTATTTTTTACCTATTTGGGTACTTTTTAAAGGTGAAAAATAATAGTCACTATGTGAAGCAAGCATGTGTTTTTTATTTACATGTTATGTAGTTGGATTTTTTATAAGTCATATGTTTAAAGACTTTTGGAATGTATAAGTTGTCATTCAAAGTTTGTCCCCAAGCTTTTCATATACTCACCGATGCAAGTATTCAAGATGAAACTTTTTGTGAATAGAATCTTTGTGCAAGATTGTACAAGATGACTATGTTTTTGTAGGCAAAGCCAATTATGCCATTGAATTTTTGCAGCAGTGTACTTTTGTGTACAAACTCATTTCGAGGACGGTAAAGAAAGTTTGAATTGGTTATGATTACCAAGATGGAAAGTAAAGTTTGCCTTCAACAGTTGAACTTCAATATGAAGTTGTTTGAGCCATGAAAAGATGGTATTAAAGAGAATGTTCAGATTCCACTCATCAGTAGTTTTTTTCCTGCATTAGCAATAAGAATTTTGGCTCAATTCTTAATAGAAGAGTAGGTCTTCACGAAGAGGATAGCTGAAGTGACTTGATTGGAGCTTGAAGGTTACCAATTGAAAACAAATAATTATGGATTGTGTTTTTGGGTAATTTTAGTTTCATCCTCATCGTATTACTAGAAGAAGTAAACTTTTAGAGTCCAAAAGTTCCTAGTGGGGAGGTGTGATCAGGTGAACAAATTTTAGCTCAAAAATGAGAGTGCATAGAAAATTTTGAAACTAGCGTCAAGTTGACGTGCTCATCGTTTTGAATCTAATGACGTTCGTTTCACCTCAATATGACACCTTATTATAAAGTTATCGTGTACTGATCATTTGGCCCAAAAAATGAAAAATGTGGAGATTTTCTGACTGGGAAACTGACTGGGTGACCGTACTGCTGACATCATCCAAGGTGATTGTGCAGGTACAGACCAATCGGGTGCTAATAAGTGGCATATTCTGGTTCATGCAGGTGGTCATTTTTTATTGGCTCATGATTGTTGTCTTGGTCCAATGGGAGTATGCCACGTGGCCCAAACATGGGTTACCACATGGCACCTCCAGGGAGCATCAAAATTTTATGTAGGCTAGAGGTCCAGGTAGGATCAAACCCTCGACCTCCATATTACAAATGAAATACTTTACCGTCTCTCTTGGAAATGGTTCTTATTAAACATATAAAAAAACTTTATTATAAAGTTTATTTGGCGCGCATTTAGGGGGATGGGTCGGGCTACCAGCTCCTGACCCCTGGTTATCTGAACACCATACGAGACATGGAGCAACAAGGGATGGGGCTTGGGGACCAAACCTGACCCCTACTCACGTTTTGTCTCATAGAACCCTGCCACAACATGGAAGGCAGTCAGCGAAGGATGCAAAGGATAAGCTTCAGGCTTGGTCATTGGGTGTTGTAGGATCATGACAAGGTTTCGGAGGATGGGTGCTTATGAATGGGACCAGCCCCTGGTTCTGTTACAAGTATGTGACTAGACGCATAGTGAGAATAGGGGCTCCAATGGTTAGGGTGGGTCATTGGCCTTGCCCTTAGCCCCATCTGACAACGTGATTACGACCACGATAGTTATGGGCTAGGCTGGCGGGGGTAGGCTTTAAGGCCCAGCCTGTGGCCATATGGGCCCATGTGGCCTAAAATTTCGCACACAAGAGTTATTGGGCAATTTATTTTCCAACAATTTGCACCATTGGAGGGAAAATTTGTGGCCTCTGCAGTGGAAAAATGGGCAGATTTGTAGGATAGTTAGATTGTTGCTCCAATTTTTAGGACAAATAACAATAAAAATTCATTGAGAGCTTTTAAAGCCATAACTTGGTGTGTTTTAGGACTTTTGGAGCTCAAGAAAAGTCTACCTAGGGTTTTTTTGACATTATGGATCCAATGGTGACCTTTATTTGCTAATTTGAGCATTTTTGAAGAGACTTTCTACAGGTTCAATTTCATGGATGTATGGATAAATTAGTGTTTTGGAGCGGTTCTTGAAGGTGTTTTAGCATGGAAAAGGCCTTGTAGGGGTTTTCTTACCTTAAGATGTTTACTAAAATAACTGTTACTTGTAGTGTTCATCTCATCTATTGTTTTCTCGCTATGTCCTGTTGAGGAAAGCTTCATTTTTGTCCTTCAATTTGGAATTGAAGTGCATATATGCTCATTTATGTTCATTTTTCAGATAGAGTACATGGTTTTTGTAGGAGACACCTGTTGTTGCTGATGTTTTCATGACTAAATGTAGGTTGTCATGATTTTTATAGTGAGATTTATTTGAAGAAGAACAATCCCTTGAAGGGGAAATAACCACTTATTTTATCAACACACTTTTATGCACTCTTTTTCACTGAATATACTGAGTAGTATAACTATGTTGGCAGGCCCAAAGATGTAGCCCAGGAGGCATGAACTGCATCACCAAATTATTTTTTGTGCTCTTGATGAATGCCTGTATGAGTTGATTGTTGAGATGTTACTTATGGTTTATGTTTACATGTAAAAAATAACTCGTAACTTGAAGATACCTTTAAAAACTTGTTTTGTCTTAAGACCCATTCTTCCTTGCAAAGCCTCAGAGAACGATAATTTTTGGGAAGGAGAAGTTATCCCCCAATTTCAGATTAGATAGATTGACCAAGATGCCTATGATGATGTTGTATTCATCTTGATTTTTGGTGGATGACCTAATACATAGTCCATTGGTGAGACATGATGTCTGGTTAGGAGAGTATATGGCCCAGGCTATTGCAGTGAGGTTTTACGATCATTGAGAGGCACCATCAGTAAATCCACGATGATAGGTTGGTGGATGATCCATTTGTGACACATTATGAGGGAGTTTATTTAGAGTGAATCCATGATGAGGTGGTCATCATAAAAATAAGTCACGATGCATACATGTACATTCTAGGGCTACTTGAGCATGCTTATGGATGAAAGTCTTTGAGGTAGATTCTATTAGCGATATTTTTGAGGGAAGTCCCATTAGGCTCTAATAAGACGTATGCACCATTGAGGAGGAAATTTTGGACAATGTATGGACCCTTCCATAGTCTCTTGAACTTCTCAGGCCCTAAATATTCTTGGTTAACATCATAGCAGAGAACTAACTTCCATTCTGTGAATTTCCATGGGGTGATATTGCGATAAAATGAGGCTTTAAGCCTCTTTTTTTTAGCTTCGTTATGTTGGAGAGATTCTCATCAAATTTCGTTGATGCATTCGAGCTGAACCAACCTTTTCTCTAAAGGTTTGGTGTCAGTGAGAAGTTGGATGGCTAAGTGGAAGGTAGGGATCTCGCACTCAATGGGGAGAACAGATTCAAACCCATAGGGTAATTGAAAGGGTGTGAACCTTGTCAATGATTTGGTTTTGTGGTATGCCTACAGGGCTGAAAACACCATGTGGTGCCAATTGGTTTTTATTGAAAAATGGAAACAAGAAAATCCTTTTTTCATTTTCCCTTGAATTAAATGAGGAGAAAATTGTAATTCCACATCACAAGGAAACTGTTATCACCAAATTAGTACCTGTTTGGCTGCTGATCAGACAAATTTAGTGTAACTATTTCAAACCAATATTTTGACTGAGGCTTAGCCTCCTCATCCTGAGAGGGCTCTCTCAAGGGTTAATGATATTGAATAAAGATATAGATAGATGGATAACTCTATGAATTAAGTATTGATTTTTTATATTTGCAGGTTGAAAAAATGAAGGCTAATACTACCATTGGGCTTATGGAGTCAAGAAATCAATAGGTTCAGTGGAAAGGTTTCTTGACAAGGAAGATGAGGAAAATAAGGGTATTAAACAAAGACAATTCACTCAAGAACATAGGTCAACATAGTCATTTCATTATTAAAAAAATTCAGAGCATAGAGTTATGAATTCTGAGTAATAGTAATGAAATCTGCTAATAGTGGTTCAAAGGAAATTCACTCATAAAACACAGAAACACACAGTCATCTCAAAACACAATCATCTCATTACTAAAGGAAGTCCGAGCATAGGGTTATGAATTCTGATTAATAACAATGAGATATACTGCAAGTATTAAACATAATAGGTAGATCAATAAATCATTAAAACCCCATGAGAATCTCAGGTCTGTCGAGAAGAAAAACTTCTCTGCATCACTGATCACAGTCAATTACATAAAGCAGCAGCTTTCACCAAAAAGTCTCCAACCCCTTGCTAATTCGACCTCTTGGCTTTTAATAGACCATTTACAATATAGGATAACCTTATCCTCCACTAGATACCTCGAAATCCTACTATTTAACACCTTTTCTAACCATAAACATGGTCTTTATTACAAACTGACAGCTGCAAACCTAATGAGCAGTCCTATTTCAAATAGGACTAAAAATCTTTAACTTAACTCCTAACAACCTCATATAAACTTAAACACATCAAATGACACTTGTTATCTTCATGAAGTTGAATTCTGATGATGAGCTCCAACTTGTTGTGACCATGAGGGTGATGATGATGTTTTCCTGAAACCTAGGAAACTGTCTCCCTCTTTTTTAGGCCTTTGATTTCTTTGACTCCTTGGGACATTATGACCATTTATTGAACCATGCTTTAGATGCCATTTTTTGCCAATAAATAAATCATATGTCTTTAATCATCTCTCTGTGCCAACTGTGCAACATTGTCTTTGAATTATCCAAAAAAAAAATGAAAACAGAGCTGCGCTACGAAAGTAGCAAAGTTTCGTAGCACTTTTCGTAGCATAGTGTTTTAGCCCATTTATTTTGATATTTTAGTCTTTTTTCTTCAAGGTGAATTTCACCTACACTTGACATGGTTTCTCTAGAAATTTCATGACAAAACTCTCAAAACTCCCCCTCAAAATTGATAAGGAAAAGGGTGAAAAGGCTGCTACAGCAGTTTCGTAGCGTTTTTTTTTTACACTAAATGCGCTATGAAACTGCTGAGTATGCAGTTTTGTCAAAAAAATTACCAAGTGAAAATTATTATTGCCCCAAAACTCAAAATATTTCTTATCTCATCATCTAAAAACCACAACAACCATATACTAACTTCATTTTAGCTTTTTTGAGGCATTTCTTCTTCATTTGCAATAGGTTGGCCTATTGGTTTTTCCTGTTTTTCCTGAAACATAGGTCTTGGGATAGAGCCTATATGTCCTACTCCATGATTTATTTTTATAAACTGAAGGAGGTTTGTGTAGGAAACTATGTATTTAATAAAAACCTCTCTTGGTTTCTTGAAACACATCTCCTGCTGTCCAGAAACTGCCTTTGCAAAGCATGTGTAAAACAGGAAAACTCTGTTTCTGAAAATAGGGCTTCAATGAAATCCTTGTATCTCCCAACTGATAACACCTGTGAGAAATTTGAGAGATGATTTTGTAGATGGGGCTGAGATGAAGACAAATTTCATTCAAAATTCAAAAACACTTTTCCATTTGGCCAGAAACTGAACTTGAAGTTGACTGCTAAAAAGTCATGTACATGACAATTTAGTAACAACAGTTTCGTAGCTCATTTTAATTTATCAATTTTGCCCACCTCCTAATGAATTTAAAGAAAATAATAGAGGTTATTATAGCTAGATATGTTATGAAGAAAAACCTCTTTCATATTTCTAAAATTCATTTTCAGTTTCTCAGAAACTGCCTTTGAAGTTGACAGCTACAAAACAATGCTTTCGTAGCGCCTCCAGTGTACTTTCTGCATTTTGCACTACGAAAGTAGCAGTTCTTTCATAGCGCAAATCCTCTTTTTTGAACTAGAGGCGCTACAAAATGGAGGATTCTTGGCTAATTGCATAAATTTGACCCGAAACCTTATGGATTGACCCCTAGATGGAAAATGTTAATATTTGATCATGGAATGGACCTCTAAATACTTTATTTGAATCGAATAATGACCTTTAAACTTACAAAAACTCTAACCTACCCTTAACTGAATCCTAAAATGAATTTCAAACCCATTTTAGACCATGATAAAAAAAGAGTTGACACAATGATGTTTTGAAATTTTTTTGGGTGATAATAGTGGCTCCACTTGGGATAGTGTGCGCCTGTGGTACACTAAGAACCAGTAGCTCCAGTGCTGCTATCCATCCTTTAGAATAAAACTCTGAAATTTTTCCAAGCTCCTCCTCAAGCTCTAATGGCCTTCACCTCGGGCTCAAGCTTGATGGTCACTGTAGAAAAGCCAACTTCATACCTACTGAAATATGCCCATTCACTTTTGAGCTTATTCACATACTCCTACCTACCCTATCAGCTGCAACTCTCCACTTTAACTCAGTCAACATGAAACTTCCAATGAAGCCAATCATTGATCTGATCTGATGCTTGAACCTCTTGATTTCACTTGAACCCAAAGTAGACATGATACTGTGATGACCAAGGTAACTTAGAATGTATCTGATCTTCATAATGAAAATGAAACTGTGAAACTGGACTGAAAAAATATTCCATGTATTCAGCTCAAAGAAGACATGATATTTTTTATGATACTCATAACATTCTGTAACTTTGGACAGCTCATATATGCTTTTTTCAGCCATACAATATTTCATTTATATGCTATCCAACTGTTGTTCCAACTGATTCTCAAATACAGTGTATTCTTGCTCATTAATATGATCATTATTTGATGTAAGCTAATCCAAGGAATGACATAAAAAATCAACCCTTTCCTTACCCTAATGGTTATAGAAACAATCTTCCAGTATTTCCTCTTGTTGTTTGCAATGATTCACATACCCTTGATGATCAAAGGATTGACAAATCTGCTGCAAATTTTCCTCAAACTCAGAGGATGTAACATGATTTTCATAAATAAGCTCCTACTGGGTTTCATTTTCATCCAAAAGAGATGCTATCCTTTCTTCTTGGTGTTCTTCTTGGTGATGAAACGTATTGTCATGAAGGGCCTCTAAAATTTCTTCATCCATGAACTCATCATCTTCATAAAAATTCTCCAAATATTCAATAAAACTCACAAAGTGTTTACAACAGTCTTTGACCAACAATAAGGAGGGATGGCACTCTTTATACATCTCATAAAATGCAACATGGAAATTAGCAAGAGAATATAATGAACCATTTGGCAAGATTTCATACCAAAACCATGCTTTTCCTTCTAAAGTGGCCATAAACATCTTCATGAGACAATCCTCAGGGAACTGAACCTTAAGACTGTGTACATGCATATGGAATCTAACCAAATGAAGAGCAGCATTGTCTTTCTTTTCATATTTAAATATTGGAAGATCATCTAACCATTGAACCTTTGGCATAGGATTTGGAAAACCATGGTTATGAGACCGATTCATAGGAGCATACCTGGAATTTATTCTTTCCATGGAATTCATTCTGAAACTTCATCAAGCTACTAATCTTCAAGCAGTGGAGTCACCTTCCAATTTTTTATTTGATGTGTGGAGTCGCCAAGGTAGATGCAACCTCAAAAAGCCTCCTGAGCACCTACTACCTTCAGAAGTTCAGTTTCAAAATCATGGGAAAGTATAATCTTCAGACTCCCGGTAGATGCACCAAAATGTTATCACCAAATTCGTACCTGATTGGCTGTTGATCAGACAACTTTAGTGTAACTATTTCAAACCAATCTTTTGACTGAGGCTTAGCCTCCTCAGCCTGAGAGGGCTCTCTCAAGGGTTAATGATATGGAATAAAGATATAGATAGATGGCTAACTCTATGAATTAAGTATTGATTTTGTATATTTGCAGGTTGAAAAGATGAAGGCTAATACTACCATTGGGCTTATGGACTCAAGAAATCAGTAGGTTCGGTGGCAAGGTTTCTTGACATGGAAGAGGAGGAAAATAGGGGTCTTAAACAAAGAAAATTCACTCAATAACATAGGTCAACACAGTAATTTCATTACTAAATGAATTCAGAGCATAGATTTATGAATTCTGACTAATATCAATGAAATCTACTGCTAGTGGTTCAAAGGCAATTCACTCATAAAACACAGAAAAACACAGTCATCTCGTTACTAAAGGAAGTTAGAGAATAGGGTTATGAATTCTCAGTAATAGCAATGAGATCTACTACAAATAGTTAAACATAATAGGTAGATCAATAAATCATTAAAACCCCATGAGAATCTCAGGTCTATCAAGAAGAAAATCTTCTCTACATTACTGATCACAGTCAAGTACATAAAGCAGTAGCTTTTGCCAAAAAGTCTCCAACCCCTTACTAATTCGACCTCCTAGCCTTTAATAGAACATTTACAATATAGGATAACCTTACCCTCCACTAGATACCTCTAAATCCTACTGTTTTACTCCTTTTCTAACCATAAACATGGTCTTTATTACAAAATGACAGATGCAAATCTAATCATTGAGCAGTCCTATTTCAAATAGGACTAAAATTCTTTAACTTAAATCCTAACAACCTTATCTAAAATTAAACACATCAAATGAAACTTTTTATCTTCATGAAGTCGAATTCTGATGATGAGCTCCAACTTTTTGTGACCATGAGGGTGATGATGGTGTTCTCCTGAAACCTAGCAAATTGTCTCCCTCTTTTTTAGGCCTTTGATTTCTTTGACTCCTTGGGACATTCTGACCATTTATTGAACCATTATTTAGATGAAATTTGCTGCCAATAACTAAAACATATGTCTTTAATCATCTCCCTGTACCAGATGTGCAACATTTTCTTCGAATTATCCAAAAAAAATTGAAAACAGAGCTGCGCTACGAAAGCAGCACAGTTTCGTAGCGCAGTGTTTTAGCCCATTTCTTTTGCTATTTTGGTCCTTTTTCTTCAAGGTGACTTTCATCTGCACTTGAAATGGTTTCTCTATAAATTTCATGACAAAACTCTCAAAAATTCCCCTCAAAATTGATAAGGAAAAGGGTGAAAAGGCTGCTACAGCAGTTTCGTCAAAAAATGTGAAAAGGCACTACGAAACTGCTGAGTATGCAGTTTTGTCAAAAAAATCACCAAGTGAAAAGTATTATTTCCCCAAAACTCAAAATATTTCTTATCTCATCATCTAAAAACCACAGCAACCATATACTAACTTCATTTTAGCTTTTTTGAGGCATTTCTTCTTCATTTGCAATAGGTTGGCCTATTGGTTTTTCCTGTTTTTCTGAAACATAAGCCTTGGGACAGAGCCTATATCTCTTACTCCATGATATATTCTGAGAAACGGAAGGAGGTTTTTGTAGGCCACTATATATTTAATAAAAACGTCTCTTGGTTTTTTGAAACACATCTCCTGCTATCCCGAAACTACCTTTTCAAAACATGTGTAAAACAAGAAAACTCTGTTTCGGAAAATAGGGATTCAATGAAGTCCTTGTATCTCCCAAATGATAACACATGTGAGAAATTTGACAGAGGTTTTTGTAGCTAGTTCTGGGATTAAAACAAACCTCTTTCATAATTCCAAAAAACGTTTCCATTTGGCTAGAAACGGAACTTGAAGTTGAATGCTAAAAAGTCATGTACAGGACAATTTAGTAACAAAATTTTCATAGCTCATTTTAAGTTATCAATTTCTCCCACCTCCTAATGAATTTAAAGAAAATGAGAGAGGTTTTTATAGTTAGATATGTTATGAAGAAAAAATTCTTTCATATTTCTAAAATTAATTTTTAGTTGCTCAGAAACAGCCTTTGACGTTGACAGCTACAAAACAGTGCTTTCATAGCACTTGTAGTGTATTTTCTGCATTTTGCGCTACGAAAGTAGCAGCGCTTTCGTAGCGCAAATCCTCTTTTTTGAACTAGCGGTGCTACGAAACGGAGCATTCTTGGATAATTGCAGAAATTTAACTTGAAACCTTATGGATTGACCCCTAGATGGAAAATGTTAATATTTGATCATGGAATCGACCTCTAAAGACTTTATTTGAATCCAATAATGACCTTTAAACTTACAAAAAATCTAACCTACCCTTAACCAAATCCTAAAATGACTTTCAAACCCATTTTAGACCATGATAAAAAACATAGCTGACACAATGATGTTTTGAATTTTTTTTGGGTGATAACAGCAGCAAGAATGTGTTAACTACGTTAGTTTGAATTAATTGGATCAATTAATTGGAGTTGAGGTCCTAACTTGAGTCATGTAGAGTGTCTCCTATATTTTAGGATCCTAGGTTGAGTTTTATTTAAGGTGTAATAATTTAATTCAGTTAAATTGAGTTAAAATCAGTTAACCTAGTTCCAAATGTTGGAGTAACTAGTGGGAGGTCTAGTCATCGTGTGTGTACTCAATGATCAACCAGTTAACTGGTAAATCTACCGTAATTAACTCATGCATGCATGATCTATGAGTTACCTAGTTGGGATTGGATTTCAAGGGAAGTGTACTATCAACTTTATAATTATCCAAGTTATACAGGTGTTATATGAAGTCAGAGAAGGACCCAAAGGGATTGCGCAGTTATGGATGTGGAGATTCCCTAAATAATAGGGGCTAATTCCCCAAAAAAAAACGCAAGGAAATAGGAGCTTAGCAGTCAGGAAAATTGTCTAAGTGTTGGCCAAAGTCAGTTAGTGAGGCAGTGAGATAGATTATGGTTGTGTAGAGGTTACTCAAGCTTGAGAAATCATTGTATTTCTTCTCTATTTTTTGACTAATGCAATACAAATAGGAAGGGGTTTTGAGAAATTTATTTACCCCGGATATATCCTTGTGTATGTGTGTTAAATTATGATGCATGATTTTGATATTTCTTCTCAATTGTGATTTTCTTTCCGCGGATGAGTAGAGTTGATTTGAGTATTATGTTTTAGAACATTACATGAGTAGTATTGAATCTATAATTAATTTCGACATGGTATCAGAGCTAGATTCACAGTAGAGAAGAGAATTTGAAGTCATATTTGAAGGAGTAATGAGTTTGCATATCTATTCTTTAGAGCTAGTACGATGGTGTTCTATGGTCTAAGGCTCAAGTATGCCCTTGAGGGTAGCTTGAATTGCATTTCTTGGAATGACCACATGGAAGAAGAGATGGAAGATAATGGGACAAAGGAATTCATGGATAATGATCTACCGAAACTAGCACCAGATGATGCCCAAGATATAGCATATTGGAAGAAGAGTGTCGCCAGGGTGAGGAGGGTCATATTGGAGGGAGTACGAGACCATATTTTCTCTAATCTCCACGGAAAGAAAATCCATATGCAATTTGGCAGGAATTGATAGATTTGTTCAAGAATAGTAGTGAACACATGAAGCTGGCACTTAAATATAAGCTTCAGAATATCAAAACACAAAAGGGAGACACAATACCACAATACCTGAATAGGTTCAAACAATCTCATGATGAACTTGGGAATTTTGGTGTTACTGTTGTAGAAGATGATATTGTAAGCCTAAGACTTCTAGGCCTTCCAAAGAGCTGGAAATACTACCATAATTTAGTCAATGGGAGGGAGAAGCTACCAAACTGGGAAATATTATGGTCATATTTGGTACAAGAATAGTTCAAGAATAACATCAGAGATGAGACCTCATCCAAGGTTGAAGATGAGGAGAATTGTTCCTTGGCTTGAATGAAAATAAAGGGAAAGGGAATCAATCCAAGTCCAAAGGAGATTTTGGTGAGGAAGGAAAGAAGAAATAATTTTTTAAGATTAAATGTTTTCGCTTCCATGAACTAAGACACTATGCCACAAAGTGGCCACACAAGAAGGTTAATAAGAAGCCCACAAGAGGACAATAGGTGAAGCTTTAGCTTCACAATTCGAGTCAGATTTCACCCTCATTGCATGCATGGTGACATCACTGATGGGTAGTGAGTGGTATTTGGATAGTGGAGCCTCATTCCATATGATGGGAAACAAATAATATTTCAGCAACTTGGAGGAGAAGGACCTACATATGCATAATTAAATTTCAGAGGGATTATGGTCTTCATCTAGCATTAAAATATGACATGTATGTTCTGGGTATGAAGAATAATTTTCTTTTAGTTTTTATGTTTGAATACTGTGGATACAATGTGATATTTATCAAAGGAAAGACTTTCCTTCATCAAATCTCCATGGGACAATTGAAGCGGATTGAGGTTCGATTGAAGAACCTCTACAAATTTGATGCAGAAGATTGTGCTGCTTTGAGAACGAAAGCAAAGAAGGTCCATAAGTAAGACATCGGTGAATTATGGAGTAGGTGACTTGGATATTTTCACCATGGAACTTTTAATATCATGTTGCATATTTCTACACGACTTCCCAAGGGTTCACTAGAGCAGCAAGATACATGCAAAGGGTGTAAATTGGGGAAGTACACCAAAGCCACCTTTCATGGTAAGGACAGTATAGCGCAAGCAGTCCTTGAAATAGTTCACTCAAATGTGTGTGGACCTTTCTCAATAACCTCCACAACTAAGCACATGAATTATGTTATATTTGTATATGGTTTCTAACGAAGTGTTGGATTTATTCATGCAGAAGAAAGACCAGACATTCTCCAGTTTTTTTGAATTTAAATAACTTGTTGAGAAACACACTGGAAAGAAATTGAAGGCTCTCAAGAGAAATAAAGATGGTCAATATGTGTCAAATGAGATCAATAATTTATGAAACAAAATTCAACTTAGTATTAATCACACTGCATAACCGACAACAGGTGTGGCTGAGAGGAAAAACAAAAGTACTGTGGAAGTTCCATAGGCGATGTTGCATGATCAGGGCCTTTAATTTCTCTTGTGGGTTGAAGCATGCAACACAATGTTATATGTGTAGAACAAGGGTCCTCTTTAGATTCTCAGGATGAGTACACCAAAATAATATTTTTCAGGGAGGAAACCAGATGTGCCACACTTCAGGATCTTTGGTTTATCAATTTAATATCATGTTTGCAAGGATGCAATGAAAAAGCTAGAGCTGACAACTAAGTTGGGAACATTTGTGGGGTACACTAATACACCTCACAACTATCGGGTGTACCTTCCATCTCATAGGATGAAAATTGTTTTTAGAGATGTAAATTTAAATGAAGAAAAGGATATGATATTTTCTATTGAGAGGGAACTTCACTTGCATGCAGATGAGAAGCTTTTGGCTACAAAGGAAGAACCTTAGAATTTTTTGGATCAGCCAAAAGTAGAGGAGCATAGAGTGGAAGCACCAATTCATGCAGAGACATCAAGATATGGAAGGAAGCACATCAAGGAAGTTGACATATCATTGCATGATGTTAGAGAGAATGTGGGAGAACCCACATCACAACGCAGGAAGAGGAGGTCACCAGATCGGTACATTGGGTAAATGGCTCTAATGAGCGAGCTAGTTGAGATAGAACCATCCTCATTCAAGGAAGTAGTGGAGAAGCCAGTATGGGTTGATTCCATGGTATATGAATATAATTCTATAGTCAGAAACAATGTCCGGGAAGTAGTCCCAAAACCATAGAATAGGTCAATGGTAGTTTCAAGGTGGATCTACAAGGTGAATAAAGTAGGAGATAGAAGGATCGAGAAATAAAAGGCCAAATTTGTTGTCAAGGGGTTCTCTTGGGTGGAGGGAATTTATTTAGAGGAGACCCTTGATCCAGTAGTGAGGTAATATTCTATCATATCAATTCTATCACTTACAACATAGATGGGATGGAAGATCCATCAGATGGAGTGAGGACAACATTCCTTAATGGAGTGATTAAGGAGGAGGTGTATATTAAACAACCAGAAGGATTTGAGACCTTCCATAGAGAGTCACATGTGTGCATATTCAAGCGAGCGTTGTATAAATTTAAATAGGCATCTTGTGCTTGTTACACTAGGATGAACAACTATTTCACCAAGTTTGGCTTCATCAAAATTGAAGCGGATGCAAAACTTTACCATATTGTAGTTGAATGAAATTTGTTGATTATAGTATTATATGTTGATGATTTTATTTTAAATGGTGATGATAATTTGATAAAATCTTGCAAACATGATATTGTAATATAATTCAAGATGAAAGACATGGGACTCATGCAGTATTTCCTTGGTTTGGAAGTACGAAAAGGATATGGAAAATTGTTTGTCTCTCAGGGAAGGTATGCCAACGAGATATTGAAGAAGTTTCACATGGAGAGTAGTAAAACCATGGACACTCCTCCAGCTAGAAGTTGGAGGAAAGAGGATGCCACTTCGGGTGAGGAGGTGCAGGCCACTATTTAAAGGAATATCATGGGTTCACTTATGTATTTGGTTAACACATGAATAGGCATGTGTTATGCAGTTAACCATCTTAGTCAAGAAATGGTTAATCGAATCAAACTGTATTGGAAGGTGGCCAAGTATGTGTTGAGATACGTCAGAGGAAATACTCAATATGGTATTTGGTATAGATGGGTAGAGGGAGTGAAGCTTTAGGGCTTCACAAATGCAGATTGAGTGGGTAGTCTATCAGATAAGAAGATCACTTCAAGAGGATTATCTAGTATTATGTCAGCAATAGTTTCTTGGTACAACAAGAAGCAAATATGAGTTGCACTCATTTCATCATAGGCAAAGTACATGATTTCCAGTCAAGAAGCTTGTGAAGCTATATGGATGATGAAGATTCTTGTTGGGTTACTTGGTCAAATGATTAATCCCACTGTGATTTACTATGACAATAATATTTGTATCAAAATCTCTAAAAATCCAATTTTCCATCATCGATCCAAGCATATCGACATTCGGTATCACCATCTACAAGATTGTGTGCATAGTTAGATCATGTCATTGGAATACATTTCTACAGAGGAACAAGATGTAGAAATTATGACAAAGGCATTGTCAAGAGGAAAATTCAAGTTCCATAGAGACAATATTAGGGTGTCTAATATCCCTTTCTTGTTTAGAGGGAGTGCTGAAAAATGGAAACATGAAAACCCTCATTTAATTTTCTGTTGAATTAAATTAGGAGAAAATTATAATTCCACATCATAAGACAACAATAATGTGTTAAATAAGTTAGTTTGACTTAGTTAGCTCAGTTGATTCGAGTTGAGGGCCTAACTAGAGTCATGTAGAGTGTATCCTAAATATTAGGAGCGTAGGTTAATTTTAATTTGAGTTGTAATAATTTAATTTAGTTAAATTGAGTTAAATTCAGTTAAACTAGTTCCAACTATTGGAGGAACTAGTGGGAGGTCTAGTAGTGGGGTGTGTACTTTGTCATCAACCAGTTAACTGATAAATGAACCATAATTATCTCATGAATGCATGATCTACGAGTTACCCAATTGATATTGGAGTTGAAGGGCAGTGTAATATCAATTGTATAATTATCCAAGTTGTACAGGTGGTGCATGCAGTAAAAGAAGGACTTATAGGGTTTGCATAGTTATCAATGAGGAATTTCCCTACATAATAGGGGATAGTTCCCAAGGAAACAACACAAGTAAATAATATCTTCAAAGGTAGAAAAATTGGATAAGTTTTGGCTATAGTCAACTTGTGAGGCAGTGAGATATATTATACTTGTGCAAAGGTTGCTTAAGCTTGAGAAAGAATTGTATTTCTTCTCTATTTTTTGACTAATGCAATACATATAGGAAGGGGTTTCTATCAATTCCTTTCCCCTAGATATATCCTTATGTATGTGTTTTAAATTTTGATGCATGCTTTTTATATTTCTTCTCAATCTTGAATTGATTCCCACATATGAGTAGAGTATATTTGAGTCTTATTGTAATATTCCAAAATTTGCCTACAATAAATTGGAATATTAAATTTTTCTATTTTCACTTAGGAGTTGAATAGTTGGGTGAGAATGCCAATTCATAATAAAAACATGGATAAAATCCCTCTTATTATGGAAGGGGATCATCAGTGGAAATAGATTTCACACCCTCATGTGTGAAAGGAGACATTTGCAAGAAGGCTAGGTCAAGTTTGACCAAGTCAAACAACGCAGAGGTATGAGGTGGAGAGCATCTTGTGGGACAGCGTAGTGAAAGAGGAGGGAAGTTTCCTTGATGGAGGAAACCCTAAAGAGTGGGACCCATGGAGAGGGATCTCTCATTTTTTAAAAGGAGGGCAAGGCAGTCATTTTTACTCATGCATATGATTATTGATTTTATGTCTGCTTAGACTATTTGCAGTCTTCGACTGTTTAGCTGAGTTGTAGTGTTTTTTAGCACGAGGGATTCCTGTTTACGATTCATTCTCCTTCTTGAGAGGCCTCTTGAGGGATTTAAATTAATTTCTCCACATCCAGGCTCAAGGCCAAAGCCATTCCTTCAGCTACAACATTATTTCTGCTCAAGTGTAACGTTGTGTTGTAGGGTGTTGCAGTAGAGGTTCCACAACACCATTCCTTGGCTTGTTTTTTAGAGGAAGGGGCCTTCTTTCCTTTGGGAGATCAGTAAGGAAGGATTTAGAGCTCATTTCAGATCTTGGCACTTGGTCAACACATTCTATTCCACCTACAGCGCAGTCCCTCGCAACATCTGCGTTATTTTCATAACACACTTGCAGTGAGGGTTTGTAGTGTTGATTAGAGGGTGAGATCTTCAATGACAGGATCAGCCTTTCACTTGGAAGATCCATTGGAGGAGATATTGACATCAGATGCAACATATTCAGTCTTCTCCTTCCAGTTCCATTTTCTGAGTTGCAGCTGCTACTCTGCAACTCTAGCATTTTGCCAATTTTGTATATTTCAGCCAATCCTTCCAAGGATTGTTGTATTATTGTTTTCAGGGGTTGAGAGCTTGCTCCCCCACATTTATTGAGCCATAAATTGTATATATTTCTGTTATTATTCAGTATGATGTAGTGTCTCATATAAACTGCGTCCTCTTAGCCTGCATAAATACATGTGTAGCATTGTTTCTCTATTTTCATGTACATGTCCCTTTGAGGTTGCATTGATTTGCTTGAGTGACTCTTTCCTCAAGGATTTGTATACCATTGCTGCTATAATATAAATTTTTTGGCTATATTCATCTTCATGTTCCTAGGCTTATAAAAATAACGTTGTTGTTCCATCTCTTGTTCAAGAATTGTTGCAGCCCCTTCATCGGGAACTTTTTCAAGACAATTAGGTGTGGGAGACCTGTTTAACCCACCTAGAGGGATTTATTTTGAGCCTCCTCTTGGATTTTTTTCTTAGATACATTGATCTAAGGGATCCAGGTCCTGGTTTCAAATCCTGTAGAAGCCATTCCTGGAAAATTAATTTTCCAGTCATGCCTTGCTAGCAGATCCCATTTTGGGATATTACAGTGGTATCAAAGCATAGTCCTGGCTCAGCCTATGAGTCTCAGCCAAAGAAGATAAGAATGATGAAGAAGATGAGATTTCTCTCGTTAGTGTTCAGAAATAAGAAGAGCCTCTCCAAAGAGGAGGAGAAAAAAGAAGAGGAAGGACCATGCACTTCCTATTCTCATGAAGAAGAACACAAGCATGAAGGACACATGGGACAAGAAATGCAAAGAGAGAGATTTGGTTTGGAAGGATGGTAGCCCTCATGAGAGGAGTACCAAGGGGAAGAGAAGAAGAAGACATCCACAAGTGATTGAGTGGATGTGGTTGATGGGCAAGGAGCTGGGAGGCTACTTACAAATATATGACACCGGGCAGCAGGAGGCATGGCTACGCTGGCTCCACTTGAAGGAGTTTGGCCATCACTTGGCATATCCTTTTCCAAAGAGGATGGGGATGGAGAAGAGGTGGCAGGATGCTTACATAATTGGGTAGCAGGGATTATGGATGCATGATTCTGATATGACATTCATTGTGTCCTCACCACATGAGTTGTATGATGGGAGCATAAGGAGGCAGCAAGCACTTTGGTTGCTTGAGTTGTGTTTGGGAAAGAAAGGGAAAAATTGCTTTCACTTGTTGTGTGATGTTGTAGGAGTAGAAGAGGGCACTCTCATGATGAAAAGGGGATACTCCTTTGCCTTGGATGGTTTGGAAGCACTTCCATCTTTGGAGGTATTCCATATTTGTAGCAGCATTACTAGAGGAGTCTTTGACAAGGAGCATGTCAAAGAATAGAGCTTTTTGTTGACAAGAGCCTATTTTCATAAGCTCACAACGCTGTCACTTTGGAGCAGGGACTTATGGATGGAGTGTCCCCAGGATCACTTAACATTGGATGCAATTGGAAAACAAGGAGGAGGTGAGTTCGATAGAGTAGTGGATGGAGACATCTACCATTACGACACATTCTTCTTGACTTGGGTTTCCAAGCATGAGAAGGATTATCTTCTTGCAGCACATGGTTCATTTATCTTCATAGCATGCCAAAACACTATGGAGGACTCACTCATGGATCCATGTATCGTATTACTTCCGGCATATGGTAAGAAGTTTTTTTTTACATTCATTGGTTTGCATACTCTTACCATTACTATGCAGTGCATTGCTCCCCAAGAGGGCAAGCTTTCCACATTGCTCCATGATCAATGTTGGGCCAAGCTATATGGTGGCAACCATATTTTATATGGCTCTGGGAAAAAAATTTCACATTACATGAATGTTCAGATGTTATATCCTACTACTTGCCATATGATGACATACATTATCAACTTTGTAACAAGAAACATTTTTCCTTGTACTTTTCTGAAGCAGCAGTTTGCAAAACTGCGTTGTACATACTTCGAAGACTGTTGGTATCTTCAAGCACCACATGAAGCCATCAGTATTTCCTTCATTCTTGTATTGATCATGTCTTCATTTGATAATATTGTTTCTATTCTTGTTGAGAGCATGATTGGGATATTGACACATGAGTAGGGTGTGTCCTGAAGGGGAGAAAATTCCAACATTTTCTGCACTACATGTTCTAATGGGAGCATGGGAGGAGATATGGCCACCACATCCACATATTTGTTATCCTTTGAGGTGGACCGTGAGTTTGATATACATCCATCATATAACCATGGGCAAGTATTTTATCATGTATTGTTGACACATTCAGCCATTTACTATTCATTAGTAGATGGGATGATTCTTGTATGTTACTTGCCATACTATTTTCTGAAGTTGCAGTGGATGAGACTGCGCTGTATCCCTTTGAGACATTGTTTGTATCATGTATCATCATGTAAAACCTTCAGAAAAATTTTCATTAGCATTTTCTATGATGATCATGTCCTATTCATCATGGATGTAACATTGTGGGCCAGCCTATTCTTCAATGTTGGAAGAGGAATCTTTGGAGGATTTTTCTTCATTTTGCCACTTGAGGGCAATATTTTTGCAGCCTAGGATCAACACACACTCTACACTCATCATGAGTGGAGAGAAATATAGCATGGGGTAGGCTATGATGCTTACCATATTCAGATTTTTAGCCCACCTTCCTTTCCGAAGCTCAAGGTGGAAGGAGATTTTCAAGAGTTGCCATGTTGGGAGGTGACTCATTTTGTTTGGATGATTGCTTGTGGATGGAGAATCCATTTGGGGAAGATGTTTTCCCAACACTTTTAAGTCTCCATGACTTGGGTTCAACTTCTCAGTTCTATCCTTATAGTTTCTTGAGGAAAAGAAACATTTGGGAGGGGAGGCCTATAATATTCCAAAATTTGCCTACAATAAATTGGAATATTAAATTTTTCTATTTTCACTTAGTAGTTGAATAATTGGGCGAGAAGGCCCATTCATAATAAAAAAATGGATAAAATACCTCTTAGTATGGAAGGAAATCATCAGTGGAACTAGATTTCACACCCTCATGGGTGAAAGGAGACATTTGCAAGAAGGCTAGGTCAAGTTTGACCAAGTCAAACAGCGCAGAGGTATGAGGTGGAGAGCATCTTGTGGGACAACGCAGTGAAAGAGGAGGGAATTTTCCTTGATGGAAGAAACCCTAAAGAGTGGGACCCATGGAGAGGGAGCTCTCATTGTTTAAAAGGAGGGCAAGGAAACCATTGTTACTCATGCATATGATTATTGATTTTATGTCTGCTTAGACTATTTGTAGTCTCCGACTATTTCGCTGAGTTGCAGTGTTGTTTAGCATGAGGGATTCTTGTTTAGGATTCCTTCTCTGTCTTGAGAGGCCTCTTGAGGGATTTCACTTCATTTCTCCACATCTAGTCTCAAGTCCAAAGCCATTCCTTCCGCTACATCGTTATTTATGCTCAAGTGTAACATTGTGTTGTAGGGTGTTGCAGTGGAGGTTCCACAACACCATTCCTTGGCTTGTTTTTTAGAGGAAGGGGCCTTATTTCCTTTGGGATATCAGTAAGGAAGGATTCAAAGCTCATTTCAGATCTTGGAACTTGGCCAACACATTCTATTCCACCTACAACGCAGTCCCCCGCAACATCTGCGTTATTTTCAGAGCACACTTGCAGTGAGGGTTTGCAGTGTTGATTAGAAGGTGAGATCTTCAGTGATAGGATCAGCCTTTCAATTGGAAGATCCATTGGAGGATATCTTGAAATCATATGCAGCATATTCATTCTTCTCCTTCCAGTTCCATTTCTGAGTTGCAACTGCTACCCTGCAACTCTGGCATTTTGCCAATTTTGTATATTTCAGCCAATCCTTCCAAGGATTGTTGTATTATTGTTTTCAGGGGCTGAGAGATTGCTCCCCCACATTTATTGAGCCATAAATTGTATATATTTTTTATTATTATTTAGTATGATGTAGTGTCTCATATAAACCGCGTCCTCTTAGCCTGCAGAAATACATGTGTAGCAGTGTTTCTCTATTCTCATGTACATGTCCCTTTGAGCCTGCATTGCTTTGCTTGAGTGACTCTTTCATCAAGTATTTGTATACCATTTCTGCTATAATATAGATTTGTTGGATATATGAATCTTCATATGCCCAGGCTTATAAAAATAACGCTGTTGTTCCATCTATTTTTCAAGAATTGTTGCAGCCCCTTCATTGGGCACTTTTTCAAGACAACTATGTGTGGGAGACATGTTTAACCCACCTAGAGAGATTTATTTTGAGCCTCCTATTGGATTTCGGTCTTATATACATTGATCTAAGGGATCCAGGTCCTGGTTTCAAATCCTGTAGCAGCCATTCCTGGAAAATTTGTTTTCCAGTCATGCCTTGCTAGCAGATCCCATTTTGGGATATTACACTTATTTTTTAGAACACTACATGAGCAGTATTGAATCTACAATTAATTTCTAATTTTTTTTTCTTGTTCACCATATGCTGCAATTTTTTTTTGAGAACTTTCTTGAAAACTTATACATGGTCGTTGAATTGAGGGTAGTATGGGGAAGCAAACTCATGGGAGAAACCAAAATGTTGGGATAACTCCTGAAATATTTCGTTCTTGAAATATTTACCATGACCAGATACCAACCCCTTGGGAACACCAAATTGTGTTATGAAATGGTTAAAGAAAAAACATGCAAGTGTTTGTGTGGTGTTATTATATGTGGACATTATATCTACCTATTTGGTGAAGTAGTCGACGATAACCACAATGTACTTATGATTTTAGGATGATGGGGGGTTACAGGTCATGAATTCTATGCCCCATTTGCAGAAGGGGCCAACAATGATGATAAAATGTAAGGGAGATGGTGGGGCTCGCACCTTATGAACATATCGTTGATGCTGATCACATATTTTGACTGCCTAGATGCAGTCATGAAAAATGTTGGGCCATAAATAGCCATCATGAAGGGTTTTTTGAGCAGTGACCATACCAGAGAGGTGACCGCTGTAAGCCCCACTGTGAAGGTCATTGAATACATGCTCACTTGTTTGTGAGAGAGGCACTGATGAAGGATGGTGTCGATGCCCGATCAATAGAGGACATCCCCCAGAAGGAGGTAATGGGGGGCCTCGTGACGTATGTGCCTCTGATTGTCACGAGTAATATGAAGTTCAAACTTTTAAGTTAGTAAAAAGAGGAGGATATCGATGTTCGAGGGTTCATCTGTTGATACCAAGAACAAATTTTCATCGAGTAGAGAATAATTAATGAGGGATCCTTGGGTCTCCATTGGGAGATCAATAATTAATCCAACGAGGTTAAATTAATTTTTTCTTTTAGGGGATTCAAAATTTAGATTGAATTATTGTTTTATAACTACCCATCAAGCATATTTATTGTTCATCATGCAGCGAGTGATAAAATATCTTATGGGGTTGATAGGTGCTATTACATTGGTAGTATGAAGGATGATATAATTCTGAAGCTTCCATAATGTCTTGAACTTCTCAGGCCCTAAAGCTTCTTGGTCAACATCATAGCAAAGAACTAACTTCCATTCGGTGAATTTCCATGGGGTTATATTGCGATAAAATGAGGTTTTAACCCTCTTTTTTTGAGCTTCATTATGCTCGAGAGATTCTCATCGACTTTCGTTGATGCGTTCGAGCTACACCAACCTTTTCTCTAAAGTTTTGGTGTCAGTGAGAATTTGGATGGCTATGTGGAAGGTAGGGATATCACACTCAATGGGGAGCACATATTCAAACCCATATATTAATTGAAAGGGTGTGAACCTTGTCGATGCTTTGGTTTTGTGGTATGCCCACAGGGCTGAAAACACCATGTGGTGCCAATTAGTTTTTATTGAAAAATGGAAACAAGAAAATCCCATTTTCATTTTCCCTTGAATTAAATGAGGAGAAAATTATAATTCCACATCACAAGGCAGCAAGAATGTGTTATTTAATTGGAGTTTAGGTCCTAACTTGAGTCATGTAGAGTGTCTCCTAAATTTTAGGATCCTAGGTTGAGTTTTATTTAACGTGTAATAATTTAATTCAGTTAAATTGAGTTTAAATCAGTTAAAATAGTTCCAAATGTTAGAGTAACTAGTGGGAGATATATTCATCGAGTGTGTACTCAATGATCAACCATTTAAATGATAAATCAACCATAATTAACTCATGCATGCATGATCTATGAGTTACCTAGTTGAGATTGGAGTTCAAGGGAAGTGTACTATCAATTGTATAATTATCCAAGTTGTACAGGTGTTACATGCAGTCAGAGTAGTACCCATAGGGATTGTGCAGTTATTGATGTGGAGTTTCCCTAAATAATAGGGGCTAAATCCCAACAAAACAACGTAAGGAAATAGGAGCTTAGCAGTCAGGAATATTGGCTAAGTGTTGGCCAGAGTCAACTAGTGAGGCAGTGAGATAGATTATAGTTGTGCAGAAGTTGCTTAGGCTTGAGAAATCATTTTATTTATTCTCTGTTTTTTAACTAATGCAATATAAATAGGAATGGTTTTTGAGAAATTTATTTACCCCAGATATATCCTTGTTTATGTGTGTTAAATTATGATGCATGATTTTGATTTTGCTTCTCAATCGTGATTTAGTTTCCGTGGATGAGTAGAGTTGATTTGAGTATTATGTTTTAGAACATTACATGAGTAGTATTGAATCTACAATTAATTTGACATGGTATCAGAGCCAGATTCACAATAGAGAAGAGAATTTGAAGTCATATTTGAAGGAGGAATGAGTTTGCATATCTATTATTTAGAGCTAGTACGATGGTGTTCTATGGTCTAAGGCTCAAGTATGCCCTTGAGGGTAGCTCGAATTGCATTTCTTGGAAGGACCACATGGAAGAAGAGATGGAAGATAATGGGATGAAGGAGTTCATGGATAATGATCTACCGAAACTAGCACCAGATGATGCCCAAGATATAGCATATTGGAAGAAGAGTGTCTCCACGGTGAGGAGGATCATATTGGAGGGAGTACGAGACCATATTTTCTCTAATCTCCAAAGAAAGAAAATCCATATGCAATGTGGCAGGAATTGACGGATTTGTTCCAGAATAGTAGTGAACACATGAAGCTGGAACTTAAATATAAGCTTCAGAATATCAAAATACAAAAGGGAGACGCAATACCACAATACCTTAACAGGTTCAAACAATCTCATGATGAACTTGGGAGTGTTGGTGTTACTGTTGTAGAAGATGATATTGTAAGCCTAAGACTTATAGGCCTTCCCAAGTGCTGGCAAAACTACCATAATTCAGTCAATGGGAGGGAGAAGCTACCAAAATGGGAAATATTATTCTCATATCTGGTACAGGAATAGTGCAAGAAGAAAATTTGAGACAAGACCTCATCCAAGGTTGAAGATGAGGATATTTGTTCCTTGGCTTGAATGCAAATAAAGGAAAAGGGAATCAATCCATGTCCAAAGGAGATTTTGGTGAGGAAGACAAGAAGAAATACTTTTTTAAGATTAAAATTTTTCACTTTCATGAACTAAGACACTATGCCACAAAGTGGCCACACAAGAAGGTCAATAAGAAGCTCATAGGAGGATGATAGGTGAAGCTCTAGCTTCACAATTCGAGTTGGATTTCACCCTCATTGCATGCATGGTGACATGAATGATGGGTACTGTGTGGTATTTGGATAGTGGATCCTCATTCCATATGATGGAAAACAAATATTGTTTCAGCAACTTGGAGGAGAAGGACCTCCAGATGCACAATTAATTTTCAGAGGGATTATGGTCCTCCTCTAGCATTAAAATATTCCATGTATGTTTCGGGTATGAAGAACAATTTAGTTTTAGTTTTTATGTTTGAATACTATGGATACGATGTGATATTTAGCAAAGGAAATAATTTCCTTCGTCAAATCGACATGGGACAAGTGAAGCAGATTGAGGTTCAGTTGAAGAACCTCTATAAATTTGATGTAGAAGATTGCGCTGCTTTGATAATGAAAGCAAAGAAGGTGCATAACTGAGACATCGGTGAATTATGGAATAGGTGACTTGGACATTTTGACAATGGAACTTTGAAGATCATGTTACAGGTTTCTACACGACTTCCCAAGGGTTCACTAGAGCAGAAAGATACATGCAAAGGGTGTACATTGGGGAAGTACACCAAAGCCACCTTTCATGGTAAGGACAGGAGAGCTCAAGTAGTCCTCGAAATATTTCACTCAAATGTGTGTGGACATTTCTCGATAACATCCACAACCAAGCACATGTATTATGTTATATTTGTAGATGATTTACAACGAAGTGTTGGATATTATTCATGCAGAAGAAAGACTAGGCATTCTTGAGTTTTTTTGAGTTTAAATAAATTTTTGAGAAACACACTGGCAATAAAGTGAAGGTTCTCAGGAGAAATAATATGGTCAATATGTGTCGAATGAGATCAATAATTTATGTGAAAAAAAAAATTCGACTTAGTATTAATAACACTGCATAACCCACAACAGGTGTGGTTGAGAGGAAGAACAAAAGTACTGTAGAAGTTGCACAGGCGATGTTGCATGATCAGGGCCTTTCATTGATCTTGTGGGTAGAAGCATGCAACATAATGGTATATGTGCAGAACAAAAGTCCTCATCAGATTCTCAGGATGAGTACACCAAAATAAGATTTTTTAGGGAATAAACTGGATGTGCCACACTTCAGGATCTTTGGTTTATCAATTTACTATCATGTTTCAAAGGATGCAATGAAAACGTTAGAGCTGAAAACTAAGTTGGGAACATTTGTGGGGTACAATAATAAACCTCAAAACTATCGGGTGTACCTTCCATCTAACAGGATGAAAATTGTTTGTAGAGATGTAAATTTCAATGAAGAAAAGGCTATGAGATTTTCTGTTGAGAGGGAACTTCACTTGCATGCAAATGGGAAGCTTTTGGATACAAAGGAAGAACCTTAGGATTTTTTGGATCAGCCAAAAGTAGAGGAGCATAGATTGGAAGCACCAACTCAAGAAAAGACATCAAGAGATGGAAGGAAGCACACCAAGGAAGTTGAAATATTATTTCATGATGTTAGAGAGAATGTGGGAGAACCCACATCAAAATGCAGGAAGAGGAGGTCACCATATTGATACATTGGGTACATGGCTCTGATGAGTTATCTAGTTGAGATAGAACCCTCCTCATTCAAGGACGTAGTGGAGAAGCCAGTATGGGTTGATTCCATGGTAGATTAATATAATTCCATAGTCAGAAATAATGTTCGGGAAGTGGTACCAAAACCATAGAACAAGTCAATGGTAGTTTCAAGGTCGATCTACAGGGTGAATAAATTAGGAGGTAGAAGGATCGAGAAAAAAAAGGCCAGATTTGTGGTCAAGGGTTTCTCTTAGGTGGAGGTAATTTATTTCGAGGAGACCCTTGATCCAGTAGCAAGGTAATCTTCTATCATATCAATTATATCAGTTACAACGTATATGGGATGGAAGATCCATCAGATGGATGTGAGGACAACATTCCTTAATGGAGTGATTGAGGAGGAGGCGTATATTAAACAACCAGAAGGATTTGAGACCTTCTATAGAGAGTCACATGTGTGCATATTCAAGCAATCATTGTATGAATTTAAATGGGAACCTTGTGCTTTGTGCACTAGGATCAACAACTATTTCACCAAGTTTGGATTCATCAAAATTGAAGCAAATGAAAACCTTTACCATATTGTTGTTGAATGAAATTTGTTGATTATAGTATTATATTTTGATGATTTTATTTTAAATGGTGATGATAAGTTGATAAAATCTTGCAAACATGATATTGTAGGAGAATTCAAGATGAAAGACATGGGACTCATGCAGTATTTCCTCGGTTTGGAAGTGCGAAAAGGAGATGGGAAATTGTTTGTCTCTCAGGGAAGGTATGCCAACGAGATACTAAAGAAGTTCCACATGGAGATAGCAAAACCATGGACACTCCTCCATCCGGAAGTTGGAGGAAAGAGGATGTCACTTCAAGTGAGGAGGTGGAGGCCACTATTTACAGGCATATCGTGGGTTCACTTATGTATTTTGTTAAAACATGAATAGGCATGTGTTATGCAGTTAACCATCTTAGTCAAGCAATGGTTAATCCAATCAAACTGTATTGGAAGGTGGCCAAGTATGTGTTGAGATACCTCAGAGGAAATACTCAAGACGGTCTTTGGTACAGATGGTTAGAGGGAGTGAAGCTTCAAGGCTTCAAAAATGCAGATTGGGTGGGTAGTCTATCAAATAAGAAGAGCACTTCAAGAGGAGTATCTAGTATTATGTCAGCAGTAGTTTCTTGGTACAAGAAGAAGTAAATATGAGTTGCACTCATTTCATCATAGGCAAAGTACATGTTGCTAGTTAAGAAGCTTGTGAAGCTATATGAATGATGAAGATTCTTGTTGGGTTACTTGGTCAAATGATCGATCCCATTGTGATTTACTATGACAATAAGAGTTGTATCAAACTCTCTAAAAATCCAGTTTTCCAAGATCGATCCAAGCATATCGACATCTGGTATCACCATTTATGAGATTTTGTGCATAGGTAGATAATGTTGTTGGAATACATTCCTACAGAGGAACAAGTTGCAAATATTTTGACAAAGGCATTGTCAAGAGGAAAATTCAAGTTCCATAGAGACAAGATTAGGGTGTCTGATAATCCCTTTCTTGTTTAGAGGGAGTGTTGAAAAATGGAAACATGAAAATCCTGATTTAATTTTTCCTTGAATTAAATTAGGAGAAAATTATAATTCCACATCATAAGACAACAATAATGTGTTAACTAAGTTAGTTTGACTTAGTTCACTTAGTTTATTCGAGTTGAGGGCCTAACTTGAGTCATGTAGAGTGTATCGTAAATTTTAAGAGCGTAGGTTGATTTTAATTTGAGTTGTAATAATTTAATTTATTTAAACTGAGTTAAATTTAGTTAAACTAGTTCCAATTGTTGGAGGAACTAGTGGGAGGTATAGTAGTGGGGTGTTTACTTTTTCATCGACCAGTTAACTGATAAATCAACCATAATTAACTCATGCATGCATGATCTATGACTTACCCAATTGATATTGGAGTTGAAGGGCAGTGTAGTATCAATTATATAATTATCCAAGTTGTACAGGTGGTACATGCAGTCAAAGAAGGATTTACAGGGTTCGCATAGTTATCGATGAGGAATTTCCCTAAATAATAGGGGATAGTTCCCAAGGAAACAACACAAGTAAATAATATCTTTGAAGGCAGAAAAATTGGATAAGTGTTGGCTATAATCAACTTGTGAGGTAGTGAGATATATTATACTTGTGGAAAGGTTTCTCAAGCTTGAGCAAGAATTGTATTTCTTCTCTATTTTTTGACTAATGCAATACATATAGGAAGGGGGTTTTATCAATTCCTTTCCCCTAGATATATCCTTGTGTATGTGTGTTAAATTTTGATGCATGCTTTTGATATTTGTTATCAATCTTGAATTGATTCCCACATATGAGTAGAGTAGATTTGAGTCTTATTTTTTAGAACACTACATGACCAGTATTGAATCTACAATTAATTTCTAAAGTTTTTTGGTTGTTCACCATACGCTGCAAAATTGTTTTGAGAACTTTCTTGAAAACTTATACATTGTCGTTGAATTGAGCGTAGTATGGGGAAGAAAACTCGTGGGAGAAACCAAAGTGTTGGGATAACTCCTGAAATATTTCATTCTCGAAATTTTTACCATGATCGGATACCAACTCCTTGGGAACACCAAATTGTGTTATGGCATGATTAAAGAAAAAACATGCAACGATTTATGTGGTGTTATTATATGTGGGCATTGTCTCTATCTATTTGGTGAAGTAGTCGACGATAACCACAATGTACTTATGATTTTTAGATGATGGGGGGTTACAGGTCATGAAGTCTATGTCCCATTTGCAGAAGGGGCCAACAATGATGATCAAATTTAAGGGAGATGGTGGGGCTCGCACCTTATGAACATATCGTTAACACTGCTCACATATTTTGACTGCTTGGATGCAGTCATGAAAAATTTTGGGCCATAAATAGCCATCACGAAGGGTTTTTTGAGTGGTGACCATACCAGAGAGGTGACCACTGTAAGCCTCGCTGCAAAAATCATTGAATACATGCTCACTTGTTTTTGAGTGAGGCACTGGCGAAGGATGGTGTCGATGCCCCGTCAATAGAGGACATCCCCCAAAAGGAGGTAATGAGGGGCCTCGTGATGTATGTTCCTTTGATTGTCATGAGTAATCTGAAGTTAGAAATTTTGAGTTAGTAAAAAGAGGAGGATATCGATGTTTGTGGGTTAATCTGTTGATACCAAGAAAAAATGTTCGTTGAGTAGAGAATAATTAATGATGGATCCTTGGGTCTCCGTTGGGAGATCAATAATTAATCCAAGGAGGGTAAATTCATTTTTTCTTTTAGGGGAATCAAAATTTATATTGAATTCTTGCTGTATAACTACCCATCAAGAATATTTATGTTTCATCATGTAGCAAGTGAGAAAATATCTCATGGGGTTCATAGGTGCTATTGCAGTGGTGGTCTGAAGGATGATATAATTCTGAAGCTTCCATAGTGTCTCAAACTTATCAGGCCCTAAAGCTTCTTGGTCAACATCGTAGCACATAACTAACTTCCATTCGATGAATTTCCATGGGGTGATATTGCGATAAAATGAGGCTTTAACCCTCTTTTTTTTAGCTTCGTTATGCTGGAGAGATTCTCATCGACTTTCGTTGATGCGTTCGAGCTGCACCAGCCTTTTCTCTAAAGATTTGGTGTCAGTGAGAATTCGGATGGCTAAGTGGAAGGTAGGGATCTTGCACTCAATCGGGAGCACCGGTTCAAACCCATAGAGTAATTGAAAGGGTGTGAACCTTGTCAATTCTTTGGTTTTGCGGTATGCCCACAGGGATGAAAACACCATGTGGTGCAAATTGGTTTTTATTGAAAAATGGAAACAAGAAAATCACGTTTTCATTTTCCCTTGAATTAAATGAGGAGAAAATTGTAATTCCACATCAGAAGGCAGCAAGAATGTGTTAACTACGTTTGTTTGACTTAATTGGATCAGTTAATTGGAGTTGAGGTCCTAACTTGAGTCAAGTTGAGTGTATCCTAAATTTTAGGATCCTAGGTTGAGTTTTATTTAAGGTGTAATAATTTAATTCAGTTAAATTGAGTTAAAATTAGTTAAACTAGTTCCAAATGTTGGAGTAACTAGTGGGGCGTCTATTCGTCAGGTGTGTACTCAATGATCAACCAGTTAACTGATAAATCAACTGTAACTTACTTATGCATGCATGATCTATGAGTTACCTAGTTGAGATTGGAGTTCAAGGGACGTGTACTATCAATTGTATAATTATCCAAGTTGTACAAGTGTTACATGTAGTCAGAGAAGGACCCATAGGGATTGCGCAGTTATGGATGTGGAGTTTCCCTAAATAATAGGGCCTAATTCCCAACAAAACAATGCAAGGAAATAGAAGCTTGGTAGTCAGGAAAATTGGCTAAGTGTTGGTGAGACTCAGCCAGTGAGGAAGTGAGATAGATTATAGTTGTGCAGAGGTTGCTCAGGCTTGAGAAATAGTTGTATTTCTTCTCTATTTTTTGACTAATGCAATACAAATAGGAAGGGGTTTTGAGAAAATTATTTAGCATAGATATATCCTTGTGTATGTGTGTTAAATTATGATGCATGATTTTCATATTGCTTCTCAATCGTGATTTTCTTTCCGCGAATGAGTTGATTTGAGTATTATGTTTTAGAACATTACATGAGTAGTATTGAATCTACAATTAATTTCAACATGGTATGAGAGCTAGATTCATAGTAGAGAAGATAATTTGAAGTCATATTTGAAGGAGGAATGAGTTTTCATATCTATTCTTTAGAGCTAGTACGATGGTGTTCTATGGTCTAATGCTCAAGTATGCCCTTGAGGGTAGATATAATTGAATTTCTTGGAAGGACCACATGGAAGAAGTGATGGAAGATAATGGGATGAAGGAATTCATGGATAATGATCCATTGAAACCAGTGCCATATGATGCTCAAGATATAGCATATTGGGAGAAGAGTGTCGCCAGGGTGAGGAGGATCATATTGGAGGGAGTACGAGACCATATTTTCTCTAATATCCACGGAAAGAAAATCCATATGTAATGTGGCAGGAATTGACGGATTTGATCCAGAATAGTAGTGAACACATGAAGCTGGCACTTAAATATAAGCTTCATAATATCAAAATACAAAAGGGAGACACAATACCACAGTACTTGAACAGTTTAAAACAACCTCATGATGAACTTGGGACTATTGGTGTTATTGTTGTAGAAGATGATATCGTAAGTCGAAGACTTCTAGGCCTTCCCAAGAGCTAGAAAAACTACCATAATTCATTCAATGGGAGGGAGAAGCTACCAAAATGGGAAATATTATGGTCATATTTGGTATAGGAATATTTTAGGAAGAACATCAGAGACGGGACCTCATCCAAGGTTGAAGATGAGGAGAATTGTTCCTTGGCTTGAAAGAAAATAAATGGAAAGGGAATCAATCCAAGTCCAAAGGAGATTTTGGTGAGGAAGACAAGAAGAAATACTTTTTGAAGATTAAATGTTTTAAATTTCATGAACTAAGACAATATGCCACAAAGTGGCCACACAAGAGTTCTAATAAGAAGCCCACAGGAGGACGATAGGTGAAGCTCTAGCTTCACAATTTGAGTTGGATTTCACCCTCATTGCATGCATGGTGACATCACTGATGGGTAGTGTGTGGTATTTGGATAGTGGAGCCTCATTCCATATGATGGGAAACAAATATTGTTTCAACGACTTGGAGGAGAAGGACCTCCAGATGCACAATTAATTTTCAGAGGGATTATGGTCCTCCTATAGCATTAAAATATGCCATGTATGTTGCGGGTATGAAGAACAATTTAGTTTTAGTTTTTATGCTTTAATATTGTGGATACGATGTGATATTTAGCAAAGGAAAGGCTTTCATTCATCAAATCGCCATGGGACAAGTGAAGCGGATTGAGGTTCGGTTGAAGAACCTCTACAAATTTGATGTAGAATATTATGTTGCTTTGAGAACGAAAGCAAAGAAGGTGCATAACTGAGACATCGGTGAATTATGGAATACGTGACTTAGACATTTTCACCATGGAACTTTGAAGATCATGTTGTAGATTTCTACATGACTTCCCAAGGGTTCAATAGAGCAGCAAGATACATGCAAAGCGTGTACATTGGGGAAGTACACCAAAGCCACCTTTCACAGTAAGGACAGTAGAGCGCAAGAATTCCTCGAAAGAGTTCACTCAAATGCATGTGGACCTTTCTCGATAACCTCCACAAACAAGCACATGTAGTATTTTATATTTGTAGATGATTTCTAATGAAGTGTTCGATTTTATTCATGCAGAAGAAAGACCAGACATTCTCCAGTTTTTTTGAATGTAAATAACTTGTTGAGAAACACACTGGCAAGAAAGTGAAGGCTCTTAGGAGAAATAAAGATGGTCAATATGTGTCGAATGAGATTAATAATTTATGTCAAAAAAAAAAATTGACTTAGTATTAATAACACTGCATAACCCACAACAAGTGTGGCTGAGAGGAAGAACAAAAGTACTGTGGAAGTTGCACAGGCAATGTTGCATGATCAAGGCCTTTCATTGCTCTTGTGGGTTGAAGCATGCAACACAATGGTATATGTGCAGAACAAGAGTCCTTGTCATATTCTCAAGATGAGTACACAAAAATAATATTTTTCAGTGAAGAAACCAGATGTGCCACACTTCAGGATCTTTGGTTTATCAATTTACTATCATGTCTCCAAGGATGCAATGAAAAATCTAGAGCTGACAACTCAGTTGGGAACATTTGTGGGGTACACTAATACACCTCACAACTATCGGGTGTACCTTCCATCTCAAGGGATGAAAATTGTTTGTAGAGATGTAAATTTCAATGAAGAAAAGGTTATGACATTTGTTGTTGAGAGGGAAATTCACTTGCATGCAGATGAGAATATTTTGGCTACAAAAGAAGAACCTTAGGATTTTTTGGATCAGCCAAAAGTAGAGGAGCATAGAGTGGAAGCACCAACTCATGCAAAGAAATCAAGAGATGGAAGGAAGAACAACAAGGAATTTGACATATTATTGCATGATGTTAGAGAGAATGTGGGAGAACCCACATCACAACGTAGGAAGAGAAGGTCACCAGATCAGCACATTGGGTACATGATTTTGATGGGTGAGATAGTTGAGATAGAATCATCCTCATTCAAGGAAGCAGTGGAGAAGCCAATATGGTTTGATTCCATGGTAGATGCATATAATTCCATAGTCAGAAAAAATTTCTGAGAAGTGGTCCCAAAACCATAGAACAAGTCAATGGTAGTTTCAAGGTGGATCTACATGGTGAATAAAGTAGGAGATAGAAGGATCGAGAAAAAAAGGGCTAGATTTGTTGTCAAGGGGTTCTCTTAGGTGGAGGGAATTTATTTTGAGGAGACCCTTGATCCAGTAGCAAGGTAATATTCTATCATATTAATTCTATCAGTTATAATGTAGATGGGATGGAAGATCCATCAGATGGATGTGAGGACAAATTCCTTAATGGAGTGATTGAGGAGGAGGTGTATATTAAACAACCAGAAGGATTTGAGACCTTCCATAGAGAGTCACATGTGTGCAGATTCAAGCGAGCATTGTATGAATTTAAATAGGCACCTTGTGCTTGGTACACTAGGATCAAAAAATATTTCACCAAGTTTGGCTTCATCAAAATTGAAGCAGATGCAAACCTTTACCATATTGTTGTTGAATGAAATTTTTTATTATAGTATTATATGTTGATGATTTTATTTTAAATGGTGATGATAAGTAGAAAAAATCTTGCAAACATGATATTGTAAGAGAATTCAAGATGAAAGACATGGGACTCATGCAAAATTTCCTCGGTTTGGAAGTACGAAAAGGAGATGGGAAATTTTTTGTCTCTCAGGGAATGTATGCCAACGAGATATTGAAGAAGTTCCACATGGAGAGTAGCAAAAACATGGACACTCTTCCAGCTGGAAGTTGGAGGAAAGAGGATGCCACTTCAGGTGAGAACGTGGAGGCCACTATTTATAGGCATATTGTGGGTTCACTTATGTATTTGGTTAACACATGAATAGGAATGTGTTATACAGTTAACCATCCTAGTAAAGCAATGGTTAATCCAATCAAACTGTATTGGAAGGTGGCAAAGTGTGTGTTGAGATACCTCAGAGGAAATACTTAGTATGGTATTTGGTACATATGGTTAGAGGGAGTGAAGCTCCAAGGCTTCACAGATGCAGATTGGGTGGGTAGTCTATCAGATTAGAAGAGCACTTCAAGAGGAGTATCTAGTATTATGTCAACAGTAGTTTCTTGGTAGAACAAGAAGAAAATATGAGTTGCAATCATTTCATCATAGGCAAAGTACATGATTTCTAGTGAAGAAGCTTGTGATGCTATATGGATGATGAAGATTCTTGTTGGGTTACTTGGTCAAATGATCGATCCCACTGTGATTTACGATGACAATAAGAGTTGTATCAAACTCTCTAAAAATCCAATTTTCCATGATCGATCCAAGCATATCGACATCCGGTATCACCATCTACGAGATTGTGTGCATAGGTAGATCATGTTGTTGGAATACATTCCTATAGAGGAACAAGATGAAAATATTTTGACAAAGGCATTGTTAAGAGGAAAATTCAAGTTCCATAATGACAAGATTAGGGTGTATGATAGTCCCTTTCTTGTTTAGAGGGAGTGTTGAAAAATGGAAACATGAAAATATTGATTTAATTTTCCCTTGAATTAAATTAGGAGAAAATTATAATTCCACATCATAAGACAAAAGTAATGTGTTAACTAAGTTAGTTTGACTTAGTTCACTCAGTTGATTCGAGTTGAGGACCTAACTTGAGTCATGTAGATTGTATCCTAAATTTTAGGAGTGTAGGTTGATTTTAATTTGAGTTGTAATAATTTAATTTAGTTAAACTGAGTTAAAGTCTGTTAAACTAGTTCCAACTATTGGAGGAACTAGTGGGAGGTCTAGTAGTGGGGTGTGTACTTTGTGATCAACCAATTAATTGATAAATAAACCATAATTAACTCATGCATGCATGATCTACGAATTACCCAATTGATATTGGAGTTGAAGGGCAGTGTACTATCAATTGTATAATTATCCAAGTTGTACAGGTGGTGCATGCAGTCAAAGAAGGAATTATAGGGTTTGAATAGTTATCGATGAGGAATTTCCCTAAATACTAGGGGATAGTTACCAAGGAAACAACACAAGTAAATAATATCTTTGAAGGCAGAAAAATTGGATAAATGTTGGCTGTAGTCAACTTGTGAGGCAGTGAGATATATTATACTTGTGCAAAGGTTGCTCAAGCTTGAGAAATAATTGTATTCCTTCTCTATTTTATGACTGATGCAATACATATAGGAAGGGTTTTTTATCAATTCCTTTCCCATAGATATATCCTTGTGTATGTGTGTTAAATTTTGGTGCATGATTTTGATATTTCTTCTCAATATTGAATTGATTCCCACATATGAGTAGAGTATATTTGAGTATTATTTTTTAGAACACTACATGAGAAGTATTGAATCTACAATTAACTTCTAAAGTTTTTTGGTTGTTCACCATACGCTGCAAATTTTTTTTGATAACTTTCTTGAAAACTTATACATGGTCATTTAATTGAGGGTAGTATGGGGAAGAAAACTCGTGGGAGAAACCAAAGTGTTGGGATAACTCCTGAAATATTTCGTTCTCGAAATGTTTACCATGATCGGATACCAACTCCTTGGGAACAACAAATTGTGTTATGACATGGTTAACGAAAAAACATGCAACGGTTTCTTTGGTGTTATTATATGTGGGCATTTTCTCTATCTATTTGGTGAAGTAGTCGATGAAAACCACAATTTACTTATGATTTTCAGATGATGGGGGGTTACAGGTCATGAATTCTATGCCTCATTTGAAGAAGGGGCCAACAATGATGATCAAATGTAAGGGATATTGTGGGGCTCGCACCTTATGAACGTATCGTTGACACTGCTCACATATTTTGACTGCCTGGATGTAGTCATGAAAAATGTTGGGCCATAAATAGCCATCACGAAGGGTGTTTTGAGCGATGACCATACCAGAGAGGTGACCCTTGTAAGCCCTGCAGTGAAAATCATTGAATACATGCTCACTTGTTTGTGAGTGAGGAACTAGCGAAGGATGATGTCGAAGCCCCGTCAATAAAGGACATCCCCTAGAAGGAGGTAATGATGGGCCTCATGACGTATGTGCCTCTGATCCTCACGATTAATATGAAGTTCAAACTTTTGAGTTAGTAAAAAGAGGAGGATATCGATGTTTGAGGGTTCATGTATTGATACCAAGAAAAAATGTTCGTCGAGTAGAGAATAGTTAACGAGGGATCCTTGGATCTCTGTTGGGAGATCAATAATTTATCCAATGAGGTTAAATTCATCTTTTATTTTAGGGGAATCAAAATTTAGATTGAATTCTTGCTGTATAACTACCCATCAAGCATATTTATGGTTCATCATGTAACAAGTGAGAAAACTCTCATGGGGTTGATAGGTACTATTACAATGGTGGTATGAAGGATGATATAATTCTAAAGCTTCCATAGTGTCTCGAACTTCTCAGGCCCTAAAGCCTCTTGGTCAACATCGTAGCATAGAACTAACTTCCATTTGGTGAATTTCCATCGGGTGATATTGCGATAAAATGAGGCTTTAACCCTCTATTTTTTAGCTTCGTTATGCGGGAGAGATTCTCATCGAATTTCATTGATGCGTTCGAGCTGCACCAAAATTTTCTATAAATTTTTGGTGTTAGTAAGAAGTCGGAGAGCAAAGTGGAAGGTAGGGATCACGCACTCAATGGGGAGTGTTAGCCACCTATGAATTTTTTGTCAAGCAAACAGGTGGCTAAATATTTTTCTGAGCCTTCAAGAAATACATTTACTCTGAAAACATATCATTCTTGAAGCCTCTGTGTGCCCTTTGCCTTAGAAAATATCTTCACTGTTGTTTCCATCAAGAATCCTCATTTTCTGTGAAAAAATCATGCTCAGAAAAGCCTACATCTGCTCCCTTGTATCCCTATAAATTCCCTATTTTAACCCATTTTTTCCCCCTTCTCAAATTTCCCCTTTGACCCTCAAAATCCCTTCCTAATTCTTTTAAACCATCAAATTCCCCTTTTTTAATCATACGAATCCCTTCATTTGGTGAGAAAACCCCTATTTTCCCCATTATCGGAACCTCTTTTAAGCCTTAAAAACACCATTTTTAGGCCTAGAAACCCACTTTTTATCATATAACAGGCTTAGCCCCTTTCGGCCCAGCCCCTAACCACTTCCCCTCCATGAAACTGGGCACTAAGACCAAGCACTAAGGCATAAAGCGCTAATCGCATCGGAAGTTTGTTGCGATGTGCATTTCGTTTGTATTCGAAAACTTCCGATGCAAGATTTTGTTTGGTCTATCAGCCTGTGGTGCAATATCCGCCGTTGATCTGAATAGATCTAATGGACCGTGCTTGTTCCACCACGCACACATAAAATTCCCTTGTTACCCTCCGATGGAAATCTCCACCGTTGATTCCCATTTAAATCCAATGGCCATCGCAGTTCCGCTCCAATTGCCAATCGGAAATTTTAAAATGTGCCACTTTCTGTCTCCCTGATTGGCCGATCCCTGATTGGATCTTGGCCGTTGAATCCACAAGAACCAATGGCCAGGATTTAGTCTCACTCTGCCCTGTGTTCCTCGATTGGTCACTCCCGATCCAATCCCGACCGTTGATCTTCCGCCGATCCAATGGTCCATATGTAATCGCAACATCGTCCCATCAGAGTTTTGGCCCCTACCTCCTCCGATTCCAATTGAATCTCAGTTGTCTGTCCCATTCGATCCGACAGCTAGGATTACTCCCACGCATTAAACTGCCCCTTTTTCTTCACTTTCCCGCTTTCAATCTTGATTGTTCATTGCACTGATCGGACGGCCCACATTCAAACCGCCTTTGACTTGACCCCCGCTTCCGACCATGCATCTCCCCATATCGCGCTCCATCTGCCATCGTTAGATCTCACAGCCCCAGATCCGACAGCCAACATCCATATCGCGTAAATTTGGCATCCTGACTTTAACGGTTTAAAATCACGCGATATGGGTAGTTTCATTTTGCCACGTGTCGGGCAGCAGACCATATCGCGTGATTTTGGGAAAAATTTGAAACCACCCTTTTGCTGCGCAAAAATAGCTATTTTCCCTTGGAAAACCACTTCCCCTCTTCCACCTATGGACTTTCTTCCATGCAATCCCGACCGTTGATCTGTATAGATCAACGTTCCTCATTACATCTCGCATTTCATTCATAGTTCTTCATCGTGGCTTCTCGACTGTTGATCTCCTCCTGAGATCTAATGGTCCATATTCCATCGTCCTCCGCACATGTCGGTCCCACCATTCATGCCCGATTTCTTTGCATTTTCATGCATTCCCTTTGTATTTCAGCAAATTGTAACCTTTAATGTTTTACATTAAAGGTTTATTTCATATCGCCTAACCTTCTAAAGGCAGTCCATCAGTTAAACACCGCCGTCGATCGCCTCCGTCTAATCTAATTGGATGGTCCATAGCCATTCCTCCATCAGACCTTCATCAGATTAGTTTTTCACCATTTCACTGCGTTTCTCAGCCGTTTTTCACTGCATCCACCGTGTACATCACTACTGTGCTGCCATTCCCATGATCCTCCACAGCATCCGCCACCACTCCCGCACTGATTTTCTTAACATATATATGTGTTTTGCAGGGTTACATGCGGTTGAAACCGCCATTTCTCACAGTCATTGTCATAGTAACACAGAGCACAGAGAAAGCCATTTTCAGAGCCTGAGATTACAGAGAAAACGCCTGGGAAGGTGTTGGAACGAAATATTTCATTACGAGACAATGTTTAACTCTGTAACACCATCTAGCACCATTAAAACTCCATTTTCACAGACAGAGATAGTCACAGGAGTGGCAAAGAGTATCAGTGAAGAATTAAGAGGTTTAAAGAATGTTATTGAAGATCTTAAGCTCTAAATCAAAGATCAAAGGGCGAGTGTACCAAATTGAAGACCTTGTGATTAACACAGAAGGCATAATGAGGCTTGAAGCATAGAAAATAATATTACCAGTGTCTCACATCAGTAGGAGGTTCTTTCCCGTGAAATGATAGTTTCCCATACTGTTTTTTATTCTACATCGGGCTCCGGAGAAGATCTACACCCTGACAAAAAGTCCTAATGTTGCCAGAGCATTTGTTATGCAGCATGGCAGACTTGAAAGTCATTTATTTGCCTTTTTCTTATCACCAGAAGTACTATAGAGTACTGCAGCCGAAAAGTACATCAAAGAACATACCTGGAGTTACTATCAGCCTATCGAAGACCACTCTTTCACCCAAAGAGTAATGAAAATCAATGCATGGATATTAAAATGGAATGGGCCTCAAGCCACTCTTCTACTTCTGTTTTAATGTTTAATTTAGTGTTTCATCTACCTCCTCTGCCTCTCCTTCAGCTATAAGAACTCAAGAAAAAAACATTGTAAAGGTTGTTGGTTGTTTATCGGATATCTGTGAATTGCAAGCTGTTTCTCTTGAGATATAGTTCTGTGTGTAAAGTTGTAAGATAGGCTGAGGAAGATGATTTCAGACTAAATGTTAAGTTGTTGGACAATGTTGTATATGACTGGTGTTGCTCTTTAATATGACAAGCACATTTCTTTGGATCTTGATTTAAAGCAACGGTGATGTGTTTTTGCGTTTGTCTCTGTTTTCCTTTTGTAATTCATTACATTTCATTTCTCTGGTAAGAATTAGAAATTTGGCTTAGGATATACCCTTGCATGGTACCCTAATTCTCCTTCTCTTCTTATCTTTGATGTTTTCTACTGATTGTGTTATCTGAGAACTAATTCAAGATAATTTAACCAGTGTAGTAGTTGTTATTGACTGCTAACTGATGTGTGAATTTATGAATTTGTTCTTAGATGTTCTTGTCTAGTTTTAATTGAAAGAATTGGGATACTGGGAGTTTAGAATGATGATTCTATCTCACTAGGGTCTTTTTCAATCAGTTGAACCTTTCTAAGTTCCCTTAATTTGAATGTCAAAGCATTGAAAGTTCAAAGCCTTTCTCTGATCTCAGGCTTCACCTTTGTGTTTAAATCTTAAGTGTTTCTTGTTGTCTGAAGAGTTAGCCTTTTAGGGGTTGGATCATAGGTGTTTAAGGCATGACCTGTCCCTAGATCTGCTTTCCAAGTGGTCACCTCAGAGGTTTCCTTGTCATTCACTTTCATTCCTTATCATTTCATACCACACTATCATCTTTAAAAGATCCTTTGTGTTAGATGACTAGCCCAATTGAAAGGCTTGGATATTGAATAGCAAGTAAACCCTTTTATGACTCCATTTCCCAATGGTCTCGATTTTTCCCTGAAGTATCTCTCCTTTTCCTAGAATCCTCTTTTCTCACCTTTTGTCTTATATTGAACCCTTCTTTCATGTTTCCCAACAACCAAACAAACAAAACAAACAAACCTTGTGCCTTATAACTAGCCTAATACCCTAAAAAATGAACTTCAAAGACATATACCTTTGCCTTGATAGAGAGATCCCTCTCTGAACCCAGGAGGGCTAGATCCTGAGGTCCTAAAGTGGTTTTGATGTTGTCTTATCTTTTGGTAGAGCCAAACTTGCCAAAACATAGGAACCCCAATAGGGAGCACAAATTCAAACCCATAGAGTAATTGAAAGGGCATGAACCTTGTCGATGCTTTGGTTTTGTGGTATGCCCACAGTGTTGAAAAAACCATGTGGTCCCAATTGGTTTTTATTGAAAAATGGAAACAAGAAAATCTCGTTTTCATTTTCCCTTGAATTAAATGAGGAGAAAATTGTAATTCCACATCACAAGGCAGCAAGAATGTGTTAACTACGTTAGTTTGACTTAATTGGATCAATTAATTGGAGTTGAGGTCCTAACTTGACTCATGTAGAGTGTCTCCTAAATTTTAGGATCCTAGGTTGATTTTTATTTAAGGTGTAATAATTTAATTAAGTTAAATTGAGTTAAAATCAGTTAAACTAGTTCCAAATGTTGGAGTAACTAGTGGGAGGTCTAGTCATCGGGTGTGTACTCAATGATCAACCAGCTAACTGATAAATCAACCATAATTAACTCATGCATGCATTATATATGAGTTACCTATTGTTAAGATATTATGACACATAGGAAATAGTTAAAAATAACTTAGTCTAGTGTAGAGTTAGGTAAAGTGTGTTTCTTTACCATGTACATTTGTAACTTATAATCCGACGGTCATGATTTGTAGTGATCCGACGGTTATCTCTCACCTTGGTATTAACGTCACTTGATCCATGGCTTAACACCCAATTGGTCCATGATATCTATTTAAAGATCATGGAGGGTCATTTGATCGGTAACCGTTTATGAGAGAAACATATGTAACTTTTCTTTTTATATTAATAAATTCCCTGAAGTGGTCGCATTGGCTCAAGGCGTGGACTGTTTCCCTCTTTGAGGGTTTTAACCACGTGATTATACTGGTGTAATGATTTGTGATCAGTTTGTGAGTGGTGACCTTTGGTTCTTGATCTACGGAACTTACCCTGTAAATTCCTACATGGTATCAGAACTATTTTGAGGGCTGCGTCCGTTGTTAATCAAAATCCGAAGCTGGTTTGACTGCATGCGAATGTCTTTTTGTAGATATACTATTTCTGAACATTTTTGGGCTTGGAAAAATGCTCGTTTGTTTCTGGAGCATCTGTTGCAGTGAGGAACGCCTTTTGTTTCAAGTGAAAAGGTTTTCGGCTGCCCAAGTAATGTCAGTTTAGATCTGGAGGTATAAAGCATCTATTTTGCAGTTATATTTGTTAATAGTTCTGCTTATTTCGGTTTTTTTTTGTATTAATGTTTTATTTATTTGTCGGATATATACCCTCTTCTCTGTGTATGCTCTTTGCTATGTGCTCCGTGTGATCTCAGCAAATCGGAAACAGGAAAGAGGGATTTTTTTTTGCTACGTATGCTCTTTCCCCACGTCTTTGTGTGATCTCGGGAAATCAGATATAGTGAAAAAAGTGATAGTTTCCAGTAAGGCTAACTGAGAATTTAACATTCTATCATAAGGCTTTGCATTTCATTTTTTTTTGCTCGTTTTTTGTGTTTTTTGTGCAGGAAAAGGCACAGACACAGAATAATAATAATAATAATAATAATAATAATAATAATAAAGTTTATAAATGGGAAAATAAACAAGATCAAGCATGAGGGTAGATAGGAATGTCCATTGTTCAAGATCTTTGATTTCACATCCTTGACATTGACACCCTTGATAAAGCCCTAGAAAAGCTAAATAATGTTTTTGGCATTCAAAATCAAATCAGGGCCCACCAACTTGAAAATGAGTTGCTTACTTTGGACCCTAATAATTTCTCCTCTATTGAAGACTTTTTGTCCAAATTCAAGACCCTTAGAATTATTTTAGAAGGTTGTAAGGTCAAAAAGGAAGATGGTAGCCTCATATATTGCATTCTTGCTAAGCTTGGTCCTGCATACTCTGTATTTGTTTCTGCCTTCCATTCCACCGGAGAAGGCATCATTTCTTCAGGAACCACCTACAAGCATCCCTCTTTTGATGCATTTTCTAATTCTTTGATAAGAGAACAAGAAAAAAATTTACACCTTGGTCTTATCACTGCTAGAAATGCTTCTAAGAAATCCTTAGCAGCCCAACAACAACCATATCAAAAGAATCCCAAGAAGCAGTATCCTAAAAAATTTGGTCCTAAACCAAACAAGGGCCCTAAGCAATTTCAGCCGCAAACTGAAAAATCAAATCACCAAAATAATAAGGCAAATCAAAACAAAGGGAAGAAGGCAGATAGAAATTGAAAATTTTGCAATAGGGATGGCCATATAGAGTCCAAATTTTTTAACAAGATGGAAGCCTTAGAAGCAGCAATGAAGAAGCACAACATCAATTTGGAGCACTCTTCACCTTCATCTTCAGGCATGGCACTTTCTGCTTGTGGTTTTCAAGCATCAAGATCTGGCTACGCATTAAATGTATCTTTTTCTTCTCCTTCTCATGAGTGGCTCATTGATTTCGGAGCTTCTTACCACATGGCTAAAAATAAATCCATGTTTTCTTCTTTAAATGATTGTAACACCAAAAATATTTATGTTGGTGATGATAGATCTCTTAGTGTTGTAGGATCTGGAACCATTCATCTAGATAATGGTAAATTTAATGATGTACTATATGTTCCTACCTTGTCATGCAACCTTCTACTTGTTTATCAGATAACTCATTCAGGTGAAGGGAAAATAGTAGAATTCTCACCTCATGATGTTGTAATCAAGGACCTCAAAGATCCTAAACATATTTTAGCTACTGGAATTGCTGATGATTCCACAAGGTTGTATAAGTTTGACAACTTTGGGTCATCATCTCTTCCCTCGGTTTTTTTTGCTCATAACGATTATGTGAGCAAACTTTGGCATGAGAGATTTGGTCACTTAAACTATCGCTCTCTTCAAACTCTATGAAAGGAAAATATGGTGACGAGCCTTCCTATGGTATCTTGCCGAGATGGTGTTTTCTCTGGTTGTGTACTCAGAAAACATCATCGAGACAGTTTTGACAAACGTGCCTCTTGGCATGCTTCAGCCCCTTTGCAGCTTGTGCACAGTGATTTATGTGGTCCTCTTCCTATTGTTTCTTTCTCTGGTTGCAAGTACTTCTTAACTTTCATTGATGATTTTTCCAGACGCACTTGGGTATATTTCTTAAAACTCAAGAGTGAATTTTTTAACATGTTCTTGGCCTTCAAGGCCTCTGTTGAGAAAAAATCTGGACATCAAATTCTTAAGTTAAGATCAGACAATGGCAGAGAATATGTTAACAATAAATTTATCAACTTCTGCATTGAGCATGGAATTCAATTGCAACATAGTGTTCCATATACTCCACAACAAAATGGTGTAGCTGAAAGGAAGAATCACACCTTAAAAGAAATGGCTAATTATATGCTTCAATCTAAAGGACTTGGTCTCAATTTTTGGGCAGAAGCCATTAACTATGCAAATTACATAGTAAATCGCACTCCTACTAAGGTTTTACAGAATATAACTCCAGAATAAGGTTGGAGCTCAATCAAACCAGATGTAAGTCACTTTCGTGTTTTTGGAAGTGATGCTTGGGCCCATATTCTAGATGCGAAACATAAAGCCTTAGAACCTAAGAGTGAAAAATGTTTTTTTTTTGGATATTCTGAAGATGTCAAAGGATATATACTTCTTCAACCAAAATCCAAAAATATTATCACTAGAAGAGATGTAAAATTTGATGAAAATATATCGGCTTGCGAGCCTAGTTTGGCAAGTGCGCCACCTTTAGCCCGCGAGCCTGATTCGGCATATGTGCCACCTCTTTCTCTCTCTTCTATTTTTAATAGCATTCCTTCTAGTTCAAATGATGACAGTGAGGATGAAAATCCTCATCCAGCTCGTGAAATTGTTCCTTATACTCCATCGCTTCCAAGATGGGTCCGCTCTACTCGGGATGCAGCAGGTTCTTTTGCAGGTGACCCTGCCGATCGACGACGTACATGTTCTCAGTTCGAAAGAGCTTCTTCCTTATTGGCTCAAGTTCCAGAAAAAATTGATCCAAAAACCTTTGAAGAAGCCTCCGGTCATCCAGATTTGGATGAAGCTATGAATGAAGAGTATCGTTCCTTATTGGAAAACGATACATGGGATCTTGTTCCTCTCCCAAAAGGAAGAAAACTTGTCAGATGCAGATGGGTTTACAAAACTAGATGGAAAAGTGGATAGACATAAAGCTCGTCTTGTTGCTATAGGATTTTCACAAGTTGAAGGCATTGAATATACTGAAACCTTCTCCCCTGTTGCCAAAATGAATTCTATCCACCTTGTTCTTTCCCTTGCTGCCTCCTTTAAATGGTAAGTCCATCAGATGGATGTTAAATCTGCCTTCTTACATGGAGATTTTCATGAAGAAATCTACATGGAACAACCCCCTGGCTTTATCCAAAAAGACTCTAGCCTTGTTTGTCGCCTTAGGAAGTCTCTCTATGGTCTCAAACAAGCTTTTCTGGCTTGGTATGCCAAAATGGATAGATTTCTCTTAGAATATGGCTTTTCTAGGTGTCATTCTGACAACACTGTCTACACCAAGAAAGTGGGTAATTCCTTCACCATCCTTGTTATTTATGTTGATGATCTTATCCTTATTAGTAGTGATCCAAACCATATAAACCATGTGAATTCTAGCCTCAAAAAGAAGTTTGAAATGACAGACTTAGGACACTTGCATTATTTCCTTGGTCTTCAAGTCTTGCAATCCAAGGAAGGCATTACCCTTTCTTAGTCCAAGTATGCATGTGATCTTCTACACCACTTTTACATGGAAGATTGTAAGCCTGCCCCTTCTCCCTTTCAGTCTGGAGTCAATCTTTCAGTCAACTGTACTACCCCTGAAGTTGATGCTACCTTATACCATCAATTTGTTGGTAAACGTTTGTATCTAACCCATACCCATCCTGAACCTTCCTTTGTGATTGGTCTTGTCGCTCGGTTTATGCACCAACCTCATGAAAGTCACTAGAAAGCAACTAAAAGAATACTTCGATATATTCGAGGTACAATTCAGTTCGAGATTCATTACAGTGCAGGAGCATCTCCCTTGTTGATTGGTTTCAATGATTCTGATTGGGCTAGTGACCCTGATGATCAGAAGTCCACTGCAGGATATGTATTCACTCTTGGTTCAGGACGTATTACTTGGTCTTGTAAGAAACAAAGTTCCATCTCCCTTTCTTCTGTAGAAGCAAAGTATTATGGTGCAGTTGAAGCCAACAAGGAAGCCATGTGGCTTCGTTAGATCCTGTTTGAATTTGGTCTTCATCAGCAGCATCCAACTACACTTTGGTGTGATAATCAGAGTGCCATTCAGCTATGTAAATATCCAGTTCATCATCAGCTTATGAAACACATTGAACTCCACATACACCTCATCAGAAATCTCATTCATGATCATGTTCTTGAAGTGCAGTATTGTCCAACCAATGATCAGGTAGCCGATATATTTACAAAGGCTCTCACAAAAGTGAAGTTTACCAAACTTTGATACATGATTGGAGTTAAGGAAAGTTTTCATTAAGGGGGGATAGGCTCTAATGCCTCCTTCCTTCTCCTATTGTGTCACTTTTGTAAATCTTTCAATCCTATCCCAATTTGTTCTTAAGGGTGGATGTTAGGATATTTTGACACATAGGAAATAGGCTCCTTTTGTGTCACCTTTGTAAATCCTTCAATCCTATCCCAAGCTGTTCTTAAGGGGGGATGTTAGGATATTCTGACACATAGGAAATAGTTAAGAATAATTTAGTCTAGTGTAGAGTTAGGTAAAGTGTGTTTCTTTACCATGTACATTTGTAACTTATAATCTGAAAGTCATGATTTGTAGTGATTCGATGGTTATCTCTCACCTCGGTATTAAAGGCACTTGATCCGTGGCTTAGCACTCGATTGGTCCATGATCTCTATTTAAAGAGCATGGAGGGTCATTTTTCCAGTAACCGTTTATGAGAGAAACATATGTAAATTTTATTTTTATATTAATAGATTCCCTGAAGTGGCCGCATTGGCTTAGGGCATGGACTGTTTCCCTCTTTGAGGGTTTTAACCACATGATTATACTGGTGTACTAATTTTTGATCTGTTCGTGAGCGGTGACCTTTGGTTCTTGATCTGCGGAAATTACCCTTTAAATTCCTACATTTTCATTTTCATTTTCCCTTGAATTAAATGAGGAGAAAATTGTAATTCCACATCACAAGGCAACAAGAATGTGTTAACACCGTTAGTTTGAATTAATTGGATCAGTTAATTGGAGTTGAGGTCCTAACTTGAGTCATGTAGAGTGTCTCCTAAATTTTATGATCCTAGGTTGAGTTTTATTTAAGGTGTAATAATTTAATTCAGTTAAATTGAGTTAAAATCAGTTAAACTAGTTCCAAATGTTGGAGTAACTAGTGGGAGGTCTAGTTGTCGGGTGTGTACTCAATGATCAACCAGTTAACTGATAAATCAACTATAATTAACTCATGCATGCATGATATATGAGTAACCTATTTGAGATTGGAGTTCAAGAGAAGTGTACTATCAATTGTATAGTTATCCAAGTTGTACAGGTGGTGACATGTAGTCAGAGAAGGACCCATAGGGATTGCACAATTATGGATGTGGAGTTTCCCTAAATAATGGGGGCTAATTCCCAATGAAACAATGCAAGGAAATAGGAGCTTGGCAGTCAAGAAAATTGGCTAAGTGTTGGCCAGAGTCAGCTAGTGACACAGTGAGATAGATTATAGTTGTGCAGAGGTTGCTGAGGCTTGAGGAATTATTGTATTTCTTCTCTATTTTTTGACTAATGAAATACCAATAGGAAGGGGTTTTGAGAAATTTTTTTACCCTAGATATATCCTTGTGTATGTGTGTTAAATTACGATGCATGATTTTGATATTTCTTCTCAACTGTGATTTTATTTCCGTGGATGAGTAGAGTTGATTTGAGTATTATGTTTTAGAACATTACATGAGTAGTATTGAATCTACAATTAATTTCGACATGGTATCAGAGTTAGATTCACATTAGAGAAGAGAATTTGAAGTCATATTTGAAGGAGGAATGAGTTTGCATATCTATTCTTTAGAGCTATTAGGATGGTGTTCTATGGTCTAAGGCTCAAGTATGTCCTTGAGGGTAGCTCGAATTGCATTTCTTGGAAGGACCACATGGAAGAAGTGATGGAAGATAATGGGACGAAGGAATTCATAGATAATGATCTACCAAAAACCAGCACTAGATGATACCCAAGATATATCATATTGGAAGAAGAGTGTCGCCAGGGTGAGGAGGATCATATTGGAGGGAGTACGAGACCATATTTTCTCTAATCTCCATGGAAAGAAAATCCATATGCAATGTGGCAGGAATTGACAGATTTTTTCCAGAATAGTAGTGAATACATGAAGCTAGCACTTAAATATAAGCTTCATAATATCAAAATACAAGAGGGAGACACAATACCACAGTACCCGAACAAGTTCAAACAATCTCATGATGAACCTGGGAGTGTTGATGTTACTGTTTTATAAGATGATATAGTAAGCCTAAGACTTCTAGGCCTTTTGAAGAGCTGGAAAAAATACCATAATTCAGTCAATGGGAGGGAGAAGCTACCAAAATGGGAAATATTATGGACATATTTGGTACAAGAATAGTTTAGGAAGAACATTAGAGACGAGACTTCATCCTAGGTTGAAGATGAGGAGAATTGTTCCTTGGCTTGAATGCAAATAAAGGGAAAGGGAATCAATCCATGTCCAAATGAGATTTTGGTGAGGAAGACAAGAATAAATACTTTTTGAAGATTAAATGTTTTCACTTTCATGAACTAAGACACTCTTCCACAAAGTGGCCACACAAGAAGGCCAATAAAAAGCCCACAGGAGGATGATAGGTGAAGCTCTAGCTTCACAATTCGAGTTGGATTTCACCCTCATTGCATGCATGGTGACATCACTGATGGGTAGTGTGTGGTATTTGGATAGTGGAGCCTCATTCCATATGATGGGAAATAAATAATGTTTCAGTGACTTGGAGGAGAAGGGCCTCCAGATGAAAAATTAATTTTCAGAGGGATTATGGTCCTCCTCTAGCATTAAAATATGCCATGTATGTTCCGGGTATGAAGAAAAAATTAGTTTTAGTTTTCATGTTTTAATACTGTGGATACGATGTGATATTTAGCAAAGGAAAGACTTTCCTTCGTCAAATCGCCATGGGACAAATAAAGCGGATTGAGGTTCGGTTGAAGAACCTCTACAAGTTTGATGTAGAAGATTGTGCGGCTTTGAGAACGAAAGCAAAGAAGGTGCATAACTGAGACATCAGTGAATTATGGAATATGTGACTTCGAAATTTTCTCCATGGAACTTTGAAGATCATGTTGCAGATTTCTACACGACTTCCCAAGGGTTCACTAGAGTAACAAGATACATGCAAAGGGTGTACGTTGGGGAAGTACACCAAAGCCACCTTTCATGGTGTTATGACTCAAAAAATTCAAAACATCATTTTGACAAGGTTACATAGGTTCATGGGTCAAAATAGGGTTTTAGGAGTCATTTTAAATTTGATCAAGGGAATATTTAGTTTTTTTTATAGTTTGAAGCTTACCCTAAGGTTTAAACAAAGTCATTTTTAAACTATTTTCATGTCTAACATTAATTATTTACTATTGCACTTCATTTACCAAAGTTTTTGTATCAAAACTGCCTAATTATCCAAGAAACCACAGTTTCGGAGCGCATTACACTATAAAAATTCACTTTGCGCTACAAAAGCACTGATAGATTCATAGCGCAAACAGTAAATTTTGCACTATAGGTGCTACGAAAGTGCGGTTTTGTAACTGTCTTGTCAGTCAAGTTGTCAAATGTCAGAAACCGTTGGGAATGGGTAGGTTAGATGCCTGTTGAGTCATGTAATGATGAAATTGAAGTACATACCCATGTTTTCAGTCATCATATTTAGTGTATGTTATGAATAAGCCATCATTTTCAGTTATGAGAGGACATTTAAATTTCAAATTCTTTCCTAATTAGTCATTATCATTCCTTTTGCCTCCATGCGTAATATCTAAGCTCTGAAGCATTATTGTATCGAACCAAACTTGAGGCTGGTTCTTTCAAAGGATTTAATACGTCCATATCAAGCGACGCTGATGCATTTATATCAAGAAAGGCTGAAACATTTATATCAAGCAAGGCTGTGAGGTTCTCTGAAGAACTATGGCAGAGGAAAGAATAATACACAGAGGAGGACAATGCTTAAGACATGAAAGAAATAACTAAAGACCCAGTAGTAATGGAAGGATTAAGAAGAGAGGGTTGCTTACAGTTTTGTGAGAAGTTGCAGGGCTGTCATACACAGGTATCCAAGGAATTTTCTATGAATTTTAGTGGAACAACCACTAAAGTTGGCATGCTAAGTTTGTCTATTACGCTAGAGGTCATTGATGCTGTTACAAAAATTCCAAGAGGTCAAGAAACCTGGTTCAATGGATTCAAATTTAATATGGAGCAGCGTAAAGAGTTCATGAAGCCTAAGCACATTGAGATGGATCTCAACAATGTTGTTCCAAGAAGCTGCATCAAAGATAATTATTCAAAACTATTGCTCATCATCCAGAAATAATTTACATGCGAAGGAAAATATCACAAGGTTTATTCATACCATTTCAAATTACTTCTGCACTTCACTGGTAAGATTTCCCTTGACTTACCTTTTTATCTACATAGAATTCTTTCAAATATGGCTGATAAGGTTCAAGCAAAGTCTGAGGGGAGTGAGACATCATTGTTTCATCATGGCTTAATGAAATGATTGGTTTTAGATGAACTTAAAAGGTTAGGTAGAGATTAGTCCTCATTCTTGTTTGTTAATGGTTTTGAGTTGGATACTCTAACTCCTACAAGAAATCCTAAAGCTAAGAGAATTCCATCACTACTAGCAACAGAACAGAGCCAACCTTTGGTTGCAAAATTAAAAAAAACTGCAAGAGTAAAGCCAAGTAAACAAAATGAGAAAAAGTAAAATCAAGTGCGGGTTCTTGACACACAAACTCCCCTATCTGCAGAAACAAAATAAAATGTGGTCAAACATGCAAAACAAGAACAAACTGCTAGCAAACAAGGGACCAAAAGAATGACTAGAAGCCAAATAGTGGTTTTGAAGGAAAAGACTGTAGCTACAGAAGGCAGAGTAGTAACAAAGGGGAATTTAGAGGATGTTCTTCATGCCATTGACATAGAGGAAACCCCTATTTTTCAAGCTGAATTCATAGGAGAAGATGATCAGAAATTGAAAAAATCCAAGTCTGCAAAGAGATTAGAGTTTGAGGGAGAAGATGCAGGTTTCATTTTCCAAGCAAGAAAGCCTATGACAAGGAATGCTAGGAAATTGATGGAGAGTAGCAAAGAAGTAAAAATACCCACTGAGACAACTCAAACACCTAAGGAGATTATTGACCTCTCATCACCCACGGTAAAGGATATAGTCAACAAATTAAAAAAAGGAAAAGAAAAAGTGATAGAAAAGACAGAGTTGCAGCTCCTTGAAGAAAGGTTGAAATTTGCAAATCAGGAAATTTTTGTTATGAAAAAGGAAGCTAGGAAGCACAGTGTTGAGAAATTCCAATTTGAAAAGATGAAGGCATTTTGGGAAAAAAAGGTTGATGATGTCTCTAAAGACTTAGACAATACACAGGATTTTGTCAAGTGGGTAGTTCTAGCAAGAGCTGAAGCTAAACATGTAAGAAAGGTGAACACTCCTCTGAGAGCTACCAATAAAAGTCTTAAAGATAAAGTAAATGATTTACAAGAGTAGCTTGAAATGGTTAATGATGAACTGCAGAGTAAAGGTATCAAAATGAAAGTGATTGAAGAAGCATTAGGTCAACCAATTGTTAATGAGGAAGAAATTCATCAAGGAACCTAAAATGGAGTTGGTTTATGGTTTGTGGATGATGAAGACATGTTGGTTACAATTTTTTGGCAAATACAATTTTCATTTGACAAAATTATGCAAGAAACTGTGTTTTTAGCAATTTTCAGCAGTTTCGTAGCGCCTCCAGGCTTAAAAAGTAGTAAAGCGCTACGAAACTGCTGTAGCTGCGGTTTTTCTTTTCTTATCAGTGTTAAAGGGTGATAAGGGCTGAAAATTTTATGAGACATGTGTTGAAGGATGATAAAACTGATGCAAGAGGAAAGAGTTAGAATTTTTGAAGATAAAGGCTTGTAAGGCAGCACTACAAAAAGCGCTATGAAACTGTTGTATTTTCGTAACACAATGTATTACATTTTTTAGAACAACCTTTAAAGCGGTTTATGAAAAACTGGAGGTTATGGAGGAGTCATGGACTATGTCAGGCCAATATTAAATATTCAAGACCACGAATTAGAGATTAAATGATAGCCAGAATGCTCAAAGAAGAAAAAAATATCATTTGCCTAAAAAACAGGGTATTGTTTCCTATTTTTAAGGAGGTCAGCTAAGTTGTCATGAAGAAATGGATGCCATTATCCAAATTCGACCATGTGATGATATACTTGTAAATGATGTAATTTCAAGTAGACAAGGTTTGTTAAAGATAGTAATAAGGATTTTGAGTCCTTTTTGAAATAGGACTGTCAAGTAGGATAGGTGTCCTTTTGTAATAAATTTCATGTTTTATAGTTATGCAAGGTGTCAATGGACAAAAAATTGATGTATCTAGCCTAGAGGCAGATCATATGATGATGTAAGATGACTATTAAAAGCCATGGGGTCGATTTTGTCAAGGGTTAGATATTTTTGGCAAAGTTACAGCTTATTGTTAATTGAATGTTTCAGCTAATATAGAGATCTTTTACTTGACCAACTTGAGATTCTGAAGGAGTTTTTAGTGTTTTCCTATTCTATCTGTATCTCTCATATATCTCATTTGAAGTGAGGTTCATTTATATTACTCAGAATTCATCTATGAGATGCTCCCACTTCCTTTATAAGTGATTTGACTGTGTTTTTACATGATTCATGTGTGTGTGTCTTATTACTAAAAAACTCTGATCTACCTCAACTTCCATGTCAAGTAGACTCACTGAATTATTGAAAGCTTTGACTCCATAAGCCCAATGAATACATGGTGATGTTATTTTTAGCCTTCATCTATCATAATCAGTTTATTTCCTAAATAAAGTTATCCATCTATATCTTTATTCCATATCATTAACCCTTGAGAGAGCCCTCTCAGATTGAGTAAGGCTAAGCCTCAATCAAAATATTGGTTTGAAACAGTTGCATGAGATTGCCTTATTAGTAGCCTATCAAGTCTAATTTTGTGATAACACATGGTAAGGACAGTAGAGTGCAAGCAGTCCTCGAAAGAGTTCACTCAAATGTGTGTGGACCTTTCTAGATAACCTCCACAACCAAGCACATGTATTATGTTATATTTGTAGATAATTTCTAACGAAGTATTGGATTTTATTCATGTAGAAGAAAGACCAGAAATTCTCAAGTTTTTTTGAATTTAAATAACTTGTTGGAAAACACACTGGCAAGAAAGTGAAGGCTCTCAAGAGAAATAAATATGGTCATTTTGTGTCGAATCAGATCAATAATTTATGTGAAAAAACAAAATTTCGACTTAGTATTAATAACACCGCATAACCCAGAACAAGTGTGGCTGAGAGGAAGAAAAAAAGTATTGTGGAAGTTGCACAAGCAATGTTGCATGATCAGGGCCTTTCATTGCTCCTGTGGGTTGGAGCATACAACACAATGGTATATGTGCAGAACAAGAGTCCTTGTCAGATTCTCATAATGAGTACACCAAAATAAGATTTTCTACGGAAGAAACTAGATGTGCCACACTTCAGGATCTTTGGTTTATCATTTTACTATCATGTTTCCAAGGATGCAATGAAAAAGCTAGAGCTGACAACTGAGTTGGGAACATTTGTGGGGTACACTAATACACCTCACAGCTATTAGGTGTACCTTCCATCTCACAGGATGAAAATTGTTTGTATAGATGTAAATTTCAATGAAGAAAAGGCTATGAGATTTTCTGTTGAGAGGGAACTTTACTTACATGTAGATGAGAAGATTTTGGCTACAAAGGAAGAACCTTAGGATTTTTTGGATCAGCCAAAAGTAGAGGAGCATAGAGTGGAAGCACCAGCTCATGCAGAGACATCAAGAGATGGAAGGAAGCACACCAAGGAAGTTGACATATTATTGCATGATGTTAGAGAGAATGTGGGAGAACCCACATCACAACGCAGGAAGAGGAGGTCACCAAATCGGTACATTGGGTACATGGCTCTGATGACTGAGCTAGTTAAGATAGAACCATCCTCATTCAAGGAAGCAGTGGAGTTAGTATGGCTTGATTCCATGGTATATGAATATAATTCCATATTCAGAAACAACGTCCAGGAAGTGGTCCCAAAACCATAGAAAAGGTCAATGTTAGTTTCAAGGTGGATCTACAAGGTGAATAAAGTAGGATATATAAGGATCGAGAAAAAAAAGGCCAGATTTGTGGTTAAGGGGTTCTCTTAGGTGGGGGGAATTTATTTCGAGGAGACCCTTGATCCAGTAGCAAGGTAATATTCTATCATATCAATTCTATCAGTTACAATGTAGATGGGATGGAAGATCCATCAGATGGATGTGAGGACAACATTCCCTAATGGAGTGATTGAGGAGGAGGTGTATATTAAACAACCAGAAGGATTTAAGACCTTCTATAGAGAGTCACATGTGTGTAGATTCAAGAGAGCGTTGTATGAATTTAAATAGGCACTTTTTTCTTGGTACACTAGGATCAACAACTATTTCACCAAGTTTGGCTTCATCAAAATTGAAGCAGATGCAAACCTTTACCATATTGTTGTTGAATGAAATTTGTTGATTATAGTATTATATGTTGATGTTTTGATTTTAAATGGTGATGATAAGTTGATAAAATCTTACAAACATGATATTTTAAGAGAATTCAAGATGAAATACATGGGACTCATGCAGTATTTCCTCAGTTTGGAAGTACGAAAAGGAGATGGGAAATTGTTTGTCTCTCAGGGAATGTATGCCAACGAGATACTGAAGAAGTTCCACATCTAGAGTAGCAAAACCATGGACACTCCTCCTGTCGGAAGTTGGAGGAAAGAGGATGCCACTTCAAGTGAGGAGGTGGAGGCCACTATTTATAGGCATATCGTGGGTTCACTTATGTATTTGGTTAACACATGAATAGGCATGTGTTATGCAATTAACCATCTCAGTCAAGCAATGGTTAATCCAATCAAATTGTATTGGAAGGTGGCCAAGTATGTGTTGAGATACCTCAGAGGCAATACTCAGTATGGTATTTAGTATAGATGGTTAGAGGGAGTGAAGCTTCAAGGCTTCACAGATGCAGATTGGGTGGGTAGTCTATCAGATAAGAAGAGCACTTCAAGAGGAGTATCTAGTATTATGTCAACAGTAGTTTCTTGGTACAAGAAGAAGCAAATATGAGTTACACTCATTTCATCATAGGCAAAGTACATGATTGCCAGTCAAGAAGCTTATGAAGCTCTATGGATGATGAAGATTCTTGTTGGGTTACTTGGTCAAATGATCGATCCCACTATGATTTACTATGACAATAAGAGTTGTATCAAACTCTCTAAAAATCCAATTTTCCATGATCAATCCAAGCATATCGACATCCAATATCACCATCTATGAGATTGTGTGCATATGTAGATCATGTTGTTGGAATACATTCCTACAGAGGAATAAGATGCAGATATTTTGACAAAGGCATTATCAAGAGGAAAATTCAAGTTCCATAGAGACAAGATTAGGGTGTCTGATAATCCCTTTCTTGTTTAGAGGGAGTGTTGAAAAATGGAAACATGAAAATCCTGATTTAATTTTCCCTTTAATTAAATTAGGAAAAAATTATAATTCCACATCATAAGACAACAATAATGTGTTAAATAAGTTAGTTTGACTTATTTCGTTCAGTTGATTCGAGTTGAGGGCCTAACTTGAGTCATGTAGAGTGTATCCTAAATTTTAGGAGCGTAGATTGATTTTAATTTGAGTTGTAATAATTTAATTTAGTTAAATTGAGTTAAAGTTAGTTAAAATAGTTCCAACTATTGGAGGAACTAGTGGGAGGTCTAGTAGTGGGGTGTGTACTTTGTGATGAACCAGTTAACTGATAAATCAACCATAATTAACTCATGCATGCATGATCTACAAGTTAGCCAATTGATATTGGAGTTAAAGGGCAGTGTACTATCAATTTTATAATTATCCAAGTTGTACAGGTGGTGCATGCAGTCAAAGAAGGACTTATAGGGTTTTCATAGTTATCGATGAGGAATTTCCCTAAATAATAGGGGATAGTTCCCAAGGAAACAACACAAGTAAATAATATCTTTGAAGGCAGAAAATTTGGATAAGTGTTGGCTATAGTCAACTTGTGAGGCAGTGAGATATATTATACTTGTGCAATGGTTGCTCAAGCTTGAGCAAGAATTGTATTTCTTCTCTATTTTCTGACTAATGAAATACATATAGGAAGGGGTTTTTATCAATTCATTTCCCCTAGATATATCCTTCCTTATGTGTGTTAAATTTTGATGCATGCTTTTGATATTTCTTCTCAATATTGAATTGATTCCCACATATGAGTAGAGTATATTAGAGTCTTTTTTTTAAGAACACTACATGACCAGTATTGAATCTAAAATTAATTTCTAAAGTTTTTTGGTTGTTCACCATATGCTGCAATTTTTTTTTGAGAACTTTCTTGAAAACTTATACATGAACATTGAATTGAGAGTAGTATGGGGAAGCAAACTCGTGGGAGAAACCAAAGTGTTGGGATAACTCCTGAAATATTTCGTTCTCGAAATGCTTACCATGATCGGATAAAAACTCCTTGGGAGCACCAAACTATGTTATGACATGGTTAAAGAAAAAACATGTAATGGTTTTTGTGGTGTTATTATATGTGGGCATTGTCTCTACCTATTTGGTGAAGTAGTCGACGACAACCACAATGTACTTATTATTTTCGGATGATGGGGGGTTAAATGTCATGAAGTCTATGCCCCATTTGCAGAAGGGGCCAACAATGATGATCAAATGTAAGGGAGATGGTGGGGCTCGCACCTTATGAATGTATCGTTGACGTTGCTCACACATTTTGATTGCTTGGATGCAGTCATGAAAAATGTTGGGCCATAAATAGCCATCACGAAGGGTTTTTTGAGTGGTGACCATACTAGAGAGGTGAACGTTGTAAGCCCTGCTATGAAAATCATTGAATACATGCTCACTTGTTTATGATTGAGGCACTGGCGAAGGATTGTGTCGATGCCCCATCAATAGAGGACATCCCCCATAAGGAGGTAATGGGGGGCCTCGTGACGTATGTGCCTCTGATCATCACGAGTAATCTAAAGTTTGAACTTTTGAGTTAGTAAAAATGGGAGGATATCGATGTTCGAGGGTTCATATGTTGATACCAAGAACAAATGTTTGTCGGGGAGAGAATAATTAACGAGGGATCCTTGGGTCTCTGTTGGGAGATCAATAATTAATCCAATGAGGTTAAATTCGTTTTTTCTTTTAGGGGAATCAAAATTTAGATTGAATTCTTGTTGTATAACTACCCATCAAGAATATTTATGGTTCATCATGCAGCGAGTGAGAAAATATCTCATGGGGTTGATAGGTGCTATTACAGTGGTGGTCTAAAGGATGATATAATTCTGAAGCTTCTGTATAGAATGTACTAGTGATAAGGAATTCTTCTCTCCTAGGTCATACTTCAAGGAAGGCCAATATAGGTTCTTGCTGACATAATAAATTACGTGCTCCCTGTTATTATGTCTATCTTGGACTAACATCCCAACGATGGATAAATTTGATGCTGATAGATATAGGGCATGGTATTTATCATGGCCAGGTGGGTTAATCAAAGGAGCTTGAGATAATGCATCTTTTAAAGTCTCAAATGTTTTTTGAGCATGTTCATCCCTTTGGAACGGAATATCCTGATGAAGGAGACACCAGAAGCCCTGTGCTCAAGTAGCGTAATCGAGGAAAAAACATTGTAACAATTGGGCCTTACCCTACATGCTTTGTAGCTACCTTAATTTTTTGAGGTGGCACTTCCTTAATGTCTTAGAATTTGAGAGGGTAAAATCTAATACCTTGTTGCGAAATAATGAATCCCAATAATATTCTAGCGTTAACACAAAAGACATACTTCAGAGGGTTCAAGAATAGGTTATATTTTCAACATCTCTAAAAACCAAGTGGAGATCCTCTAGATGGTGAGCACACTTCTAGGATCACACTGGAAGGTCATCCAAAGAGGTGAGGATAATATTAGCCAAGTCATGGAAGATGTAATTCATGTCCCGCTGGAAGGTGGCACCTATGTTTTTAAGATGAAAAGGAATGACTTGGTATGCAGATGTGCCCAAGGTGTTGTGACTGTGGTTTTATACTGATATGTATGGCGAATCTGGATCTGGTTATACCTAGAGAACCCATCCATGAAGGATAGGGCCTCGTGATGGGCACAAGCGTCAATGACTTGGTTGATAAATGGTGCAGGGTTATTGTCTTTGGGACATGATTTTTTCAGATATTGAAAATTAGTACAAACACGATTGGTGCCCTAATTTTTCATCATAGGTACAAGGTTAAAAACCCATGTGGTGTAAGAAATAGGATAGATGAATCCAAATTTGTGGATTTTGTCAATTTCCAGTTTGATCACTTCTTCTTTAGAGGGATGTAGGTGATGCTATTTCTGCCTAATGAGATGGGCTTTAGGCCAGGTGTTAATATGGTGTTCCAAAATGGTAGTACTGATGGCTAGAATCTCAAAGTAATCCCATGAAAAAATATCCTTGTATTCTTTGAACAAGTTTATGTATGAGGTTACCTCTTCTGGAGAGCATGCTTCCCCCAGCAAGATATCTTCGACTTTTCTAGATTTGTTTGAAATTTTTACCTTGATGGTAGGTGAAATATTTGACATGTTCCCTTCCTCAAATGCATCAGGCACTGGGATGGTACTTTTGAAACAATCTACCCTAAGTAATTATTTTGATTCTATGGTGCAAATATCGTAGGTTGGTGCGTTAGTAGGCACAAATGATTTTTCAGGTAGAAAAAATGAAAGATGGCGAATGGAATCCCATGGGCATTCAGATTCTGTAATGGCATCAGTAATATCTTCATTTGAGTGAAAATTATTATCTAAAATTGAATTGGATGGTGCGAGGTCATGAGGATGGAGTTTGGGTCTAGTAGTTTTGGTTGACAAGAAATCATATGATTCATGGTTGATTTCTTAGAACCAAGTGAAGTTGACAATGTGTAGATGGGATGGGTCTTAAATGCTTGTGGTGTTACCACTTTTTTGGTGGGTTTAACAGTCTTGACACCAAAAAATGATGATCCTACAACATGAATGATAATTCCTATAGATGAGGAAATGAATCGTATGTGGTGCTACTTGTCATTAACATTAGGTGGTGGTAAAATTTACATAATGACAGGTTGATAATGAATGGGAGGAATTTCTTGCAACATTGTTGGTGTAGAAGGAGTAAAGGTTTCATTAAACACAACAATGTCAAACACACATAATTAGGAAAGATAGGCATGCGATCAGGAAAGATATGCATGAGTTCCATTAAAATTCATAAAGATGAATATATATAATACAGTAGGTGACCCTTGGTTTCCCATTACAAGTGGTATCTTGGACTCCATTTGTCCATTCACCTTCCACACCTACCCATTGAGGATTAGGTGTCCAACATTCCCCCACTTAATCCGAAGGGGTATGTGTGAGTCCAAGAAGAGAGATATAATACAAAAATGGCAAAGTATGCATGGCAGCACTTAGGCTAAATGAGCTCTCTTAAATGTTGGCATAAAGAGGTGGTTTAAGGATGACCACCAACACTAGAATGTTTAGTGAAGTTCCCAAAACTCTTCCAAATTTAGCAAGAAATTGAGATCATCTACTAACGCAAGTGCTCCTAATTTTTTGAACAGGGAGGCCTTCAACATGGAAGAAGGGAGGTCTAAAACCCACATAAAAGGAGAACCTCAACTTGAAAAGGGAGGTCTCATCCTGCAGTGGTTTAAGGATGACCACCAACTATGGAATTCTTAATGCAATTCCTGGAACTTACCAAAACTGGCAAGAAGCTGAAGTCTTCTACTAGAGGAACATAGAAGTGTCCCAAATTATTTGAAGAGGAAGAATATCAACCTCACATAGATGGTTTAAGGCTGACCAAAAACCAAATGCATGTTCATGGGCATCTGTGTCTCTGGCTACAAATCTAAATATGCAATGACAGGTTGTGGCTCAGCGTCGCTTGAAATTCTGTGTCTCTGGCTACAACTCTGAAGATGGAATGATAGGTTGTGGCTCAGGCTCGCTTGATGTGTCTTTAAAGCTTGTATATGACCATCATTTTCCCCCCTATCAGATACAAGGTGAGATTATGGAAAAAACTCAACTGCAAGACTGTTCAACATTCTAGAACAAGTTCTGACAAATGACTGAAACATCTTCTTGGATGTTGATTCTCATTGCCAAGGAGCGATCCATCCAAGATGAATCTTTGTTCTTGGAGGAGGCTTGTTTCTGAAGCATATGTGTGAATAATGGGTGTGCCGACCACTATGCTTGATTGGGTGAATATCGAAAAAATAATCTTTCATATGGCTAACTCGATCACAGTGTTGGAATTTTACAATATTTTGTTGCTGATGTGGAAGAGGATCAGGATCTGGAATAGCTGAAGGTGAGCTATCATGAAGAAATCTGGCACTCTGAAATTTTATGGGCTTGGAGTAGTCCGAAATATGAAAGGATAACTCCTTGTCATATTCAAGCCCTGTTCTGTGCTTGTTATGGAAAAGCTCTTCCCAAGGTTTGATGATGGGCTTGGGAAGTGTAGGATAAATTTTGACACCTGCATGCAAATTTGCTCTTGAACTAGGCACTGAATGTGAATTGACTACAACAATATTGACTTGCTTCTTATGGGAGTTTGTTTCAATGTTCTGAATAGAAATAGGTTCATAATGATGACTCCAGTGTTGTAATTATTCTTTTTGTAGCTTTGACTCAAGCTGAAAAAAATAAATTTTCTCTTTTGAATTTTGTAGACATATTTGAATTTCGACAAGAGTGGTTTTGTCTATTTTGATTGTCTTAAGCAAAACAAAATCTTCGAGTCTTCATGAACTCTAATATTATATTAATTCTGGTCATTTTCACAAGTACTAATGTGAATAATGAACAAATTACAATAATTAATGCCTTGAACTATACCTTAGGCTCACGACTCATTCTAGCTTGTAAATGAAAGGTACCCTTAGATGAACAATGTAACACATATTTATACTTTCCAATCATGCAATTCAGCTAGCTCTTAAAAATGGAACACATAAATATTACAGTATTATAATAATAATATGAAAGGTTGATTCAACATATAATTTTTTTAAAGAATAAATAGACCCAAATTCCTACCTTCAGTGGTAGCGGTATTAACACAAAGTGTCTATGTTATATTTTCTACCACCCATAGACTGTCCACATTCACATAATATAGATGGAGATGAAACTACAGAATTTTCTACGCTGCAAATCCTCTCATAGTATTCAAATTTTGCAGAAAAAAAGGAATCCCGACTATGGAGTAGTGTGAGCGTAGAGGAGGCTTGCCTGTGTAATGGAGCAGTGTTGAGAGCACAATGTAGAGTGAGGACCGATGCGTATATGAGGGCGCTGCAAATATTAAGGGGATTTTTTTTTTTTCACTTTCATTCTAACAGAGAACATAGAACACACAATTTACTCACCATATGGTAAATGAGAACTCCATGGAACGAGAAGAGATGTTGAGAAATTTGGCTTTTCTTCATTTGCATGTCAGAGCTGAGAGATCCCCATCACGGGACACGAGAAGCAGAACAATGCCTAGAAATTTAGTAGTTGAAGAGGATGAAAGGATTCCTCTTGGAATGCAAGATTCTCTCTTCATGGATCAAGAGGTAATGTCAAGACATTTTTCTCTTCTTCGCAGACATGTTAGATCTGAATGGTGATCGTAATTAGAACCGAGGAGGAGGACAACTTCATCATTAATGCTTGATGCTAAAGGCTTGGAATCTTCTGCTGCTATAGCCAGGGAACACAATGAAATTTCAGAACATCCTACTTCTCTTCATCAAAATATTAAATATGAAAGAGTCCCATTTTTTGGGATCAATATCTGCAACATCCCCATAATCAGTGGTTCACGAAGTTGAAGAAATAGTGCCACCCATATTGGTTAGTTCTCTAAAAAGGGAACAAGACACATTTTCAAGATCTTTTCCATTGCCTTTCAATATTAGAGCTGCTATGTCTCTGCCACTAACACCAAGAAATAATAGAACATTTTCTCATATGATGGTTGATGGAGTTGAAGAAAGAACATGGTCGAGATTGGACGCTTCTCTAGCCATAGAAAATGAAGCAATGACAAGGCATTTGGAATTTCTTCGGCATATTAGAGAAGATAGGTTCCCATCACTGGAATCAAGGGATATAACAGGTCCTCATCTAGATGCTAATGAGGTTGAAGAGAGAACGCCTCTCGGATTGGAGACCTCAGTAGCTAGCGTACAAGAAGAATTGTCAAGACGTTTGGCCTTTCTTCAACGAATTAGGACAGATAGAGCCCTTGAATCTCATTATATCAGAATAAGAATATATTTCCCACTCCATCCACTCCATTTTTGAGCTCCAATCACAAATCGCCTACCCCACTGCACATTCCATATCCACCTCTGCCTCCACCCCCTCCTAAAGTAGCTATGGCTACATCCATGAAGCTACCTAGTTTCAGAGGCATTGGAAACAAGGACACTGATCACTTATGGTTTTTGGATGAGGCTGTATGGTAGGATCAACAAGTAAATAATATTTATATAAGAAAAGTGCAGTTGGATACTGCATTCAAATATCGCGCACTAGAATGGTACATTAGGTATGCGTAAGCAAACCCTAATGCTACCCTGGAAGAAATTAAACAACCCTAAAAGAGTAGTTTAAGAAACCTATGTCATATGCGGAGCTGGTGACAGAGATGAAAGATATCTGTCAAGAACCTAATGAATCTGTATGGGAGGCTGATCAACTGTTGAAGCACACCATCAGAGATGGTGGATTTGTGATTGATGATACTCAACATAAAGAATGATTCATTGCTATGTTTCTCCCACATCTGCACCAGCCATTAGAACAACAAAATATTGCTACACAAGCTAAGGCTGTAGAAGTTGCAATGAAACTAGAAGCTACCCCAACACCTATTGCGTTGGGAACTCAACATATTCAAAGTCAGCTGGAAGCTATGCATATGGAAATTCAAAATATGCACAAGGAAAAAGGTAAGGAGGTTTGTGCAGAAGTATGGTGTATCAAATGCAAAGATTCCGAGCATCATAAAGACTAGTGTCTTGTCTTCAACAACTATCTAAACACTGGAGGTCCTATTCCATTGAAGAACCCTGTATGGTGTACTATATGTCAGATTACTGGACTACATGATACAGATTCCAACCAAAGGATTGGAAAATATCAACCTGACTTAAAGTAGCCATTTTTCAAGTTATGTTCATCATTAGTGCATGATGAGTAGCATTGTCGTACCCTTTATATGATGTTGGATAAAGATGATAACTATAGGATGCAGGTTGAGCCTACATCACCATCATCCCCTTCTGGGTGCGAATAATTCCAAGGCAGAGGAAGAGGCCGGGAAGGTGGATAAGCTGGTCGAAGATGAGGACAAGTAATTTTATATAACTATTGTGATGCTGGTCATTATGCACGCGACTATCCGAACCCAGCCCAACAGTCCTGCAGGTACTGTAGACAATTTTATCATGTTATAGAAGATTGTCTGGTGTGATTGGTAAAATGCAGGAAAAGAAGAATCCAACGCAGAATATCTATATGGCTCATGTAGAGAATTGTGAAGAAGACCCTTGTGTGAATGTAGTTACCAGGAGTGGTGTAGCTACCAACGAAGATAAAGGAAAGAAACCTGCCATTGATGTATCCAAAAATCACCTTATGACAAAGAAGGCATTAATATTCAATGCGTAAAAGAAACTTTTATTGAAGCAAGGAAATAATTCATAGAAGGAGATACTGCAACAAGTGGTAGAACACTAAAGGGAGCCGGAGGAGAATAAGATATTAAGCCATTCTTACAACCATGCATAAAGTTGTTGTGCAACAAAAAGGATGTTGAAAATTTACATGCATTGACAGATAATTGCACAAAAAAAGAACATCCTCTGGTAGAAAAACGAGCAGTTAACAAAATCTATAAGAACAAGAAAATAATGGGTAGGGAGATGCATTTGACTGCACATATTTGTGCTTATGAAATGGACCAATTCATTATACATTTGGGATCAGATGTTAATGTTCTACCTAAACAAACCTGGAAACACATGAGAGAACCGAAGTTGGAATGGTCCACTATCCAACTACACATGGCTAACCAGCAAAAGATCATTCCCTTGGGAAGATTGTCAAAATTTATGGTGAGTATCGAAGGTTTTAAGGTGTTGGTAGACTTTGAAGTCATACAAATCATAGATGATACTGATCCCTATCCTGCACTACTAGGAAATTATTGGGCCATTGACAGGGATGGTGTTATCAATCTGAAGAAATGAATAAGATAATTTGAGAGCAATGGAGTTAGGGTCATTATTCCTCTAGATCCTACAAAAGGTCAAAGATATACTGAACTAGTGTGCGCTACGAATGAGATTGATCAAATTTATAAGCTAACTTTTCACGAGGAAGACTGGATTAAGCCGACAACAAATGGGAATCTTAAATGGAAGAAGGATAGTTATTGTTTTTCATACTCTGATGAAGAACTAGATAACTGGCATAATCGACTGCATGAGGTGTCTGCACTGCGCTGTAATCATGTGACCCATACTTTGCATTGTATAAAATCTAAGGTACGTGATTTCCCACATTATGATGGCTCAACTGATGTAAACACGTTCCTAGGAGAATTAGAAAGGTCTATGCCGACAGAACAAAGGTTCCATGCTTTATATCTTGGCTTGTGCGCTACTCCAACAAGATGGTGGGAAACACATAAGGAGAATATGGGATATTGGAAGGAATGTGCGTAGATGATGAGGATACGATTTGAAAGCCCGATAATTAAAGTGGAGGATTGATATTCCAACAAAGAATACCCATGCAGATATCTGGCCAAGTGGAATTAGGTATGGGGTGTAGAACCAAGGCCTGAATGGGTTCATATGTTTATTCATACATTGGGAAAGGTGCCAATTGAATGGTACTTAGAAACAAAGTTGCACAGAGGCACTAGTGACTGGTATGTGCTGGTAGATAGTTTTATTCTTTCATTTAGCTTTGAAAGTGGATTTGAAACAATTGGTCAGGATCTACATAATATTCAAGAAGTCATCTTTGATTCCACTAAGCCTGTGACTGAATGCACGCCACCAACTTGGGATGCGCAGATGAATTCCATTGTGAACTGCAGAAACCTAACAGTTGAAGAAAATGATGAGGATCCAAGGAATATCATGGTTCCTGAATTTGAAGGCCAACGCGCAATGGTTGGGCCCTCAATTACCTCAATGGATGTGACAAAGCCATTAAGGCTAAGACAAGTGAATATTGGGATTGAAGAAAAACCTAAGTTAGCGAAAATTGGAGAATATTGGGATGACAATACAGTAGGGAAGGTTGTTGAGTTGCTGACAGAATATCAGGATCTATTCCCTACAATGTTTTCATAACTGAAAGGAATCATTAGGGGCCTAGGAGTAATGAAAATCACATTGAACCCTGACGCGCGCCCAGTAAAAAAATGACCATACAGGCTGAACCCTAGATATAAGCAGAAAGTGAAAGAAGAGTTTGAAAAAATGGTGGCAGCAAGCATCATTGAGCTTGTGGAAGAATCTAATTGGGTAAGTCCAATGGTGGTTCAAGATAAGAAGACCAAGAGGGAAATTAGAATCTGTGTAGATCTGCACAAACTGAATGATGATTGTGTGCACGATCCATTCCCAACTCCTTTCTTAGACGAAATATTGGATAATGTTGGAGGACAAGAAGCATATTATATTACAGATGGTTTCTCAGGATATCATCAGATTCAGATTGCACCAGAAGATAGGAGTAAAAAAAAAATTTCCACTGAGTGGGGATCTTTCCAATATACAGTTATGCCATTTGGGTTGAAGAATGCCCCTGCCATTTTCATGAGTGTAGTAGTTGCTGCTTTTAAATAATACATACACAATTTTGTGGAGGTATATTTTGATGATTGGACTTTCTTTGGGTTGTTAAAGAAGCATGTGTCCAATATGCGTTTAATGCTGGATACTTGTAGGAAGTATCAGATGTCATTGAATCTGAAGAAGTGTATTTTCTGTGTACCCTTTGGAATACTGATGGGACAAATTGTCTACTAGCAGGGATTGATGATGGATCCTACCAAGATTGTTTTCATAGTCAATTTAGAAGTACCTGAGAATATCAAGTAGTTGTGCTCAATATTGGGGCATACTAGGTACTATAGAAATTTTATTCATGGATATGCGCTGATAACTATTCTCATGGAGAAGCTGTTAAAATAGGATGCAACGTTCTGCTAGGATGCAGACTACCAAAAGAGTTTTTAGTTGCTTAAGGAAATGATGGTCACTTCGCCCATCTTGGTCTTCAAAAATTGGTCCAAGGATTTTCATGTACATGTGGATGTTTCCTGTATTGCACTCGGAGCTATGTTAGTGCAGCCAGGGGAAGGAGAAATTGATCACCCCATTACTTATGCTAGTCGAAAACTCTCAAGTGCAGAGAAGATTTACTCAACCACCAAAAGGGAAGGACTCTCCATGGTATATTCGTTGTAGAAATTCCTCCATTATCCGTTGGGAGGTCACTTTAAAATGTTCACTGATCATTCTTCTTTGAAGTACCTGGTCAAAAAGCCTATGTTGGGGGGGGAATATCTGCAGGTGGTTGTTTTTATTTCAGGAATATGATTTTGAAATTTTACTAAAACCAAGACGATCAAATGCTAGACCAGACCATCTGTCGCGCATTGAATCAGGAGAAGAGCCCACAAACATAGACGATGGATTGCCCGATGTGCAGTTTTTTGTGATAAAAGTGGTTGATGAGAATTTCACTGACATCATTCAGTTTCTGACTACTGGTCACGTGCCTGAGGAATATACAGTGGAGCAGAAGAAAGAACTTGTGGCACACGCAAAAAAATTCACCATCGTTGCTAGACAATTGTACAAATTAGCGAAAGTATGTCTTGGAGTATGAAAGGCAGGAAATCCTCAATGAAGCTCATGGAGGAGTTGTTGGTGGTCATTATGCAGGTAAGGCCACTGCACAGAATATATTGCATACTGGGTTGTGGTGGCCCACACTGCACAATGATGCCTATGCACACTATAGCGCATGTGATGTTTGTCAGAGAATTGGGAAACCTTCACGCAAGGATGAGATGCCTTTGAATCTGCAGATGGCACTACAATATTTTGAGAAGTGAGCCATTAATTTTTTGGGACCTATTAATCCTCCAGGAAGAAAGAGTGGTGTGTACTACATCAATACTATGATAGATTATGTAACCCGATGGGCTGAATCCAAACTGGTGAAGGACTGTATTGTTGATACTGTTGCACAGTTTATTTTTGAGAATATAGTGACTCGGTTCCGTTGTCCCGATATTCTGATCAAGGAATGGTGTACACATTTTGTAAATGACACTATCGAAGCTTTGAATGATTAATTCAAGATGCATCATCAGAAGAGCTCTCCTTATCACCCTTAGGAAAATGGCATAGTTGAAGCTTTCAAAAAGATCTTGGAGACCATGTTCACTAAGGTATGCAATGCTAACATAAATGATTGGGATGAGAAAGTGCCTGTAGTTCTCTAGGCCTACAGGACTACTTGCAAGAAGTTGACTAGGAGGACACCTTTCAGGATGGTATATGGGGAAGAATCTATAATACCCATGAAGTTCATTGTTCCTAGTCTATGAATTTACCAATATGGCTGAATAATATGCTCTCGAAGAGCAGTTGTCATAGTTGGTTGCTTTGGAAGAATATCGGCTTATTACCAATTATCACCAGCAGGTCCAAAAGGCACGTGAAAAATCCTAGCATGACAGGAATATCAGATAGAAGGTGTTAAAGGAGGATGATTTGGTCTTACTATATGACATCAAGTTTTTGCACCACCCAAGGAAATTGAAGATGAATTGGTTAGGGCCCTATGTTGTTAAGGAAATCACTGATGGAGGATAAATGCACCTGGCCACTTTGAATGGTGAATAGCTCTCAGGATATGTCAATGGAGGACGTGTGAAGTCGTACAGGGATGAAACTGTGCCTACCAAATGACTATATGGCCAGAGTGTCAGACCTACACAACAGAGATGGAAAATGTGCAGTAAGGTGCATCACATGCGCGGTATCTGCGCTAGGAGATTGAATGGTGCACAAAAGTGTCAAAAACTAGCCGTTGGAACAATAAAACTCGATAAGACATAATTATTACTGTTTTTAGGAGCATCCAAGATTCTTTTAAAGTAGGTATTTTTCCATATTTTGGACCATTTTGTCAGTAATAGAACCTCATCAATGCCCAAGGATCCATTTCCAATGCGCCACAAGTATAAATATGACATATGCGGTCACAATAGTTCCCTTTGCGTTCTAAGCGATTTCTATGCTCTAAGATCTTTATTTGTCATTGCCTTTGCTACTTCTATGTCAGGATTGGATCCCATGTTTGAGGAATCATTGCGCTGAGATGGTCTAGGGTACATAATTCAGAACAAGATGACAACCACCAGACTAGGCGAAGACCCTGCTATGCCAGAAGTACCCATTATAGAAACCCCTGCGCCATCTAAAATGAATAAGGGTCAAACATCTGGAACACGCAAATCTCCTAGAGAGAAGACCCCTAGACTGCGCCATTCTGCAGGTGAGAAAATTAAGAAACTGATGGAAAAAGTTCTAGAAACTATTGCAGAGGAAGATGATGAAGTTATAGAAGTAGCCCCATTCTCATAGTTGCCTAGTTATATTGCGCTGCGAAAACCTACTTTTAAAGTGCCAAAGGACTTGGCTAAGGTGCACGCAGGCATCCAAGTGCCATAAAAAAATGACTCTGCACCTAAGGATACTCAAATAGCAACAACATCAAAAGGCACAAATCATGGTTTGCAGGCCACGGTTAGGTCGTTAAAAAAGCAGAAGGGTTCTAAGAAAACATGACATGAGGTCTTGACCCTTACAGAGGACGATCTCAATGATATCACAAATATAATCACCTCAACACAAGAAGATCGATGGATTGACATGGAGGTCTAATATAAATCAACATTGTATATTATGCAGGTTGGATTACAAGAATTGAAAGTTCAAGCAAGCCAGATCCAGGCGAGCGCGATCCAGGCGAGCTAGACCAGCGCGCTGGTTAGATGTTTCCTTGCCACCATTAGGGGATGTGCAATATGTTCACATCCCTCTGCTAGCCATACAAATGGACGCTAATCAGCATGTTCAAAATACAAGAACAGGTGATGTGCACATTAACCTTTGATTGTTGCCTTCAGGAAAACTTCACTTGCTACATTCAGTAATTGTAGATGAGCTACAATTCCATGAAGCAACTATACAGAAAAATACTCCTGATGCGCAACAACAGGTTGCCCAAGCACATTAGCCACAAGAATAGGCTGAAGCACCATGCAGAGAAGCAGAGGCCCAGTGCATGCTGGAGGTGAAAATTAATTAGGTATGCCAAGAAATTCCAGCTGTCTTGGACACAGCTGCACCTAGGGAGAAATTAGAAGGATTGGCTGCTCCAGTCAAAGTAGTGCACACAGAATTTCAGAAATTTCAAACGACATATGAGCAGTATATCGCTGACCTCCAAACTAAGTTACAACTAGAGACACCTCCCGAGGTCTGCGCGAAGAGGGCAGTAGAAGTAAAATGAGCACAGGAAAGCATTGTTGTTGCAGTCACTCAGTGTGACCAGTCCCTGAATGACTCCATGAACATTTGGGCCTCTATCTAGAATGATCCGGTAGTATAGTAGCTGTGTGACACACTCAATACAAAGGAGCATCAACTCGAATAAATCTACATAGTAGCACCTACATTGGTGATCACATAGAGACTTTCTCATCTGCAATAATGTCACAGACTCGAGGCAAAATTTTCAGACATGCACTGCAAAGAACAGGTGCTAAAACAATGTATGAAACTATGGGAAGAGGAAGCGCTAAAAATCTCTCAGATGCTGGAAAACATCCTTAATATTATTCAGCAGACCCAACGCAGTGTGGAGATGGTTGTTGAAGTTCCTACAACAAATAAAATGGGTTGGAAAGTGCAGGGTGCAGCAACACAGAGCCTTGAGTTAGTGGTCCCTCTCGATACTTCTGTCAAGATGCTCAAGGATAACACCAAGGAGACAACGACATCGCCTCAGTGACTTGGGATAAGTCACATTTTTATGTTGGGGGCATGTTGGAGTGGGGTCCCCTAAGGCACAAGTTCCAAAGGGATTTTTTGTGTGTTTGTATGTGCGCGTTGCACAGATGAATAAAAAGGGCCTTTTGCCCCAATTTTGGATGTAATTAACTTTAAATGTAAATTGTGGGCCTCAAACCATGGTTTGGGACCATAGTATCTATGTGCTAGGTGTACTATAAATAGATAGAGTCTATCTAAGCTAAGTAGAAAAAAGATAAGTCATAGATAAATAAGGTTATGAGATAATGATAGAATTTTGTGTCTGTAAGGGTTTTGGGTTGGGTGAAAGGCTCCTGCTGGCTATGTGCATAGAGCCTAGTCATGGTTGTGTTCAGCCTCCGCTGGATGTGTGTGCAGAAGGGGTTGTAAGGTTTTTTGGTAAGAGTTTTGAAGGAAGTACAATTTATGTATTTATAGATCTGAAAGGCTAATAGAAAGAACCGTTTTGGCGAACTCTATGTGTTATGCGTTACGTTTACTATTTATGCTTTAAGATTGTAATATATTCTTACTTGTTGGTGAATGCGCAGAGATAATTGATATTTTTATGCATGAGTATTGTTATCATGTAATTTATCTTGATAGGAATCTCATCAATCAATCAATGTAACTCTTTCAAACCACTTCTAACTGAAGATTAGCCTCTTCAGTTTGGGAGGGCTCTCTCAAAGGGGATTTATGATTTTCAATAGAAATACTACTAGATGGCTAACTCTATCAAATGTGACTTGGTTTTGTTTGATTACAGGTTGAAAAATGAAGGCTTGCTACCATTGGGCTATGGAGTCAACATCAGTGCACTTAGTCACAATAATTCTTCACATGGAAGCTGAGGCAAATAGAGGTTTTTAATAAGGACAATTCATACACACAACATAAGGAAAACACAAAAATTTCACCCCTAAAGGAAGTCAGAGCATGAAAATATGAATTCTGAGTAATTAGAGATAAAATTCACTGCAAGTGATTAGGCATAAAGATATAAAGAAACAAAACATTAAACACCTCAAAATAATCTTAAGTTTGGAAGTAGAATGTCACTGTATATTACTGATAATGGAAAAAACATACAAGTAGAAATTTGGTGCAATATTCTCCAACCCTTTGCTCTTCGATGTTCAGTCTATAAATAGACACTCTTTACAATGTAAATGATCTGCCCAGCTGGCTAGATCCTCGATCTCTAACTCTGGCACCTAATATAATTGAAACTACTTTCTTGGAACATAAAAAAGGACAGCTATCCTTTAAAAGACATACTCCTAATAGGACTCTACTTCCTATTTATTACATTCAGTTTTTCTAATAGTAAAAAAGTTACATAATATAGATCACATGTTCGAGAGACAATTCACCATCACTTGAAATATATAAAATACCCCTAGATTTAGGAAAAACAGTCCTACTTTTCAGGAGTGGATAATCTTCACTTTAATCATTAATTTGCCTGATGAGATGGATGTGTGACACTCATTTTGAGTAATGAGTATCTACTGAGATGGCCTACTGTCAGTATGGATGTCCCCGGATGGTTTGTGTGCTATTGGAACCCTTGAAAATATTCAAAAAAACCCCTCGCTATGAAACAGGGCGGTTTAGGTAGTTTCGTAGCGAGTTTTTGTAGCATATGAAATCCTGCCTTTTTACCTATCTCCTTGCCAGCTTTGCTGGTCAAAAACCTTTACTATGCCAAAAAATCTTGAAAACAACCAATTTCCCTCCTTAATCCTTCACAAAACTGAATTCCAAAGAAAAATTGCATCTTTAGAATTTTCGTAGCGTTTTTCTGGCTTCAAGCCTGAAGCACACTACGAAATTGTCTAAAAAACCAAAATTTGTCGATTCTGAGATATCTTCAAAAATTGATCTCCTGAGGAAAAATTTAGGTTCTTTTCAAGTCATGAACCTCATCAAACATATTGCAGCTCAATTTTTCACTCTTTAGGAGCTTCTTCTTCATTTACAATTAATTAGTTGATGAGTTCTTCAACCACTCTCATCTTTAGCCCTTTCTTCCCAAGCTCAGCTTGGATCAAGTCTAGCTGCTCCTGAAGGTCTTCCACATGATATTTTAATACTCTCTTTCTAGATTTTAAGTGCAATTTCATCTTCCTAATATGTTTGACTTCCCCTCTTAATGGCTAAGTCCATTTCAGCAACATTTCAGCATTGTCCAAATATTTTGAAACACTTGAGACTTGCTTATCCCATATTTTCCTCATCTGTTCAAATTGAACCTCCTCAAATTTGTGCTTCTTTGCCTCTAGCTTCAAATCTAATATCTCTTTACCTACTTCCTTCAGCTGTTCTTTGAGGTATTCTATTTTTTATTTTTCAATTATTTTCTCTTTGCCCTTTCTCTACCTGATAACCACTTCTTCTTCTGCTGATGGAGCCAAATCTATGATGCTTATTGGCTAAGTAGCTTCATTGATTTTCTCTATCTTTTTTCTCTCCATGGCCTTCTTTACATGTCTAGTCATTGGCTTCCTTGGATGAAATATAAAGGCAGCATCATCACCTACAAAAACTAATTTCTTAGCAGTCTTACCTTTCTTTATTTTTCTTCCACCATATTCAATATCTTCAGCTTGCACTATTGGTGACTCTTCAATGTCAATTTCATGAAGGATATCCTACAGGTTTTCTTTAGCCAATATCTGGCTTGTAGTGATCCTCTTACTACCTTGTTTGTTGAATTTATGTTTATTTTTTTCAGGTGTTGCTTGAGGGGTGTCAGTCTCTTGCAGAGGTTCTGATACTATGTCCACTGTTCTGCAGGGGATGATATTTTTTCTTCTTCAACTTCTTCTTCCATAGCTGGTGATGAACTAGTTCTAGTTTTTGAGTTTTTCTTTGTAGTGACCAAATCAATTTAAAAACCACTCATAAACAAGAAATAAATCCAATCTCTATCTAACCTTCTCAATTCTTCCAATATTAACATATTTATAAGACAATGATGAAAAAGAGATGTCTCATTGCCTTCTGTCTTGATTTGAACCTTATCTCACATTTTCCCTAAAATTCTATATAAATAGAAGGGTAATTCAAGTGATCTCTTACCTACAAAATCCAGAAGAAGTCTGAGATGGTATGAGTAGACCATGTGAAATCTTCCTTCACAGGTGAAATATTTTTGAATGACCATCAACAGTTTTTCATAATTCTCCTTCATAAAACTTCTAGGGATAGCATTAGTCAAATCAAATTCACTGTGTTCTTGCTTGAGAAACTCCTTGCAATCCTAAATTGTGAATTTTTTACCTTTAAACCACTCTTCACCACCTCTAGGGATTCCCGTATCTAATGAAATGCTCTCTGGTGTAACTGTGAGATTCAGAATCCAAACCTTTGATGCTTTTCCTGTGAAGTTGGTGGAAAAATCCTTTGATACTTGTGAATGAAAACCCTAAAACCTCTGGTAGAATTTCAAGATGCGAGTCCTCCTGAAAACCTCCATAGCAGTAGGGTCTTCATTGAGTAATTTCAAATCCATAGGTTCATACCTATGACAATCGCCACCCTTGTTCATTTTATTCCTTGCAGCCATTGATACTTTATAGTCTTCCCTGCCTCACTTGCTAATGACACCTACATAATTTGAATTTGATAGAAACCTATTTAGCTCTATGAAGCAGCTCTCCAGGGATCGAATCACATGCAAGGATAAACCATAATATGAAAAAAGGCTATTTAGGGTGAGGTGTAAAATTTTAACTGACAGCTCGGGTTTCAATCATAGCACATGCACGCAAAAAGGATCATGATGACATCAAACACAACTATGTACATTTGAATTTTACAATAAAAACCTTGAATGACCTCCACCTTTACTGCTATAATCATAAACTAACACCTCATATAACTCTGACAGCCTAGGTTAAAAAACACAGTTTCACAGTGAAAACAGTTAGGCTTCTGACAGATTTGCTACAAAACTATTAGGCAGTTTCGTAGCGAAATCTGTGGATTTCTTGTGTAAATCATTGCGAGAATATGAAAAAATGACAGGTGTGCACTTTTGAGTTTAAATTTGTGGGTAATGACAACTGACATGATATGGGATTGATTTGACTGAAGTGGCATGGATGGAGGTGGACATTAAGCTTAGGATAGGCTTCAAAAATGAAATAATTGTATATATCAATTGGAAATGGCTTAGGAAACCTCATCCATTTGGTGAATGACCTGCATGACCCAGCAACAAAATTTTCACATCTTAATAAGTGATAACAAGTATTGGCATCTGTTAATTATTACATTAATTAAGATTGAGATCTTGTTCTGATTTTCTATCTGCGCTAAGCAAAGACAAGTATTTCTATGTTATTCTGTTGAAGATTGTACATGATATGTAATTCTTCTATAAACTGACTGTGCACATATTTAGAAGATCACTTAGGTTTTTGACGAAGACCACTTCAGTAAATTCTCTCTCAAGGTGTGGAAACCTGGTTCCAGCACCTCCCCCCCCCATACTTCTTCGGGTGAGACTTTGGTCTGCGCAAGCAGATCATTTCCCAAAGGGCCAGTAGTTGGAGGATTTGTTGGTTTATCCATAAAATTCGAACCTGGGTCAAGACCCCTCAAGCCAACATATGGCTTCCTCCCAAAGAAATCCTCTTCATGTCTAATCATTCCAAGAATTTTGTGAGTGCTCTTATTTTACAAATAACTAGTTTTATTGCATGCTTCTTCCCATAGGTATAGTGGAAATCCTTGGTCATGAAACATTGCTCTAGCATCTCCTACAATGTTCTAATTTTCCTCTATGTAGCCCCATTTTGTTGTGGGGTGAAGTCAACTCCCTTCTAATACCCTCCTTGGAACACAACTCTTTTAAGTCATTTGACACATACTCTCCTCCATTATCACTTCTCAAGGATTTAATTTTCTTTCCAGTATCATTTTCAACTAAGGCTTTAAATTTAACAAAATTTGAATAAACCTCATATTTATTCTTCATGAAATAGATCCAACATTTGCAGGAAAAATCATCTACGAAGATCACATAATACCGGTGCTTTGCAATAGAGGCTGTAGAAAATGGTCCAGACACATCTAAGTGAACTCACTCCAAGATGGCTTCAAATCTTCTATGTTGTCCCTAGAAGGAGGATTTAACATGTTTTCCAAGAGTGAAACCATTGCAGACATCATGTTAATCAAGGGTGCATTTTGGAAGTCCAGTGGTGATATGCTACATTATTTTCAAAGCTCCATGGTGTAGATATCCCATGCGCCTATGCTATAGCTCTCCAACACCTTAGACTTGAACATGTTCTTCCTTGCTACTCAATGTAGCACATGCATCCACCTATAGCCTATAGATATTTTTAGCCTGAACAATAATTTGTTTTATTTGTCCAATAGCAACATGCTTCAGATAATCTTTTCCTTTCCTGAACACCACATCGTATCCTCAATATTTAAGTACAACTATATAAATTAAATTTTTCTTCATACGAGGCAGGTGCATTACATTATGTAGGTGAATATGGGAGATTGGATCCCTCATAAAGGTCATAGTGACAATCCCTTTGGTACTATACCTCCCATAATCTCCAAGATCTATGTTTAAATGTAGGTCCTTATCCTCTAGGTTGCTAAAGAACTCCTTAGTTATTTTCATATGAAACAAAGCATTAAAATATAAGCACCATACACTACCTCTTATAGTACTTTCCATGCATGCAATGAGGGTGAAGTTCAAATCAAATTGTGATGTGATAGAATCTCCTCTTGCTGGTCTTGCAGGCTTCTGACTAGATTTCTTATGTCGACACATGGTTTCATAGTTTCCATATTCATCGCAATGAAAAAATTTGATTTTACTGAGGTATTTCTTCTTGCCATGGTTCTAGCTAGATTATTACTTGCCTTGGGCCTTATTATTCATGTCCTTATTTACTTTTTCTTCCAAGGAAAATTTTCCTTCCTCATCAGTTTTGGATGTGACACCTTCTATAATTTTTCTTCTGATCCCCTCCTACACCAAATCAGGCCAAAGTATCTCCCAATCTGGGAGCTTGTATCTTCCATTAACTCAATCCTAATAGCTGTGACATGAATTTGGAAGGCCAAGAAATTTTAAGCTCATAAGTTCATATGATACCACATTTTATCCAACTCCTTCAAGCTCATTTCTAACCCGAGTGACTCTGGATGGGTATTGAACAACAATTTCATCTTTCCCATTTGAATTTTCTTGATCTTATCTCTCAATTCCGGTTTCTTGGCATCACTACTACTTTGGAATAGATTTGTGAGAGTTTCACACATTGAAAAAGTAGTCTCCTAACCATGCAAATTCGAAACCAAATGATATATGACACCCTCCAGAATAATCCTCATAGCTTTTTTTGTGCCTTACTTCCACTAACGAAGTTCTTGTGCATCTAATTCTATTGGTTTTGGAATATTTGTTTTGTGTACTCTAATAATCCATTCTCATCCAACACAACTTCCATTTTGTCTTTCTAAGAAAAAAAAAATGAGGTTCCCTCCAATGCATACTCAAGCCTCAATCCATTGAAATACATTGTTCCTGCACTAAAGAAAAATTTCTCCAAGAACTTTGCAATTCAAAAAAATTCTAAGAGAAGATATGGAACCTAGTTTCTATGTAGTCTTCAATAGCTGCGATACCATGTAGAAATAGCTTGAAATTTGTATCTACTAATGAATTCATAGTGAAATTAATAGACACAAATTTATTCTACTCAATCTGCAGAAAGGAAAACATACAATAGAAACACATTCAATCATTCAATCACAATGAACACAATATCTTTCCTAGAGAACCCAACTTGGAAAAACCCCTCCTCTATTTTGTATTATATCAGATGAGACAATGTTCAATTACAATGACAACGTCAATCCTTGAAGCTCAACCTGCATTGCAATATTTATCTCTTGCTCTACCTGCCCTTTCTTGTTGTTGTCCAATATTCTTCTTGTGCTCCCTTGATTTTCCTTGCTTGTACTTTGCTTGCTTGCTTGTGTCTTCCTTATATCCAAGTACTCTCTCTCTCTCTCTCACTCACTTTCTTTCCTTGTACAAGTGAGAATAATAGAATGTCCAAGACTGTGTTAGAACATTCTCTCCCTCCTTTTATTCTTTTTTCTTTTCCTTTATCAATTCCCTTGCATGTATATTCTTGTCTCATCATCTGCCTTTTCTATTACTTTCCTTTATTTCTTGAATTAATTTCCATTTATTGGCCTTTTCCTTTTCCAATGCCAATGTCAATTCCAATTTCCATAGCCAAGAAATAATTAATGACAAGTGACTCCCAATGTAATATTTTTCCTTCATTCGACTTGGAATATGTGTCCCATGACCTTGGCTTTATTTTTTCCTTTATAATCTCCTTTTATTACATGGAAAATTAGCCTGGGGCTGTTACAAACCCCTCCCCCTTGGGGGAACAACGTCCTCCATGTTCTTATGACTCTTATGATAAATAAAAATTGTTGAAACATGAAAAACATACTACTTATGGAGCTTTATAAGCACACCTAGATGCAATATTTACAATGAAATACTATATATTGGATCTCTATAAACACGTCTCGATATTGTATTTGCAATGACACACACACACACACACACACACACACACATATGCATATACCATAACTCATTTTCTTCAACCAACAAATAAAGAAGGATATAATGCCCACATCTAATCAAGCATCTCCCAATTAGCTTCATTGGGCCCAAATTGCTTCCACTGCACTTTAACTTGCTTTATTTCTTGCTTCTGAAGCATGAGATTCTTCCACTACAATCGGCAATGAGGTTCTGACTAGATCTCTCCTTCTAATTCCACTTGCAATGCATACCAATCAATCACATGATCAACATTTTGTACAAATATTTTAAGCAATTAAACATGGAAAACATCATGGAAATTCATTGTTGGGGGCACAGAAAGCCTGTATGCCACTCGTCCAATCCTCTCAAGGATCTCAAAAGACCCAGAATATCAAGGTTCCAACTTGGCACATGTCACAATCTTCAAGGATTTATTCTTGGGCTTGATACGCAAGTACACATGCTCTCCAACCTCAAACTCCTTGAATACTCTATGTTGATACACATAACTCTTCTTATTGTCTCGTTCTTCCTTCAAATTCCTTTTGATAACCTACATATCCTACTCCATCTCTCTCAACATATATAGTCCAATAAACTCCTTTCTCGTTGGATCACTCCAGCTGATAGGAGTATTACAAATCCTCCCATAGAGAGCCTCAAATGGAATTATCTTCAAGGATTCCTGATATCCATTATTATAAGAAAAATCCAATAGTGGAATATAGTCCCCCCACTTCCTTTTCCAATACATGACATACATCCTCAGCATAAACTCAAGAATCCTATTAATCCTCTCTGTCTGTCCATCTTTCTGCAGGTGATAATTTGTACTGAAGGCTAAATTTGTCCCCAAGCCAACAAACAACTCATTCCAAAACCTCGAAGTGAACTTGGAATATATATCTTATATAATCCTCTTGGGAACTCAATGTAACCTCACTATTTCCTTAATGAATATATCGGCCAATTCGCTAGTTGAATTAGTATACTTTAACGCAATGAAGTGAGCTACCTTGCTCAACTTGTAAACCATCACCATGATGGAGTCATGTTTCCTTGATGTTCTAGGAAAACCTATAATGAAATCCATGGAAATGACCTCCCATTTCCATTCTGGAGCCGAAATAGGTTGCAACAAACCAACAGGATTCTTACATTCATCTTTCACCCGTTCACATTCCAAAAATTAAGCAACAAAGAAAAGCACGCATTTATTCAAATTAGGCCAATGATAGAACTTATTAATAGTTTTTAGGGTCTTCTGGTATCATGGGTGGCCAGAAACTATCTCAAGATAAACTTCTTCAAGTCACCATTGTTAGGCATGTAGATCCTGCTCCTAAAACTAAAAAAGCAAGTTGTTGTGAGGTGATACTCCTTATCCTTATCACCTTCACCTTGTTGCTTAAATATTTGCTTCAGTTACTAGTACCTCTCATCTTGCTTCCCTGCATGTAAGATCCACTCCTATAAATATATCCCATAAGATCTCACATCTAAAATATGATACCCCTGTACTCTCCTACTAAGAGCATCTGCAACTCATTTCTCCTTGAATTTAATGTACCTAATCTCAAAATCAAACTCACTAAGGGTAGACAACCATAAAAATTTACTTTCATTCAAATTGAGTTGGTCAAACAAGTACCTTAGTCCACTATGATAACCCATGAAAAAAAACCTCCTACCAAGGAGATAATTTCTTCACATATTCAGTGCATGAATGATAACTGCCAACTTAAGATCATGCGTCACATAATTCTTCTCATGCTCATTCAACTTACTTGATTCATAGAAAACCACCTGCCATTCTTGCATCCCGACTCCACCAAGTCCTTCCTTACATGCATTTTTTCAAACCACAAACTTCTTATCACGATCTGCAATATTCAAAACTCGAGAATTCATAGGAAATTTATTCAACTAATCAAATCTAGTTGAACACTCATCAATACATTTAAACTTATTTCCCTTCCCCTACAAGGATGTAATAGGATAGCCAATATTAGAGAAGTTCTTGATGAACCTCATATAATAACCTGCTTTTCCCATGAAGGATTTGACCTCATCCACATTCTTCAGATATGGCCACTCCATAATAGCCTTAATCGTTTCCAGATCCACTATTATCCCTTTCTTGGAAATGACATGTCCCAAGTAATGAATCTAAGGCTGAAAGAAGCTACACTTATTGATCTTGGAAAACAACTTATGCTCTCTCAATAATCTCAATATCGCTACCATGTGTTTTGTATGTTGGACACCTAATCCTCAACGGGTAGGTTTAGAAGCCGAATGGACAAAAGGAGTCCAAGTGACCTTGGAATGTGGAATTGAAGAGTCACACCATTGTATTATAAATGTAAATCTATGGTGAATAATAATATAACTCACGCTTATGTTTCTCCTTGTGTGTTTACTTTCTTGTTTACCATGCATGTATTTAACATGGTATCAGAGCCATGATGTGTTTCTTTTGACTTCTAAGTCATTAATTGAGTAGTTGTGTGTTTATGTATTAGGTTTTCTACTTTGTGATCTATTATTTTGCTTCTAACGCTCTGAAATCTGCCAATACTCCTGCCTCTGTTCCACATTTATGCAGACTGGCACATCTATAGTATTCCTTGCCATATTTTGTCCCTCTCCATTTCATTAATTACATCCCTTGTCCATATTTCTTGTGCATTTGGACAACACATCCTTTTTTTAATCTCTACAACCAAATACTGTGCGTTGGGTTGTTGTAAAAGAGAAGAGGTGGGGTGAGACCATCGGGGTTGATGTATTTGACTACTCCTATTCCATGATCGTTGATCAAAAGTACCGGAAGGTAACTCAAAGAAGGGCACAACTTTACATAGCGTTACTATTCGAGGATTATTTTCAAGTGTTAGGCATATTGTGGGAAACCATGATAATATTGAAAGGAAGAGAGTTCAATAGAATTTCAATGCTTTCAAGTGCCATTATAATTATTGCATTATATGCTGGAGAAACTGGTCGAATATGGAGTAATCCCAAACTTTTGAATTGTTACATGCTCGCATAATCTATTTCAACGACACTATCACTTATACATTACGATCTGGGTCACCTCTCACCTCATTGTTGCGCATTGAATTGTAGGTAGAATCTCATTATCAAAGAAGTGTGATATTCCCTTTGAGTGATTTTCTATGCGTAGGGTTGAATGTTGTATTTCCCTGGTTCGAAAATGTGTTTGGCACTAGAATAACTGTATTCATACCTATGGTTGACGTCGTGGGAAATTCCTCACACTGCTCACACTCCTCATTTGGTCCCTCTCCACTACGTCTCGTGGCTCCCTACGCCACTGCTGGCCCGTCATCCCTCCATCACACATGCACCACTGTCATTCCACTCCTCAAATGTTTCCTCCTCCACATTTCGTCTGCTTCCACTTCCCTTCGACCAACCCTCCTTGCCGCAACCCCTGCTCACTGCCACGCTGCTCGGCCACTCCCTACTTCCCATGCATTGCTTACATTCGTATCAGAGCCCCCTCCGCTCTCCACACTCCCCTCCACCCACACCTTCTCGCTGCTCTCACCACCCCCGTCCTGCTCTCCCCACAGAGCGCCCTCACCTGCACTCTCCACCCACCTGCTCACCTCACCTCCCTCCCCCTCTCCTCCATATTCTCTCCTGTCCCTTCCGCTACCCTCCCCGCAGTCCCTACGCTCTCCCGTCCCTTTTGCTACCCTCCCTACTCACCTTACCCTTCTCCTCTCCCTCATCAGGCACTCCATCTTCCACCAGCTCCTCAGCTCCCCTCCCCTCCCCTAATCACCTTCCCCTTTGCACTTCTCGCAGCCTGCTACCACCTCCCTTCCACGCTTTCATCACCCTCCAACCCCTCCACATACACACGACGTCTCACCTCCGCTGCCTTCTCACGCGTGGCCTCCCTCCAACACCGGCTCCCTCCTCCACTATGCCGCTACCTCTCTTCGCTCCCTCCTCCACCTTCCCACATCATGCTCTTAAACACTAGCAATGGAACTATTAAATTGATTTGCTGCCCATAGTGTAGTTTCTACATTGCCACTTACACCACCTAGTTCATCTCATATCAGGGTGGCCCGATGTGTGGAGCTCAGAGGAGGGAGCATTTGGCCACATACAAAGTTGCGGATTTTTATGTTGGTTTAGGAGTGTGAATAGGCTGCCAAATGAGCCCGACATGAAGCGAACAAGCACCCTTCATTGAAAGATATATTGAAGCATTCAAAAAATAAATATCTGGTAAGCTCCCGTGATCGAGTCTGTTTTCCATATTGTCAATAATCTTGCAGCATAGGTTATCAGTTTTCAAAAAGAAGGTTACAGACTATAAAGAAATACTCGAAATTGTTGTGCAATCATTTGAGGAATAATAAACATTATATTCAAACTACGACCATATGCTCAAGAAAACCATGACGATGGAAGTGACTACTACATTTTCCTGAGACACCATATTTCTTGGAGCATTTGATGAAATTTGAAGTAGAAGTTGTAAACCTTTAAAGGTGTCTCTCAAACTGACTTGCTGACAGAGCTACAGTTGATTTATTGGTTTTCAGAGACTATTATTGAATGTCTAAAATTTCAAACTTAACACCCATTGTTGTTACCAACTTTAAAATCTTTACTTCTCATCGATATCTATGACTTAAAAAAAAAATGGTTTTGAAGAAAACATATGGTTTAGCTTTAAGGAAAACCTACCTAGAGTAATTAATTTGTGAATTGAGCCAAAATGTATGATATATTTTTGAAGGCCACGTAATATATGGAGGCACATTTGAAGATGTAGACATAACCAATGATTATTTATCTTCCTCATTCTTTTGTGACTCGTTGATTGTTGAAGCGTGGGGTTAGCAAGAAATTTTTGAAGTTTAAATGGCTCATATTGACCCTTTGTTAGAGTTATTAAGAAATCTAATCATGTCTAATGTTGAAAACATTGTTAAAGTCAGAAAATACACTCTCACAAATATTCAAATCTCTCTACAATATGCACAAGACAAGATTGAATTTTTGCAGCTTGAATCTCAATTCCAACAAGAAGATTTACAGTAGTGGGGTCATCATTTTGAACCTGTTTCTATTTATAACATTGAAAGAGACTCCCATAAGAAACAAGACAATAATTTTGTGATTGATTCACATTCAATGCCCAATATAAGAGCATATTTGCACACAGAAGCAAACATCCAGCCTGCACTTCCCAAGCCCATCATCAAATCTTGGAAAGAGATTTTCCATAACAAGCACATAACAGGTCTTGGATATGACAAGGATTTGTCCTTTCATATTCCGGACTACTCCAAGCCCATAAAATTTTAGAGTGTGGGATTTCTTTATGAAATTTCATCTTCAACTGTTCCTGATCCTGCTCCTCTTCCACAACAGCAACAATTTTTTTTTTAAATGCCAACATTATGATCACATTGGCCATATGAAAGATCATTGTTTAGATCTTCACTTATGCAAGCACTGTGGTTAGCACACTCATTCTTCACACAGATGCTTTAGAAACAAGCCTCCTGCAAGAATAAAGATTCATCTTGGATGGATCGCTTCTTAGAAATGGGCATCAAAAGCCAAGAAGATGTTTAAGTCGCATGTCAGAACTTGTTCTAGAATATTGAACAATCTTGCAGTTGATTTTTCACCATCATCTCACCTTGTACCTGACAGGGGGGAAAATGGTGGTCATCTACAAGCTTTGAAGCCACATCAAGCGAGCTTGAGCCACAACCTGTCATTCCAGATTCAGAACTGTAGCCAGAGACACAACAGTTCAAGCGAGCCTAAGCCACAATTTGTCATTCCAGATTCAGATTTATATTCAGAGACACAGATGCCCATGAGAATTCCTTTGGTTGGTGGAAAACCTTATACCATATATGTGAGTTTGATATTATTCCTCTTCAAATAATTCACGACACTCCGTCTAGCAGAAGACTTCAGCTTCTTGCAAGTTTTGGTAGAGTTACAGGAAATGCATCAAGCATTCCAGAGTTGGTGGTTAGCCTTAAACCATCGCAGGTTGTAGACCTCCCTTCTTCTAGGTTGAAGGTCTCCCTCTTCAAAATATGAGGAACACTTCCTCTAGCGGAATCCATCAGCTTCTTACCAGATTTTGAAGAGTTCCAAGAACTGCACTAAGCGTTCCAGTGTTGGTGGTCATCCTTAAACCACCTCTTTATGCCAACATTTTAGAGAGTTGATTCAGCCTAAGTTCTGCCATCCATACTTTGCATATTGGTATTACAACTATCTTCTTGGACTCACACATACCCCTTCAGATTAAGGGGGGGAATTTTGGACACCTAATCCTTAACGGGTAGGTGTGGAAGCCAAATGGACAAAAGGAGTCCAAGTGACCTTGAAATGTGGAATCCAAGATTCACATCATTGCATTATAAATGTACATATATGGTGAATAATAATATAACTCACTCTTATATTTCTCCTTGTGCGTTTACTTTCTTGTTTACCATGCGCGTATTTAACAAAATGGGCCAATATATCATCAAAAAAGACTATCACAAACTTATCTAGGTAAGGGAACAACACACTATTCATCAAACACGTGAAGGTGACTCAAGCATTGGTAAGACCAAAAGGAACAACCAAAAAATCATAGTGCCCATACCTTGTACGAAATGGAGTCTTCTAGATGTCTTATTCCTTGATGCACACCTGATGACATCCTAATATTAGATCAATCTTTGAAAATAATGTTGATCCCTTCAACTGATCAAACAAATAATCAATATGAGTCAATGGATACCTATTCTCAATAGTCACCTTTTTCAAATGCATGTAATTAATGCACAATGTGAGAGTACCATCCTTCTTCTTTACAAACAATGTTGGTTCTCCCCAAGGAGAAAAATTTAGCCTTATGTATCCCTTATCCAACATCTCTTTAAGCTACAACTTCAGCTCAACCAAATTAGGAGTGGTTATCCTTTATGGTATCTTAGATGTTGGTGTTTCTCCTGGCATAAACTCAATAGAGAAATAAACCTCTCCATGATGAGGAAGCTCTAGAATATGTATAAGAAACATATCCTGAAACTACTACAAGATCAAATACCTCAGAAAGACTTCATCATCCTCATTATCCTTGCATTTATCACTAGAAATTTTTACTACAAACAATAAACATCCTTTCCTTTAGTTGTGTTAGCTTGCATGGTTGTAACCATCCTGACTGATGTAGGATTCTTATTTCCCTACAAGATTCTATTTTTGTCATCGTCATCTAGGAAATTAATGGTCTTTTCGTAGAAATCTACCTTGGTCGTATGAATAAAAAATGCCCAAAGGAATGGTATATGAACCCAAAGGAAGAAAATTCAAATTTTTTATTGTAGGCATGCCAATAAGCTCAAATGCACATGATATCACTCAATGATGAACTCTTCTCTTGGTCCCTATATCCAACTTCACCAATCAAGATTCTACATGCACTTCCTTATTTAAACAACACTAATCTACCAAGTTATGAATAACATAACTTCTATAATTTGATCCTAGATCAATCAAAATAGAAACAACTCGATCTCAAAGCTTATCCATCTCGATAATGAATTCCTGGTGGTCTACATACCTATTATCAACTAATGCATAGATACAGGGAATGCTCTGACCTACACCCCTAATTTTGTGTGCCCCTTGAGCACTGTAGATCTACAGCCTGCCACCTTGATATAATGGACAATCCTTCTTGCGATGATCTCAACCATAAATCCAACATTTCAAAGGCTCCCTGCCACTTCCTTTATTCTACTAATCCATAGGATGATACTGCTATCATTTCTCAGCTGCATTACAATTCTTATGTGGGTCCACATTTTCCTTCTCACTTGCATCCCGATATCTTCCTCGATTATTGGGCCATTTTTCATTATTTTCTCACTGCCCTTCTAGTCACGCTTGAACTCGAGCTTGTGCTTTGACTACTCATAACAATGCTTCAACTTTCTAATAGTTTCCTCCAATAACTGATGCTCATCAAACTAAATATGGTCTCTAAATGATATTGGAAATCCATTGATGAACCTTTCGATATTTTCTTTCTCATCCTTGATATATGGCACATATCTTAGTAGTTATAGAAATATGGTCGTATATTCTTCATTTGACATGCATCCCATCCTGAGATCATAGAATTCCTTGGCATTTCCATCATAATACCTCTCAGACAGACACTTATTCCTTAAGATTCTTTCAATTTTTCCCAAATCAACTTCTCCTATCTGATGCCTCTGACATGCTTGACATCTTCCCACAAGATATTCACTTTTCATTTAAGACTAAAAGTAGTTATCTTGGCTTTCATATTCTCTGAGTAATTATGAAGCCTGAAAATTTTCCTCATTCCAAGCAACTATGCTTCTGCATCTTCTGACTTGGTCATCTCACCATAAAAAGTATGAGGCTTAGATTTCTTGAATTATTCTGGAATTTACCCTTTCTCACTCTTCCTATAGTGATGTTAGTGACAATGACGATGATGTCTCCCAGAAGTAAATCTAGACTAAAATCCATGTGTACTATGCCTCATTTAAAGTGTATCCAAGAGTGTGCCACTCTTTATTGTATCATCCTTATCCATCCTGTACCTTTTCTTAGACTTGCTTCAATCTACACCATTAGCCTTTTCTTTATGTCTGTCCCCATGACTAATCCTAAGTTGTCCCTACTACAAATATAAAATTATTTGAAGAATAATTGCATTGACCTCAACATGATTTTTTTGAGCTTTCACAAGCCTTTTCTATGCATCAGTATGTGTCTCATTATTAGCTTTACAACTTGTGATCTCTCACTTCATAATTCTTAATATATATGCTAGATTAGGAGAGTTTCCCCTCCCTATTACTCAAGTCAGTTCTCCCATCTCGCTAATTTCTCTTATGGTGTATATGGGGAGTCATGTGAACTATAATCCACCATTCTTCTCTTCATCTCTTTACCTTCCATTTTTATGCAATATGCCATTGTTAGCTAAAAAATCATAATAAAAAAAATTACCTCAATTTACTTCTAGTATGGTTATTGCATCTGCATAGGTCAACTAATATTAGAGAGATACATAACAATATAAAAAAAATATCATTCCATGCCATAGTAACAATAAATTAACTATCATACATGCAACCAAAATAACAATAACTGGTATGCATAATTATCTGACATGCATATGACCGCAATAGTGGTAAATTAACTAATGATACGTGCATGTAAAACATATAGATATGTGAAATAACCATATAGATCTGCACAACATTTTTCATTTACCACGAGGTCTAGTGTTGTGAGCCTTCTTTGATACCACTTTGTAACATCCCACCCCAAATTTAACCACTTTTGCAATATCACCAGGGTAAACATGAGATGAGAGTTACTATGCATGACCCAACATCCAAGATCTAGTTATCGAAGTGGGTTCCAGTATTCCAAAACTTAATACAACACCTAGAGACACCTGATCACCTAGATGTCAAACAATTACCACTAGTGACCTTTTCTCTAAGTTGGAACCACTTTAAACCATGCTTTACAACCCATCCACATGCATAACTCAACCTCCATTTGAATATGCCTGAAAATTCCCTAAACTAAGAGTGCATCCATGAAACCTGTTCCATATTTTTAGGGATCATCTAAAGGACAACTACCCAGAACTTTCTAGAACCCTATGCATGATAATTACAAGTCTGCATACTCTATTCTTAGGCTTAAATATTTCCCAAGTTTTCCAAACATATATGAATTATTTATGCAAACATTTGGTAAACATGGTACATGTGGGTCGTGAATGCATAATTGTTCATTTTTCCATTAGATTCATTATATTTTCATCAAGAAGGGTTACTGCCCTCTTAAGCTAGCTTGTTAGGATATTCTGACACATAGGAAATAGTTAAGAATAACTTAGTCTAGTGTAGAGTTAGGTAAAGTGTGTTTCTTTGCCATGTACATTTGTAACTAATAATCTGACGGTCATGATTTGTAGTGATCTGACGGTTATCTCTCACCTCGGTATTAATGACACTTGATCTATGGCTTAACACCCGATTGGTCCATGATCTCTATTTAAAGAGCATGGAGGGTCATTTGTCCTGTAACTGTTTATGAGAGAAACATATGTAACTTTTCTTTTTATATTAATAAATTTCCTAAAGTGGCTGCGTTGGCTCAAGCTGTGGACTATTTCCCTCTTTGAGGGTTTTAACCACGTGATTATACTAGTGTACTAATTTGTGATCTGGTTGTGAGCGGTCACCTTTGGTTCTTTCTCTATAGAACTTACCCTATAAATTTCTACATGGTATCAAAGCTGTTTTGAGAGCCGCATCCATTTTTGATCAAAATCCGAAGCTGGCTTGACTGCATGCGAATTTATTTTTGTAGATCTACTATTTCTCAACATTTTTGGGCTTGGAGAAGTGCTCTGTTGTGTCCGAAGCATCTGTTATAGTGAGGAATGCCTTTCGTTTCATGCGAAAAGGTTTCCGACTGCCCAAGTTATGACAGTTTAGATCTGGAGGTATAAAGCATTTGTTTTGTAGTTATATTTGTTAATAGTTCTGCTTATTTCGGTTCCCTCTGTTTATTTTCGGTTTTAGGTTTTATTTATTTGCCATATCTATAACTTCTTCTCTGTGTATGCTCTTTGCTCTACGCTGTGTGTGATTTCGGAAAATCAAAAACAGGAAAAGGGATTTTTTTTGCTATGTATGCTCTTTCCCCATGTCTTTGTGCGATCTCGGGAAATCAGAAATAGTGAAAAAATTGATAGTTGCTGGTAAGGCTAATCGAAATCTAACATTCTGCCATAAGGGTTGCATTTTGTTTTTTTTGTTTGGTTTTTGTGTTTTTTTGTGAAGGGAAAGACACACACACCGAATAGAGGTCTTGGGTTCAAATCTCCTTCTCAAGCTTCTTTTGTAAAAAAAAATTGTTAAAAGGGGCGGAATTTTTTTTTTTAAGTCACACTTCATCCTGTTCCCGTAACTATTCAGCATCTTTAACTCATTTTTTCAAAAAGGTATAACGTCTTCATCCGGAAGACATTTTTCGAGCCGTTTTTTTTTTAAACGACCTAATTTTTCGAGATCTTTACATTGGAGAAGTTAGTTTCAGCTTTTCTCGGCTTCAATTTTTTTTTTTTTTTAAATGGAAATTGGATGCCTGATTATTCTTAACCGCACCAATTATTTCTAATGGCTACCTCACATGGTAGATATACTTATAAGTAAAGGGCTTTATAGAATAGCCACAAGTCAAGAAACTAAACCTTCCAATGATGATAAAGTTCCTAAATGGGAAAATAAACAAGATCAAGCACGAGGGTTGATAGGAATGTCCATTGCTCAAGATCTTCGATTTCACATCCTTGACATTGAAACCCCTGATAAAGCCCTGGAAAAGCTAAATATTGTTTTTGGCATTCAAAATCAAATCAGGGCCCACCAACTTGAAAATGAGTTGCTTACTTTGGACCCCAACAATTTCTCCTCTATTGAAGATTTTTTGTCCAAATTCAAGACCCTTAGACTTCTTTTAGAAGGGTGTAAGGTCAAAAAGGAAGATGGTAGCCTCATCTATTGCATTCTTGCTAAGCTTGGCCCTGCATACTCTGTATTTGTTTCCACCTTCCATTCCACTAGAGAAGCCATCATCTCTTCAAGAACCACCTACAAAAATCCCTCTTTTGATTACTTTTGTGATTCTTTGATACGAGAACAAGAAAAACTCTTACACCTTGGTCTTATCACTTCTGGAAACGCTTCTAAGAAAGCCTTAGTAGCCCAACAACAATCATATCAAAAGAATCCCAAGAAGCAATATCCTAAAAAGTATGGTCCTAAACCAAAAAAGGGTCCTAAGCAATTTCAGCCGCAAATTGAAAAATCAAATCACCAAAATGATAAGGCATATAAAAACAAAGGGAATAAGACCGATAGGCATTGCAATTTTTGTAATCATGATGTCCATATAGAGTCCAAATGTTTTAAGAATATGGAAGCCTTAGAAGCAGCAATGAAGAAGCACAACATCAATTTGGAGCACTCTTCACCTTCATCTTCAGGAATGGCACTTTCTGCTTGTGGTTGTCAAGCATCAAGATCTGGTTATGCATTAAATGTATCTTCCTCTTCTCATTCTCATGAGTGGCTCATTGATTTTGGAGCTTCTTATCACATGGCCAAAAATAAAGCCATGTTTTCTTCCTTAAATGATTGTAACACCAAACATATTTATGTTGGTGATGATAGATCTCTTAGTGTTGTAGGATCTGGAACCATTCATCTCGATAATGGTCAGTTTAATGATGTACTATGTGTTCCTACCTTGTCATGCAACTTTCTCTCTGTTTATCAGATAACTCATTCAGGTGAAGGGAAAATAGTAGAATTCTCACCTCATGATGTTGTAATCAAGGACCTCAAAGATCCTAAACATATTTTAGCTATTGGCATTGCCGATGGTTCCACAAGGCTGTATAAGTTTGACAACTTTGGGTCATCATCTCTTCCCTCTATTTTTGTTGCTCATAATGATGATGTGAGCAAACTTTGGCATGAGCGATTTGGTCACTTAAACTATTGCTCTCTTCAAACTCTATGTAAGGAAAATATGGTGACGGGCCTTCCTATGGTATCTTGCCGAGATGGTGTTTGCTCTGGATGTGTACTCGGAAAACATCATCGGGATAGTTTTGACAAACGTGCCTCTTGGCACGCTTTAGCCCCTTTGCAGCTTGTGCACAGTGATTTATGTGGTCCACTTCCTGTTGTTTCTTTCTCTGGTTGCAAGTACTTCTTAACTTTCATTGATGATTTTTCTAGACGCACTTGGGTATACTTCTTAAAACTCAAGAGTGAAGTTTTTAACATGTTCTTGGCCTTTAAGGCCTTTGTTGAGAAACAATATGGACATCAAATTCTTAAGTTAAGATCAGAAAATGGAGGAGAATATGTTAACAAAAAATTTATCAACTTCTGCACTGAGCATGGCATTCAATTGCAACATACTATTCCATATACTCCACAAAAAAATGGTGTAGCTGAAAGGAATAATCGCACCTTAAAATAAATGGCTAATTGTATGCTTCAATCTAAAGGACTTGGCCTCAATTTTTGGGCAAAACACATTAACTATGCAAATTACATAGTAAATTTCACTCCTACTAAGGTTTTAAAGAATATAACTCCAGAAGAAGCTTGGAGCGCAATCAAACCAGATGTAAGTCACTTTCATGTTTTTGGAAGTGATGCTTGGGCCCATATTTCAGATGCGAAACATAAAGCCTTAGAACCTAAGAGTGAAAAATGCATTTTTTTTGTATATTCTGAAGATGTCAAAAGATATATACTTCTTCAACCAAAATCCAAAAATATAATCATTAGAAGAGATGTAAAATTTGATGAAAATATATTAGCCTGCAAGCCTAGATCGGTGGGTGTGCCACCTTTGGCTTGCGAGCCTGATTCAACATATGTGCCACCTCTCTCTCTCTCTTCTATTTTTAATAGAATTCCTTCTAGCTTAGATGATGACAACGAGGATGAAAATCCTCCTCCATCTCTTGAAATTGTTCCTTTTAATCCACCGCTTCCAAGATGGGTCCGCTCCACTCGGGATGCAGCAGGTTCTCTTGCAGGTGACCCTACCGATCGACGACATACACGTTCTCAGTTCGAAAGAGCCTCTTCCTTATTGGCTCAAGTTCTAGAAAAACTTGATCCAAAAACCTCTGAAGAAGCCTCCGGTCATCTAGAATGGGATGAAGCTATGAATGAAGAGTATTGTTCCTTATTGGCAAATGATACTTAGGATCTTGTTCCTCTTCTAAAAGGAAGAAAGATTGTTAGATGCATATGGGTTTACAAAACCAAGTTTGGACCAGATGGAAAAGTGGATAGACATAAATCTCATCTTGTTGCTAAAGGATTTTCACAATTTGAAGGCATTGACTATACTGAAACCTTCTCCCCTGTTGCCAAAATGAATTCTATCCACCTTGTTCTTTCCCTTTTTGTCTCCTTTAAATGGGACGTCCATTAGATGGATGTTAAATCTGCCTTCTTACATGGATATTTACATGAAGAAATCTACATGGAGCAACCCCTTGGCTTTATCCAAAATGACTCTAGCCTTGTTTTTCACCTTAGGAAGTCTCTATATGGTCTCAAACAAGCTCCTTGGGCTTGGTATGCCAAAATGGATAGATTTCTTTTAGATAATGGCTTTTCTAGGTGTCATTCTGACAACACTGTCTACACCAAGAAAATGGGTAAGTCCTTCAGCATCCTTGTTCTTTATGTTGATGATCTTATCCTTACTGGTAGTGATCCAAACCATATAAACCATGTGAAGTCTAGCCTCAAAAAGAAGTTTGAAATGACAGACTTAGGACACTTGCATTATTTCCTTGGTCTTCAAATCTTGCAATCCAAGGAAGGCATTGCCCTCTCTCAGTCCAAGTATGCTTGTGATATTCTACACCACTTCACATGGAAGACTGTAAGCCAACCCCTTCTCCCTTTCAGTCTGGAGTCAAGCTTTCAGTCACTTGTACTACTCCTGAAGTTGATTCTGCCTTATATCGTCAACTTGTTGGTAAAATTCTGTATCTAATCCATACCCGTCCTGACCTTTCCTTTGCCGTTGGTATTGTCGCTCGGTTTATGCACCAACCTCATGAAATTCACTGGAAAACAGCTAAAAGAATACTTCGATATATTTAAGGTACAATTCAGTTCGGGGTTCATTATAGTGCAGGAGCATCTCCATTGTTGATTGGTTTCACTTATTCTGATTGGGCTGGTGACCCTAATGATTTAAATTCTACTGTAGGATATGTGTTCACTCTTGGTTCAGGACCTATTACATGGTCTTGTAAGAAACAAAGTGCCATCTCTCTTTCTTCAGCAGAAGAAAAGTATCGTGGTGCAGTTGAAGCCAGCAAGGAAGCCATGTGGCTTCGTCAGATCCTGTCTGAATTTGGTCTCCATAAGTAGCATCCAACTACAATTTGGTGTGATAATCAGAGTGCCATTCAACTATGTAAAGATTGAGTTCAACATCAGTGTATGAAACAAATTGAACTCCACATACACTTCATCATAAAGCTCATTCATGACCGTGTTCTTGAAGTGCAGTACTGTACAACCAATGATCAAGTAACTGATATCTTTACAAAGGATCTCATAGAAGCGAAGTTTACCAAACTTTGATCCATGCTTGGAGTTCAGGAAAGTTGTCATTAAGGGGGGATAGGCTCTAATGCCTCCTTCCTTCTCCTATTGTGTCACTTTTGTAAATCCTTCAATCCTATCCCAATTTGTTCTTAAGGGGGGATGTTAGGATATTTTGACACATAGGAAATAGGCTCCTTTTGTGTCACCTTTGTAAATCCTTCAATAATATCCCAAGTTGTTCTTAAGGGGGGATGTTAGGATATTCTGACACATAGGAAATAGTTAAGAATAACTTAGTCTAATGTAGAGTTAGGTAAAGTGTGTTTCTTTACCATGTACATTTGTAACTTATAATCCGACAGTTACCTCTCACCTCGGTATTAATGACACTTGATTCGTGGCTTAACACCTAATTGGTCCATGATCTCTATTTAAAGAGCATGGAGGGTCATTTGTCCTGTAACCTTTTATGAGAGAAACATATGTAACTTTTCTTTTTATATTAAGAAATTTCCTGAAGTGGCCATGTTGGCTCAAGTCATGGACTGTTTCCCTCTTTGAGGGTTTTAACCACATGATTATACTAGTGTACTGATTTGTGATCTCGTTTTGAGAGGTGACCTTTGGTTCTTGATCTACAAAACTTACCCTGTAAATTCCCACATAGCTACAACAAACACTTATTATCTCATGCATTCGTATAATTATTCAATAGATCATCAAATCATTTACAAGATTAGTAACAAGATAATATCATATCATAAGAGGAGTATGACTCCATTATAAAAAAAATGCATGGGATGTTGTCCCAAAACCAGAGGGGAAGTCTGTTGTAGGATCCAAGTGGATCTATAAGGTGAAGTAGGCAGCAGATGGGTGTGTGGAGAAACACAAGGCCATATCTGTGGCTAGAGAGTTCTCTCAAATGGAGGGTATTTATTACGATGGAAATTTTGCACCAAGGTACTCATCAATCAGATCCATCACTTCACTTTTAGCGCATATGGGATGGAAGATACATCAAATGAATGTAAAGACAACCTTCCTCAATGGGGTAAATGAGGAAGAGGTTTACATTGAGCAACCAGAAGGTTTTTAGACATTCGACAAAGAGTCACATGTGTGCAAAATCAAGAGATAATTGTATGGGTTGAAGCAAGCACCTCATGCTTGGCACACCAGGATCGATAGCTACTTCACCCGGTTGGGCTTCACCAAGATTAAATTATATGCGAACCTTTACCATATTTTGGTAGAAGGTAAAATTTTGATAATTGTACTTTATGTCGATGATTCAATGACACGTGATGAAAAACTCATCAAGTATTGCAAAGAGGATCTTACAAGAAAATTTGAGATGAAGGACATGGGGATCTTGCACTATTTCCTAGGACTGGAAATATGGCAAAGAGATGGGGAGATATTTGTATCTCACATAAAGTATGCCAACGAGATTCTTAGGAATTTCCACATGGAGGGAAACAAACCCATGCAGACTCCTCTAACAGGAAACTGGAGGAAGGAGGATGCTACTTCATGAGAAGTATTAGATGTTATTGTCTACAAGCAGCTTGTTGGTTCACTCATGTATTTTGTGAACACATGACCAAACATATGATATGCATTTAACTAGCTTAGTTAAGCTATGGTTAAGCCTACCAAGCTCTTTTGAAAGGAAGAAAAGTATGTGTTGAGATACCTCAAATCCACTAGAAAGTATGAGCTATGGTACACAAATGAATAGAGGGAGTGAAGCTTCAAGGCTTCACAGATGTTGATTGGGCAGGGAGTCCATCTGACAAGAAGAGAAGATCAGGGGGCATCTTCAACATAGGATCAAGAATAGTTTTGTGGTACAACAAGAAACATAGATCAGTTGCATTCAGTTCAGTCGAGGTAGAGTACACGGCAGCCAGTCAAGTAGCATTTGAGGCCATTTGGATGATGAAGATACTTGTTGGTTTTTTTGGTGGAAATATGGATCTCAAAGTGATTTATTGTGATAACCAGAGTTGCATAAAACTCTTGGTTAATACAATTTTTCATTACAGGTCCAAGCATATTGATATCTGGTATCACCATCTCAGAGATTGTGTGCATAGGTGGATTATGTCATTAGAGCGCATTCCCATGGAGGAGCAGGATGTAGACATCTTGACGAAGGCATTGTCAAGAATACAATTCGAGTTCCACAGAGATAGGATCAGGGTAGCAGACAATCCATTTCTTATTAAGAGGGAGTGTTGTAATGGAAACAAGAAATGACTTCTAATTTAATTTTCCCTTAATTAAATTAGAAATAAATTGTAATTCCACATCTTATGACATCTTGTACAAGTAAACTGAGTTAGTAAGACTTAATTAGCTCAGCCCATTCCAGTTGAGGGTCAAAATGGAGGCATGTAGAGTTCTCCCTAAGTTTAAGGGGGTCTAGTTACAATTTATTTTGATTTCTAATTAGTTAACTCAATTAATTGAGTTAAAATCAGTTTAACTAGTTCTAATTAAGAGATGAGCTAGTGATAGGTCCAGTGAATTAAATCTTATTTAATTCACATGCAGTGATCAATTAGATAACTGATAATTTTCTATATATAGTTGTTACATTTTATTCTAAAGAAGGCCCAATTGAGATTGGAGTTAAAGGGAAGAGAGCTATTAGTTGTATAATTAGAAAGTGATCAATGAGATAACTGATAATTCTATATATATAGTTGTTGCATGTTAGTTCTAAGGAAGGACTAGCTAAGATTAGAGTTAAAGGGAAGAGAGCTATCAGTTGTATAATTAGAAAATTTTACAAGTCATGCACGAGATCATTAGGACACGTTACAAGAATTACACAATCGATTCTTGGGAATTTCCTAATTAATAGGGCCACAATTCCTCCAAGAATCCGTAGGCAAGGATGAGCAATCAAGTGGTTAAGTTTTGGACCATTATTATTGGGATCAGGGTGAGACAGTTAGAGATAGTGCAGATCAGGGTGAGGGGTGAGGGTGAGGCAGTCACAGAGAGTCATAAATTTTTTGTTGTGTGATTGATATTCTTTCTCTTTCTTGTTCATGTGATTGTGCGATTGAGTTTGGTTTCCTCAATTTGTAGAAGTGATTCAGTATTAATTTGGTTTCCTCAATTTGTAGAATTGATTCAGTATTTTGTTTTAGAATATTACAATATCAGTTGAATCTATTTAGATATTTGTACTTATGGACCTCAAATATAAATAATTTATTTAATAAAAATTCATCTGGGTGAGGGGAAATCATATGTTTTTCCCAATATTGATTACCACCCCCACCCATTAAAAAGTGACCATGGGTGGAGGGAAATACTAATTAAAATGTAATATTATTACATTTTACTCAATATTTCCCCACCCCTTCTAATTTTATAGTTTATTTTATTTAATTTCAAACTTTAAATATAAAGAAAATTTACTATAAGAAGTGGACGAGAAAAATGTAATAATTACATTTTTCCTAATATTTCCCCCACCTCCAAAAAATTGTCCAATATGGACATATCAATAAAAAAATTTTACCTTTACAGACTACATGGATTCAAATCCATCATTTTCTAGAGCTAATTATGTATCTAAATATAACATCAAACTAAGATGGATCTAGGCTCATTTTATAGAGCTAATTATGTATCAAAATATAATATCAAACTAAGACGCATCTAGGCTAGTTTAATTTCAACATGAAATAGGTTATATTCGACAATAATACCATGGGTAAATACCATGGATTCTTAAAACCATGATTGAATACAATGGGTATTTTTTTATTTTTATATATCGCTCATAGTAAAAATTATTATTTTTTTCAATAATCTCGATTACTTTATCATACTATATAATGTCTGATGTAAAAAAAGGTAAAAATTGAACTATTTTATTTACGGAAAACATCAATTTTATTTAGTATTGGGTTGTAGAGTGCCTGTAGACTCAATAGCTTTATATATTTATAAACATTTATAATAGAAATTTAATACTTCAATAAATTATAAGTTATTATTTATTTATTTTCAATAACTTTAAGCAGAATTGTATATATATACATCTATAGGCTACACACTTTTATATATATATATATATATATATATATATATATATATATATATATATATATATATATATATATATATATATATATATATATATATATATATTAATTTTTTTTAATTTATATGTCTCTAATGTATAGGTTGTAAATTTATATATTTATAAACAATTATAATTGAAGTTTAATACTACAATAAATTATATGTTATTATTATTATTATTTTTTAATATATATATATATATATATATATATATATATATATGGTGACAAACACTAATATGTCATGGGTTGTAGAGCACCTTATTAATGTACCTATATATTTATAAACAATTATAATAGAATTTTAATACTTCAATAAATTATAAGTTATTATTTATTTTTTTAAGTAACTTTAACCACAATTGCATATACATCACACACAAATATATATATATATATATATATATATATATATATATATATATATATATATAATTTTTTATGTCTTTCATGTATGGGTTGTAGAGCAATAAATTTATATATTTATAAACAATTATAATAGAAGTTTAATACTTCAATAAACTATACATTATTATTTATTTATTTTAATAACTTTAAGCACAATTGCACACACACACACACACACACACACACACACACACACATATAAAAGGGTACACACACTAATATATATATTAATTTTTTAAATTTTTTATGTCTCTCATGCATGGGTTGTAGAGCACCTCTCGACTCAATAAATTTATAATTTTATAAACAATTATAGTAAAAGTTTAATACTTCAATAAATTATATGTTATTATTTATTTATTTTAATAGCTTTAAGCAGAATTGTATATACATCTATTAGTAACATAATTAACATATATATATATATATATATATATATAATATATATATATATATATATATATATATATATATATATATATATATATATATATTAGGTGACACACACAAATATATATATTAATTTTTTTTTTAGTTTTTTATAATTTATATATATATATATATATATATTAGGTGACACACACAAATATATATATTAATTTTTTTAGTTTTTTATGTCTCTCATGTATGGGCTGTAGAGAGCCTCTCAAATCAATAAATTTATATATTTATAAATAATTATAATAGAAGCTTAATACTTCAATAAATTATAAGGTATTATTATTATTTTTTAATAACTTTAAGCACAATTGCATATACATATATTAGGCAACACACAAAATATAATATATATATATATATATATATATATATATATATATATATATATATATATATATATTATTACTAGGTTGTAGATCACCTCTAGATTCAATAAACTTATATATTTATAATCAATTATAATAGAAGTGTAATACTTCAATAAATTATTATACTTCATTCTATACAGTCAATTTTTTCTATATACTTTGAACATTGTCATAAATACAAATACGTTTTACAAGGTGAGACTTTTTTTTTCTTAGTGGTTTTTGTATTTTTATTTTGTTTTTGTTAATAGATTCTATCAATTTTTTCTAACTTCAAATCTTGTTTTCCTTCGGTTTCTCTATGATATTTCATGGTCAAATTTTAATTTGATTAGAGCTATGAATTTTTCATATCCAGGGTTTCGGGGTTCAACTTGGCACTTTTTAAAGGTTTTTATTTGCTCCAATGTTATTGCTAGCTTTGTTAAACATTTATTCTAGGACTATGTGATGCATTTTTGTTTTATCCATTCACTGTTACATTAGCAATTGGCTTTATAAATCCCCTCTAAGTATCTTCCCTTAGCCACTAACGTTTTTGTTTTGTTTTTTTTTTTTAAGTTACAGAGATGGCGAAGTTGGTGAGCAAGATAGTTTTGGCCTCTATTGTATGGATTTCCATCATGCTCTTGCTCATGAGACAATCAAGTGCTCACCAAGGACATTGTTTCACAGTGCCTGATTGCACATCGTGCCCAGTTTATTATCATACATATGATAATGGAAATTGTTGCCTCATCATTCTGCCATGGCATTTAAAAATATACATTTATATGTTTCTCGACGTATTGAATATTTAAATAAATATTTGTTATATGTCGCTAGACATGCTTAGTATTTAGAAATATTATGTTAGTTTTTATTTTATGATGATGGAACACCGACATCTAAATATATATATTTATACTTAAATGAATATTTTTTCTACGTCCATGGATGTACTTAGTATTTATAAATATTATTCTTCTTCATCATTTGTGTTAGCCATCATTATTTTTACCTGTTATTCATGACTAGTTTCCTTAGCTGATTTTTCTAGAAGCTGATCTCCAAACTGTAAATTTTTTCATATAGAAAACACCCCAAAACAATTTTTGTCCTCCTACCCCTTCTGCCTATGATGAGACAAAACCCCAGTTGTCAAGTCCTATATGGTTTCAGAAAAAAACCCTGTCCATAGTTGTCATAGCTGAAAGTTATCTGCTGTCATCTACCCTTGTTTCTCATGCCATTCACGATCAAAATATTGACAAAGTGTCTGCAACCCTATCCCTGGTCATCTTGTCATTTGAAAATCTGGTCATGCCTAAGAAAACACTCAGAATCGGTCAAAATTATCCCTAAGTTAAATAGTGGTGTTTAGGGAGTTTTTCCTTGGCTAAGACATCCTAAGCCAAAAGCCCTTGTCTAGTACCAGTCGGCCTTGAATTAGTTCCTATTCTACAGAACAAGTTTGATCCATTCATAGGTCACACACCACTAAGAATTCATTCTGTCTCATTTCAGAAAAAAGTTCAACAAATATCCAAATAAGAAGAAGATAAGCCTGTTCACTATCTAAAAGGAATATACTTAGATCGGGAAAAATCTCCATAAGACACCAAAGGAGCTCTCCAAGGTTCAAAGTCATATATTTTACATATCTACAGGGGTGTAATTGAATGATAAATAGTATGCAAATAAGAGCAAAGGGACAAGTCAAAATAGGTCTCCCATGTTGAAGAGATTTGCCATCAGTAAAAAAAATGGAGTGCAGTGAGTGAAGGACAACTGATAGGTATGGTTTGAAATCCAAAAATTCTTGAAGAATAGAAAGCACCCTCCAAGTCACATGAAATACAAAAGAATGAATGATGTTGATCAGTAATGTTCCAGTATCTCCTCCAAAAGAAGTGTTGCATAAGTTTTCCAAAGGACATCATCAGTAGGGCTTAAGAAGACAATTGCTTCTTATATTACCTTGAGCTTGGAAGGTGACATTAGTCAAAGACAATTTCAAGGTACCCCTGAAAACACAGTCAAGGAAGAGTTGGCTCAATGATGTCCAAACAGAAAATACTATCCTTGTACCAATCACTTTGTTCAAAACCCTAAAACCTCACAGTGATATGGTGCCAAGCAGAGACATATATTGCAGAGAAATGACACAAGGTTGAAAGAGATGAGGTGTCATGACTGTGATAACCTCCTCCAATAAAGAGTAGATGGTTAGCAGCAAAATAATAGAACCTCCTTCATTTAAAATTAGAGGGTTAAGAAGACATGTTGTGGCCTCCTTCACAGAAAAGCAGAGGGCCAACATGTTCTTAAGTGACTTCAGAAACTAGTATAAGCCACCTCCTCCAAAGATGAACAGTAGGTGCATCAACAGAGTTTCAAATTGTGTTTGAGTAAATTTTTCTGTTTGAAAGAAAGGGTTGAAAATCAGTGGTGAGTCAATGAGAGTTCATAGGTCGAAAAACCTATTTCATATCACAAGAAAAAAGATAGCATGCTGGTGTTAAAGGGCTCTGATCTTTCATTTATGACAACCTCTTTCAAAGGATAAATCACAGGTTACAATTTTGATTAAACAAGCCTCTTATGAATGGTGAAATTGATAGACCAAAGCTTGGGTTCTAGTCTTGTCTGCAGAATGGTATAAGGAAGCATTCACACAAGTATATGTGAAAGGCACATTTTTGTTTTTGTAAATCCCCTATGGTTTATAAAAATACTTCATCCAAGTGATGAATGAAGGAAGAGCGCCAAAATATGTTTCCAGCACAGTCAAAGGATGGAGGGAATATTCTAAAAATGGGTGAATCTTTCACTATTTACAGGATTTCTTTCACAAAAGAACAAAAGATCAACTCTCTAAATGTTTGCACCATGACACAGCTCATCCAAAGGGTTAAAAGGTGTGATGAAGCCCTATTTCACTCACAATCAAAAGGCTCCTCCATTAAATGATAAGAGACAGAGTTTTGGGAGACCCAGGCAGTTTGTGAAACATAGGCCTCCTTCACAAATAAGTAGAGGGCCCACCATTGTTTGAGGATATTCAAAATGACAAACAGAAGATCAATCTGATAAGACCTCCTTAAAATCACCAACAAGAAGGTTGCATTATGGTTTTAAAGAAGTTGCAATAGTGGTGTGTATGTGATTTTACTTCAGGTGATGAAGACAAGGTCTTAGTTCTCAGCAAGCCTCCTACAAACTAAAGATAAGGCCTCATGATAGGCCTGAAGGGGCATTAAAAAGGGTTGTAATAGTATTTTTTGTGATGATTTTCCTCATTGACTAATCAAGGAAAAAACATAGCTACTCCTTAAAATGACCTATTCAAAGAACAGAGGGTCAAAGACACTTTGATTTAACTTCTTTCAAGAGCAGAAGGAGAAAATACTGGGAACCAGCTTTCATGGTTCAAAGGCCTCATTTCTTCATAAGCAATGAACACATAGTGTTTTCAAAAAATTCTGCAGTAAGGATGTTTTTATTTGGCCCCTTTCAGGTGATGTATTTTATCACTGTTTTCCCTTATTGAACTTGTAGAACAACAAAAATAGAGGATTTGCATTATGGTTATGAGAGGCTACAAAGTAGGTTTTGTGATAACTTACAGGGAAACTATTTAGGTTGAAAAGTGGCCTCCACTGGAATATTATGGAAAATATAGTTTAAAAAAGGAAAACAGTTAGAAAACCTTGACATAAACTCAAGTCACCTTTTCAAAACACAAAGTGCTAATGTTAAAAAGGTTTTCAAATTTTGAAAGATGAAAGAGGATTTTGTTTTTCTTTTGACAAAACCTTATGAGTATAAAAGGCACGAACCGAACGTTCATTAGCATCATGCCCAACCTCACCGAAGAAAGAAGCAGTTTATGAGTGATTTTGAAGAATTTTTGGGTTTAAGGTTATGCGCAACACACCTATGTACACGCACGGCGCGCCTATAGGCAGAGTCAGTGTATTTTTGTGAAGAGCGCGGTACACCTGTAGATGTGCGTAGCACGCCTGTGCCCGATGCCCAAGGCCGACCCCACAAGCCTATGCGCAGCGCGTTCTCCGTTCAACGCCCGCCCAACAACCAAGTTTTAACATTGTTTCCTGCCCATTGGACCAATACTCAAAAGGCATCTCAAAATCATTTTTCAAAGGTATTTCTTTTCTCCTAGCTAAGTTTGAGTTCGAGGGAGGATTGGATAATAGTGATTAAAAGAAGGATAATAGTGATTTTAAAGGGAAGAACCTAGCTGTTTTCAAGAAAGTCACCTTTGCCAAAAATCATAGAGAAAACACTGTTTACAAAACCAGTCCATTGTGAAAGTTTAAGATTGGTTTTTTAAATTGCATAAGAGAAGACAGAGTTTGTGTTAAATTTTTCTTACTCAATAACAAGAAAACTACTTTGTTTAGAGAAATAGTGATCATTAAAAAGAGACAATTTGTTCAAAGAGGAAAACACTGTGTTTTTTCAAAAGTATACTCTTTGCTTAGGAAAGACAGGGAGACTATTGTTTTGATAAAACAAACTGATCTTCATCCAAAAAGGATTGTTTTTCTCAACCTCTTAAAAAACAATGTTTTCTAAAAGGACAGTCAACAAGGAGGAAAGATTTGTTTTCAATTTGAAAGAGTTTTAGTGCTATGAAATAGTAAAGGATTTGTGCAGACTCCAAAAGAAAATAGAGTTTGTAAAGGTATTTCAGATCAGTTTAAAGAGGTGTCTTAACAGTAATTGCAAAGAGCACCATGTTTACTAAATTAAAGAGGAACAATGATTAGGGGATAGGGCTTTTGTCAAATTAAAAGAGGTCTTCTTGCTGTGGAAAGAAAAGGATCAAAACAGTGTGTCAAAAACAAAAGAGATTTTTCTCCAAAATCCACAAACAAGATCCTGTCAAAGACCTCTTTGCTCAAACACAATACTGAAGAGGTGAAATTTTTTTCATTCAACAAATACTTGTTTGCAAAACCTCAAAGAAAAACAGTGATTTGCAAGGAGGAAAAGGTGTGTTGGTTGAGAAAATTTTTCAGTAATCATTTGAACCAGTTTGCCTTGGTGAATCAGTGAAGAGTATCAGAAGTAGAAATGCCTCCAAAGAAGGACAGCAGGAGTGGGTATCAAAATAGGCATGAGCCTATTTCGACTCAGGAAGTGAATGAATCTCCATCAGTACTCTTTAATTTTCATGAAGTAGGGTACTTGGAATTTTGCCAAAAATTCCAAGAAGTGAAAAGTTACCTTCCTTTGACACATATGTTTGCTTTAAGGCCGTAAGGGAAGCATGTCCATATAGCAGGTCTGGATTTCAAACTCTCTCCTAGGGCTATCTCCAAAGCTACCAAGATCCCCTATATCGGAGAAAATTGGTTCAAGAAAACATACCTAGATCTGAATCATTTCAAACCCTTCCTAAAGCCAGACCATAGAGATGCTTGCCAAGCTATTTTCCCTTTTTCCCACTTGCTGACTAAATATGCCCCTCTCATGAGAGTCATCATGAAGTATTTCAGATGTGAAAGAAGGTTTTCCTGGATTTATTCCTATCACATCAGGCTTCTTATGCACTTCACAAGAACTCAAATGCTGAACCTACCTTTCTTCCTCTATAGAAGCATTGACAAGATGGCCTATACTATCCAAAATAATCCCTTCGCTCAACAACAAGCTTGTCTATTTCATCATTCCCTTATCAAGATCATCATCCTCCATCAACTTGAGAAAAAGGGATTTTCTTGGGACTCTTTCATTTCACATCCCGATTTTGCCACCACCTCTTCATCTCATGTGCCTTCCTCTCCATCCACTCATCATGTTTCTCCTTCTTCTAGTAAATCCACTCCTAAAAAACAAAAATCTCCTATGATTGAAAGTGAAGAAGAGAAGAGGCAAAATGGTAGTGAAGAAGGGCAAAGTGAGAAGAGGAAAACTAGTGATAATGAGGGACATAATGAAGAATCTGAACATGACAGTGAGCATGAACAGGATAATGGTGAGCATGAACAAATTGATGGCAAGAAAATCAGTCATGAAGAAGAACATGATGGCAGCCAACACAGCAGTGAGCATGATGGTGATGAGGGACAAAACAGTGAAGGTAAAGAGCACAACATCCATGAAGAAAGAAGGGGCAGAGATGAAAAAGGCAGCCCTCAAGAAAACATACAAAGTGGCAGCCAAAACAGTGATGATAAGGGTCATGACAGTCCTCAAAATGACACTTATGATGAGAAACAAGGCAGCCCTCAAGAAAGTAATGATGATGACAATCAAACACCACACAGTGAGCATTCCAAAGGGGGAAACATGGTGAAAAATGACCAAATCAGTGACCATGAGCATAGCAGTGATAGAGACAAACAGGGCAATATTCAAACAAGAGAAAACAGTGACAAAGATGATGATGGAAGCAGCAAGGTAAAAGACTAAGTTGAGCAAATACAAATAGATAAACCTCCTCCCTCTTCTCCTCCACACAGCCAAGAGCATGTGCTAGCTGCCTCTTCTAGGCAAGGGGCCATGACTCTTCCTTCAAAAGTGGCAAATCCCATAAACACTAGATCAGTAAAGAAAAAGACTACTCTAGCAGTGACTAGCAATGTCACAAGAGCGCTAAGAAGTAGAGGCAAACTGCCTAAAAAGAGCATTGTTGAATTGCCAAAGAAGAGAAAGACCAAGAAGACTACCCAAGGCAAGGGGAAAGAAAAAGAGGAGAGTAGTCATGAAAAGGAAAGGGAGTTTGACATCATCCAGATAGACAGTGATGATGGGGATAATGAAGCTAGAATTCTTGAAACTCTTTTGCGAAATAGAGAAGAACAAATTCATGACCTACAAGTTGATCTAGAGAGGTAAAAATACCTCATACATGTTCTACAGACACAAAAAAAACAAATGAGTGTTCAAATGGCATTTTATGAGGCCCGGGATTTCAAATACCAAAGGGAAGCCTCCAAAGCACAAGTCAAGCTTGAAGAGATTATAGGAGAATTCAATGATACTGAAGAAGAATAGCAGCCAATGAGAAAGAGGCCTAGGACTATGGGTCTCAAGAAAGCTTTGGAGAAAGAGAAGGAAGAAGAGGCTGCCCTTGTTCGATCTTATCCTCTTACTCAATTGCTCACCCAAGAAATAGAGAATGATAAAGAATCATGGCTTGAAAGGGCCAACAAGAATTTTGAGGATAATTTAGAGAAAGCTAACAGAGACTTGAGCCTACAAAAGAAAATGGCTGGGCACTACAAAAAGCTAAATCAATTTTCCCGAAAGAAATTGAAGGTTGCACAAGAAAAACTCAAAACTGCCCGAAAGGGGCGCCCAGTAGAAAAAGTGATGAAAGGCACATCAGGGCTTGAAATCTTGGCCTCAGCTTCTCTACATGCTTCTTAACCCATGAGGGGCTTGCTCACCAAAATTGAGCAAATTTTGATAAGATTTTGTTTTTTGTGTTTTTGGCCATAATTGCACATTTTTCAAGGTGCTGCCATGGGTGTTAGGAGCATCCTCAGCTCATGAAACTCATTTGGTTGGATGTAATAAATTTAGGGGCAGATACTCACAATTTTTCAGATCCAAAGGAGGTGTTTTGGTCCCCCAAAGAGGTGAGAAACAAATATTTTTTAACTTTCAGCCTCACATATCAGCAAAGGCTATTTTTTGGTTTTTTCCACTCAGTTCAGTTTTTGATATACTTACATTGATAATTTTTAGGAAAATAAAGTATTTTCAGAAACTAGAAATCTAGGGCTTTCCAAAAAGCCATCACGGGCCTCATTTAGACATCAGGAGGTCCTTCAAAAGTTTCCTACAAGACAGGGAATTTTCTGCTGCTACATTTCTGTATCATTTTGGTAAAAAATGCAGTTTTCTAAAGTGGCTTTTCCAAATGTGCGTCTAGCCTTTTTTGGCCATTTTCAGTTAGGAAAAGTCAATTTAATTTCCTTTTTTAGAATTTTAAGATATTTTTATAAATATTTTGTGCCTTGGGCTTTGCAAAGCCTCAAGGACAAAATCAGATATTTGTAATGAGCCAATGGGCTTGCTAGTTGCTCTAGGAGGTTTTCTTTCTCTTTGGCCTATATATTCCAAGATATTTCATTGTAAATGAGGCTGAAATTGATGTTATAGAGAAATACATGGTTATACAAGCTTGGAAGAAATACTTTTTCTCATGCAGTGGATAGTTTCTTGTGTGTTTTGAATGGTGAAAGAGGACTGTTGTAGGATTCCTTGACTTGGTAAAATGGTATAGTTTTCATTCTCTGTTATGTTTCCTTAGTTATCATACATATTTTTCATGTTTCTTGCTTGCTATATGATAGGAAAGAATAGACTTGAGACATGCCCATGGAGGAACCTCAAGTTTCCTGATTCATTACAGCTTCTATGTTTGTCTTCTTTTTTAGTTATGTCAAATGAATTCTTAAATGCTCTTTGATACCCTAAGAACTTGTTCTCAATTTCATTAATGGTTATTATGTATGCTATAGAGTATGATTCACGGTAAGCCATGTTTACTCCTAGTTAACCAAAAACCCATTACTGAAACTTTTCTCTGAATATTTGATTGTCCTAGTTGAACCAAAGAGGTCTTGTGTCGATCTTTCCCTTTTCCTATACTCTGCAATCTTAGTTCAAAGTTTCTGATAGCTCAAAATATGATGTCTAGGAGTTCTCTCTTTGTATATTGAGTTATTTGTTTGTCTTGTTTGTTTTTCCCCAAAGTCTAATGGCGATTTTCCTAAATTTAGAAGGTCCTATACCTCTATGTATCGTCTGAATGTTTAATTTTATGCATCTATCAGTTTGAAGTTTCATTTATCATGATTAATGGTTATGCCTTACCACATGGATGTCTGCTGTAAAACTATTTATGTTTAAAAGTCTTCGTCCTTCAAAAAACTTAGTGTCCATCCCATTTCACTCCACCTAAAGAATCCATTTTTACCTCGACCAAATCGGCCCTTCAATATACCTTGTCAACTATTTGAGGCTTTCTCGACCTTTTCGACCCCATAGCCCAGTTGATCTAACAATATTTTTATCTATTTAGTATTTGATTAGTTCCTCCCTCACAAAAACCTAAAAACAAACTAAAAACCTACTTAACAACTAGCCTAAAATAAAAAACATAAGAAGCAAACAAATCTACATCCCTTGCACAAATAGAGAGAGCCCTCTCTGAGTCCAGGAAGGCTAGGTCCTTGGGCTCCAAAGTTGGTTTGATGTTACCCTGTCACTTGGCTTGCCAATCTGCCAAATCACGGGACCCTAACATAATGGCGATCACAATGGGACTTTCTGAGTTAGTGACAAACTAAGTATACCTTAGGACTTTAGAATCCCTCAACCTAGAAGTATTATCAAAGAGTAAAATCTAGTTGTCTCACCATCCTAGAAAAATGATGACCCAACTATAGGACACTCTTACAAACCTTAGGGCTACATAAAAACTCAGAAAACCCCAAAACATCCTTAGATTGGTTTTTGTCAGTATTGGTGGTGGACCATACACATATACCTTCAAAACAACTAAAAATCCACCGGGCGACTCCACTAGCCTCTAGTAGGCCTTACTACTTTACTAAATTCTAGAATATTATCCGATTGATCCATCCCACCGCTCACTAACATAATGGCGATCACGGTGGGACCCTGAGTGATAAAAAAAATTAGACTTCCGTAAACCTTCAGAGCCCTTTGAGAATACTATCTTTTGGACTTATCCCACCACTCCCTAACATAATGGCGATCACGGTGGGACCCTGAGTGATAAACAAACTTAGATTCCCTAAACCTTTAGAGACCTTTGAGAATACTATCTTGTGGACTTATCCCACCGCTCCCTAACATAATGGCGATCACAGTGGGACCTTCTGAGTTAGTGACAAAATAAGTATACCTTAGGACATCATAATCCCTCAACCTAGAAGTATTATCAAAGAGTAGAATCTAGTTGTCTCGCCATCCTAGAAAAATTATGACTCAACTATAGGATACTCTTACAAACCTTAGGGCTACATAAAAACTTAGAAAACCCCAAAACATCCTTAGATTGGTGGTGGACCATACACATATACCTTCAAAACAACTAAACATCCACCTGGCGACTCCATTAGCCTCCAGTAGGCCTTACTACTTTACTAAATTCTAGAATACTATCCGATCGATCCATCCCACTGCTCACTAACATAATGGCGATCACAGTGGGACCCTGAGTGATAAACAAACTTAGACTTCCCTAAACCTTCAGAGACCTTTGAGAATACTATCTTGTGGACTTATCCCACCGCTCCCTAACATAATGGCGATCACGGTGGGACCTTCTGAGTTAGTGACAAACTAAGTATACCTTAGATCAGAATCCCTCAACCCAAAAGTATTATCCAAGAGTAGAATCTAGTTGTCTCACCATCCTAGAAAAATTATGACCCAGCTATAGGACACTCTTACAAACATTAGGGCTACATAAAAACTCAAAAAAACCCAAAAAAAAAACATCCCTAGATTGGATTTTCCCAGTTATTGGTGGTGGGCCATAAGTACATACCTATAAAAACAACAAAACATCCACCTGGGGACTCCACTAGCCTCCAGCAGGACTAATACTCCATAAAAACCAAAAAATTTCATAAATCATCCTTTCTGTTAACCTCATCTTTCCCAAAAACTCAAAGTTCATGATGCAGCCTCTGAAATCAGTGACAAACTAAGTATAACTTAGCAATTCAGAAAAATTCATCTAAACATAGGAAATCAACAGAATAAACTTGCAAATAGAACCATAGCTTTCCCAATTGTCTAGCAAACTATTGAAACTAAGTGTTAAGTCTTTCTTGCAAGTTTCCACATCAAAGTTTTCTAGAAAACGTTTTCCAAAAAACATCTTTGTCAGTATTGGTGGTGGACCATAAATCTCAATAAAATCCACCTGGCGACTCCACTAGCCTTCATTTTGTTTTGACCATCCTACACATTAGCGAAACCCCTAGAGAGGTCATCCGTCCAAAAACAATCACAACTATCACCCTCTCTAAACTTTGACTTTGAAATCTGGCTTCATGAAGAATTAATACCAGATCTCATCCAGACCCAAATCCCCCTATCATAGTTGATAACCCAGAAAATATTTAGTGGAAAAATTTTGAAACTGGTAACTTAGCTATCGATAGGACCATCCACAAAGCAAGCTCTGTACCTAAACATCTTAGATCCTTGCAAGATTCCCAGTTTGACTTGAGTTAAGCAAAAACCCTTTTGAGAAGCAAGTCGCAAAGTAAAATCAACCTTGACGATCTTGAGCCCTTAGATTTGCAACAAAGTCCTAGCAGAGAAGCCTCACCTACTACACCTCCTGATTTTCAGCTTCTCCACCACTTTGGCTCTTATCACCCCAAATCTGCTCAGAATTAGTCCACAAGTCCAAGTACCTCTGCCACACTCATTCAGAACACCACTGTGAAAATCACCTCATCTCATCCTACAAGTCCTCATACTGTAAATCTACCATCCCCTCCCATCATGGCCACTTGGTATGTGCCCTTAGTGTTACCACTGCCTTTTGTACCTTTGCAGAATGATTACCAATCCCGAATCCCACACACCAAAACTGAGGCTACTACTGCTCAACAGCATGTGGATAGAATCAGTGATGATTTTGACTATATGGAACTAGAAGATGAAACCATTAAGATGAGAATGTTCACCCAAAGCCTAGGCGGAGAACCCAAGAAATAAAATCTTAGCTCCTAACAGTATACATGACCTCCCATCACTCTACCAAACTTTCATAAACAGGTGGAAAATCAGGAAAAACCCCATCCAAATCCTTTCCGAATATAACAAACTTAAAAGGGATATTGGGGAAAGTGCTCGGGACTATTGCACTAGGTTCAACAGTATTTATAACGCCCTCCCACCTCACTTCAAACCTCCACTTGGCTCAGCATTAGCAAAATTTCCCGAAGGTTTTGATCCAGATATGACATACCAACTAAGAGACAAGGACCCCGCAACTTTAGAAGAAATGCAAAAGGTAGCTATTAGTGCAGAAGCCAACCTAGCTGAGAAGAGAGCTAGGATGAGATTAGAAAAGAAAGTCACATACCGAGATGAGTTCGCCCCTTCAGTTTCTTCCTCAGATCCTAGAATAGATATCCTGGTTAGATCCATGGAGAAAATGTGGGAAAGGATAAGTGAAAAAGCACCTCTTAGGGACAACCAGCCAAATCCTCAAAACAGGAACCAGAACCAAAACTTTAGAAGAGACCCGCCTCAAAACAAACCAAGGGAAAATGACCAATAGATCACGCCACCTTTCAATGAAAACCATGTTAATGAGGAAGAAAGAGATACAAAACCAATTGATGAAAAACACTTAAAATTGATAGGTTCTGATAGCGAGGGTGAGGTTTTTCTCACATAAGAAGAACAAGTTTTCTTCTCCCCAAATCAAAATGAAACAAATTATGAGGACCCCTAAGATCCTGATATAGGATTACAAAACGACATAATGGAAGTTCATAGGAAATACGATCTTAGGAGTAAGAAAAACCAAGACAACTCTAAAAAAGGTAGCTTAGACACTACTGTTACTAAAACCCCTGATATCATTCTTAAAAGAACAGCAGATAGTAACAAAATCATGGCCAAGAAAACTGACCAAAACAAAGAAAAATCTAGTCAGGCAAGCCTTGGTCCAAACTGTCCTAGTACCTCTACTAAGATTCCTGAAACAACTATATTGAACAAAACCCCAAATTAAAATGAGAAAATTAAGAATATAGAGAAAGTCATGGCTGAAAAAACTGAAGCAAATCTATCTAAACTACAAACACCCTTCAGTTTTGAAGGGGAAATTTCCAAAATTAAGATCACCATGCCTTTCACTGAACTTATTGATCAAATCTCTTACAAATCCCAAGTGCTAAAATTCCTAAACATAGGAAATGATGCAGATACCTTACACCTAGCTGATGATACCTCTGAGGTGTTGTTTGGTCCAAAAATAGAAGGGAAATATCAAGAAGGAACCACTCTTCCTTTTTACATCAGTCTGAATATACATGACCAAATCCTGCACAATGCCATTTTGGATTCCGGGGCCTCTCACAATCTCATGCCAAAAGTTGTAATGGAAAGATTAGGCCTAGAAATAACAAAACCTTATAAAGACTTATATTTTTTTGATTCAAGCAGAGTCAAGTGTCTAGGCCTGATCAAAGATCTTTGTTTCAGTTTGGCCCAAATACCTGCAAAACACCTGGTCATGGAGATAATGGTAGCAGACATCCCTCCCAAGTATGGAATGTTTTTATCCAGATCTTGGGGGGCCAAGCTTCAGGGAAATATTCAACTAGATATGTCCTACGCCGCCATTCCTGTGTTTAACCAAACAAGAATACTGTATCGGGAATCACACATGAAATATATGGTCAGCAGCCAAGAAAGGCCAGATAACATCCCTATGTATTCCTTACATTCAGATCTAAATTCCTTCATTTCACACACTGATGAAGACATTGATGAATAGTCAGGAGAAATTAAAACAAATCTAGGCACACCACATTAGCCACCCCAGTTTCTCTATGATGAGCTGGATACTCAAAATTATCATGACCTTGAGTATTTATGTCTTGAAGAGAGGGAATTTGATTTTCTAGAAACAGAGATAGAGCAGAAAACAAAAAACATTATACACCCTCAAGAAAATTTCTCAAACCAAAGACAAACATCAACAGTACCATCAGGAACCTTTTTTAGAACAGAGGCACTAGAGGACTTGCATATTACAAACCTCTTTGGAAATCAGGGGTAGGGGAGCCTAATGTTCTTACCATACCTAAATGCTTCATCATCTCATAACTTTACCTCCCCGAATGAAACCTTGACTATAGCCACAACTCTTAGAGATCCAGGAAGAATGTCTGATAAACTTGATATGAAGGGATGTGATGACTGCAGTCCAAAAATACCTCAGCTGATTGAACTAGCTAACATTCTGTCACTTCACCAAAGATTTAGAACTGCTAGAATTTGCAAAATTGTTCAAGATACTAGTACATGTCGGGAAAACAGTGTGAAACACTATGACACTGCCATCATTTCAAAAAACAACTTTGACAAAAGGAAATACAAAAATCTTGATCAAACATTAACAATCAAAGAAAAGATAGCTGGACATAGGATCTGTGTTGATTTCAGAAACACAAATACACGCCCCTGGAACAGAAATTGTATTCTTCCGAAACAAAACCATACTATAAAAATGGTAGGTACTTCTAATCATGTGTCTTTACAAAGTAATGTTTCAGGGCATCAACAATTAATTCCTTTTCAAAGAAAACAGCTCAAAGAATTTTTCAAATATGTTGGAAGCAGTTCCACTTTCAAACCCAGAGTTGCAAAACCACCAGACACCAAAGACATGTTCCTGAAGGCCATGTTTCCAGTTCTGAATTTCTTCATTATGATGTATCTTGACGATGTCATCATCTGTTTTAAAAATGACAAAGAATATCTACATTATTTGAAAAATATGTACAGCAAAAGGAGAAGTGGAAATCAAAGGTATAAAGAAGCACAACAGGAAGACACAGGGTTGTTTAGAGATTCATGCATGAATCCTTATGTTATGCTTGCAAGAGAAAATTTTATAAACTTTTCTTTTCAAGAGCTAAGTGGACCAAGAGCATCAGGAGATCCGTATGAATATAAGATGCTCAAGTTTCATGGTTTTCAGGAGTTCTAGTTTCAGATTTTTTCAAATCATTGTATATATCATTGTTTGAAGAAATAAATCAAAAACAGAAAATACAAAAAAAATAGAAAAGTTGAAAATAGGTCAGTTTAGAAAACAACAGAAAAGCAACATGTTCAAAAAATAGTCATGTTGAAAGTGCACAAGTCTAAATGCCACTACTAGTGCTCAAAAGATGTCTTGTTCAGTTATCTAGCCTAATCATAACTAAACATGTTTTAAATTTGTTGTTGATAAGTTAGTAAAAGAAGAGATAGTCAAATTGTGTAAGCTTGACTTGTCAAAGAAAGTAGATTAGGAAATGATACTGGTTCCACAAGCTCAAAACATAACCAAAGGGGAAAACAGGGATGAAAAACAAATTATGTATCCTAGCCCTGATTTTTCTAAATCTTGTCTTCATGTAAAATAATTTTTGTGTGTAGCTTGTCTTTTATGCCACAAACACATGACAAATCAGACTGTCTAATCCTAATTTGGTCATTTTTCAATTTCATGTTTTAGTATAGTGAATGAAATCTTGTCAAACAACTTAATATTGACAGTCAATCTAGCATAGGTAGAGAATCAAAGGAGTTCATCAGTTTAATTTGAACTCCCGGAAGATATAAGTGTAGAATTAGATAGTGTCTTTTTCAAAAAATACCATGTCAAAGGGTTACTTGTCCAAATGCACCAAAAGAAGAAAAAATTCTAGGAAATATAGTTGGGTAGGTAGAGATGACTTTGATATTAATCATGCTATCAATTTTCAGAAATAGCATCAAGAAAGAAAGAAATTTGCGCCAATGGATAAAGCACTGGTCTTCATAAGCCAGAGATTTGAAATTCTGGACACCTCCTGAAAAGCAGCTGCCCTCCCCAAATGGAGCCACTGTTAGCCATCAGTATTTTTACGTGTTATTGATGACTAGTTTCCTTGGCTGAGTTTTCTTGAAGCTGATCTCCAAATTGTCAAATATTTCATATAGAAAACACACCAAAACAATTTTTCTCCTCCTACCCCTTCCTGTTAGCCTATGATGAGAAAAAACCCCAGTTGTCAGGTCCTATCTGGTTTCAGCAAAAAACCTTGTCCATAGCTGTCATAGTTGAAAGTTATCTGCTGTCATCTACCCTTGTTTCTCATGCCATTCACTATCCAAATATTGACAAAATGTCTGCAACCCTATCCCTGGTCATCTTGTCATTTGAAAATCTGGTCATGCCTAAGAAAACACTCAGAATCTGTCAAAATTATCCCTAAGTTAGATAGTGGTGTTTAGGGAGTTTTTCCTTGGCTAAGACATCTTAAGAAAAAAGCCTCTGTCTAGTACCAGTCGGCCTTGAATTATTTCCTATTCTACAGAACAAGTCTGATCCATCCATAGGTTGCACACCACTAAGAAGTCATTATGTCTCATTTCAGAAAAAATTTCAACAAAGATCCAAATTAGAAGAAGATAAGCCTGTTCACTATCTAAAAGGAATATACTTAGATCGGGAAAAATCTCCATAAGACACCAAAGGAGCTCTCCAAGGTTCAAAGTCATATATTTTACATCTTTGCAGGGGTGTAATTGAATGATAAACAGTATGCAAATAAGAGAAAAGGGACAAGTCCATATAGGTCTCCCATGTTGAAGATATTTGCCATCAGTAAAACAAATGGAGTGCAGTGAGTGAAGGACAACTAATAGGTATGGTTTGAAATCCAAAACTTCCTGAAGAATAGAAAGCATCCTCCAAGTCACATGAAATACAAAAGACTAAATGATGTTGATCAGTAATGTTCCAGTATCTCCTCCAAAAGCAGTGTTGCATAAGTTTTCCAAAGGACATCATCATGTAGGGCTTAAGAAGACAACTGCTTCTTATGTTACCTTGAGCCTGGAAGGCGACATTAGTCAAAGACAATTTCAAGGTACCCCTGAAAACACAGTCAAGGAAGAGTTGGCTCAGTGATGTCCAAACAACAAATACTATCCTTGTACCAATCACTTTGTTTAAAACCATAAAACCTCACAGTGATATGGTGCCAAGCAGAGACATATATTGCAGAGAAATGACACAAGGTTGAAAGAGATGAGGTGTCATGACTGTGATAACCTCCTCCAATAAAGAGCAGATGGTTAGCATCAAAATAATAGATCCTCCTTCATTTAAAAGCAAAGGGTTAAGAAGACATGTTGTGGCCTCCTTCATAGAAAAGCAAAGGGCCAACATGTTCTTAAGTGACTTCAGAAACTAGTATAAGCCACCCCCTCCAAAGATGAATAGTAGGTGCATCAACAGAGTTTCAAATTGTGTTTGAGTAAAGTTTTCTATTTGAAAGATAGGGTTGAAAATCAGTGGTGATTCAATGCGAGTTCATAGGTCAAAAAACCTATTTCATATCACAAGAAAAAAGATAGCATGCTGGTGTTAAAGGGCTCCGATCTTGTATTTATGACAACCTCTTTCAAAGGATAAATCACAGGTTACAATTTTGATTAAACAAGCCTCTTATTAATGGTGAAATTGATAGACCAAAGCTTGGGTTCTAGTCTTGTCTGCAGAATGGTATAAGGAAGAATTCACACAAGTATATGTGAAAGGCACATTTTTGTTTTTGTAAATCCCCTATGGTTTATAAAAATACTTCATCCAAGTGATGAATGAAGGAAGAGCGCCAAAATATGCTTCCAGCACAGTCAAAGGATGGAGGGCACATTCTAAAAATGGGTGAATATTTCACTATTTACAGGCTTTATTTCACAAAAGAACAAAAGATCAGCTCTCCAAATGTTTGCACCATGACACAGCTCATCCAAAGGGTTAAAAGGTGTGATGAAGCCCTATTTCACTCACAATCAAAAGGCTCCTCCATTAAATGATAAGAGACAGAGTTTTGGGAGACCCAGGAAGTTTGTCAAACATAGGCATCCTTCACAAATAAGTAGAGAGCCCACCATTGTTTGAGGATATTCAAAATGACAAGCAGAAGATCAATCTGATAAGACCTCCTTAAACTCACCAACAAGAAGGTTTCATTATGGTTTTAAAGAAGTTTCAATAGTGGTGTGTATGTGATTTTACTTCAGGTGATGAAGACAAGGTCTTAGTTCTCAGAAAGCCTCCTAAAAACTGAAGATAAGGCCTCATGATAGGCCTGAAGGGGCATTAAAAAAGGCTGCAACAATATTTTTTGTGATGATTTCCCTCATTGACTAATCAAGGAAAAAACACAGCTACTCCTTAAAATGACCTATTCAAAGAACAGAGGGTCAAAGACACTTTGATTTAACTTCTTTCAAGAGCAGAAGGAGAAAATACTAGGAACCAACTATCATGGTTCAAAGGCCTCATCTCTTCATAAAGCAATGAACACAGTATTTTCAAAAAATGCTGCAGTAAGGATTTTTTTATTTGGCCCCTTTCAGGTGACGTATTTGATCACTGTTTTCCCTTATTGACCTTGTAGAACAACAAAAATAGAGGATTTGCATTATGGTTATGAGAGGCTGCAAAGTAGTTTTTGTGATAACTTACAGGGCAACTATTTAGGTTGAAAAGGGGCCTCCACTGGAATATTATGGAAAAGACAGTTTAGAAAAGGAAAACAGTTAGAAAACCTTGACATAAACTCAAGTCACCTTTTCAAAACAAAAAGTGCTGATGTTAAAAAGGTTTTCAAATTTTGAAAGAGGGAAGAGGATTTTGTATTTCTTTTGACAAAACCTTATGAGTATAAAAGGCACGAACCAAACGTTCATTAGCATCATGCCCAACCTCATCGAAGAAAGAAGCAGTTTATGAGCGATTTTGAAGAATTTTTGGGTTTAAGTTTATGCGCAGCACGCCTGTGTACACGCGCGATGCGCCTATAGGCAGAGTCAGTGTATTTTTGTGAAGAGCGCGGTGTGCCTATAGACGTGCGTGACATGCCTGTGCCCGGCGCCCAGGGCCGACCCGACAAGCCTATGCGCGGCGCGTTCTCCGTTCAACACCCGCCCAGCAACCAAGTTTTAACATTGTTTCCTGCCCATTATACCAATACTCAAAAGACTTCTCAAACTCATTTTTCAAAGGTATTTCTTGTCTCCTAGCTAAGTTTGAGTTCGAGGGAGGATTGGATAACAGTGATTAAAAGAAGGATAACAGTGATTTTAAAGGGAGGAACATAGCTATTTTCAAGAAAGTCACCTTTGCCAAAAATCATAGAGAAAACACTGTTTACAAAACCAGTCCATTGTGAAAGTTTAAGATTGGTTTTTTAAATTGCATAAGAGAAGACAGAGTTTGTGTTAAATTTTTCTTACTCACTAACAAGAAAAATACTTTGTGAAGGAAAACACAGTGTTTTTTCAAAAGTATACTCTTTGCTTAGGAAAGACAGGGAGACTATTGTTTTGATGAAACAAACTGATCTTCATCAAAAAAGGATTGTTTTTCTCAGCCTCTTAAAAAACGGTGTTCTCAAAAAGGACAGTCAACAAGGAGGAAAGAGTTTTTTTCAATTTGAAAGAGTTTTAGTGCTGTGAAATAGTAAAGGACTTGTGTAGTCTCCAAAAGAAAACAGAGTTTTTAAAGGTCTTTCAGATCAGTTTAAAGAGGTGTCTTAACAGTAATTTCAAAGAGCACCATGTTTACTAAATTAAAGAGGAACAATGATTAGGGGATAGGGCTTTTGTCAAATTACTGTTAAGACACCTCTTAACAGGGGATAGGGCTTTTTTTAATTTAAAAGAGGTCTTCTTGCTGTGGATAGCAAAGGATCAAAACAGTGTGTCAAAAACAAAAGAGCTGATTTGTCTCCAAAATCCACAAACAAGATATTGTCAAAGACCTCTTTGCTCAAACACAATACTGAAGAGGTAAAATTGTTTTCATTCAACAAATACTTGTTTGCAAAAACTCAAAGAAAAACAGTGATTTGCAAGGAGGAAAAGGTGTGTTGGTTGAGCACCTTTTTCAGTAATCATTTGAACCATTTTGCCTTGGTGAATCAGTGAAGAGTATCAGAAGCAGAAATTCCTCCAAATAAGGACAGCAGGAATGGGTATCACAATAGGTATGAGCCTATTTCGACTCGAGAAGTGAATGAATCTCCATCAGTACTCTTTAATTTTCATGAAGTAGGGTACTTGGAATTTTGCCAAAAAGTCCAAGAAGTGAAAAGTTACCTTCATTTAACACATTTGTTTTCTTTAAGGCTATAAGGGAGGCATGTCCATCTAGTAGGTCTGGATTTCAAACTCTCTCCTAGGGCTATCTCCAAAGCTACCAAGATCCCCTATATCGGAGAAAAGTGGTTCAAGCAAACATACCTAGATCTGAATCATTTCAAACCCTTCCTAAAACCTGACCATAGAGATGCTTGCTAAGCTATTTTCCCTTTTTCCCACTTGTTGACCAACTATGCCCCTCTCATGAGAGTCATCATGAAGTATTTCACATGTGAAGGAAGGTTTTCCCAGATTTATGCCTATCACATTAGGCTTCTTATGAACTTCACAAGAACTCAATTGCTGAACCTACCTTTCTTCCTCTATAAAAGCATTGACAAGATGGCCTCTAATATCCAAAAGAAGCCCTCCGCTCAACATCAGGCTTTTCTATTTCATCATTCCCTTATCAAGATCATCATCTTCCATCAACTTTAGAAAAGGGAGTTTCTTGGGACTCTTTCATTTCACATCCCGATTTCGCCACTACCTCTTCATCTCATGCACCTTCCTCACCATCCACTCATCATGTTTCTCATTCTTCTAGTAAATCCACTCCTAAAAAACAAAAATCTCCTATGATTGAAAGTGAAGAAAAGAAGAGGCAAACTAGTAGTGAAGAAGGGCAAAGTGAGAAGAGGAAAACTAGTGATAATGAGGAAGAGAATGAAGAATATGAACATGACAGTGAGCATGAATAGGAGAATTGTGAGCATGACCAAATTGATGGCAAGAAAATTAGTCATGAAGAAGAACATGTTGGCAGCCAACACAGCAGTGAACATGATGGTGATGAGGGACAAAACAGTGAAGGTAAAGAGCACATCAGCCATGAAGAAAGCAGGGGCAGAGATGAACAAGGCAGCCCTCAAGAAAAGGTACAAAGTGGCATCCAAAATAGTGATGATAATGGTCATGACAGTCCTCAAAATGACACTTATGATGAGAAACAAGGCAACCCTCAAGAAAGTAATGATGATGACAATCAAACACCACACAGTGAGCATTCCAAAGGGGACAGCATGGTGCAAAAGGACCAAATCAGTGACCATGAGCATAGCAGTGATAGAGAAAAACAAGGAAATCTTCAAACATGAGAAAACAGTGACAAAGATGATGATGGAAGCAGCAAGGTAAAAGACCAAGTTGAGAAAATACAAATAGATAAACCTCCTCCCTCTTATCCTCCACACAACTAAGAGCATGTGCTAGCTGCCTCTCCTAGGCAAGGGGCCATGAATCTTCCTTCAAAAGTGGAAAAGCCCAGAAACACTAGATCAGAAAAGAAAAAAAGTACTCCAGCAGTGACTAGAAATGTCACAAGAGCGCTAAGAAGTAGAGGAAAACTGCCTAAAAAGAGCATTGTTGAATTGCCAAAGAAGAGAAAGACCAAGAAGTCTACCCAAGGCAAGGGGAAAGAAAAAGAGGAGAGTATTCATGAAAAGGAAAGGGAGTTTGACATCATCCAGATAGACAGTGATGATGGGGATAATGAAGCTAGAATTCTTGAAACTCTTTTGCGAAATAGAGAAGAACAAATTCATGACCTACAAGCTGATCTAGAGAGGTCAAAAGACCTCATACATGTTCTACAGACACAAAACAAACAAATGAGTGTTCAAATGGTATTTTATGAGGCCCGGGCTTTCAAATACCAAAGGGAAGCCTCCAAAGCACAAGTCAAACTTGAAGAGATTATAGGCAAATTCAATGATACTGAAGAAGAAGAGAAGCCAAAGAGAAAGAGGCCTAGAACTATGGGTCTCAAGAAAGCTTTGGAGAAAGAGAAGGAAGAAGAGGCTGCCCTTGTTCGATATTATCCTCTTACTCAATTGCTCTCCCAAGAAATAGAGAATGATAACGAATAATGGCTTGAAAGGGCCAATAATCATTTGGAGGATAAGTTAGAGAAAGCTAACAGAGACTTGAGCCTACAAAAGAAAATGACTGGGCACTACAAAAAGATAAATCAATTTTCCCGAAAGAAATTGAAGGTTGCACAATAAAAACTCAAAACTGCCCGAAAGGGGTTCCCGGTAGAAAAAGTGAAGAAAGGCACATCAGGGATTGAAATCTTGGCCTCAGCTTCTCTACATGCTTCTGAAAACACATGAGGGGCTTGCTCACCAAAATTGAGAAAATTTTGATAAGATTTTGTTTTCTGTGTTTTTGGCCATAATTGCACATTTTTCAAGGCGCTGCCATGGGTGCTAGGAGCATCCTCAGAGCATGAAACTAATTTTTTTGGATGGAATAAATTTAGGGGAAGCTACTCACAATTTTTCAGATCCAGAGGAGGTGTTTTGGTCCCCCAAAGAGGCGAGAAACATATATTTTTTAACTTTTTGCCTCACATATCAGCAAAGGCTATTTTTTGGTTTTTTCCACTCAGTTCAGTTTTTGATATACTTCCAGTGATTATTTTTGGGAAAATAAAGTATTTTCAGAAACTGTACATCCAGGGCTTTCCAACGAGCTATCACGGGCCTCATTTTGAAATCGGGAGGTCCTTCAAAAGTTGCCTCAAGACAGGGAATTTCTGCTGCTACATTTCTGTAACATTTTGGTAAAAAAATGCAGTTTTCTGAAGTGGCTTTTCCAAATGTGCGTTTAGCCTTTTTTGGCCATTGTTAGTTACGAAAAGATATTTTTATAGATATTTTGTGCCTGGGGCTTTGCAAAGCCTCAAGGACAAAATCAGATATTTTTAATGGGCCAATGGGCTTGCTAGTTGCTCTAGGAGGTTTTCTTTCTCTTTGGCCTATATATTCCAAGATATTTCATTGTAAATGAGGCTAAAATTGATGTTATAGAGCAATACATGGTTATACAAGCTTGGAAGAAATACTTTGTCTCATGCAGTGGATAGTTTCTTGTGTGTTTTGAATGGTGAAAGAGGATTGTTGTAGGATTCCTTGACTTGGTAAAATGGTATAGTGTTCCTTCTCTGTTATTTTTCCTTAGTTATCATACATATTTTCATCTTTCTTGCTTGCTGTAGGACAGTAAAGAATAGACTTGAGACATGCCCATGGAGGCACCTCAAGTTTCCTTATTCATTACAGCTTCTATGTTTGTCTTCTTTCTTAGTTATGTCAAATGAATTCTTAAATTCTCTTTGATACCCTAAGAACTTGTTCTCAATTTCATTAATGGTTATTATGTATGCTATAGAGTATGATTCACGGTAAGCCCTGTTTACTCCTAGTTAACCAAAAACCCATTACTGAAACCTTTCTCTGAATATTTGATTGTCCTAGTTGAACCGAAGAGGTCTTGTGTCGATCTTGCCCTTTGCCTATACTCTACAATCTTAGTTCAAAGTTCACGATAGCTCAAAATATGATGTCTAGGAGTTCCCTCTTTTTAGATTGAGTTATTTGTTTGTCTTGTTTGTTTTTCCCCAAAGTATGATGGTGATTTTCCTAAAGTTAGAGGGTCCTATACCTATATGTATCGTCTGAATGTTTTATTTTATGCATCTATCAGTTTGAAGTTTCATTTATCATGATTACTGGTTATGCCTTACCACATGGATGTCTGTTGTAAAACTATTTATGTTTAAAAGTCTTTATCCTTCACAAAACCTAGTGTCCATCCCATTTCACTCCACATAAAGAATCCATTTTTACCTCGACCAAATCGGCCCTTCAATATACCTTGTCCACCATTTGAGGCTTTCTCAACATTTTTGACCCCATAGCCCAGTTGATCTAACAATATTTTTATCTATTTAGTCTTTGATCAGTTCCTCCCTCACAAAAACCTAAAAACAAACTAAAAACCTACTTAACAACTAGCCTAAAATCAAAAACATAAGAAGCAAACAAATCTACATCCCTTGCACAAATAGAGAGAGCCCTCTCTGAGTTCAGGAAGGCTAGGTCCTTAGGCTCCAAATTTGGTTTGATGTTACCCTGTCACTTGGCTTGCCAATCTGCCAAATCACGGGACCCTAAAAATTTGGTTTTTCAAAATGCAATAAAGATGATGATGGAATGCTAAAATAACATGTAGTTCTATGCATCTTTAATGTTTCAATATGTGGCTTCAATTAATAAATAAAATGGTTTGTTTAGTGTGCTTTTTTATTATGAATTAGTTGTATCTTAATTTGAAGGGAACAATATGTTTTATACATTAAGTGATCCAACGTGTCATGACTCTAACAATTCAAGCAAAATGGAATTTTTTTTTTCTTTCTATATATTACCTCCTAAGTTTGCATCATTATAAAATTTTGATTATCTCACCATTTCTCTTTTGATAGAGTACTGCAATCATTTGAATACTAATCTAATTTTCAGATCTTAAGAAACTTACTTCTTGAAGGGTTAAATAATATATTTCCGTTGGTAAGCTTCCTAGGATAATATGTAGTATTATTTGGCTAGTAATTGTACCTCAACATTAACAATTTACCTTATGCTTAATTCAATCTAACCAACATATCGTTGGGATACTCTTTTTGCAATACAATCCATAAGTTATTGTAGAGTTAATATTATACCCATAGTGTGTTGTTTATTTATTTCGTGGTTGTGCCTTTTTATGTGTTTGGGTGCCTGCTTACATAGGGTGTAATGTTATTAATTATTGTTTGGTCGTTCATAAAAAATTTAGGTCTCCTAGCCATACGTGATATGTAATATTACAAGATCCGTGCATTTCCCTTATTGTTGTCTGTCGTGCTCCACCTTGGGATTTGAAAGGTCCACTTCGTGGTTTCCATGCTTGAATTTTTCACATGAGCGCATGTGATCCCTTGACATTTTTCCAATGGTGGTGATGGAAGTTGGTAAATCAAGGGTAGAGATTTGTTCTCCTAACCCTACACTCACAAATTAGTATGTTTGTGGTCATTGTGTAATACGGATTTATGTAGGAACGTAATAAAATACAGAAATAAACATGAACACAGAGATGCAGTGGAAATAAAACTTCATTTCATTAATATAAAATAACTAAAATATTCCACTAGTACAAAATGGCTAACTAGTTACTAAAAAAACAACTAAAATTTGCATATAAATGACTATTTTTCAGTCGGTGACCAATAGATGCTAATTTATAGTATCTTATAACGCGACCAACTTTTGGTCTTTTTTAGCTTAATCATTAATTGTTTATCTCAATTTTGTTGTCTAGTAGTATATTTGGTCATTAATTTAGTCATTGATTTGATCATTAATTTAGTCATTTATTTCGTCATTAATTTGGTCATTTATTTAATCATTGATTTAATCTCTGATTTAATCTTTGATTTGGTCATTAATTGTCACAATTAATGAACAAATATACAACAAAATATATTACTATATGATCACCCGAGAAAACCAATTAATGACCAAATAAATATGACCAAAATTTTGGTCGTGTTATAAGAGACTGTAAATTAACTACTAATAGTCATATATATGCAAATTTTAGTCGTCATTCGTAATCACAAATTTATTTTTTACAGTAGTCATTTGTTCATTATATAAACGACTAATTTAGTAGTTTATATTTATTTCATTTACTTTCATTAATAATCATTATAAATGAATAATTTAGTCGTATATTCATTTTATTTGTGTTCATCATTAATCAATATAAACTACTAATTTAGTATTTTTAAATTGATTTTATGTTCATTATTAATCAACATAAATTAATTTGTATAATTTAAAAAATGTCATACACTGTGCATGTTCATCTAATATGAAAACGCAAAGTCGCATATTTTAATTACAATACTAAACAATATCAAGTGCAACTATAAATAATTTCAACCACATAAATTATATTATATGAATGTTAAAATATTACAATATGATTTTCTAATTTAATATTGGTTGGACTACAATTGACACATGAAATTGTGTTCCATCACTTCAAAACATTATCATTGTGTTTTCAAGGCATTGCAGGTGAATTCACCAACTCTGAAGACTTGACCATAAGTCTTTATATGTGTGTATTATGCGGGATATTGGCTCTAAGAGTATCACCAGACTAGTTCTCCTCTCTCTCTTTTTGAATTTGTCTCTCCAATGTTATTTCTCCCCTCTTTTTTCAATTCATGCTTCTTACCATCAATACTGAGTTCATTTTCTGAAAATAAAAGAAGATGCAATGCAGAGTGTAAAACATGAAAGACAATAAACACTAGAATATAAACTAAATTAGACTATAAATATTTTATATGACATATACCTCAACATCAGTAATGTCAAAGCCATTTTTCCCCATACAAGTAAGAAAATCGAACAAATTTTCTTCATTGGGGTGATAATTTCCACTATAATGTGGCCAGATAACCTGTATAAACAAAGCAAATAAAATGTCACCATATATAGAAAATAACACCTTAGTAACTTAGTATTCAACTTTCAATGAAATCTTAGGAACAATCATGTCAACTAAGTTATATGCTAAAAAACTCAATCTATAGATAACTTGTGAAAACAAATAATCTGAGGTGTGATGTTTAATCCTTGTCATTTTATTCACAACAACGTTTAATTTTCCAACGCATGAACTTAGTAAATTATATAAACAACATGTACTCAAATAACAACATGAAAGTAACTTTTATGATAATCATGAAAATATTTTAACAAAAAATAGCTATAAGGATTCCAATCAATATAGTGTAATACTAATTTCATATTCAAGCTTTGGTTGTTGTTTAAATGGACATGGTACTAAGTATTTTCAATTTCATATTTAAAAGACAAAACAAAATCAAAATAAATGTCCAAAATACAATCAAACAATAAAGAGAGGGTAAATTGGAATTGAAATTGCAATTATAAAAAATTGTTTAACTGTCCACCGATGTCATGTCTAACATTCCTAAAACATTTTCTTGCCCAAAATAACCACGAGGTGAAATAATCAAAACATTAAAAGCCATAGGAATTCCTACTAGAAACATTTCCAAATTCAATGGCTTAGGTGTCTAAGTGATCTATAACAACGAATGAACCATATCCAAGACGTGATATGCATCGTCTCCATATCCTTTTTCCAATCACATTCCCTGTAACCTGCCCACCGTAGAGTCAAGTAACAATCAAACAAAGACATTTCCATTTGTTTTTATCTTTATATCTATAAAATTTGAATCAGATTTGTTTCATGAACATATTAATTCATAGTTAAAGTCTTGACATATGAGAAAGTATCAATCAAATAGGACATCATAAAAATCGACCTCAATGAGGTCCTCAAACAATTTCTACAATATCAATATTTTTCTTGTTGTGATATATTGGGTAGAAAAAAGAACTTATCTGCAAAAGAAAAATGCATATATTACTTATGGTCAAACTTTGTATATGGTGTATTCTTAAGCAGTTTTTTAAGATGTTCCTCCGGCTTTACTAAAGTGAATTGTAGCTTGGTTAAACTATGTATCCTTTCATTCAACATCAATTTCTGAAAGATAAATTTCACACATTATTCTTTCCCATTTCTCAACATTCTACATATGATAAATTGAAAGTCAAATAAAACCAAGAGCAAACCCTTTTCTAACCAAACAAAAACACAAAAATTGTCTCTAATAAAAATTCATTATAATATTAGAAAATGAAAAGAGAGTGGACCATTTTTGTTGTTTGACTTTGCATATTTTTGTTATGAAAGTGCTCGAGCTTCAAGAAACAACAAGTGTGAGGGAAGTTGTAAATGTGAAAAAAATTATGTTGACCTAATTTGTAGACTTCTTCAAAATGATGTGAATGATGCCATTTTTGGATGTGGTAAATCTCATAATAAGAAATGGCATGTAGTCTAACAAATTACATTGCAATGACTACCATGGGCATCCACGGGTTATAGGTCCTCAATATGTTAATCTTGATGATGAAAGAGAGATGGCAACGATAAGTATGGGTGGTTCTAGTTTGTATGGTGGATATCTTCAAACCAAGGTCGTCATATCAATGAACCTAGGTTTTGACATGGTAAACCTAGATCTAGTCTTCACCCAATTTCATTCCATCATACTTTGTCAAGACTCAAGAGGACATAATCATCCTTAAACTTATAATAGGGTTGCTTTTGAGGTTATAGATAAAGCTTATCCAAAGAAAATGGATTTTTGGGCTCCAAGAGATATGGATAATTTAAATGATAACAATTATATGCTTTTGTTCCCGAGATTCAAATGTAGGGATACATTTTGTGGATTTTACTAGTAAATAGAATGAGATAAATAATCCACGAGGAGAATCTATTGGTCATTGTGATTAGGGAAATACTAAGAAATAATAAGACTGTTTGGGTTCAAATCAAAGATGGTGTTGATTCTTGTATCTCCTCAGTTGCTGGTAGTTTTTAAGGTAGGGATTTTAGTTCTTCAAGGGTGGGCTCCTTCAACATAATTGCATCTACCTTGGTCCTATCACCCAAAATAAAAATGTAATCGACAAAGAGTAAATATGTCAATTTTAGGGAAATTCATATTTGTATAGTTGTCAAGTTTATAGCACTTTTTTACTCTATTATAACTATTTTGAGACCACCTACTCTACAGTAAAAATTGGCAGAGAAGCCATTAGTCTTACCTACCCATGGTCTCTTGTAGGCATGATAGAGGAATAGGATGAGACATTAATTAGAATTCCACATATATTGAGGAAAGACAATTCATTATCTAGTTAACCAAATGCACATTGAACCCTATATGGATGAGTAGCCCTAAATAAAGCCAGTTTTCTCTACCATATGCCTTGGAAAGACAAAATCACTAACATTGCTTGTAATTTTTTGGTTTCATGTTATAAATTCCTTCTTGGGCAACTCCTATTCCATAATGGATTTGTTTCCCAAGAAGGATGCAAAATTTTTCTAATGACATGGAATCATCTTAGTGGATTTTGACCCTACATGACCAAGGAACTCAGGAGCCTTGGGTGCATCCACAGTAGCATCCTCCAATGAAAATATTACAGTCTCCAAACTAGAAACATAAAAATTATATATAGCTATAATTCATAATCACAAATGAACATAGACTGTAGCAGTCCTTAAATAAATTCAAACTTTAATAAGAACAAACACAAAATTTCACACTACCCTTCAGTAATTTGTCCTTGATTTAGAAATAAAGGCTTAGACTTGCATAAATGTGCAAGTAGATTCCCCAGAAGATCAATTTCAACATATTTCCTAAAAAAATAATCTAATATCCAAAGTGAAACCATAGTTGAATGGAACAATGGTGCTTTAAGGTCATGTACACAAAAAGTTTCCTCCTTCAAATCTCTCACACTGGATGGTATGTCATGCAAAATTAAGAAAAATTCAAGTAAACTTGTCGACTTCTCTAAAATAAATAATAAAAATGCATGGAATATTTGTAAAGGAATGCACCTATAATATTCTTTGATTGCCATTTCAGCCTTTTTCCTAAGCTTAACCTCAATGAGTTGTGAACTCAAAGTTCTTTGAGAAGAATGTTCTTATAGTTGAAATTCAACATTTGCAGTCTTCCCACCTCTATCATCTTATGAGTATGAATTCTTAAATTTTATTATGTCACTATCCAAAACATTTTTTTCCTGGACACATGATTTTTCAACTATTTTTTTTTTCTGCATCATAATTCCTTGTCAAAATTTCATCTCTCATACCAACTGGCATCAGGTCAGAACTGCAACCTCAAATCGGACCTGCACATGTTCGTCTATTACTCAGAGATGTGAATGGTGGAATATCTTCTAGAGCACTCTTAGCATATGGCAGAGGTTGAGCCCTCCCTCCTATTCCCTTGCCAAGACCTCCCTTACGGCCAAGAGTCAAGTGGCTATCATCAGAAGCTCTATGTGTTGAAGGGCTTGGCATAGACTAATTTTCAAATTGAGCCCTATCCACAATCTGAGCATCTTGACTGGTGAATCCATGGTCACGTGATCCCATATGAGGATGTGGCCCTTTAATCCCACCCATATGTGGAAGTGAACCTGTCTGTGCACTTTCCATGTAAGGTGGCATCGCAGGTCCTCTCACGCCATTATCAAGTGGTGTCACAAGTCTCCAACCTGAATGTCCCATATTGGTACCTTGAGAGCGGCCTCCCTGTCCATGTAGTTCTTGCACGCCATCCCGATGCACTTCCTCTATTTTCTTGGGGGCCTCAACTTTCCTCCTTCGTTGCCATCCATTCCTCATCGGATCAATCAGATCCTTCAACATGAACCTCAGCCTAGAGGGAAGCCCATGGTTATCGGACATTTTTGTCATCCTATCGAGGTAATCATCTATATTTTCCTTGGCCTTTGAATGGTCAATCATATGACCAATAGTGCTCATCAGTTTGCACAAAGCTTCAAAATTTTCCTCATCTGGATGTTGAAATTCACCAATTAATTTCTTGATGCCTGCATCCATAATTCTTTCGGTCATCATACTTTCTTTATAAAGCTCACCAATAAACCTTATATTTCCTAGCATTCTTCGTCATGCTGCAACCTTCTTCTCTCATCTTTCTTCTGCTGAAAGGATTTTTTCACCATGCTCTGCTGCTTTCTCAGCCTCTTCCCCTTCTCTTTCATCTTTTTCAAATTCTTCCTGAAATTTGTTAAAAATAACTCGCTTGAAAACAACCTTCTCATTTTCTTCATAAAATTATGCTATTCCTGCAACAAGTTGAAAACAGAATTTTGCGTACATTTCAGAAAAATCCAAATCCATCAAGGATTTGTAAAATATTTGAGATATTATACCATGAAGACATAATGCAAAGTCAATTTTCACTTCTTTGACCAGTTCAAAAAGTTTCTCAAAGTTTTGGGGCATTAATTTATTAAGGATGGATTTAATGTCTTTGTTTCAACTGATCCTCATCAGAAACCTTGCCCACTTCATATCGGTTCTCTGATATATGAATTGTGGGTAGAGAAGGGTGTGGAGGAGGAATCAAACCCTTTTGTGAACCAGAAGAACGTTTTCACCTATCATCATTAGAATTATTTCTCACTAGTCCAACTTGTGGAAGTGGTGCTTGCACATAAGGCCCTCCAGGAAGCATGACATTCATACTATTTTTTGTTGCACATGTATTTCTTGAAAAGCTAGTATTATAACCTTGGCCAAGTCGAAACACAACAGAGGAACTACTAATATCCACATCCATCCAAATATCACAGCCATCATCAAAATCATCCACCATCTTGGCCCATCTATCATCATCCAAACTGGCCATATTTCTCCCATGAAATTCAAGTAGATAATTCCCACTCAGCTGCCTGTCAAGTCCTCTTGCAGTGATTGTTATTGCATCAACCTCTCTTACATGACTTGCAAGTGCTTTTTGCACACCATAATGTTAAGGGGAAAATTTGATCAAATCAATCACCTCACACACCTTTACTGTGATTTTACCTTAAACAGTCTGCTGGAAGAAGCCCTAAATCTTGCAAGCAATGAACCGATTGCCTTAGTTTATCCTTTGTACACTTATCGTACTTGAGATTTATTTCAGGGAGGATCGTTAGTGAAAGTTGTGAACTTCATTTTAGCTTTGAAATCATACAGTAATTGGAATCAAACTGGTGGAAATGGTTTTTGGAAGTATGGGGGTAACCTGAAGCCACCCAATGTGGCAAAACCACCAATTAAATTAGGGAGAAAGTCTAATCCATTCACCCAGTCTATATTGAAGAATTATCAGCCAGCTGTAGATTCAAGAACTCTATTGAATAATCTTCGTTTAAAATTACCAGAAGGATATATTTCCAAGGATAATTTGAATCAGGATCAATCCTTGAATTCAAATGGGATTGTATTTAAGAGAACCCCTTTTTAATTCGTCTTTGTTATTCTGTTCACTTAAGATGATCTGTAATGATGCACACAATTATTTTTGTTCGCACTGAGAAATTTTTTGGGAATTATGTTGATAAGGATCCTTCGTCACAACCACTTAATCAACTCATTTTGGCAATTCTATCAGGAAAAAAACCAGAAGAAGTGCCTACAGTAAGCTCTTCAATTGTTTCTTCGAAAATAACAAGTTGTTCACTTTTATTGCCTTTGCATATCTGTGATGTTCACTAATATTCTTTAATACTCCTATGGTTTTCTATCAGCTTGTGGAATCTATGTTAGAAAAAAGCAATGGAAGAGTTTGAGCGACATCTAGCCATGCAGGGCGAGCAGGTAGACTACTGAGTCTCCTTTATAATTTTGAGGATTTTTTCTCTTTGGAGTTTTGTATCAGGGAAATCTGATTTTCTCAAATGATAATTTTACATGTTTCGCTTGTATGCTCTTGGGTTGTATGATGACACATCAGTTTTGGAGGGTGTTGTAATGGACTAGTGATATGTTTTTGCAGTGTAACCCAGGGATTCTTGCATTTTATAATGTAACCTTATCCTATTTTGACTCATAATTATACCTTTCTTACATTTTATAGTGTTTCTCTAGGAATCTTTCATTTTATAACCTAAATTTGTCCTGTGCGGGCTCATTATTATATATTTTTCTGTTGGAAAGGGGAAACATTGAGCACACCTGAAATTATTGGTAAAATTAGAAGATTGTCTGCATATAAAAAAAATAAATGAACCTAATTCATTTGATAGGTGATTTCACATGATTTAAAAAATTACCTAACCTAGACCATAGGAGTCAAGGGGCTAAAGGGACAGATTATTCTAATGACCATATCACCAATTAGGTATTGGATTTTTAGAGGAAAAAGCCTCTGTGAAGATGGAACTAGTTGAATTCCAACATAGAGCAGGTGTTTCTTATTACTAAATAGACAATATCATGCTTCCACATCAATTATTTTTCTCTATGTGAAAATTTAACAAGACAGCCTCTTTGGAAATGCATAGAAATAGATGAAAAATAACTTAATAAGTGAATTATCATATATTGTGTTATTGTGGCCTTCATTTGAAGAAGGTAGTATAGTGTTAGAGTTATTAACACAGCGGAAACAGAAACAAAATAACACACACACACAGCATTTAACCATGAAAACACAGATTTTAACGTGGTTCACCCAACCAATCTGGGCTACGTCCACCTAACAGGGCATCGGCAATCTCATTCATCAACTGGAGAAAATACAATAGCAGAGTTTCTCTTCTGCTCAGCTCTTCCTCACTGCACATTCCTCATCATGCTCACTTGCCTCTACGGGCTTACATTTTATAGCTGTGAATGAAAAAAAACTCATAAATTCTCTCACAACAAATATAGGATGCATTAACTCCTCATCAGAAATTGATGGAGCCAATGTAGCAACAAATCCTATTATTGTCACCTACATGATATTTTTCTCCAAATTTAATTAAAAAATAAGAATAAAATCTCAACAATCTCCACCTTGACAACAATTAGCCTGATACCATGTTTCATTATTATTTTTATCTTTTCTGCAAGCCAAGAGAAGCCAGACACCATCGTAGCTTCTCTAACAAAACTGGTTTCGTGAACATGTCTGCACAGTTTTCCTTTGTATGCACCTTTTCAAGAGAGACTCCCCTTTCAGTGATAACTTGTCTTACAAAATGGTATTTGATAGGTATGTGCTTTGATTTACTATGATAGGTGGGATTTTTAGCCAAGTGAATTTCACTTTGACTATCAAAAAATAACTTGATGCTATCTTGCAACCTACCAAACTCACCAAACAAACCTTTCAACCAAACTGCTTCTTTGCAAGCATGCGAAGTAGCTATGTATTCTACTTCTGTAGTGGATAAAGCAACAATTTTCTATAGCTTTGACATCCAGCTAATAGCTCCACCTGCAAGAGTAAAGACATACCCTGAAGTTGACCTTCTCTTATCCAAATCACCTGCAAAATCAGAATCAACATACCCGCAAACAAATTCACTACTCCTGTTATAAGTGATACAGTAATCACTTGTGCCTCTCAGATACCGAAGCACCCATTTCACCGCTGACCAGTGTTCTTTTCCTGGATTTTCCATATACCTGCTGACAACCCCAACTGCATGTGAAATATCTGGTCGAGTACAAACCATCGCATACATCAAACAACCTACTACATTGGCATATGGAATTAGATACATATATTCCTTTTCTTCATTAGTGTTAGGACATAAACTTGAAGAAAGCTTAAAATGGGAAGCAAAAGGGACTGAAACAGGCTTCACATTGTTCATACCAAACCTCAAGAGTATCTTCTCAATATACTTCTGTTGTGATAGCCACAGCTTACCATTACTCCTGTCTCTGAAAATATCCATGCCCAAAATCTATCTTGCTGCTCCTAGATCTTTCATATCAAACGTCCTAGCCATCTGAGCCTTTAACCTGTTGATCTCTGTTACACTTTTTCTTGCTAAAAGCATATCGTCAACATACAACACTAAGATAATGAACATGCCATTTCTTAATTTCTTAAAGTAAACCCAATGATCATATTCACTTCTTATATAATTTTGCCTCATCATGAAAGAATCAAATTTCTCGTTGCGATTTTGAACAAACCCTTCCAATTGTTCCATGTAAAAATGCAATTTTAACATCTAGTTGTTGTAATTCTAAATCAAGTAAAGCAACTAATGCTAACACAATCCGAATTGAAACAATTTTTACAACTGGTGAAAATATCTCATGAAAGTCAATTCCTGTTTTCTCAGAAAAAACTTTCGCGACCAGCCTCGCTTTGTACCTGTCCTCTGTATCATCAACACCCTTCTTCAATTTGTAAACCCTTTTACATCCCACATTTTTTTTGTCTTTAGGAAGTTCCACCAGATCCCATGTGGAATTCTTGGCTAATGCCTTCATCTTGTCCTTCATAGCCTCTTTCCACTTACCACTGTTTGAACCTTCTATAGCTTCCTGATAGCACAAAGGTTCATCATCGTTAGTAGTTAAAGCAACTGAGGTAACATAATCACCATACCTTTTAGGAAAACGTCTGATTCTCGTAGACCTCCTTAAAGATGTTTCTGGTAATTCCCCCATTTGCTAATTATTATCTGTAGGAACTTCTTCATGATCAACATCTGAAACACGTTCATGATCTGCATCTGAAACTTGTTCATGATCTGAATCTAAAACCTGTTCATCTGGACTATCATCGGTATTTGAACTGGATTCAAACTGAATGTGTTGAAGCTTAGGTACATTATCTTGTTTCAATTTATCATCTACATCTGGATTTTCAAGTGAGGATTCATTAAATTTAACATTTCTGTAAATGATGATCTTGTGAGTAGTAGGATCCCACAACCTGTATCCCTTAGTCCCATCACCATATCCAACTAATATATATCTTTTTGATTTAGGATCTAATTTAGAACGCTGATGTTTCGGAACTAGAGCATATGCATCACAACCAAAAACTTTCAGTTTAGAATAATCACATGGATAAACTTTCCATACCTCTTGAGGAATTTTGCATCCTATTGCAGTTGATGGTGATCGATTTACCAAGTAACAAGCTATAGAAACCGCTTCTGTCCACAATTCCTTCTGCAAATTGGCGTTACTAAGCATACTTCTTGCTCTCTCTAAGAGAGTCATGTTCATGCGTTCAGCAACTCCGTTTTGTTGAGGAGTATATACAGTGGTTTTATGTCTTTCGATCCCAGCATCCTTGCAATAATTATCAAATTCCTTTGAAGTAAACTCACCACCATTTTCAGTTCTTAAAAATTTAATGGTTCTTCCAGTGATGTTTTCAACTAATGCTCTAAATTGTTTGAAAACTGTGAATACATCAGACTTCTTCTTTAACATGTAGACCCACACTTTTCTAGAGAAATCATCAATAAAAGATACAAAATATGACGATCCTCCATATGAGGTTGTAGGAGATGGACCCCAAACATCAGAATGGATATAATCAAGGATTTCCTTACTAGTATGTTTTCCAGTTTTAAACTTCTGCTTGCTTTGTTTCCCAAAAAGACAATGTTTGCAGAAATATAACTTAGAATATTTTAAAATAGGAAGTAACTTACGATCAGATAAAAATTTTAATCCTCTTTCACTCATATGGCCCAACCGTTGATGCCATAAACGAATATAATTACTGTCGTTTTTAGATATTGTAGAAGCATGATCTGACTCCGTTCTTCCTTCTAACTGAAAAAGATTTCCAACCTTCTTTGCTTTCATGAGTAGTAAAATTCCTTTATAAACTTTCATTACTCCACCTTGAATAAAGGTTTTATATCCATTAGTGTCTAGTACTCCTAGTGAAATGAGGTTTTTTCTTAGTTCAGGTACGTGTCTTACATCAGTTAGAATTTTATTTGTCCCATCAAACATTTTAATCTGGATGCTTCCAATTCCAACAATATTACACGAGACATCATTTCCCATGTAAACAACTCCATCATTGATTGATTTATAAGTTTTAAACCACTTTCTATGAATGCACATGTGATTTGACGCACTAGAATCTAACAACCAATGTTGATCATGATTAGACAAACTAACTGATAACACTTCATCACTCATACCTGAAATGAATGTCGACTCTGTATCTGTCGTGTTTTCTTCTTTCCTTTCTATCAAAGATTCTTCTTTGGATGTTTGTTGTCTCTTCCAACAATCCTTCTTCAAATGTCCTGATTTGCCACAAAACCAGAACTTTACCTTACTCTTCTTCCCTTTCGATTTTGAACGCGAGTTGTTGTGCTTACTAAAGCGTCTTTCTTTAGAACGACCTCTGACCATCATTGCTTCTGATGTAGAGGTTTCTGAATTTGACCTCTTCCTTGTTTATTCGGATAATAAAGCTCCAACAACATCATAAAATTCAAGGGTTTCTGATGAACTAAGACTTATAGAAGTAACAAAATTATCCCATGACTCGGGCAACGAGCATAATAAAGTGACAGCTTTATCTTCGGATTCAAATTTTACTTCTATACTTTCTAACTGCACCAGGAGAGTATTAAAGGTATTCAGATGATCATTTATCATCGTACCTTCTTTCATGCGCAAGCTGTACAACTGTCGCTTCAGAAGAATCCTATTGGTTAAGGATTTTGTCATGTACAACTTTTCAAGCTTTGTCCACAAACCAGTAGTAGTCTTCTCTGACACGATGTTAAACAAAACATCATCTCCCAAACACAGTCGAATGTCGCTCAGTGCTCTTTCATCCAAATCACTCCATTCATCATCTGTCATGGTGTAAGGCTGTTTGGATTTCCCCAACAGCGCCTTCGCTACGCCTTGTTGCACAAGTAAATCATACATCTTCACTTTCCAAATCTCGAAGTTGTTTTTGCCATTGAACTTCTCAATCTCAAACCGGGCACTTTGTGTGTTTCCATAGCTTAATCGCTCGTGTCAAAAAAAAACAAAACCTCCAATTGCAACTCTTAATAAATGAAGTGTTTAATTTTAATCAAAAATTCATTTTTTATTAGAAAACCCTTGCCTTAAATAATGCCCTTCAGTTAAGAAAAAAAAACTATACCCTTCACCTTATAAAAGGCCTTTCTCTTAATACCATATGCAAATGGCATTTACATTATTAAATGTCAAATTGATTTTTTTTTTTTTTAAACATGCCACCATTATAATCGATTTAAAATATATATGCCAAATAAATACAAAGGCATTTGAATAGAGGTAAAATGCAAATCGGTTTGATTTGACCCATTTCAAAAAAGTTTAATACCCACTTCAACAAATGTTTAATGAAATATCAGTTTACCATGTTTTCAACGTCTATAGTCAAATAGTCAATCAATGCATCGGCTCTCCAGTTCTTCTTACCATGCGAAGATCTACATACGGCGAAGATCTGCTTACCATCCTTAACATACTAGCTGGCATCAACTCACGGCATTCTGCATTCAAGCTAACAGCTTCACGACCTTGCTGTCAAAGTTCAATGCACAGTTTAACACACAATTCACCTCCAGTTCAACACTCACGGCTCTGCAAATTTCATCGATTCATGCAAATATTTTTTCATCCACGGCCACACAGATCAAACCACAGCTCACCGATTTGTGTGCTTCCAACAATTCAGGCGCAGTTCATCTTTGCTCAGCCTCCACACAGCCATGCAGTTCTGCAGCCCATTACACCGCAAATCTGGCCTCATGGCCTCTCGATCTCCACAGCACTGCTTAACCTCAAAAAAATAAGCAACACGGCTCTTCCACCGCAGTCACAGTTAGCTCTTGGATTAGACGCAGCAACATAAAAAACAACTGATACGCAGGCTCTGATACCAAGTGTTAGAGTTATTAACACAACGGAAACAGAAACAAAATAACACACACACAACATTTAACCATGAAAACACAGATTTTAACGTGGTTCACCCAACCAATCTGGGCTACGTCCACCTAACAGCGCATCGACAATCTCATTCATCAATTGGAGAAAATACAATAGCAGAGTTTCTCTTCTGCTCAGCTCTTCCTCACTACACATTCTTCATCATGCTCACTTGCCTCTACGGGCTTACATTTTATAGCTGTGAATGAAAACAAACTCATAAATTCTCTCACAAAAAATATAGGATGCATTAACTCCTCATCAGAAATTGATGGAGCTAATGTAGCAACAAATCCTATTGTTGTCACCTACATGAGATTTTTCTCCAAATTTAATTAAAAAATAAGAATAAAATCTCAGCATACAGGACCTTGTTGTTAATGGGGATGGAATGTCTTTCCTAAAGTCAAAAAATTTGGCAGCACTAACAACAACTTCAGGAGATCCCAAGGTTTGCTCAAAATCCTTAGTGCAACATATGTAAAAGTTACTTTAGTTTCAAGTTGCTAGGATATAATTATCTGTGAATACATAAAATGTTAAAGCTTATGCTACAGAAAAGCTAAAATTCAATGCCTGAAATGGATATGACTACAAATGTTTACTGAAATAGACTTTGATAAATATAGAGCTGAGCTTGAGCTGGAATATTGTTGTGTTCATCACTAAATACTTGTAATATATGTCTATTTTTAATTAACATCCAAGACTGAAACTTCAATCTAAAGGTTGATGTCAGCGGAAATGAGGGAAAAGATGAAATTTATGGTGTTAGATAAGGACAACATGAGGACAACATGAAATCTTCTCTTGGTCCCTATATCCAATTGCATCAATCATGATTCTACATGCACTTCCTAATTAAACAACACTGATCTACCAAGTTATGAATAACATAACTGTTATAATTTGATCATAGATCAATCAAAATAGAAACAAATCGATCTCAAAGCTTATCCATCTCGATAATGAATTCCCGGTGGTCTACCTACCCGTTATCAACTAATGCATAGATACAAGGAATTCTCTGACCTACAACCCCAATTTTGTGTGCCTCCTGAGTACTATAGATCTGCGAGCTGCCACCCTGATATAATGGAAAATCCTTCTTGTGATGATATTAACCATAAATACAACACTTCAAAGGTTCCCTGCCACTACCTTTATTCTACTAATCCATAGTCTAATATCGCTATCCTTTCTCAGATGCATTAGAATTCTTATGTGGGTCCACATTTTCCTTATCACCTGCATCCAAATATATTCCTTGATTCTTAGTCCATTTTCCTTTAGTATTCCTCCTGCCCTTCTAGTCACACTTCAACTCCAACTTGTGCTTTGACTACTCATAACAATGCTTGAACTTTCTAATAGCTTCCTCCAATAACTAAGGCTCATTAAACTCAATATTGTCTTTGAATGATATTGGAAATCCATTGATGAACCTTTGGATCTTTTCTTTCTCATCCTTGATATATAGCACATATCTTAGTAGTTCTAGAAATATGGTTGTATATTCTTCATCTGACATGCAACCCATTCCGAGATCATAGAATTCCTTTGCATTTCCATCATAACACCTCTCAGAAAGACACTTATTCCTTGAGATTCTCGCAAATCCTTCCCAAATCAGCTTCTCTTATCTGATGCCTCTGACATGTTTGACATCTTCCCACAAGATATTTACTTTTAGTTTAAGACTGAAAGTAGTTATCTTGGATTTCATATTCTCTGAGTAATCATGAAGCCTAAAATATTTCCTCATTCCAAGAAACCATGCTTATGCATCTTCTGACTTGGTCATCTCACCATCAAAAGTACGAGGTTTGTATCTCTTGAATTATTATGGAAAATACCCCTTCTCACTCTTCCTATAATGATTTCAATGACAATGGTGATGATGTCTCCCAGAAGTAAAGCTAGAATAAAATCCATGTGTACTATACCTCATTTAAAGTGTATCTAAGAGTCTTCCACTCTTTACTGTATCATCCTTATCCATGTTGTACCTTTTCTCAGACTTGCTTTAATCTACACCATTAGCCTTTTCTTTATGTTGGTCCCCGTGACTTATCCTGAGTTGTCCCTACTTCTACAAATCTAAAATTATTTGAAGAATAACTGCATTGACCTACCCTTTATTTTATTGAGATTTCACAAGCCTTTCCTATGCATCAATATGTGTCTCATTATTATCTTTACAACTTCTGATATCCGACTTCATACTTCTTAATATAAATGCTAGATTAAGAGAGTCTCCCCTCCGTGTTGCTCAACTAAGTTCTCACATCCCGCTAATTTCTCTTATGGTATATATGGGGAGTCATGTGAGCCATAATCCACCATTCTGCTCTTCATCTCTTGACCTTACATTTTTATGCAATATGCCATTGGTAGCTAAAAAAATAATAATAAAAAAATTACCTCAATTTACTTCTAGTATGGTTATTGCATTTTCATAGGTCAAATAATGTTAGCGAGATACATAACAATATAAAAAAAATATCATTCCATGCCATAGTAATAATAAATTAACTATCATGCATGCAACCAAAATAATAATAAATAGTATGCATATGTATTTGACATGCATATGACCGCAATAGTAATAAATTAACTAATGATGCATGCATGTCAAACATATAGATATGTGAAATAACCATATAGATCTGCACAACATTTTTCATTTACCACGAGATCCATTGTTGTGAGCCTTCTTTGATACCACTCTGTAACACCCAAACCCAAATTTACCCACTTTTACAATATCAACAGGGTAAACATGAGCTGGGAGTTACTATGCATGACCCAACATCCAAGATCTAGTTATTGAAGTGGGTTCCATTATTCCAAAATTTATTGCAAGACCTAGAAACACCTAATCACCCAGATGTCAAAAACTTACCACTAGTGACCTTTTATCTAAGTTGGAACCACTTTCAACCATGCTTTACAACCCACCCAAACACAGAACTCAACCTCCATTTTACTATGGCCGAAAATTCCCTGAATTGAGAGTGCATCCACAAACCCTATTCCATATTTTTAGGGTTTGCCTAGATGAAAACTACCAAAAAGTTTATAGAACCCTGTGAATGATAATTACAAGCCTGCATACTCTATTCTTAGGCTTAAATATTTCCCAAGTTTTCCCAACATATATGAATTATTTATGCAAACACTTGGTAAACATGGTACCTGTGGGTCATGAATGCATAATTGTTCATTTTTCCATTAGATTCATTAGATGCTCATCAAGAAGGGTTATTGCCCTCTCAAGCTAGCTGCAACAAACACTTATTATCTCATTTATTCATATAATTATTCAATATCTCATCAAATCATGTACAAGATTAGTAACAAGATAATATCATATCGTAAGAGATATACCATGCATGTAACCAGCATTTAACTAGAATGAATCCATGAAAAAACAATCATAAAATAAATACAATATCCAATACTTGTGCTCATTGATTTCAATGAAGAATAACATAACATATGCATAGTTATAACCAATTTAGGGACGTCCACGTACCACCTGACCATAGATTTGGATGAACGAAATGTTTCTTTCAGTAAATAACCCTGTGTCATATTCTAAGAATGAATTTGGATCACATAAGATAAAACAAAAAATAAACAAAGTAAGGAATCCAAAGGTTAAACCACCTCCACCCTCAACCCACAATGATTTCACCTAAACTATTACAGAAATCACCAAAAACAATACCAACTTTAATGCCTCAGTATTTATTCACCATACCTAGAGGAATTTTCCTGTCTCCACTCACCTGTCAAGATATTTCTAGAGAAAATCATCTCCACTATCAACCCTTGGTATTTTCTTGAGACCACCTCAATTTTCCAAATCCCCACAATCCCAAGCTCAGCCAAAATGAAAACCTACTATACCATGGATATCTAGGAAATTGTAAGGAAAGGTTGTACATCACTGTAAATCCAATAAAATACCATGCCAAGGACATAAAACATGACCAATAAACCAATGCATAAATCATGCGCTCACATCCCAACAAGATAATCAAACATGCAACCTGTTACCTACAAAATATTCATGCTGAATTCTCTTTCTTTGCTTGATTTCTTCCCTTGCTTGGTATTTTCAAATCTTCTTCTTGATCTCCCTTGATTTTACATACGTTTACTTTGTTTTCTTTCTTGTGTCTTCCTTGTATCCAAGTCTGCTCTCTCTCTCTCTCTCTCTCTCTCTCTCTCTCTCTCTCTCATTGTCTACGTGAGAATGCTAGAATGTCCAAGGGTGTGTTAGAATGTTCTCTACCTCATTTTATTTTGTGTTCTTTATTGGAAATAATGAGAGGGGGTGAATCAATATTTCCCACAGTAGTGTTTTTTTAGCAATGGTGTACCAAAAGACACCTCCTTCGTAGTTGGTTGTCCCACGCAAAGGAATACAAATATATTTGGTGACAAATTGAGGGAAAAAAATCATTACAAAGGTGAAAACAATGCATATACAAACATAAACTAAAACAGAAAGATAAAGACACAAATAATCCTTAATGAAGAAAAAAATCCAACAAAATAATGGAAAAAGGCTCCCTTTATTGGCTGCTTGTGGTAGAGGATGAATACTAAACACTTGAAGAGAATTATTTGACCTATGGTGCTAAAAAATCCTCAGCAAGGAGGTTCCTTTCCTCAATATCTTTGAAAGCTTTTCCTCTCTCAAAACAAGTATGAAGACTCTCTCAATGGTGGACTCTTCTTCTTTCACTAGGACGATGGATTACTTAGAAGAAATATGGACAACATAATAATTATCTTACTTGTTTTTCTTCAACAATGAAATTCGTTGTTTCTCTGATAGAAATTTGGACACCATAACATTGTCTCTTGTTTTGGTTGTTCGATGACCGTTTTATATAAAAAAAAATTAATCCATATTCCCTCTCTTGGTTCATGAATGATAATGACTTATGAGTAGGACACGATGATTCCATTAAGGGTTGCATATCTACAGGGTGACTCAAATTCAACTGTCCTTGAATGGAACATGTCAGGGAATCATATTCTAAGCATGGAAAGTGGTCCTGAATTTGTTGAGTCAAGATTTTCTTCGACTACACAAATTTCAAAGAAAAAGCCACACGATCATATTTTATTCCTTAAGATATGCCACACAATCAAATTTTTATACATAATTCCTTAGGAAAATTTACAATTTTGAGAATTCATAATGTATTTAGCTGGAAAATATTCACTTGTATGTTCTATTGGAAAAATTTGGGCGTATTTTATATTTTTCAAATGCGTGTATTATTTTCTAGTGTTAACAATTTCCCCTTTATGTATGATGTTATGAGCAGACATATAGATGAAATACATCACGTTTTGTTGTTATGACTGTGAATTTGACCAACTTCTTGAGAGAGAGAATAACCTGTTGCGAAGATGAGTAGGGAAACACCTTAACTGATGGTAAAGGATAACCATGCTCTAAATAAAAACTGAAAAAAAAAACAAAAAGTGTTTATATGAGGCAAGAATATCCCATTCTCGTTATGATGACTAGTGATGAATTATTACAGTAAGATAGGAAACAATCCTGTCTAGGAAATGCTATGGTGGTTGACATGATGATGTATGATGATGAGAATTATTGATGCCCACAGGTTTGCTTTGTAAAAAATAGACTGAATTTGGTGCCCCCATGCATCTAAAAGGGGAAGCAATGCTTGAGTGAGGTGCTTAGGGATGCATGGGTCTTCGACTCTGGTACCTCATTCGTATCACAATGTAAGAAATGTTGAATTAGTTGCTTAGATATCTGTGGGTATTAAACTAAATGAAATAAATTCAATGATCATTAAGTATCATACCACCCTGACATGAAAACTTACGTTGGTGTCGAATGTCACGGGGATATATGACTTCATTGGGCAATAGTGATTCTCATTGTGCCACCCAAGGATGTCACTTAAGGAAGGAAGTATCCAAGGTATTGTCTCAATCCTGGAATATGGGTGTTGAAGTCGATAGGAAAGAAGTGTCAATCACTCAAAAATGTTGATTCGAGGAATCAATATATTAGATGAAAGAAAACTATAATAGGGTGGGTCAAAAAGGAATGATAATGAAATATCACGATATCAATGTATATGGAAAATTGGCCCGAGGTCGAAGCTATAATGCAAGTGGCAGAAGTAAAAACAAATTTACTGAAAGGGATGGCCCTAGAGTCAATAGGACTTCCAGGGTAGATGTAAGTATGTTATGACTGGAATGAAAATGGAGATGAATTTGGATGATGTGCAATCTCCGACCAAGGGTGACTTGGAACTGTCATCAGGTATAAGACATGAAAATATGGGTGGGAACCATTTTCCTAAAAAATATTTGTACACTTTCCAAAATAATGTAAAGGTGGTTTGGATGTACATATAGGGAGACGATTGACCCATAAAAACAATGACCTTAATGATGATGAGGGTAAGGTGTTTTGAAAATTACGGGCCCCATTGGCTGGTCTCAGTATGGGGTTGATGATGCCGATGAAGTAACACAAATGGGATATGAAAATGGAGGGATGATAGGCCAAATTTAGAACACAATAGTGTGTCCATCTTGATCCATCACAAAATATAGGGGGTGGCCTGAGAATGGGGTTAGTAAGAAATAAATGAAGAAGAGAAGAATGAGGCTAATATTCAATGCATGCAAGTGAAATGGCTCCCGGGCATGAGTAAATGGTAATGGACCCCAATAATATGTGGGGGTATATAACATGTGGTGATACATGAGTGGGAAGTTTCTATCGACCGACATGGAAGCTTACCAAGTGCGAGGGGATGTGGTGGTAAGCATGGTCGATATGATGGACCCTATGGTGTATTTCAAAGAAATGATATCAGGATATGTGAATATTATGTAAGAATCCTATCATTATGAATGGTGAATGATACTTTCTTTGTCATTTTCCACCAGGGTGTCGATTTTGGCAGGAAGTTTTTGATGTACCTACAACTTTAATGACCAACACCCGAAGCGAAAAAATATTTTTGAACACATGAATAATATGGAATTAGTTGAATAATATGAATTTAAAAACAAGAGAAAGCACACCTAAAGTGGTACTCCGAATGTGTGGCAGGCCCAAAAATGAGTTTGGGGGGGGGGGGAAATGGGAGGAAGGATACCATGATAAAGATGATGTGGTTTTGATCTATTTATGTCTAATGGTTTTGAAAACGAATTTCTTGAGCTCCTATACTGGGCTCTAGAATATATCCATATGGGCGATATATAGGGAAAAGTGGGCCCTATGCCACATCATTTCCACTTACTATTTTGGGAGGTTATAGTTATTCCAGGAGTTATTTCTTGTTGTTGCGGTCATCCTGTGCACCCTGCTAGTGCACAAGGAGAGACAAGTTAGAGGATATAACCCTAACTTTGTCACTTTAGTAGACTAGGTTAGGTAAACTATACAAGGGTGTTATGTAGGACATTTTTTAAGGTAGAAAATTTTGACTGCATGGACAACTGAGTTTTAGTCAATACCATGGGTATCTCAGGGATACACATAGTGACCCTGCGAGTAACGAGTGGGAAACCACACTAACCATGCGGCTTAGGGGAGAGAAGTCACGATGTCGTTGGTTTTTCGACGCCATAGCTCGACCGCCCAAGGCTGGGAAATCAACACGTCTGTAACAATAACAATTTCGCGAACAATGCATCTGCTCATTGAGATGACGTGCAAACAACACATCTTCTGAACGAGTAGATGTGCGACCCCGTATACAACACCGCCCTAGCTTGTGGTCTGTTAGGGTCCTATAATAATAGGGTTCATAATTTTTTAATTGACTTTGATAGTCTTGTAAAGATGTACATACCTTGCTTTCTGCAAGTTGTTTTCCCATATTTTGAAAATGAAAAATAAATAAAAAATGAAAAGAGGGTAAAATTCCTAAAAGAAATATCAAAGGACTTAGAAAAAATAGTACCCAAAAGAAAAATGAGATAAAAATAAGACCTGAAAGTGAGAAAGTCAAAATGCCACTACTATTTATTTTACTGCAAGAATAATGATTATGTGTAGATTGTCAATAAAAGCCATAATCCATGATCAGTTAAACAGTTTAATCTTAACTTTTCATGCTTTGAATTCCATATTTTAGATAGAGAAAATATATGTCAAACAGTTTAAACTTGAAAAATCAGTAGATAGTTAGAGAATAAATGAGGAGCTCAACAGTTTAATCTGAGCCCTCGGATGAAATATGGTTAGATTTAGATAGTTTTATGCTTTAAAAGAAAAATGGATTTAGGGTTGCAAGCTTAAATGCACCCATGCAAATGAAGTAAAAATGTTAGAAATAATGATGGGTAGGTAGAAAGCAGTTGTGCAAAGCATGTAATAAAGCATCATTGGACAAAAACTACTAATATCCCCTCCCCCACAATGTTTCAGTATTCTAAACTATCTGTTAAAAAGGCTCAGAGAATTTCTCTGACTTCTGTTGGGACCGGACCCAAGGCTCGATGACTGATTGGTTAAAAATATTGAATTCCCATACAAAACCCATATTCATCAACATTTACCCTTCATCCAAAAATCATAATAATTTTCCTACGTAAAAACCCATTCTTACTTAGTAAAAGTGAAAACCCTAAATAACTAATTTCATTTCCTTTCAAAAGCACTCAAAAACCCATAAAATGCATTTTATCCTAAGTTAAAGTGTGAAAAATACAAAAGGGACAACTATGCTTTATTTACACTTTACTTAGTGTTAAAACATGTATTTTTCATTCAATTCATACATTAGTACCCCTTGTTCATATTAGTTTCTAACTATATTTATTAATTCCCTCAACTATACCCTCCTGTATATTATTAAACCCTTTATATTTTAGATAACCCACAAACCCAATATTTAAGTTTTAAACCAATGTTTAAATATCCCACGTGATTAATTAAAACCCGCCCTTATCCCATTGGTTTAAACTTATCAATAAAACAAAATACCCTACCCCTATGGTTTTAAACCTTGTATCAAAATGTTTAACTACTATATAATAAAACTCGTGCCCGCAATTGGAACATTTGTTAATGTTTTAATTAAAAAGCATATATTACTATACCCGTCTTCCATCATATAATATAAAGTTTTAAACATTGTAAATACATATTTGCATATTTTAAGCTTGTCCCCATCGTGTTAATACACCCCAGCCCCACTCCAATCCAGATACAAATTCCATATTAGATCTCAACCGTTCGTAATCTAACTCCCTAATCCAATGACGGAAAATCCATATCACAAATAAAGTTGCGCGATATCCACCATCTCATTTCTACGCGAAATAGGTGGTATTCATATTTTCTCCCTCCTCCACGTGGTTCTTTCTTACTGGATCGCATTCGTTTCACCCAAAACTACTTACCACCTAAAACGAACGCGATAACCACTCGCAATTTTGTACCCTTTGAGGTCGAAAACCGTTATTGCTTGACTTGACTGCCATTTATTACAGGTGCCAATTAAACTTAATTTGCCTAAAAAACCTTGAAAATGCATCATTTATCCCTTTTAGCGCTTATTGACTATATCCACCTTTCAGACTCCCAAAGAAGAAGTGTTTTTCACTGTTTTCTTGCCCAGATCGTGTAAATTTCCACCTATACCTATTAAAGATGCTGAAGAGCTTTGCATTGCTCCTAAGAGATCGAAAAGTCACCATAGAATCTGTTCAAAACCTTTGGAGACATCCTCGAAACCCTATACCTACATATAACAGGTATTTCCCCAAAATTCAAGCCTTTTATCAGTTTTTAAAAACCTTTAAAGAAAAATTTCAGTCAGAATTTCAAAATTAGTCAAAACAAGCCTATTAAAATATCCAAAAAACAGGCCAAACCCTGTCAAATTTTCTAAAAAAAAACCTGTTTTAGGCTGCGCACTATTTTGAATAAAAATTTGAGTTTATATAGTTTTTCTAAACTGTTCAAAACTCCAAATTGAGCCCAGAAATCCTCTGGAGGTAGGAAAACTATCTGTGCCTAATTTCAAGAGATTTTTAGCCCTGTTATCCATTGAAAAACTTAAGAAACCCTATTTCTTGTTTTAGAACTAGTGAAGGTCTGTAAACCAAGTTGAAAGTCCAAAATTGAAAGAAAAATCCAATAAAAGACCATATTCTACCTGTTTAATCCAAGAAACATTTGTTAGAGTAAAAAAATACTTTTGCAAATTGTTTAATCTTGCAGAAGTAGCCAGAAAAGCCTAAAAGCAGAGTTATGTAGTCCAAAAAGCTCCAAAATGCCTAAAACTACTCTAGATGCATCTTCCAAAACTGCTATCATTATAAATCCTCTGCAACCTCCAGTTGTAGACATTGAGCATACCCCATTAGCAAATATTGACTATAAGATAGCAGACCCTATTGTAGAATTCAATTTGTTGGAACTTCACAAGTGGAGCTATGAAAAATATTTGGATAATGTTGAAGAAGTTAAAATTTGAGAGTCACACTTGCCCAGATATGTTGTTCCAGTTACCCACTCATGCCCAGAATTCATTATGTTATGCCATAATCATTATATACGTAATCAAAGAGCAATAGTCAATGCCAATAAAGAAGTACTTTTTACCATTACTGTTGAATCCATTAATCAAATTTTACAGCTTAAACCAGATCCTCAAGCAGTTCTTCTATCCATTGAAGCACTTACCAAGCTGTATATTGGCCTTGATTTTCCTAGAAGATTGCAAATCTTCCAAATATTCATGCCCTTGCATGTAGAAATTCCTCAAATCAATCCTCCATATTCCACTTCAAGATTTCCAGAGGGTTCTATACATGTCATCTCCATGCTCTCCTTCATCCTAGGGTACTTTACTGATGAACATACAGTTGAATCCATTTTAGGTTTCCTATCCACTTTCACACCAGGACAACTTCCATCTTTTATCTTTGATTATGTTGGGTATATTGCTGACAATATTCATGGCCAATTAGTTAAACTTCCAATTGAAGGAGTGTTTAGATACACATCTTTCCTTTTCCATATGTTCTTGTATTTTCAAGCAGATAATTTTCCATTAAACCTTCAAAAGCTTGATATAGAAGGAATCCTCTTTCAATTATTTTATGGACCTCTTTGATTAGGAAAGAGTCCACAAAGTTCACCTATGCAAAGTTTTCAGACTTCTTCATCCATCCATTGATAAAAATATTGACAAATGCTAAACATCCAAGGATAAATGATGATATGAAGAAGATTTTATAGTTTTCAAAACAGACCAAGATTGATGATTGGTACTTGTATGAAAAGCGCACTGAGATTAGAGTGTTTGGATCCAATTTGTTGCCCTACAAGCTACCCAAATTTGTATCAATGAGGGTTTTTGCCTTGGAGTATATTAGGAAAATATTAAAATCTGATTCTATCAACTTCTTAGCAGCAAAGAAGAAAACACAGTTTAAATTAAAGAGTCAAGTGGGACCATTCATTTGCAATCATAGAGATGCAGAGGTAGAAGCAGCTAAGCAATTATTAGAATACAGGTTTGAAGAGATTTCTTCTTTGAATTATGATCCACAAGGGATACTAAGTAAAATGAGGGTTAAATGTAAACTGACACCCTAAATTCATGATACAAAACCAAGATAGATAAATATGCCAATCAGATTGAGTGGACAAAAAAGACTTTAGTAGTTGCAATGAAGAAAAGTGATATTAGTCACACTTTACAAACTGCAAATAAAACTGAAAAAGCCACCAAGAGGATAAGAGAAGAAGAAACTTATGTTGCTGAAGCCACTACTGAAACTAGGTTCAAGATAAGATATAATAAAAGGCCTAAAATAGATCCAGTAGATAAAGAAAAGGTAACCATTGATGTTGAAGAAACAGATCTCCCAGATACCAACACAGAGGCTGCCACTGTTATCAGAAATAAGCAAGATAGAGAGAATAGAAATGAAGAACAGGTTGATAATGGAAATACACAGTTGATAGAAAAACAGCAGAACCTAGAATCTTCATCTTCACAAACAACTGAAGAAAAGGATCTAGATATCAAGGAAAAGTACAAACAGATCAAGTTAAAGAATGAAGAGATCAAAAATGATATTTACTCTCAATATCTGAAACAAACACCAAGTGTTCAAAATAGACTTTTATCTGCCTTTGATTATTCAATTAAAAAGCTAAACATGTTAGTATTGCAACCTACAGTAAAAACTCCAAAGACAGTGGCAGATTACAAGAAGATTGATTTAGAAGTCCAAACAGAAAAAATTCATGCTCTTGATCAGATAGAATTTCATAGACAGAGTTCATAGATGTTGCATTCTATTGTTACAACTAAAGCTATGAGCGTTTAGAAACTTCAGAATACTATTAAAAACATGAAATATCAAATGAAACTTGACAAAGAATCCTTATATGCTAAATATCTTAGAATTAAATCTTTAGAAGAATTGGTCTTGCAGGTTGGATATGATCTTGCAAATGTCAAAGTAGCAGAACAGCTAGTGAAGAAGAAAAATGAGAACATTGCAGCATTGAGAAAGAAACTTAAATTTCCATCAAGTGAACATCCTCAAGCTAAGGAAATAATACAAGGAAAAAATGAGAAATATGATATGATGAATTTGATCTTTCAGCTGATAGCACAGATCAAAGAGATGGAGATTCAAATGGATAAACTTTTCCATGAAAAAGAAACACCAAAAACATCATAAATTCCTTCAGTTATTCCTATGGTCACTACAGCGGTGCCATCAACTCTAGCAGAAGGTTTGGCACCCAAAGAGCCACTGGATACTGCAGTGCCAGTGACATCATCTACAACATCAGCTACAGAGTCATCCAATACAGCAGCTCACCCTACAGATGAGGCCAACAAACTAGTGAAAGCTATGGAAGAAATGTCACTTCAAACAAGTGAAATTAACAGATTGAAAAACATGGTTGACAACCTTGAAAATGCAAACAAGTTGACCCAAATAAATTCCAAAAAACATGAAAAAAAGGTTATTAGACTAAATGAAGAATTGAAGAAGTTACAGAAGGAATTAACCTTAAAGGAATAAATTTCATATGTGAAAAATCATTTATGGAAAAAGATCATTGAAGCCATCAATGATTTTGGCTCTAAATTCAAGTGATTTTTGAACAAAGAGATTTACTCAAAGCAGCATTAGAAGAAATTCAGAAGACTAAATATGAGCTTGACAACAAACCAGAACAAGCAATAGAATTAATCAAGTTTCTTAACAGCAAAAACAAGCAAGAGCTAGAAGAAATTGAGATTACTGACAGGACTGAAACTATCATTGAAATAAGAAAAGTCCTCACCAAGAAGAACTTGATGAAACAACTTGAGGAGAAGTGTGAGAATATGAACATCACCATAACCAGGTCTATGGTCAAATTTGAGAATTTGAGGCAAAGAAGTTTGCCTAATATTTTGGTCATCAATGACAAATTAATGCCTCAAGAGGATTACAATAAAAAATTAGAGAATTTGCAAAGGAGCAAGTTGAAAAATCAGGTGGACAAGGCACTCCAATAGGAAAATTCTTACTCAAAAGTTTTGAGGATTTTTTTTACTTGCAGCATGAGATAAGACACTTGTTTGTCATTAAAACAACTTTTTCTAGGTATACAGAAGTAGATGAGAATTTCAAAAAGCTCAAGAAGATCCAAATTCCAAATGAGGAATATTGGCAGTCATTAACAAATTTACTATGAAAGATAAAAAGGCAAAAAGGTAAAAGAGAAAACAGTTTGCTAAATTGCAGTCAAAACATATTTTTACTACAGCAGTAAACATATTTTACACTGGTTAAAGAGTATCCGAGTTTAAAATAGTATCAGGGATTAAAGAGAATCATTGAAAGATTATAATAGATCAGAGTTCAAAACCAACTTGAAATACCTAAAGCCAGCAAGAAGGACACCAAGCAGCCAGCTTCACCTCATCCATAAACAGTTACTATTTTATTTGGATAGATAGGACAGCTTGTTGATTTGTTAAGCAGTTGTCTCTATTTTGTTGTAAAGATATTTTATTTTCCTTAGATAATTCCTAGAAGCATTCTAGGATATTTTTTAAAACAATTATGTATAAATACTTCATTTTTAGAAGTATTATTGTGGAATAAATTGTTGAAGATTTATATAGTCATTTTTTATTGGACTTGAAGGCTTTTTGTGCTTCAAATCTTGAGTAGCAGGCTAGATTGGATCAAGTATTTCCTTCTTGTCATTGTTTATCTTTCTTTGTTACATGCATCCATAATGTTTTCCAAATTTGAATGAATATACAGGAGTATTACTTTAGGATTTGTTAAAAGCACCCTGTCGTTACTATTTATCATTCCTATGTTTTCTGTTGATTTCTAGAATAGGGAACCCTTAATTGCTCCCTCTTTCGTTTGACCTCTACCTACTACTTCACTTTTCCGGATCAAAGAACCCTTCATTGCTCTTTATCCCGATCATATCACTTCACCAAACAGCCTTCCAAGATCTTCATGGGTTATCTATCTTGCCCTAAAAACTTTTGACTTCTTGACTTTGATCCTAACTCTTTCTGCTTGATTTTTGACTCCTTATCCCAATGGACAAATAGATTTCCCACTATCCATCTCATTAGGTTATTTTTCCCACCAAATCAATCAAACCAAAACCAAATTGCACAATCATAACTAGCCTAATATTTTATAAATCAAACAAAGTTAAATCTTATAGAGAGAGCCCTCTCTGAACCCTAAGAAGGCTAGAAGTTAGAGTTTAAAAGTTGGTCTGTGGTTACCTTTAGTGTTCTTAGACTTTAAACCAAAATCTCACAACTTTAGAATTACTAGAGTGATAACATATTGGCTACCATACTGGGGAAATAACCAATCCTCAGTCATAAAATAAGTCTTGAAGAAACCTTTTCCATCATCTTTTTGCCTTTAAGACTATTTTATAAGTTATGAGTATCATTTTATCAAAACAAATTTGTAATTCTGCCTTCTAGGAAAGTTTATCATACTATGTCTAACTCGGATCCTAAGCCTGCTGTTATAGTGGACAACCCGAACAAAATTGGCAAAAAGAAAAAAATAGATAGAAGATTTAGATATTAAAATTTCATTAAATAGAGTCAATTCATTACCACAAGAATTAGTGAGATTACAGGATATAGAGTTTGATTTGAAATTTGAAAATTCTTTGTTCAGAAGAAAATCTGAAAGTAATTTAAGTACTGTTGTTTTAGACCCTGTTTTTATTTCATTTTTGGAACCAAAACAGAAAAATATTGCAGCAAACTCTGAATTAAAGAAAATAAAAAATCAAGACAAACTTGAAGAGATTAATGCCACTATTCTTAAAGAAATTGATGAGGCTATAGAATTAGCCCAACTATTAACATATACATCTAAAATTTTCATTCCTCAGTTAGATATCACTACATCATCTATAGTTTCTACTACCATCCAATCTACAGATCCATTTAGTCCTAGATTACCATTACAGCCTAAAATATTATTTCCTTCATCCCCTACATCCATTTCATCCATTAGTTTACCTTCTAATTTTTCAAACACATCATTCTCATTTCCTACTAGTTCCTATAGTTCAGTTTCACTTCCTAGTACCTCCACTTCAGCTTTTATTTCTTCCACTGCTATTTCTATTTCAGCATTCTATAATCCAGTTTCATCAGCTACCTCTTCCAGTAAAACCCCAAGCACTTCCACTTTACCTCCTAGCCAAGCTAGAATTCAAGCTATGGCTTCTAGGTATGCTCCCTAGTTCTTCCAATACAACTTCATGACATGCCCCAATATTATCAAAGTAAAATACCACAGTTTGATGCTACTACACAATATACTTCACAACAACACATAAACAAAATGATAGATTACATTTAACTCCATGAGATAGATGAATCAAATGTACAAATGATGTTTTTTTCACAAACATTAACAGGAGAAGTAAAGAAGTGGTTTAAAGGTCTTAGTGCAAGAAGTATAGTTGATTTAGCTATTTTTCATAGAATATTTTTAAATAAATGGGAAAAGAAGAAAAACCCCCTACAAGTATTGTATGAATTTGATGCTATGAAGAGAGCTCCCAATGAATCAATACAAGATTACTGCACTAGATATAACAATGTTTACAATTCAATTCCTGCTAATCTAAACCCACTCCTGACTCTGTCTTGCTCAAATTCCCAGATGGATTTGACACTAACATGGCATATTAATTAAGAGAAAGAAATGCATAAACCTTGGAAAGAATGCAAATAGATGTTGTAAGTGTAGAAGTAAATGTTCTAGCTAAAAAGGAAAGATTAAGAAATGAGAGGAGAGTAACCATGAAAGAAGAAGCCTCTAGTTCAGACACAAAAATAGATATGTTAGCTAAGACTTTAAAGAGAATCATGGATAGCTTAGATAACATAGAAAGAATACCTCAATGGGATAATCAACAACAAATCAGAAATCCCAATTTTAGGAAAAACATAAATTCAGGAAAATCAAAAGAATCAGTCCCGGACCAAACAATAAGACCTCCATTTTAGGAGAACTATGCTGAAAGTTCTCAAAAAAATGTTGAGGATGAAGCTACCATAAATTTAATGGGAATAGATGATAATACCACTATCTTTCTCACACAAGAAGATCAAGAGTTATTTGAACTCCAACAACTCCAATTAGATTCAGGGGAATCCTTCGATTATAAACAAGGTTATAATTTTTCTATAAACGAAGTTCAAAAGCAATATAACCTTAGGAGTAAGAAAAAATATTGAACCTTCTACTAAGAAAAATCCTCAAATTGAAAATAAGAAAACAGTAGAAGCCCCAACAACAAAAGTTCTGCAAATTCTCCCTAGGGAAAATAGGCAGAACTCTAGTTCTTCCCAAAAAGTTTATAATCCTAAAATTTCACCAAGCCCTAAGATTGTTGACATAACAAATAAAGTTTCTCAAGCTACAAAAGATTCACAAAAATCTGTTGCTGCAAAAGCATCTGATTCTGCTAAAACAACAAACTTAGATCCTAAAACACCCACTGCTGATCCAAAATTAGCAGATCCAAAAGCTGCCACTACAAAAATAGCTTCTGATAATTCTAAATCTGAAAAAACATCTACTGCTTCACAAACCATTCCTGAAAAGAAAACAAAAAGCAGTAAAATACAAGAAACTGAAACTGAAAGTGAAAACATAACTGTAGAAAAACAATATAAACCAACACAAACTGCAGTTACCAAAGAAGAGTTATTTCAAATAAGTAAATCTCAACCTTCATTCAACATACAAACTGAAATTGCAAAGTTAAAAATACCAATTCCTTTAACAGAATTGGTAAAACATGATTTGTATAATTCAACCATCATTGAAACACTAAACATAAATGATGGAGAAGACTCCATAAACTTGAATGATGATCAACAAGAGTTGATATTTGGCCCAGATGTAAATGGAAAGCATCAAGATGGATCAGTTCCTCCATTTTACATCACTTTAACCATTCATGATCAAATCTTACACAACACAATGTTAGATTTAGGAACTTCACATAATCTAATGCCCAAATCTATAATGGAAACCCTGAACTTAGACATTACAAGGCCTAACAAGGATTTAGTTTCATTTGACTCAAGCAAAGTAAAATGCCTAGGATTAATCAAAGATTTATGTGTAACACTATTTCAATATCCTGGTAAGAGTATATTTATGGACATTGTAGTAGCTGATATCCCACCCAAATATGGAATGTTATTATCTCGCTCATGGGGAGCAAAGTTACAGGGATATTTACAATTGGACATGTCTTATGCTACTATATCAGTTTTTGGTCAACCTAAGAAGTTATATAGGGAAACTTTGATGAAATATATGGTAAGTAATGCAGAAAAATCAATAAATTACCCAATTTATGCTACACCTACTGACCTAGATTCATTCATCCTATGTAATGCAGAAACTAATAATGAAATTAAGACTAAACTAAAAGAAGAAAAGAAAACAAAAAATAATGATAATATCTTTCATGAATCTTTATGGCATTTAGACTTTGATGGCTCAGTAAACAAGTTAGGAGAAGGAGCAGGAGTATGGATAACCAATATAGAGAAAAATCATGCAGAAGACCATGCTTTTAGACTAAATTTCAAATGCACAAACAATATGGCTGAGTATGAAGTCCTCGTTTTACAACTCCAAATAATCAGAAATTTAGGAGGTAAAAGAATAGCAATAATGGGAGACTCAGAGTTGATTGTATAATAAATTAAAGGTGAATATTATTTTTACAATCCTAGATTAGGTCGATATAGAGAGACTGTACTAGATTTGATTGATGATTTATTGGAATGTAATTTCTCTGCAATACCAAGAAAGAAAAATTTACAAGCACATTCTTTAGCAACCTTTGCTAGCACTTGTAATTTACCTTTTTAGCCCAATAATATGTATACTGCAAAATTAAAGCACATACCAATAATCCTAAACAACCTCAAATATTGGTAGATTTTTTCACAAGATCAACAAATTTATAATTTTATGAATACTGAAGGTGAATTTCAAAACTGTAAAATAGACACTGATTGTACCATAGATCAACATTTAGATAGTGAAATAGATTTATATAATGTAGATGTAAATAAATTAAATTTTGGTAGACCAACTAAATTCAATCAATCAGTTATAGATAAATTAGAGAGAGTATAAATTGATGAGATAATTTATGATGAATCTGAAATATTAAATCTCAAAGATAATTTCTTACCAAAAGGTTTAACTCCATTAGAAGATTTATTTGACTCAAATGATGTTTCTAGAAAATCCAAAATGGAGCCACTTAAATCTAACATTGAGGAATGCAACATAGGCACGGAAGTGAAACCCAAAATTATCAAACTTTCCAAAGCCTTACCTCAACAGGAAAAGGAAAAATATATTGCTCTTTTTAAGGAATTCAAAGATGTTTTTTCTTGGAGTTATGAGGACCTTAAATCTTATGACACCAACATAATTCAACATAAAATTCCTATAAAAGAAGATCAAAAGCCCTTTAGACAAAAGTTAAGGAGAATCAAACTTGTTTTGATGCGCTTAATAGAAAAAGAAGTTAAAAGAATTTATGATGCACAGACAATTTCACCAATCAGATATTCTGATTGGGTTTCTAACTTAGTTCCAACCAGAAAGAAGACATAAGAGATTAGACTGTGTTGACTTTAGGAATCTAAACAAAGAATCTTTAAAAGATAACTATTCTTTACCAAAAATGGATCATATTTTACAAAGGGTAGTTGGATCTTCTAGGATTTCTCTTTTAGATTGATTTTCATGATACAACCAGATTTTAGTCCAACCAGAGGATCAAGCCAAAACTGATTTTACTACTCCTCGGGGCACTTTTATGTATGTAAAAATGATATTTGGTTTAATGAATGCAGGGACAACCTTTCAAAGTGTTATGGATATAGCCTTTGCAAAGGAAATTCATGAATTCTTGGTAATTTACTTAGATGACATAACTACAGGGAAAATTTCAGGGGCTAATATTCGCATATGAGCTAATATTCCTAGTTTTTTTCAAAAACAATATTCGCCAATTTTCATTTTTCTAAAGATGAATTCGCCCAAATTTTATAGTATACAATTATTTTACCTTAAAAATATCCAATATTATAAATTATCTAATACAAAATAATTAGAAATCTAAACATTTTTACAAAATTATAATCAAACATTTTAAAATTTGGATATTAGGGACTAGTACAATTCGCCAAGGTTTCTAAACTTTCAGATAAACTTCCATCTTTAAAATTTTCCTTGCATAACTGTATTTTCTAAGACTGGTTATGAACATTTGGATCATCTTAGACAAGTTTTTTTAAAATTTAGAAAATTTGGCATCTCATTAAATCCTAAGAAAAGCTTATTTGGATTAGAAGAAGGCAAGTTACTAGGACACATAATTTCTGAGGAAGGAATTAGAATAGATCCTGCAAGAATAGAAGCAAATCTTAACATCAATCCACCAAGAAGCATAAAAGAGTTACAAGCCTTTCTAGGTAAGATTAACTTTTTAAGAAGATTCATATCCAATTTAGCTGAAATAATTAGAGAATTAAACAACATGCTCAAAAAAGATTCAGTTCTTAAATGGACCGTTGAGGCCAAACAATCTTTTGAATCCATCAAACAGGCCTTAACCAAAACTCCAGTCCTTATAAGTCCTGATTTCAAAAAGGATTTCATCATTTTTTAGTTTGCTTTAGAACACACCATTGCTGCAGTTTTACTGCAGAAAAATGACCAGGGTTATGAATAGCCCATAGCCTTCTTTAGCAGAAATTTTAGAGATGCACCTTTGAAGTACAATATAATGGAGAAACAAGCCTTAGCTTTGGTAAAGGCCATTAAAGACTTCAGAATTTACATTCTCTATTCTCACATTATTGCCTATGTCCCAAATGCTGTTGTAAAATACATTCTTACGCAGGATGGTCCTGATGGAAGAAGAGGAAAGTGGATTGCCACTATCTTAGAATATGACATAAATATAAAACCCACAAAGTTGATAAAAGGTCAAGGTTTAGCCAGACTTATGGTTGAATCAAATTGTCATGCCCTAGACATAAATTTTATTGCCCAAATAGATGATCAGGAAGAGATGGCGACTCCAGAGATCAGTGAAGCCTTTTCAGACTCACCATGGTATGCAAATATTATATTTGTATTACTAAACTTACAAGCTCCTCCTGGTTTATCAAGAAGAAAAGCTAGATTCCTAAAGCTTAAGGCAGTAAGATTTTGTATTTTAGAAAACTACTGAAAACAAGATCCTGAGAGCTGGTTTTTACTGGCCTACCTTGTTTGCAGATGTCAAAAAATATGTGACCTCCTATCATAAGTGCCAACTCTTTGAGGTTAAGAAAAAGTTGTTACCCCTGCCCTTAAATCCCATCTCTACATAAATGCCATTTCAACAATGGGGTCTTGAATTCATTGGATAAATTCACCCCCCATCATCAACCCAACACAAGTGTATTTTGACAGCCACTGACTATTTTACCAAGTGGATTGAAGCCATACCCTCTAGGCAAGCCACAAATACTGTCATAATCTACTTCCTAGAAAGTAACATTCTTTCAAGATTTGGATGTCCCCAAAAGATAATTACTGACAATGCAACAGCATTCAAATCTAATAAAATGATTGACTTTTTCCATAAATACCATACTACCCTAGGTCTTTCTACTTCATATTACCCTCAAGGTAATGGCCTAGTTGAATCTTCAAATAAAAGCCTTGTAAACATCATCAAAAAGTTACTGGAGATAACAAAAAGACTTGGAATAAGAAGTTAGTTAATGCCTTATGGGCAGATAGACTTACAACTAAAAAATATATTGGTACATCCCCTTACCAACTTGTCTATGGAATGGATGTTGTTTTTCCATCCTCCCTAGGAGTACCAGTAATGAAGATTATCCAAGAGTTACAAGTTTAAACAAATGACATTCAAAGAAGTATCAATCAAACTATTCACTTGCAACAAACAAGGGAAGAAGATTATATCAAGTCTCAAATCATCAAGGATAAGATAAAGAAATTTTTTGATAAAAAGACTAAAGAAAATGATTTTTACATTGGAAATAAAGTGTTAAAATGGGATTCAAGAAGAGAAGACAAAGGTAAACATGGAAAATTTGCTAGATGGACCAGTAAATGGCAGAATGTTGAAGCACTACTACTCTCCTGAGATAACAAATAGTTAGTTTCATTTACTTTGATCATTGTACATATACATTGAAGATTTTAGATTGGATTGGATATGTTCCCAAAAAAGTTGAAGCCTGGAGAGAAGGCCCTAAGCTTTGAGAGGTAAATATCATAAGTATGAATAATTGCAGAGATCAGAAAGATACTTACAGGGTCATCATAGTCAAAATTCAAAGGCTACTAGTCTTAAATTTCTTGACATTTCACCAGGAAATGTCATCCCCATGTGGAGCCACTGTTAGGGTCCTATAAAAATAGGGTTCATAATTTTTGAATTGACTTTGATAGTATTGTAAATATGTACATACCTTGCTTTCTGCAAGTTGTTTTCCCATATTTTGAAAATGAAAAATAAATAAAAAATTAAAAGAGGGTAAAAGTCCTAAAATAAATATCGAAGGACTTAGAAAAAATAGACCCCAAAAGAAAAAAGAGATAAAAATAAGACCTGAAAGTGAGCAAGTCAAAATTCCACTACTATTTATTTTACTGCAAGAATAATGATCATGTGTAGATTGTCAATAAATTCCAGAATCCATGATCAGTTAAATAGTTTAATCTTAACTTTTCATGCTTTGAATTTCATATTTTAGATAGAGAAAAATATGTCAAACAGTTTAAACTTGACAAATTAGTAAATAGTTAGAGAATAAATGAGGAGCTCAATATTTTAATCTGAGCCCTCGGATGAAATAAGGTTAGATTTAGATAGTTTTATGCTTCAAAAGAAAAATGTATTTAGGGTTGCAAGCTTAAATGCACCCATGCAAATGAAGTAAAAATGTTAGAAATAATGATGGGTAGGTAGAAAGCAGTTGTGAAAAGCATGTAATAAAGCATCATTGGAAAAAAATTACTAATTTCCCCTCCCCCAAAATGATTCAGTATTCTAAACTATCAGTTAAAAAGGCTCAAAGCATTTCTCTGACTTCTGTTGGGACAGGACCCAAGGCTCGATGACTGATTGGTTAAAAATATTGAATTCCTATACAAAACCCATATTCATCAACATTTACCCTTCATCCACAAATCATAATCCCTTTTCCTAAGTAAAAACCCATTTTTACTTAGTAAAAGTAAAAACCCTAAATAACTAATTTCATTTCCTTTCAAAAGCACTCAAAAACCCATAAAATGCATTTTATCCTAAGTTAAAGTGTGAAAAATACAAAAGGGACAACTATGCTTTATTTACACTTTACTTAGTGTTAAAACATGTATTTTTCATTCATTTCATACATTACCCCTTGTTCATATTAATTTCTAACTATATTTATTAATTCCCTAAACTATACCCTCCCGTATATTATTAAACCCTTTATATTTTAAATAACCCACAAACCCAATATTTAAGTTTTAAACCAATGTTTAAATATCCCACATGATTAATTAAAACCTGCCCTTATCCCATTGGTTTAAACTTATCAATAAAACAAAATACCTTGCCCCTATGGTTTTAAACATTTATCAAAACGTTTAAATACTATATAATAAAAGTCGCGCCCGTAATTGAAACATTTGTTAATGTTTTAATTAAAAAGTGTATATTACTATACCCCTCTTCCATCTTATAATATAAAGTTTTAAACGTTGTAAATACATATTTGCATAGTTTAAACATGTTCCCGTCGCGTTAATACACCCCGGCCCCACTCCAATCCAGATACAACTTCCACATTAGATCTCAACTGTTCGCAATTGAACTCCCTAATCCAACGACAGAAAATCCATATCGCAAATAAAGTTGCACGATATCCACCATCTCATTTCTATGCGAAATAGGTGGTATTCAGATTTTCTCCCTCCTCCACGTGGTTCGTTCTTACTGGATCGCATTCGTTTAACCCAAAACTGCTTACCACCTAAAACGAACGCGATAACCACTCGCAGTTTTATACCCTTTGAACCCAAAAACCGCTATTGCTTGACTTGACCACCATTTATTGCAGAAGCCAATTAAACCTAATTTGCCTAAAAAACCTTGAAAATGCATCATTTATCCCTTTTAGTGCTTATTGATTGTATCCACCTTTCGGATTCCCAAAGAAGAAGTATTTTTCATTGTTTTCTTGCCCAAAACCTGCAAATTTCCACCTATACCTATTAAAGATTTCCGAAGAGCTTTGCATTGCTCTAGAGATCGAAAAGACACCATAGAATCTATTCAAAACCTGCAGAGACATCCTTGAAACCCTATACCTGCATATAACAGGTATTTCCCCAAAATTCGAGTCTGTTATCAGTTTTTAAAGACCTTTAAAGAAAAATTTTAGTCAGAAGTTCAAAATTAGTCAAAACAAGCCTATTAAAATATCCAAAAAACAGGCCAAACCTTGTTTTAGGCTGCACACTATTTTGAATAAAAATTTGAGTTTATATAGTTTTTCTAAATTGTTTAAAACTCCAAATTGAGCCCAGAAATCCTCTAAAGGTAGCCAAACCATCTGCGCCTAATTTCAAGATATTTTTAGCCCTGTTATCTATTGAAAAACTTAAAAAACCCTTGTTTCTTGTTTTATAACCAGTGAAGGTCTGTAAACCAAGTTAAAATTCCAAAGTTGAAAGAAAAATCCAACAAAATACCATATTATACCTATTTAATCCAAGAAACCTTTGTCAGAGTAAAAAAAATACTTCTGCAAACTATTTAATCTTGCAGAAGTAGCCAGAAAAGCCTAAAAGCATAGTTTTGTAGTCCAAAAAGCTCCAAAATGCAAACCTACTCTAGTTGCATCTTCCAAAACTGCTATCATTATAAATCCTCTGCAACCTCCAGTTGTATACATTGATCATACCCATTAGCAGATATTGACTATAAGATAGCAGACCCTATTGTAGAATTCAATTTGTTGGAACTTCACAACTGGAGCTATGAAAAATCTTTGGATAATGTTGAAGAAGTTAAAATTTGGGAATCACACTTGCCCAAATATGTTGTTCCAGTTACCCACTCATGCCCAGAAGTCATTAGGTTATGCCATCATCATTATATACCTAAGCAAAGAGCAATAGTCAATGACAATAAATAAGTACTTTTCACCATTACTGTTGAATCCATTAATCAAATGTTACAGCTTAAACCAGATCCTCAAGCAGTTCCTCTATCCATTAAAGCACTTACCAAGATGTATATTGGCCTTGATTTTCCTAGAAGATTCCAAACCTTCCAAATATTCATGCCCTTGCATGTATAAATTCCTCAAATCAATCCTCCATATTCCACTTCAATATTTCCAGAGGGTTCTATACATGTCATCTCCATGCTCTCCTTCCTCCTAAGGTACTTTACTGATGAACATACAGATAAATCCATTTTAGGTTTCCTATCCACTTTCACACCAGGACAACTTCCATCTGTTGTCTTTGATTATGCTGGGTATATTGCATGCAATATTCATGACCAATTAGTTAAACTTCCAATTAAACTAGTGTTTAGATACACATCTATCATTTTCCATATGTTCTTGTATTTTCAAGCAAATAATTTTGGGATTAACCCTTCAAAAGATTGATATAGAAGGGAATCCTCTTTCAGTTATTTTCTAGACCTCTTTGATCAGGAAAGAGTCCACAAATTTCACCTATGCAGACTTTTCAGACTTCTTCATCCATCCATTGATAAAAATATTGACAAATACTGAACAGCCAAGGATAAATGATGATATGAAGAAGATTTTATAGTTGTCAAAACAAACCAAGACTGGTGATTGGTACTTGTATGAAAAGCACACTGAGATTCGAGTGTTTGGATCCAATTTGTTGCCCTACAAGCTACCCAAACTTGTATCAATGAGGGTTTTTGCCTTGGAGTATATCAGGCAAATATTAAAATCTGATTCTATCAACTTCTTAGCAGCAAAGAAGAAAACATTGTTTAAATTGAAGAATCAAGTGGGACCATTCATTTGCAATCATAGAGATGCAGAGGTAGAAGTAGCGAAGCAGTTATTAGAATACAGGTTTGAAGAGAGATTTTCTTGGAATTATAATCCACAAGGGATACTGAGTAAAATGAGGGTTAAATTTAAACTGACACCCTACATGCATGAGACAAAACCAGAGATAGAGAAATATGCCAATCAGATTGAGTGGAAAGAAAATACTTTAGTAGATGCAGTGAAGAAAATTGTTACTAGTCACACTTTACAAACTACAGATCAAACATAAAAAGCCACCAAGAGGGTAAGAGAAGAAGAAACTTATGTTGCTGAAACCACTACTGAAACTAGGTTCAAGATAAGATTTAATAAAAGGCCTAAAACATATCCAGTAGGTAAAGAAAAGCTAACCATTGATGTTGAAGGAACAGATCTCCCAGGTACCAACACAAAGGCTGCCACTATTATCAGAAATAAGCAAGATACAGAGAATAGAAATGAAGAAAAGTTAATCATGTCAGTATTGCAACCTACAGTAAAAACTCCAAATACAGTGGCAAATTACAAGAAGATTGATTTAGAAGTCCAAATAGAAAAAATTCATGCTCTTGATCAGATATAATTTCATATACAAAGTTCACTGTTACAACTAAAGCTATGAGTGTTTAGAAACTTCATAGCACTATTACAAACATGAAAGATCAAATGGAACTTGACAAAGCATCCTTATATGCTAAAGATCTTATAATTAAATCTTTAGAAGAATTGGTTTTGCAGGTTGGATATGATCTTACAAATTTCAAAGCAGCAGAACAGTTAGTGAAGAAGAAAAATGAGGACATTGCAGCATTGAGAAAACAACATAAATTTCCATCAAGTGAACATCCTCAAGCTAAGGAAATAATACAAGGACAGAATGAGAAATATGATATGATGAATTTGATCTTTCAGCTAACAGCACAGTTCAAAGAGATGGAGATTCAAATGGATAAACTTTTCCATGAAAAAGAAACACCAAAAACATCAGAAATTCCTTCAGTTATTCCTATGGTCACTACAACGGTGCCATCAACTCTAGCAGAAGATTTGGCACCCAAAGAGCCACTGGCTACTGCAGTGCCAGTGACATAATCTACAACATCAACTACAGAGTCATCCACTACAGCAGCTCACCCTACAGATGAGGCCAGCAAACTAGTGAAAGCTATGGAAGAAATGTCACTTCACACAAGTGAAATTAACAGATTGAAAAAGATGGTTGACAACCTTGAAAATACAAACAAGTTTTCTCAAATAAATGCCAAAACACATGAACAAAAGGCTATTAGACTAAATGAATAATTGAAGAATTTACAGAAGGAATTAGCCTTAAAGGAAAAATTTTCATATGTGAAAAATCATTTATGGAACAAGATCATTGAAGCCATCAATGATGTGTGGCCCTCAATTCAAGTGATTTTTGAACAGAGAGATTTACTCAAAGCAGCATTAGAAGAAATTCAAAAGACTAAAGATGAGGTTGACAACGAACCATAAAAATCAATAGAATTAATCAAGTTTCTTAACAGCAAAAACAAGCAAGAGCTAGAATAAATTGAGATTACTGACATGACTGGAACTATCCTTGAAATAAGGAAAGTCCTCACCAAGAAGAACTTGATGAAACAGCTTGAGGAGAAGTGTGAGAATATGAACATCACCATAACCACGTTTATGGTCAAATTTGAGAATTTGAGGTAAAGAAGTTTGCCTAATATTTTGGTCATCAATGAAAAATTAATGCCTCAGGAGGATTACAATAAAAAGATCAGAGAATTTTCAAAGGAGCAAGTTGAAAAATCAGGTGGACAAGGCACTCCAACAAGAAAAGTCTTACTCAAAAGTTTTGAGGATTTGTTTTACTTGCAGCATGAGATAAGACACTTGTTTGTCATTAAACCAACTTTTTCCAGGTATACAGAAGTAGATGAGAATTTCAGAGAGCTCAACAAGATCCAAATTCCAAATGAGGAAGATTATAATTCATTAATAGATTTACTATGAAAGATAAAAAGGCAGAAAGATAAAAGAGAAAATAGTTTGCTAAATTGCAGTCAAAACAGATTTTTACTACAACAGTAAACATATTTTATAGTGGTTAAAGAGTATCCAAGTTTAAAAGAGTATTAGGGATTAAAGAGAATCAGTGAAAGTGTATAAGATAAGAATATCAGATTTAAAAACCAACTTGAAATATCTAAATCCAACGAGAAGGACACCAAGACAGCCAGTTGCACCTCATCCATAAACAATTACTATTTTATTTGGATAGATAGGACAACTTGTTGATTTGTTAAGCAGCTGCCTCTATTTTGTTGTAGAGATATTTTATTTTCCTTAGATAATTCCTAGAAGCATTCTAGGATATTTTGTAAAACAATTATGTATAAATACTTCAACTTTAGAAGTATTATTGTGGAATAAATTGTTGAATATTTCTATAGTAATTTGTTATTGGACTTGAAGGCTTTTTGTGTTTCAAATCTCGAGTAGCAGACTGGATTGGATCAATTGGCATCATATTTCAGGATTCATGTGATGAGCTATTGAAGTGAAGTATTTCCTTCTTTTCATTGTTTAGCTTTCTTTGTTACATGCATCCATAGTGTTTTCCAAATTTGAATGAATAAACAGGAGCATTACTTTAGGATTTGTTAAAAGAACCATGTCTTTACTGTTTATCATTCCTATGTTTTCTGCTGATTTCCAAAGTAGGGAACCCTTAATTTCTCCCTCTTTCGTTTTACCTCTGCCTACTACTTCTCTTTTCCGGATCAAAGAACCCTTCATTGCTCTTTATCCCGATCATATCACCTCACCAAACAACCTTCCAAGATCTTCATGGGTTATTTATCTTGCCTTGAAAACATTTGACTTCTTGAATTTGATCCTATCTCTGTCTGCTTGATTTTTTACTCCTCAGCCCAATGGAAAAAAATATTTCCCACTATCCATCTCATTAGGTGATTTTTCCCACCAAATCAATCAAACCAAAACCAAATTGCACAATCATAACTAGCCTAATATTTTATAAATCAAACAAAGTTAAATCTTATAGAGAGAGCCCTCTCTGAACCCTAAGAAGGCTAGAACTTAGAGTTTAAAATTTGGTCTGTGGTTACCTCTAGTGTTCTTAGACTTTAAACCAAAATCTCACAAATTTAGAATTACTAGAGTGATAACATGGTCAAGAAGATGCACGCACCGTGCATATTTTAGAGAAACATACATGTGACCTTTGCGCCTGTTATGCGAATAATCACGCAGAGGAGTAAAAATTTATTTTTGCAACCTAGGAGGCTGATTTTTTAGCTTTTGGCATCCTTGATTTTAGGATGGGAATGTTGTGTAAAGGGAATGACTGGGATCCTCTGCGCACATATATCATGGGTGGTGTTACTTCTAGTAGGACTCTAGTAAGTTGGGTGTTGCTGAAGTTTCTTCAGAACCCTATTTTGAGGTTGCAAGATGTATTGTTGTGTTTCCTGATTTGATGCTTGGATGTGGATAGAAAAATATTCATCATCATACATGTTTATATACCTATTTTTGTTGAGGTAGATGTATACTTTGTGACAAGGTTGGTGCCTCAATGGGAGGTCTTGCCGAAGCCCCTACCCATTGGGCGCATAGATATTCACTCATGGGCGGAGGCAGAGGGCCACTGTGGGCCCAACCCCGTTGATAAGGGGTGCATCCATGTTGGTTCGATTATAGATCTTCCTGAGTGAGCAATGCAGGCGATGATTGTATGAATTCTTGGGTCAGCAGCCCCTCAACGGAGGACGGGGCCTCATATTGCGGTTCTACAGAGACTACAGGCTAGCCACTTTTTTTACTAGGTTGTCTTTGTGTATCAGGGTAATTTTTCCCATCTTACAGAGGTATGAAAAGGTCAAGCGCAGAGTTTATGCTATGCCAATATTTTGTGTATTAGCATGTATGAAAGGGTAGAGATGCTCCGACCATTTTTAACAGTGCCGCGAGGTCCTCCTAGACACCCACGAATTAGATGAGAAGTTCTAGTGATTCCATAGGATGGTTGAGGTGTTGCAGGGCATTATTCGAACCCCACAGTGGAGGGTTGGTTTCGATCTGTTATTCATCAGTATTTTTCACTATTTTTAGATGATTATAGAATGGTTCTAGATTTCTAAAAACAACGTTCTTTTAATATTTTGAGTTTTAGAAATATCACAGTCTTCATTATCCTTTTTTCAAAAAAATTCACTACTCTATCAGCTTTCCATTCCATGGTCACCCTGTCACACCTACAAACTCCTTATGGGCTTTTACCTACCATTTTCATCATCCTTATCTGCCTATAACCTCATTACCTTGTTTTCACTTGTCCATAACTCCACTTTCCCTCTAGGGTTTCCTATAGCTAACTTTTTCCCATGTTCCCCAAGTTCCTAAAGCATTGATGGTCTCAAAACTATCTCTGTAGGCTCTTTAGATAAATCAAGTACATTGGACTTTGGATCTTCAATACAGCACTTTGAAAGTACTCTTTTTTCACTTAAAGGTCTCCTAGCCAATTTTTAGTCAAGGTCAGGTCAAAGAACCCTCCCACTAGGTCAATTAGGGTTTCACATGTTTTAAGGTCATCATTGGTGTTCCAAAAACTTCTTTTCCTTTGCTAGAATATGGCTCAGATGTAATAGAAGGTCAGCACATAGTTATTCAGGAAAGACCTAAAGAGTTTCCAAAGAAGACTATCCTTCAGTTCAGAATTTGCACATGAGGAAATGGACAAACTTTGGCACTTCTGCAGGCGCATTGAAAGTTCCATCAGCAAAAAGTTGGTGAGGTAGGAGGTCTGCTCCTGAGTAAAGACATCTTGCAACAAGGAAGACTGGAAAACACTTTTTTTTGTAAATAATTAGGGTTTTTTTGAGCTTGATGGTCCAAGTAAAGTGGAAAACAGTGATCAATGCAAAAATGACCATGGAGGAGGCATACCAAACCAAACATGAAGAAATTTTGTCAAAAAATTGATGAAATAGGGAAAAAGGTGAGGTGAACTTGACATAAATGAATGAACTTGAAAGGGCTATAGAGAACTTAGAAGACAACACTGATGATTGTCTTAAAGCACTCCAGATGACTAGGGTTTTGGAAAGGTGACCAGAGAAGGTGAAATGATGATGTTGAACCTCATGGTGACAACAAAGGAAGGATTGTCAAGTTGCTATTGTGTGCAATCATCCCAAAATTTTCCAAGGTGAATGTGTCATGCCTCAAAGAGAAAAGGTGTAGAGAATATCAGTAAAAAAGGTAAATTCAAGGTTTTCAATGACCTACCAAACAAAATATGATTTGAACTCCAAGGTAGGAACAAAGGAAGTTTTTGGAGATACAGCTACTCTGTAAGCATCCTAAGGTTGTCAAAAGTGAAATTATCATGTTTCAAGGAGTAAGAGAAATCCAAGGCAGTGTTTTCAGTCACCTGCAATCAGAAGTGTCAAAGAAAGTAATAACATGTTCTAAACTCCATGGTGAAGGAAAAAAATGGTTTTGAAGGTGTTTCTATGTGAAATCCTCCCAAAAGTGTTTGATAAGCTTTTCATGCCTTAAGGAGTGAAAGAAAGGTCAAAATCATCATTTCAGTCACCTACAAACAGAAGTGGTAAAAAAAGATGAAAAACATGAGTTAAACTCCATGGTGTAATTAAAGGAAGATTCCATGGAAAACTTTGGGGGCTAATATTCGCAGGTGGGATAATTTTCCATGGTTTTTCCAAAAAAAAGATTTGCCAATTTCCATTTTTTTATAAAAGTGATTCGCCCAAATTTTACAATATAAAATTATTTTACCTTAAAAATTGCCAACATTATATAGAAAAAATATATAATATCATTATAAATTTGAATAATTTTACAAATACATCAATAAAAAATTTATATTTTTCATATTAGGGACTAGTGAGATTCGCCAATTTTTTAAACTTCAAAATAATTTTCCATCCTTAAAATTTTCCTAGGAATATTCTAAAGAGGTTGCTATATAATCATATCCCAAACTTTTCAAAGGAGAAAGGGAAATATCAACCTCAATGTTTTCAAGTCACCTACAAAGCAAAAATGTCAAAAGAGTTAGTGAGAAAGTAAAAAAGAAAGTGACTTTAAAAAACATTAGAAAGTGGGTTTCATGATTAAATCAAAGTTCCTAAATCTATAAAAGCCTTTCTACTCTTCATACAAATCATTGTTTCCTTGTAAAAGAGTTAGAGAATTTAGAGGAGAAAAAAGTTGAGTTTTCAAGCAAATTAGGGTGAAATGTTTGTGGTGTTGCGTGCCTGGAATCGAGCGTTGTGCCCTTGGCCTTTTTCTCCCATACAATTTACATGGGTGTTGCGTGCCTGGCAGAGCATTGTTCTCTTGCCCGAAACCCACAGAATATTTTGACTAAGTGTTGCGCGCCTGGGTTGAGCATTGCGCGCCTGGGTCTGAGTGTTGTGCGCTTGGGATTGAGCGTTGCACCCTTAGCTTAGGCGCTGCGCTCTTGGCTAGGAGGGCCTTCTAAGAATTTTGACCATCCAAATCAAGTCAAAACACCTCCAAATCTCTGCCAGGGGTCTTTCAAGCATTCTTGAGGGTAAGTACCATCACCTAACCACATTTTCAAGCTATTTGGTGTTTTCTAAATGAATGAAATCAAACCCTAAGGAAAAACCCTAAAAATCATGCTTGAAGTCACTGTTTAAACCTCTTTCCATCTGCATATGAAGAGTATCAGTAAAAAAAAAGAGTGATTGCACATTTGGGGTTTTCCATTAAGTGTTTTAGCCTCTCACTTAGCCTAATGTACCTATACCCTCACCTACTCATTACCTCATTAGCCTAAACTGCCATTTCATCACCATCTTTTCATTCCATTTCCATTTACACTCCAAGGTTGGAAAAACAGAGTATAAAAATGTCAAAAGGGGGTTGTCATTGAGATGTTAGCTTATCCCTCATTTTCATATACTTACACCCTCACTCATTCATCTCATTCAATTGTAAAGGCTGCCATTCCACCATCCCTTCATCTCATTTCCATTTGTAGTCCTAGGGTTTTCTCAAGGTATAGTTTTCAAAATGTTGAGAGAGGGAGACAGTGACAGTGGTGGAGAGCCTAAAATTCTAAGGAGGAATGAGCACAAAGGTCTAAAAATAAATAGGTTTGAACCCCCCAACACAAGGGAGCTAATGGAATCTCCCCTTACTGTTCAATGTTTCAAGCATGTAGGATGATTTGATTTTTGTGAGAAGGTACTGTAGGTGAAAAACCACCCTGAGCTGACCAAGCTATTTATCATTAACTTGCATGAGAAACAAGTTAACCTTGCAGGAGTAACCTTTGAGCTGTCTTCATATGCTATTTCCAATGCCACAGGCATACCAAGTGTGGGTGAGAAATGGTTCAAGCAGACCAACCTAAACATGAGCTATTTTGAACCCTATCTAAAGCCTAGATACAAAGACCATAATAAATCCATATTTCCTTTCTCACATTTGCTTGACATATATGTGCCTATGATGAGAATCATTATGAAGTATTTCACATGTGAAGGAAGATTCTCCCACATTTACTCTTATCGCATCAGGCTGCTCATGCACTTTACTAGGGTAAGGATGTTGCACCTACCCTATTACCTCTACATAAGCACTAACAAAATTTATTATATTGTACAAAAGAGAGACTATCCTCAGCAGATGCAAAGCCTCTTTCACCACTTTCTTATCAAAATTGTTGTTATGCATCAATTGCAGCATAAGGGTATTCCTTGGGAAACCTTCATTGTCAATGAGGTATTTACTTCTCCACAAGCCCAACAGCAGCAAGATGCCCCTTCACCTTCTCATCCTCCCATTCCTCCATCTACTCACATTCCCTCACCTCATAATGACTCTTCCATCTCACCATCCACTCACAGTCCTTCACATCATGATGAGCTTCCTCCTTCATCACCTTTACATAAGCCCTCACCCTCATCTCAAGGTACTAGTGCATCAAAATGTGAAGAAAGAAATGAGGAAGAAAACAGTATGGGAGATGGAAATGAGGAGTCAAGCAATGAGGCAGAAAACAGTGAAGCAAGTGGCAATGAGGAAAAGAGAAGTGAAGAAAAGAGAAATGAGGGCAGTGAGGCACATATCAGTGAGGATGATGACAGTGGGTCAAAGAGACATCAAAGCAGTGATGGTACCAAAGATCATGACAATCATGATGGCAACAATGATGGTAGTGAAATAAGTGACACATAGATGAGTAACATAGAACCTTTTCCTTTGACCTACCAAAGGGGAAATAGGCATGTGTTTGCTACCCTTTAGAGGCAAGGGGCCATGCCTTCCACATCAACCAAGCAGCTTGATAAAGGTAAGGAAAAGGTCATTGATGAACAAGAAGAAGGCAAACATGAGATTAAACAAGAGTTTCAACTTATTCATGTTGACAGTGATGATGAAAATGAGAAAAGGATCACAAGCATGTTTCTCAAAAGCAAAGATGCCCAAATTAAAGATCTGCAAACCAATCTAGGTAGAGCTAAGAATGTAATCCACTATTTTGAGGTTGAAAAAAAGCAGTTGGAGGCACAGAAGGCTATCTATGAGATCAGATCTATCAGAGCTCAGAAAGAGGCTGCAAAGACAAAGGCAAAGCTAGATGAAGTTTTGGGCACTTATGATGACATGGAGGAAGAGGAAGAACAACTTCCTAGGAGGACGCCAAGGACAATTGGCTTGAAGAAAGCTTTAGCCAAGGAGAAGGAGCAAGAGATAGCCTTGGCAGAGAAGCTCACTCCAAGTGAGTTGCTTGCCATGGAAATAGAATATGATAGGGAACCTTGGCTAGAGAGATAAAATTTATACTTAGAGGGTCATTTTAGAAGACCAAGAGAGACCTTGACCTCCAAAAGAAGATGGCAAGGCATTATGCCTTAAGAAATAAGATTGCAAGGGCCAAGCTCAAAAGAGCCCTTGCAAAGATTCAATCACTAAAGGAGGCTAAGGAAAAAAGAAAACTTAACATTCTTTCTGATGCATCCCTACAAGCATCCCAGACATGATCAGCAAGATAAATTCAAGTTTTGGCAAGTTTTTGAGTTTTTTGGGTTTTTGACTGTTTTGAAGGGCCAAACGTATAGTGCCACTGGCACTGTGATATTTTTTGGGGCATCCATTGGAGGAAAACTTGACATTTTCAGAATCCTTATGCCAAGGACATCACCCTCACAAAATTTCAGCTCATTTGGAGTAGAACTGGTACTCCAAAAGTGCCAAAAACATGCAAAAAATCAACTTTTTGCTTTATTTTCAGAGCTAGCACTGCACCCTGAGTAGTCCTGGGAGAATTATTTTTTGAGAATATAATGGAGTCCAATCATAAAAATAAATGCTGTTTTTGAAAGTAAATAGGAAAATCTTTCCAATGAACTATCATGGAGCTCATTTGGACACCGAGAAGGCCTCCAAAACTCAACTGCAAAATGACCTATTTTTCCTGTTTTGGCACTGCGCCCTTGCCAGAAAGTCAACAAAAGACACTTGGAGTTAATGAAAAATATATTTTGAGGGTTTTTGAGGCAAAACACTCTAGATTTGTCTCAGGAGTTATTTTAGCATTTATTTTTACATTTATTAAGTTAGATATTTGTGCCTTGGGCCTTGCATGGTCTCATAGGACAAATTTTGCATTTATGATGTAATTAATGACATTTTGCAACCCTAGCTAGGGTTTTGACCCTCCTTTGCAAGTTCAATACTACATGGAGGCCTCATTATTTTTTTTTTGTTTTTAGTAGTTTGTCGAGCTAGATATCTCATAGACTTGGAGTTGGAAGGAAGTTTGGCTTTGGAGCTTTGTAACATGCTTTTGGACTGAATATCAATGGACCAAGTAGATTTACTGGATACATGAAAATTTTCAATGGTGATGTTTTTCTTGTCTTATTATTGTCTCCTTATGTTTCTCATATTTTTCATTAATTTCTCTTATGGCATAACATAAATCTTAGCTTAATATTTGTTGTTGAAGGTACCTTAAGTTTGTTTGATTCTTGTCATTTAAATGTTTTCTTCTACTAGGTTTAATTAAAGAATTCTTAAATGCTCTTTAATTTCACTGAAATAATATCTTAAATGTTCTCTTTGTATGAAATTAATACTTAGATAATTCTTAACTGCTCTTTAGGGTTACTTGATTGTTGTTTTTAGGTCTGCCTAGTGAAGTCTAGCTGAATATTTCTTAACCGCTCTTCAGTCTTACTAAACTATAGTCCTGAAAGCTTTCTTTGTTTGAAGTATAGTTAACGGATTCTTGATTTCTCTTTAGTTCTGCTTAAATCATAACTCACTATCATCCCATACTCATTTTATCTAAAGGATCCATTCGGCTTTGTTAACTTGCCCTATAAAACACCCTTGACCTATTGTTGCACATCTTAAAACCTTTTGCAGACTCCATAGCCCAATGGTGTAAACCTCTCCTACTCTATCTTTTCTTCTTGACAACCTACCCAACCAATCAAAACAAACAAACAAACCCTAAATCCTTATAACTATCCTAAAATAAAAACCCTAAAATCAATCAAGTTCACATCTTTTACACAAACATAGAGAGAGCCCTCTCTGAGTCCAGGAAGGCTAGGTCCTAGGACTCTAAATATTGGTTTGATTTTACCCTTGTACATTTGGTCTTGCCAATCTGACAAATTATGGGGCCCTAACATAATGGCAACTCTGCTGGGGAATCTGAGTGAGTAGCAACTTGAATATTCCTTAAGACCTCAGAAAACCCCTGTCAATATTGTCCTCTGACTCGCCACCTAACATAATGGCGACTCCACTGGGGATCTGAGTCAGTAACAGCTTATACATTACTTAATAACTCACAAATAACATGTCAAACTTAGAAAAATAAAGTATTAAGCCAAGAGTGATATCTGGTTGATTCATCATACTAGCACCATGGTGACCATATTGGAGAACACTCATTGAAAAGCTTAGTGTTACATAAAGAAATCAGAAAACCCAAAAAAATATCTAGATTGGTACTTAGTTGTTGATGGTGGACAAAAAACAAGTCCTCAAAATAGTAAGCATCATCCACCTGGTGACTCCACTGGTCTTCAGTAGCCCTGTTGACCCCATTATTCTCATAGACTCCCCTGGGAATGTATTAATCAATCCTAATATCATAAAGCCCAGTCACATACTGTGTGAGTTTAGTATTCTTACAGATAGGTCTATGTTTCAAAACTGTTATAAACTCTCAACCTTCTCTGATTTATTGGGTCCCAATTCTGGCTTTTAATGTTTCAAGTATTAGCCAAGACTGGTATCTGGTTGCTGATGGTGGACAGCAAAGTTGAAATCTTCCACATGGCGACTCCAAAACTCTCAATAGACCTAAAGACTCCACTGGTAGAAGACTCTAAACTGGTTGAAAAGATGCAGTGACCCTTTTTTATTAACAAATATGGATTCAAGAATACAACACAGATATGCTCCAATAAACAGAGATCACATTCCTAGATTCCCACACAAAATGCCTTAGATAAATTGGGATTCAAACCTACTTATGTTTCAAGATGAAAAGTTTGATGACCCTTTGTTACATCTCACCAAATTTAATATACATACATGGAGGTTAAAAGTTGAATGGCACGAGGACTGCCTCATTAAAATGTTCATGGGGACATTAGAAGGTAAAGCAAGGGAATGGTATGAAGGCCTAGACCCTGGTAGTTTGTTTTCCTTAAAGGATTTCCACAAGGTATTTTATGAGCATTATAAAGAAAATTGTTCATCTTTATCATTAGCTGAAAATTGTTGTGATAAGTCTAAATATCTCATACAATTCCTTGTAAACATTGATGAAGATTTGGGAAATTGGCATCCTAAGAATCTATTAGAAGAAATTCATGCATTTCATACTCAAGTTAACCATCATGACAACCAAAAGGAGTTGGTTGAGGATGAAATCAATTAGGAAATAAAGAAATATCCACAAGATCTCTCTAAAGAGACAAGTGTTGGTTCATCATCTCTTTTGTGTGAGGCTCAAGAAAACATTCAGCCTTATGATCAGTCACAAAGGGAAGAGAAACATCATAGTTCTGTCCAGAGAAAGAGAAGAATGCCTCCCCCTTTAACTAATGAAGAAATCAATCAGATCCTAAACATTCAGCCAACCTCTAAACTTTTATATAAAGAAGATCTTTCTATTCGTTATATTTTTACTTATCCACTGATGCACTTTCTCATGCAGAAACTATATATCAGGTTAATATTGATGTTGTGCTACCTCATGAAGAGGACTTATTACCATAGAATTCCCCTAACAAAGGCATGCAAGCAGAATCCATTCCACTCAGTCAAGGCATATCAGGCATACTGGAGAACAACATAGCAGAACATTATGACGCTAACAAATCAGATTATCATGAAGAAGTGGTAGAGTTTCTTTCTCAAAAAAATCCCAAGCTTAACAAAGTGGAACAAAAAATAGTCCTGGATGCAAATTACTGTTTAAATTCTCAAGACCAGATATTATTCAAAGATCCTTTTGCTGGCTTCTTAGAGACATCTAGAGAAGGAGTAAAATATGCCAAGAACAGTTTGTTGCAGAGTGTGAAGAAGATTTTCAACACTTCTGTTAAAAAAAAGTGAGGTGGGAGTGGCATTTTGGTGTTTTCAACATACCCAAAGGGTTGGTTGAAAATCAATCATGTAGTCACTTACTTGATTGATTGCATTGGAGAAAAGAGTTCACCTAGTGTATATATAATCTCCAAGTTAGACTAGGATAGATAGGTATGCCAATAAGCTCGGCACTATGAGCATATTTTAGTTTTAGATTGTTTTGAAAAAAGGGACAAAAACAAAGAAAATAAGAAAAAGAGGGCAGGTTTAAAGAAAAGGTACAACCCCATACCAAAAAAAATAAATATGTCTAAAATTGTGCAAGACTAAATGCCACTACTTTTAAAAAAGAAAGTCTTGTTCAGTCATTTAGCCTAATCATGATTGAACATGTTTTAAATTTCTACTAATAGGTTAGTGAAGGAAGACTTGCCAAACCATGTAAACTTGGTTTGTCAGTAGATTAGATTAGGAAAATACAGTTGGTTTCAATGCTCAAATATGAACCAAAGGAGCAAGAGAGGGATAAGTAACAAATTCCAAATTATTAGCCCTCAAGTTTCTAGTTTCACTTTTACAGAAATAAAGTCTATGTGCAGCTTGTCCAAAATGCCACAGCCCATGACAAATTAGATTGCTTAACCTTGGTTTGGTCATGTTTTAAATTTCATGCTAGTAGGTTAGAGAATGAAAATCTATCAAACAGCTTAACCTTGACAGATAAGTAGGGTAGGTAGAGAATAAAGAGTTCATCGGTCTAATCTAAACTCTTGGAAGTGATAAGGGTACAAGTAGATACTTTTTTTCTTTCAAAAGAAAATGATTTCAAGGGTTTGTTGATCCAAATGCACCCAAGTGAAGAAAAAATGTTAGGCAAAGTATGATGGGTAGGTAGAATTGAGGTTGAAGTAATCATGTTTTTTCAGATCTGAGATCACAGCTTCAAAATAACATCATCAAGTGAGGAAAGAGGGATCCACCAAGTATAATTAAGGTACTGATATTCAAAACTTAGAGATCTGAACTCTGAGGTTCTTGACACCTCCTGAAAAGGAGTTGCCCTCCCCAAATGGAGCCACTGTTAGTCATCAGTATTTTTCACTATTTGTAGATGACTATAGAATGGTTCTAGATTTCTAAAAACAACATTCTTTTAATATTGTGAGTTTTAGAAATCTCACTACCTTCATTATCCTTTTTTCAAAAAATTTCACTATTATATTTGCTTGTCATTCCATGGTCGCCATGTCACTCCTACAAACTCCTTATGGGCTTATACCTACCATTTCCAACCTTCTTCTCTGCCTATAACCTCATTACCCTGTTTTCAATTGTCCATAATTCCACTTTCCCTCTTGGGTTTCCTATAGCTAACTTTTTCACATGTTCCCCAAGTTCCTCAAGCATTGATGTTCTCAAAAATATCTCTGTAGCCTCTTTAGATAAATCAAGTACATTGGACTTTGGATCTTCAATACAGCACTTTCACAAGTACTATGTTTTCACTTAAAGGTCTCGTAGCCAATTTTTAGTCAAGGTCAAGTCAAAGAACCCTCCCACTAGGTCAATTTGGGTTTCACATGTTTTAAGGTCATCATTGGTGTTCCAAAAATTGTTTTTCCTTTGCTAGAATTTGGCTCAGATGTAATACAAGGTTAGCACATAGTTATTCAAGAAATACCTAAAGAGTTTCCAAAGAAGACTATCCTTCAATTCAGAATCTGCACATGAGGAAATGGACAAACTTTGGCACTTTTGCAGGAGTGTTGAAAGGTCCATCAGAAGAAAGTTGGTGAGGTAGGAGGTCTGCTCCTGAATGAATACATCTTGCAGCAAGGAAGACAGGAAACACTTGTTCTTGTAAAGAATTAGGGTTTTTTTGAGCTTGATGATCCAAGTAAAGTGCCAAATAGTGATCTATGCAAAAATGACCATTGAGGAGGCATACCAAACCAAACATGAAAAAAGTCTGTCAAAAAGATTGATGAAATAGGGAAAAAGGTGAGGTGAACTAGATAGAAATGAATGAACTTGAAAGGGCTATAGAGAACTTAGAAGACACCATTAATGATTGTCTTAAAGCTCTCCAGATGCCTAGGGTTTTGGAAAAGTGACCAGAGAAGGTGAAATGATGATGCTGAACCTCATGGTGACAGCAAAGGAAGGATTGTGAAGTTGTTTTTGTGTGCAATCATCCCAAAATTTGCCAAGGTGAATGTGTCATGCCTCAAAGAGCAAAGGTGTAGAGAATATCAGTAAAAAAGGTAAATTCAAGGTTTTCAATCACTTGCCAAACAAAAGATGATTTTAGCTCCAAGGTAGGAACAAAAGAAGTTTTTGGAGATACAGCTACTCTGTAAGCATCCTAAGGTTGTCAAAAGTGAAATTATCATGTTTAAAGGAGTAAGAGAAAGCCAAGGCAGTGTTTTCAGTCACCTGCAATCAGAAGTGTCAAAGAAGGTAAGAACATGGTCTAAACTCCATGGTGTAGGCAAAAGGGGGTTTTGAAGGTGTTTCTATGTGAAATCCTCCCAAAAGTGTTTAATAAGCTTGTCATGCCTTAAGGAGTAAAATAAAGGTCAAAATCATCATTTCAGTCACCTACAAACCAGAAGTGGTCAAAAAAGATGAAAAACATGAGTTAAACTCCATGGTGTAAGTAAAGGAAGATTATGAAGAGGTTGCTATATAATCAGATCCCAAAATTGTCAAAGTGAACCTAACATGCCTAAAGGAGCAAGGGAAAGATCAACCTCAATGTTTTCAAGTCACCTACAAAGCAAAAATGTCAAAAGAGTTAGTGAGAAAGTAAAAAAGAAAGTGACTTTAAAAAACATTAGAAAGTAGGTTTCATGATTAAATCAAAGTTCCTAAATCTATAAAGCCTTTCTACACTTCAGAAAAATCATTTTTTCCTTGTAAAAGAGTTAGAGAATTTAGAGGAGAAAAATTTTGATTTTTCAAGAAAATTAGGGTGAAATGTTTGTGGCGTTGCGCTCTTGGAATCGGGCACTACGCCCCTGGCCTTTTTCTCCCATACAATTTACACAGGCACTGCACACCTGGCAGAGCGTTGTGCTCTTGCCTAACACCCACAACATATTTTGACTGAGTGCTATGCACTTGGGTTGAGCGTTGCGCGCCTGGGTTGGAGCATTGCGCGCTTGGGATTGAGCGCTGCGCCCTTGGCTTAGGTGCTTCGTTCTTGGCCAGGAGGGCCTTCTAAGCATTTCGACCATCCAAATCAAGTCAAAACACCTCCAAATCTCTGCCAAGGGTCTTTCAAGCATTCTTGAGGGTAAATACCATCACCTAACCACATTTTCAAGCTATTTTGAGTTTTCTAAATGAATGAAATCAAACCCTAAGGATAAAACCCTAAAAATCATGCTTAAAGTCATTGTTTAAACCTCTTTCCATCTGCATATGAAGAGTATCAGTCAAAACAAAGAGTGATTGCATAGCTAGGGTTTGTCATTAATTATTTTAGCCTCTCACTCAGCCTAATGTACCTATACCCTCACTTACTCATTCCCTCATTAGCCTAAACTTCCATTTCATCACCATCTTTTCATTCCATTTCCATTTACACTCCAAGGTTGGAAAAACAGAGTATAAACATGTCAGCAGACGGTTTTCATTAAGTTTTTATCTTATCCCTCATTCTCATATACTTACACCCTCACTAATTTATCTCATTCACTTGTAAAGGCTACCATTCCACCATCCCTTCATCTCATTTCCATTTGCAGTCCTCAGGTTTTCTCAAGGCAAATTTTTCAAAATGTCAAGAGAGGGAGATAGTGACAGTGGTGGAGAGCCTCAAATGCCAAGGAGGCATGAGCGCAAAGGTGGAAAAATTAATAGGATTGAACCCCCCAACACAAGGGAGCTAATGGCATCTCCCCTTACTCTTCAATGTTTCAAGCATGTAGGATGATTTGATTTTTGTGAGAAGGTACATCAGGTGAAAAACCACCCTGAGTTGACTAGGCTATTTATCATTAACTTGCATGAGAAACAAGTTAACCTTATAGGATTAACCTTTGATTTGTCTTCAGATGCTATTGCCAATTCCACAGGCATACCAAGTGTGGGTGAGAAATGGTTCAAGCAGGCCAACCTAGACATGAGCTATCTTGAACCCTATCTAAAGCCTAGATACAAAGACCATAATAAATCCATCTTTCCATTCTCACATTTTCTTGACATATATGCACCTATGATGAGAATCATTATGAATTATTTCACATGTGAAGGAAGATTCTCCCGCATTTAATCCTATCACATCAGGATGCTCATGCACTTTAGTAGGGTAAGGATGTTGCACCTACCCAATTACCTCTACAGAAGCATTGATAAAATGTCCTATATTGTACAAAAGAGATACTATCCTCAGCAGATGCAAAGCCTCTTTCACCACTCTCTTATCTAAATGGTTGTTATGCATCAATTGTAGCAAAAGGGTATTCCTTGGGAAACCTTCATTGCCAATGAGGTGTTTACTTCTTCACAAGCCCAACCGCAGCAAGATGCCCCTTAATCTTCTCATCCTCCCATTCCTCCATCCACTCACATTCCCTCACCTCATAATGACTCTTCCATCTCACCATCCACTCATAGTCCTTCACATCATGATGAGCTTCCTCCTTCATCACCTTTACGTAATCCCTCACCCTCATCTCATGGTACTAGTGCATAAAAAGGTGAAGAAAGAAACGAGGAAGAAAACAGTAGGGGGGATGGAAATGAGGAGTCAAGAAATGAGGCAGAAAATAGTGAGGCAAGTGGAGGAAAAGAGCAGTGAAGAATGTTAGCACCCTGTAATCAGCAAGATTGGAAAAATTCCTTCTGCAGGGAGAACAATATTTCAACCACTTTGGGATTCTAGGATCTAGCCCTTTTTTGGTCTCAATCTAGTCTCCTAAACTGAGCTCATTTAATTGTCAACCAGGATTTGTAAACTGCTGAAGTGAAGTGTACTGTATGTACCTAGGTGCTTGTTTCCTAATGCGTTGTGTGTAGTGTTTTGTGATGTTTTTGGTCTTTTGGTGGTTTTATGTTTACAAGGGAAAATGCCTAGAAAGCTAATGGAAAGGAGCTGGTGATTAAAAACAGAGTTAAGCCTAATTGATGGATAATAAATGACAAATGCAATTGGAAACACTGAAGCTGAATCTAAACTATGACTAAATAAAAGCAAAGCTTGATAATAACTTTCAAACAAATGATTCAAAACACAAACTAAACTTGAGAAATGATCACTAAGTATGCAAAACAACTAATCTTATAATGATGCAACATTTTGTCCTTAGTTAGATATTTGAAATAGATTTGGAGGAAAAACATTGATACCATCCTAAGATCTTCTATTCTAAAACTAATTCCTATCTCTATTCTGCAATTCAATTGAATGTCACAAAACCTTTACTCAAAAGTTATTGATTTCTTTTCAAAGTAGGCTTTTGAGGGAGGACTCTGTTTATGAAATGATAAGGAAATTGCAGAGGTACTTCAGGCCTTAAAATGATGTTGTCTTCTATTCATATGGTTATAGATCAATTATGGTTTTTAGAACAAGAAGAGGTTTATGAATAATGAAGGCTGTTTTGTTAATCCTAACAACTGAAGTAATCTATTGTGCAATGGATGACAATCTGAATATGAAGTGCAAGTGCAATGAGTTAATATAAGAATGAACTTAAGATGCCACTAATCTAGAACAATGCTGAACTATAAGTCATCATCAAACTCGAAACAAAGTAACTGAACATGAGTTAAGTGCAATTAAACTCCGGAGTATCCTAACTATGCTATCATGCATTATTCTATGAAATTACACAATCTGTTTGTCCATCATTAGTGATATTTTGGAAGAGTTCCTTCTTTTGGAAGAGGTCTTAGAACAATTCTAACTGTGTTAATTGAATGCAAATGCAAGCAAAAAGACTGAAAGCAATGAAAAACTAAGATATCATATCCATATCCTACTCGTCATTATGATGTTTTGGGCAAGCGTTTAAGAGCAAGAACAGAGATGATACTTAGTGCAAACACACAACTAAATCATTCATTATCATGGTCATGTCTTGAACTTCTTAAGAATTTCTTGGAAGAGTTTCTTCTTGTGGAAGAGTGATTAGAACAAGTGTAACTGTGATAGTGAACAAAAAAAACTACAACTAAATCCTACAATACTATAGCCATTCATCATTCATCATTATAATATTTTGGAAGAATTTCTTCTTGTGGAAGAGTTAGAATGAATATAACTACAATAGCTAATTAAAAACACTATGAATTCAACTCCTAATCCTACAATACTATAGTCATTCATCATTCATCTTTATAATCTTTTGGAAGAGCTTCTTCTTGTGGAAGAGTTAGAATGAGCACAACTACAGTAGCTAATTTAAAACAACTATTAATTCAAATTCAAAACGTAAAGGCAGCTAGAAGACTTATCTAATTTACGCAAAATAAATCCGTGCAAGAAGCAGGGGCCCTCTACCACCTGACGGAATTCAACTCCAAATTAAATCACGCTTTCAAAACGACACGGTCTGCTCCATTAAAGATGAAATAGTTTGAACATAACACTCTGCGTCTTCAGGAATGTAGCACAGAGTCTAAACAAAATCTAGCATCAAATCTAACATAAAATCTCTAACATAGCTCACGGTTTCCCAAGTGTTTATAAAGCAAATGCACATAACAATACTTGCAACAATTCAGGAACACTGTCTTTCCTTATCGGAATCACGTTAGGACTCTTTGAAGTGGCTGCGTGAAGAGGAAAAAGACATCTGGACTGAGACAGTCCTAATAGAAGTCTGCTTTCCTAAATGTGTTCCCACGTTCCAAAACCGTACCCAGAATTCGTTTCTTCCTCCATGATGAGCAACGAACCATGTAGACATGACGTGGATTATGCCCATATGCGGTTTTTCTTGAGAGGCCACCTGGAACATACTCAAACGTGAAGGCAGCTACAGAATCACCGGTTAGCTACGGAATGTCTACATTCTGCAGCTAGTTCTGGTCAAAAAGCTTTACAATGGCAAAAATCACAAAACTTAGCAAGTCAATCATGTAAATCATTCTAGAAGTAATTTTAACTATATTCATTGATCAATTGGGTCTAGGATAGCAATGGACAAGGGAAAATGAGGAAAAATGAGGTGAAGGAAAGCACAATTTTGAGGCTCAACATACCCCCACTGCTGTCTCTTTGCATGTCCTCATGCAAATTATCCTATGAACTCAGAGGCTTCTGCAAGGACATCTAATCCTCTCCTTCTCCTTTGTCTGGAAGCTAGAGATCTTCTGGGTTTTCTGATAACAAGTTTGAACCTTAGGTTGGTGAGTGCCCTGATTAGCTTTTTGTTCCTTGTCTTCAACTTTTCATTGGTCTTCTCTACTTTGTCTATATGCAGGGATAAGGTTGAGTTCATATCAGTTTTGAGCTTGACTTGATCCTTGATAATTTCATTCTCATTTTTGATGTGTCTATTCAGTAATTCCAACTCATACCTATCCCTTCTTAATATATCTATTTCAGACACTGGAGGACTGGGGGTTCTCTCTCTGCTTTCTGAAGCTCTCCTCTCCAAAGTTTCCACATAGTCATAAATTTCCTGTTGAGCAGGGTCAATTTCAGGGGTTCCTTCATAAAAATCCTCTTCAATATCTTCTTCCACGGATGTTTCCTCGTCTTCTATATCAATCACCCCTGTTTGTTTGATTAGTGTTTTCTTCAGTTTCCCTTTTAGTCTGTGGCTTCTTCTAGGCTGAGAAGATCCTTCTCCTTTCTCCATGGTAGATTTCCTGATTACCTTTTCTTCCTTAAGTTGCCTCTTGATTTGAGTCAACTTTTCTAAAATGATTTCCTCACTGCTCGCTTGGACTGGTTTGTCAATTTCAACTTTTGAGGCCCTCCATTTCCTACTTCTCCTTGTAGGCTGTGGTTCTGGTGAGGGTTCTTTTGGCTCTTCAAAATGATTTCTTATCAAGAAATCGTCCCATGTATCATTTGTTTTAGTTAGATGATGTTCAATCAGAATTTTGACCAAACCATGATGATATAGGGTTGTCTCTAAAAATTGAACCCTTCTCTGAACACAGGAAGCCATCTTCTTCAGACTTTGAAGCAAGAAATATGGTAGGTTTAAGTCTTCCCCCAGAAAATGCATTATCAGCCTAATGTGGTAGACATAAAATGTTCCATATCTACCCTCACATGTAATAAATTTTTGCAGAAGAAGTAGTATGTTTCTCCATTTATTTTTCAATGCAGAACTGGGAATTCCTTTCTTAAATACAATAACATCCATACCTGGTGATTTTAAAATTTGTTTCCAGGAGTCATTGTGGAATTCTCTATTTTTGAACCATCTCTCTCCAGTTCTGAGAAACCCTGTAGCCTCTGCAATGAAAACTTCAGTGACAGTAAATTTGACATCTCCCACCTCAACTTCGGTTCCTTGAAATGATCTTGCAAATGTTTTAGTGACTTCCTTGTGGAAGCCATTAAATTTCTCCAAAAATTGAAGCCATCCTATTTTTTGTAACATTTCTTTGCATTGAGGGTAGCCTTCTAAATATTTTGAACCCACTGGTTCAGTCCTTACAATGAAACCCATGATTTCTTCTTTAATGTTCAAATTAACACTCTTCTTCCCACAAAAACAATGACTTTCACCTTCGAATTGAAATGGCTTCAAGTTCTGAATGGAAATGGTTTCAAACTTTGGAATGACATACCTCTAATTGATAGTGGCAACAGCTTCAAAACTTCGGGCTGATATGCCTCTGTTGACAATTGAACTTTGGACTGATATATCTCTGTTTGACAGTGACAACTGGCTTCAACTTCTCCACTGCAATACCTCTGGCTCTTGGTAGCAAATGGTTTCGAATTCAACACTACAACACCTCTGTCTCCTAGTGACAAAAGACTTCAAACTCCATACTGCTACACTTCTGTGTTTATAGTGAAAATGCTCAATCTCTGCCCACAATGATACTTTGTCTGCCCTCGGAATCAAGTGGCTTCAAATTCTCACGCTGCTATACCTCTGAATTTACCCTTTTGCTCTGCTCTGAGTTTACAATGCTCAATGCTATTCAAACTGATATCCTTTGGCTCTGCTCTCGGTGATAAGAATATCTCTGTCTTCGGAATGAAATGTCGGCTACAGAATGGAGTGATGGCAGTGGTCACGTAATGAAGTAGTGGAGTGAGGTGGAGGGAATGAATTAATGATTGAAGAGACGGCGGAGATTTTTACAACGGCAGAGGGAATCATCATTGAATGATTTGGTTAAGAGACGTGAAGAATTCAAATACCTCGACCATTTTAACCGCTTAAATGATATCGGGCATGAAATTTGAAATGGGAGATTTTAATCCAAAGTCTGTGGAGGGTTTATTGGTCTCGATCAATAAAAATAATTAAAACAACCTTTTCGAACAATCCATAACTAAAACTATGCTAAAATTTTATGAAATGCCATTATAATTTAAACTTGTTACCTCTACCTTTCATTTGATTTTTGTAGTCTTTGTCTTCTTTGTTCATCTTTGGAAGAGTCTTCATAATTTTCTTGATGCTTTTGATTCATGGATACACTGGGTCACTTTGTTGCAATTCTAATGTCTGCTGATTGATGCCTTCAGGGTTTGTAGCTACGGAAAGACTGTCTGGCTGCAGAAAGGCTGATTAGCTGCAGAATGTCTACTGAGCTGCAGAATGTTCCTGTAGAGAATTTTAATCATGAAAATGGAGTGTTTTTGGAATATGGGTGAAATGTTATATGGTATGAATGAAGATGGATGATGGATTATGATATGTATGAAGTGGATGATGAAATGGAATGGATTCAGTTTATGAAATGAAGTGAAAGATCATAAGCACTGTACTGCAATTCATGACATGTTTTATTCACTTACAGTAAGACATCAAATTTTGAATTTTGACATGAAAATGAGATGGATGGAAGATGGAATGAGATGAATAAAATGTGGAATGGAGTGAAATATGAATGATGGATGAGATGGAGTATGGATGGATAAGTGAATGGAGTGAAATGAAATGAGATGGATCATAAGCACTATGGATCTGAACTTATGATTTTTTTTTTTGTAACAGTTGCTTGTAAAAAACAAAAATGGGAAAAGTTAGAGTGTCAGAGAGACTCTGATTTTCACCCTATCTTTTCTGTATAAACATGCCAATCAATGATTGGTTTTCATGTTTATACCTTTATTTTTATTTATTTTTATTTTTATTTTTTTTTCACAATAGAAATGCTTCAGAAAATTTAATCAAGTTGATGAAGAAGAGAGACTCTTCTTCATTAACTTCACATCATTGCTTTCTTGGAACTTCTTGACAAACTCTTCTCTTGAGAGTGGCTTGTGGTATAGCTTCAGTCTATGACCATTCACAATAAAAGTAACCTCTTCTTCATCTATAGTTCTGATTTTTACTGCCCCATTATCAAAAATTCGAACAATTTCATATGGCCCAAGCCAATGTGTCTGAAATTTACCTTGAAAATCCTTGAATTTTGAATCAAACAAGAGAGCCCAGTCACCCTCTTTAAATTTCTTCTCCTTGATGTATTTGTCATGCCATCTAGCCCTTTGCTGTTGGACTAGACTTGTTTTCTGAACTGCATCTTGTCTGATCTCATCCAATTCATTAATTTTCTCCAGTCTATGCTTTTGTGCCTCCGTTAGATCAAGTCCTAGCTGAACTGCCATCTTGAAGGTTTGAATTTGGAACTCTATGGGAAACAAAACTTGCTTTCCATAAACAATCTCATAAGGAGTATGACCTGTCGTGTTTCTCCATGTAGTTCTATAGGCCCACAAGGCTTCAGGAAGCCTATCTACCCAATCTCTTCTATGTAGATGAACAATCTTTGTTAGGATTCCTTCAATGACTTTATTGGTAGATTCCACTTGGCCATTTGCTTGTGGATGATAAGGAGTTGTTTTTCTATGTCTGATCTTATACTTCTCCATCATTTGCTCCACTAGCCTTGATGTAAATTGAGCTCCTTGATCTGTAACAATTTCCCTTGGGACACCAAAACGAGTAAAAATATCCTCAAAAATAAAATTAACTACAGATGATTCATTAGCAACAAGTAATGGTTTAGCTTCTACCCGTTTAGTAACATAATCAGTGCAAACTAATATATATTTCTTTTTTTTTGATGGAGGACTAATAGGTCCTACAAAATCCAAAGCCCATTTTTCAAAAGGTTCAATGTGTACCTGAGGTTGTAATGGCATCTCACCCGAAGGAGAAGGTTTCCCTACTCTTTGGCAACTGTCACACCTTTTGACATACTCCTTTGCATCTTTAAACAAAGATGGCCAATAATATCCTAAATTAAGGATCTTATAGGCTGTCCTCTTATCTGCAAAGTGTCCGCCACAAGGCTCATCATGACATGCCTTGAGAATCTCAGGCATCTCATCTTCACGAACACACCTTCTAATGATCAAATCTGGACCTGTCTTGTACAACTCATTAGCGACCCATGAATATCTTGCACTATCATTAATTATTTTTCTTTTATCCCTTGCATTCATAATTGAAGGAAATTTTCCTGAAACTAAATAATTGGCAATATCAGCAAACCATGGAGTTTGAGTAGAGATTGCAAAAAGATATTCATCAGAAAATTGATCTTCAACCGGAGTGTCATCTTTGATATTTTGGATTCTAGACAGGAAATCAACCACAGTGTTTTGTTTTCCAGGCCTATCTAGAATAGTAATGTTGAATTCTTGCAATAGTAACAACCATCTTATAACTCTGCCATTAGTGATTGATTTATTCATTAAGTATCTAATGGCAGAATGATCAGTGTGAACAAAAGTTTCATAGCCTTTTATATAGTGTCTAAACTTGTTTATGGCATGAACAACAGCTAAAAACTCTTTTTCAGTTACAGTATAGTTTAACTCTGCAGGAGTCAAATTTTTACTGATATAATAGATGGCATAGGGAATCAAATCTTTCTGTCCCAATACTGCTCCTAGAGCTGTATCGGAAGCATCCGTCGAGATATGAAAAGGTAACTTCCAGTTAGGTCCCCTTAATATAGGTGCTTCAGAAATTTTGGTTTTCAGGGTTTCAAAAGCTAACTGGCAATCAGAAGTCCACTTAAATTCACAATTTTTGGTGAGTAATTTGAAGAGTGGAGATCCTATTTTGGTGAAGTTTTCTATAAATCTCCGATAATACCCTATAAATCCTAGAAAACTTCTAACATCTCTTTGACAACTAGGAATGGATAGGTTAGAAATGACTTCAACTTTTGCCTCATCAACTCTAATCCCATCCCCTGAAATGTGGTGCCCTAAAACAATACCTTCAGTAAACATCATAAAACATTTTTCATGACTAAGTGAAAGGTTTGCTTCTTGACATCTTTTAAGACTTTTTCCAAGTTTTCTAAAGCCTCTTCAAATGTGTCCCCATAAACTGTGAAATCATCCATGTACACCTCTACAAAGTCATGTATTAGATCAGAAAAAATTCCTAATACTGCCCTTTGGAATGTTGCGGGTGCATTGCATAATCCAAATGGCAATACTCGGTAGGCATAGGTACCCCAAGGACAAGTAAATGTGGTTTTATCTTGGTCTTCAAGTGCTACTTGGATTTGATTGTAACCACTAAACCCATCTAGGAATGAAAGTACTTTTTTCCAGCTAATATATCTAATACTTGATCTATGAAAGGTAAGGGAAAATGGTCTTTAAGAGTAGCTTTATTCAGTTCTCGGTAGTCAACACACACCCTCCATTTTCCATTTTTCTTGCGTAATTACCAAAGGAGAAGATACCCACCGACTATCCGAAATAGGATAGATGAAATTAACATTTAACAATTTTTGTAATTTTCCTTGACAATTTCTAAGATTTGGGATTCATCCGTCTTTGAGGTCAGTTCGATTGGTTTGCAATTTGCCTCTATATAGATGTGATGAGTACAAGTCTTGGGACTTATCCCTTTCATGTCGTTGTATTCCTATGCATATGCAGCAGAATGTCTCCGTAATACTTTGACTAACTCTTCTTGTTGAGATTTTTCTAGGTTTTTGTTTATGTTCAAAGTTTTGCCTGGAAAAATTTCACTTGTAGAGCTGCCAAATTTGTCCATAGAATGAAGAGACATCTGCCTAGATGACAAAAACTCAATATTGGATCCCTCTTGAAATTATTCATGTTTTTGTTCTAGAGAGGATTCAAAGTTTTCTAGAGTATTCAGAATTTGATTATCTTCACTAATTTCTGAAATTGTGAAGAGTGGTTGTAAATCTTCTTCATCCTCTATCCATTGAGTGTCATCTAGATCTGTAATTGTCCTAGATGGAGGATATAAAGTGAATCTCTTAGTTGAACTACCATCAGAAATATACATATCACCGGACCTACAACTAATAAAAGCATCAGCTGTAGCCAACCAAGGTCTTCCTAGTATAACATGATGGCCTCCTAGATTATTCTTGGGAGTTAGGATCATGAAATCCACAGGGTATTCCCAAGAATCTAGGGACACTGGAATGTCTTCTATTACCCCATCTGGTCTGATCACAGATCTATCTGCTAATTGTAATAGTGTGGGTGTAAAGAGAAGATTAGGAAGTTTCAGTTTGTCCATGATTTGTCTACTCATGATATTTATTGCCGCTCCTAAGTCAATGAGTGTGTTTTGAATTTCAATTCCATTGATGTGAATTTTGACAACTGGATTTCCTGGGTCAAGGTACTTTGGAATAGTAATCTTACCCATCATAATGTCTGCTATTTGTCCTACCAGTTGAATTTTCTTGGGTTCTCTTATTCTTTTTCTTGTTGTCTTCATACTCAACTCCTTTATTGTTTTGGCTAAAATTGGGATTTCCTTGATGGCTTGCAATAATGGAATTTTAATGCAAACATTTCTCAATTCATCTAAGAAATCATAATTAGGCACCATGATTTGTTTTTCTACACCTCTATCAATTTGTAATCTTTCCTGAAAGGGAGGTATAGAAGTAGATGTGGATGGTTGCTCTAATATAGGAGTTGGATTTATTGGATCTTTTTGTTTTAGTTTTTCAATGTGTGGGTCTTGAAAGGATGTGTCTTCCTCAAGACTTTTATTCACCCGTAGGGAGTCTTCCTCAGAATTATCTTGTTCTTGTATGATCACATAAGGTTTCCTCTTTTCAAGTATCCTTCCAGACCTAAGTTGAACATCACTAAGGTCTAGAGGAGTAATTAAATAAGTTGGAAACTGTTGGCCTTCTATCATGTATGTATTCTGAGGGTTCTTATTATTGGGGTTTGGTATGGGTTGAGCTGGAAATTGATTGGATTTTTGAGGGAATGGTAATGGAAGTGGTTGATTTTGATGTGGTTGGTTCGGATGATGTTGTTGAGGATTTTGTTGAAAATTTTGAGGGAAATTTTGTTGAGGATTTTGAGGATAAAAATGTGGATATGGTGGATACTGATAATATGGAGAGTATCTTCCATAGGGACTTTGTGTTCCTTGTGCCCAAGATTGAGATTGATTTTGAAATTGGGGCCAAGGTTGCTGCCAAGAATTCCAAGGTGGAGGTTGATTATATATTTGATCATGGAATCCTTGTGTCTGAGGTCCCTGCCAAGGTCTTCTAGATACAAAGTTAAGAGATTCTGTGGAGTCTGTAGGAGTTTCTTCCTGAAAGACAGCTTTGAGACCAGGAAGAGAAGGACAATTCTTGGTCTCATGTTTTTTAGAACAAATGACACAGGTCTCTACAACTTTTACATCTAAAGGACATTCTCTTAAGGCATGTTTCTTTCTACATTTGGGACAAAAGATTGCCAAAGCATCAGATTCAGCCTTTTGCTTGTTTTGTATCTTAAGGGTGTCTATTTGTTCACTAAGACTCCCTAAGATGTTAGATTTAAAATCATCAAGCATATGTCCTATTTCTGATCTACTTACTGTCCCAGAAGCAGATTTACTTGCCCTTGCAAGAGCAGGATCTCTTGGACCTTTGACAGTTTTAGATTTCCCTCTAGAAAGGTTGATACATAACTCAGATATTTCAGGTAATGTAAGTTGTGATATATCCCCTTTTCCCATCATGTTAAGAATATCCAACCATTCATCCCTAATTGTTTTCAACAAAAGAGATTTTAAGGTGTCTTGATCTAGATTTTCCATTTTTTCCCTTTTAATGCTGTAATTAAATCTTTCCAACAAATCTTCTAAGTTTTCATCTTCTTTTTGTAACATCTTGAACACTTCTTCCTTATGATTAACCGGCATACAATAATCCAAGTATCTCTCTAGAAATGCTTGTTTCATGTCTTCCCATGTTCTAATAGAACTACTGATTAGACTCATAAACCACTTCAATGCTGCTCCCTTCAAAGTTGAAGGAAATAATTTAAGTTTTTGAGCATCTTGTAGGTAGTCATAGGTTCTACACAGCACTTCAAATTCGAATAAGAAAGTTTCAGGATCTTCAGTTTTAAGTCCATAGAAGTTTGGAAGGAAAGAGGGTGAAATGTTTTTCATGGTTGTATTGGTTTCTTCATCAAGTATAGGGAACCCAAAAGAGCTTCCTATTCTACCTCTTCCTCCATTTGCACCTCTACCTCCTTCTCCTCCACCTCCTTCTCCTCTACCTCTACCTCTTCCTCCAAATAGTGTGTTCTCTCCATTAAAAACTCCTCCTCCTCCTTCTTCTGCCATGGTTGAATCCCCTGTGAAAGTGGAAAGGTTTGTATCCCTACTAAGAGTCTTTAGATCTTCCTCTATGGCAGGTTCAGTGGATGAAGTGGAAGGTTTCTCTAATGGAATAGTTGACCTTAGATCTTCTAGAAGTCCAGGATCAAGGGAGGATGGAAGATGGGTTTGAGTTGAAGGTGTACTAGCTCTGGATCTAGATGAAACAAGTGGTGTTCTAGAAATCAAAATTCTGCCTCTGTTGCTTATAAATCTTCCCCTTGAATCTCTCTCCCTACGCATAAAATTGTTTTTGGATGATAAGAAACAAAGGTTACCTAGTTTTCACTTCCCCGACAACGGCGCCAAAATGTTTGGTCTCAATCTAGTCTCCTAAACTGAGCTCATTTAATTGTCAACCAGGATTTGTAAATTGCTGAAGTGAAGTGTACTGTATGTACATAGGTGCTTGTTTCCTAATGCGTTGTGTGTAGTGTTTTGTGATTTCTTTGGTCTTTTATGATGATTTATGATGTTTTTGGTCTTTTGGTGGTTTTATGTTTACAAGGGAAAATGCCTAGAAAGCTAATGGAAAGGAGCTGGTGATTAAAAACAGAGTTAAGCCTAATTGATGGATAATAAATGACAAATGCAATTGGAAACACTGAAGTAGGATCAAATCTAAACTATGACTAAGTAAAGGCAAAGCTTGATAATGACTTTTAAGCAAATGATTCAAAACACAAACTAAACTTGATAAATGATCACTAAGTATGCAAATCCTCTAATTAAACAGTTAAACAACTAATCTTACAATGATGCAACATTTTGTCCTTAGTTAGAGATTTGAAACAGATTTGGAGGAAAAACATTGATACCATCCTAAGATCTTCTATTCTAAAACTAATTCCTATCTCTATTTTGCAATTCAATTGAATGTCACAAAACCTTTACTCAAAAGTTACTGATTTCTTTTCAAAGTAGGCTTTTGAGGGAGGACTCTGTTTATGAAATGATAAGGAAATTGTAGAGGTACTTCAGGCCTTAAAATGATGTTGTCTTCTGTTCATATGGTTATAGATCAATTATGGTTTTTAGAACAAGAAGAGGTTTATGAATAATGAAGGCTGTTTTGTTAATCCTAACAACTGAAGTAATCTATTGTGCAATGGATGACAATCTGAATATGAAGTGCAAGTGCAATGAGTTAATCTAAGGATGAACTTAAGATGCCACTAATCTAGAACAATGTTGAACTATAAGTCATCATCAAACTCGAAACAAAGTAACTGAACATGAGTTAAGTGCAATTAAACTCCGGAGTATCCTAACTATGCTATCATGCATTATTCTATGAAGTTACACAATTTGTTTGTCCATCATTAGTGATATTTTGGAAGAGTTCCTTCTTTTGGAAGAGGTATTAGAACAATTCCGACTGTGTAATTGAATGCAAATGCAAGCAAAAGACTGAAAGCAATGAAAAATAAGATATCATATCCATATCCTACTCGTCATTATGATGTTTTGGACAAGCGTTTAAGAGCAAGAACAGAGATGATACTTAGTGCAAACACACAACTAAATCACTCATTATCACGGTCATGTCTTGAACTTCTTAAGAATTTCTTGGAAGAGTTTATTCTTGTGGAAGAGTGATTAGAACAAGTGTAACTGTGATAGTGAACAACAAAAACTACAACTAAATCCTACAATACTATAGCCATTCATCATTCATCATTATAATCTTTTGGAAGAATTTCTTCTTGTGGAAGACTTAGAATGAATATAACTACAGTAGCTAATTAAAAACACTATGAATTCAACTCCTAATCCTACAATACTATAGTCATTCATCATTCATCTTTATAATCTTTTGGAAGAGCTTCTTCTTGTGGAAGAGTTAGAATGAGCACAACTACAGTAGCTAATTTAAAACAACTATTAATTCAAATTCAAAACGTAAAGGCAACTAGAAGACTTATCTAATTTACGCAAAATAAATCCGTGCAAGAGGCAGGGGCCCTCTACCACCTGACGGAATTCAACTCCAAATTAAATCAACGCCTTCACAATAACACTGTCTGCTTCATTAAAGATGAAAGAACTTGAACATAACACTCTGCGTCTTCAGAAATGTAGCACAGAGTCTAAACAAAATCTAGTATCAAATCTAACATAAAATCTAACATAGCTCTCGGTCTCCCAAGTGTTTATAAAGCAAATGCACATAACAAGACTTGCAATAATTCAGGAACACTGTCTTTCCTTATCGGAATCACGTTAGGACTCTTGAAGTGGCTGCGTGAAGAGGAAAAAGACATCTGGACTGAGACAGTCCTAATAGAAGTCTGCTTTCCTAAATGTGTTCCCACGTTCCAAAATCGTACCCAGAATTCATTTCTTCCTCCATGATGAGCATCGAACCATGTAGACATGACGTGGATTATGCCCATATGCGGTTTTTCTTGAGAGGCCACCTGGAACATACTCAAACGTGAAGGTAGCTGCAGAATCGCCGGTTAGCTACGGAATGTCTGCATTCTGCAGCTAGTTCCGGTCAAAATGCTTTACAATGGAAAAAATCACAAAACTTAGCAAGTCAGTCATGTAAATCATTCTAGAAGTAATTTTAACTATATTCATTGATCAATTGGGTCTAGGATAGCAATGGACAAGGGAAAATGAGGAAAAATGAGGTGAAGGAAAGCACAATTTTGAGGCTCAACAGCCCTCCTGAATTCGGAGAGAGATCTCTTCAATAAAGTGAAAAAGATGGATTTATCTTTAAAGGCTTTTGGGTAATGATATTAGGCTACTTATGAAGACCAGGGGTTTTGTTTTTTTTTTGGATGGTTGAGCATGATTATTGTTTGAGGGAAAGTCCTAAATGGAAAGATTTTCAAAGGTGTGAAGTTGCAAGCAATCAGAACAAGCTTTGGCCAAAAAGATAGATAATCACAGGTTTTAGTCCATTGGGCTATGGAGTCCTAATAGGGTTTAATTGAAACAACAAGGAGCAAGAGTGGTCCATGGGGAAAGTCATCTATGTCTAAGCATCTCTTTAAAGTTTAATTTATGGAATGAAATGATATAACAAGAAGGGGAATTAAACAAATGAAGAACAAAGAGTAGCCCAAGATCTGGTAAGTACTTTGAAACTAGCCAGCTTTTGACATACACTTAAGAAAAACATAAAAGTAACCTAGGATCTGGTAAGTATTTCGAAACTAGCCAGCCTTTGATACACTTTCAATAGAAAACATATAAAAACAAAGGGAAAATTTAAAAACAACTGTTGGAGAAGAACTAGCGGGTAGGGCTCACCACAAAACCTCTCCTAGCTCTGCTTTACTTGGTAAAATTTCAAGACAAACGCAAAGATAACAAAGAATGGTCTAAGATCTGGTAAGTACTTTGAAACTAGCCAGCTTTTAACACATTCCAACGGAAACTTTCAGACATTCTTTTGGAATAAAACTAGGACCAGGGCACACCATATCTTCCTTAGTTCATCTCTACTTAACATAAACTGAAAATAACATTCAATAATAATATTTAGCTAAGACAGTAGGACGAGGGAACGCCAACATTCCTAACTGCTCAAATTGAATTAAATCATTCCTAAATAACACAATTTGGAAGAAAACATTTAAATAAAGCTTATCAGTCAGAGAAGGGTACTGATACACAGTAAATCCTAACTCTATGCTTGTTGTTCTTTATAAGAGAAGGTGAACAAAATGAAAAATAAAATAAAATAACAATTTACAATAAGAAATAACATCACCGTCGACATAGACCGGGATCCCATAAATCAGCTTGTATTGATGCTTCAAACCAGTTATAGCTTTAAGTCCAGTGTTTCAGGTTAGCAATCATCTTCTCTTCTCAAACTAACTATTCTTTCACAAGCAGAGCTTCAAGAGCCAGTGAACACTATTTACAAGAAGAAGTTTCAAACTCAAGTATATTTCAAAGTTCTGAAACCAACATTTTCTCATCTTCTACAGAAGTATTTATAGAAGGAATGAGGAGGTGGGATCTGATAAAAGATCTCCTAGGTCAATTAATACAGAATTAAGACTTCTCGGCCTTTGAGGGGCTCGATGGATAATTTTACATATGTGTCCTCTGTATTAAATGTTTTTCATTAAGAATTAAGCTCGGTGGGAGATTTTGTTGACTTTTAAGGCTCTGTGTTATGCTATAGTAACTCTAATAATATTTTCACATTAAGTTCCTTTAGCAAAATTAACCGTTTGGCTGCGTTGAGGAAAATATATTTTCTGTGATCAATAACTTCGGCCTCTGTTTGAATGCTTTGAGGAAACAGGTGGCACTGGTAGCTGAGAGGAATCAATTGGCCTTTTTTGTAGCGGTGGAGGCCTTTCTGTCTGATGAATGTTTATGATTTTCTTTAATTGTGTTTTAATCCAATGGATTAGGCTTTAATCTTCCATTCTGTTGTGTTTTGTCTTCGACACTGATAATATTTAATTCTATTAAATCACACTGTGTCTTTTTGATGTGCAGGGCCGCTTAGGGTTCATATGTCATCAATGCCCATGAAGCATTGATGAAACGTGGAGGAATCCTGTGAATGGCTTCTCTTTTATGGATCAAAGGTATGGGAATCGTCATTCCCAGCCTTCGGCTTTTCTTCAATATAATGGAAAAATCATTAAACACTTGCAAAATACAAAAATAATTATGAAATCCTGTGTTATTTGGGTAAACTGCTTCAGAGGTTTAGTTTAAGAGCGTGGCCATTGGATGGCAACATCCAACGGTGAAGATTCTCTTGCGGGGTAAAAAGGAGGTGGTTAATGAAATGGTGGGGAGTTTTAAGTCAGATCCGTCGATATCGGATATATCAATGGTTAAGATTAGCCACAAAATAATAATGTGAAGGGGTCACATTATTGGATATTAGAAGAAAAATCAAAGGAAATGAGCGAAAATCCTTTGGCGGAGGAAAAATGAATTAGAAATCGAATTTGGTTTTGGGAAGAAAAAGGGTCGTTGGATGCGATAAGCCCACAGAGATCAACGACTATGATAGCTCGTTGAAAGTCCTTTGGAAAAGGTAGAGGGTGATAAAACAATGCGAAAATGGTCTAGGACCGTTGATCTGCAAAGATCGACGGCGAGAAGCACGCACGACGGGAAGTGGTTTCGGGGGTAAAACAACTTTTTTCACGCGGCGATTAGGCGGGTAGGAAGTTTTTGATTTTTGAACGAGATATGCATCCCCACACAACACGTGGATTTTAAACACCACCCATATCGCGTGACCCTCTGAGAATTATCCTTCGTGCTTAAAGTTGCGCGAAACTCCGCGTAGGCCTTCAGATCTAGGCCTTCAAATCGAATGACAAGGAAAGAGTGCGAAATTTAATAGATGCACGGGCATAAGAGGGAAAGGGGGTTTCAATCTGAGCCATTGGATCAGGATACGTGGACGACAGAGATTTAATCTGATGGGGGTAGGACCCACAGGGGTTGGGCCCGGCGGGGTTAATATGAGTCATTGGATAGGAAAGATCAACGACGAAGATTGCTCCTAAGGATTGAATGAAATAATACAATGGTGAAGGAAGGTTTGATGAGAACCGTTGATCTATCAAGATCAACGATCGGATTTTGCTGAAAAACATTATGAGGGGGACCGCATAAAATTTAACCAAAGTCGGGAGAGGCATCCTGGACCATCCGATATGGACATGTGGATGGTCTAGATGCAATCGGAGGCAAAGGCATCGGCAGGGCGAAGAACCTGGAGTGCGACGAAGGGATTAGTTGTGGGTCATCGATCTGCAGATCAGATCGACGGTGGGGAATGATTCGGGAGATGTCAATCGGAGGTGGAGAAATATTTTAACACGCCCGACAAAAACTTGCGATGTGATTATGTGCATGTCGTTTTATTAGCTTTAGATCAACGGCGGATATTGTTTTAAATTATGCTCTGGCGGAAACCCTTAATACTTCATGAAAACCCAAATATTTTAATAAAAACAAAGGTTTATCACGGCGGGATGTATACATATGAAATGGTTGGTGCCCGATTGCGGGGCCTTTGATTATATGGAAGGAAAAAAGGCCTAGGGCTTATGTATGAGGGCCAATCGCAATCGGAAGTCAGGTTTGGTCTTTCAATCTACCCATTTTACATTTCAAAAAACATTGTTTGGGCACGTTTTAGACCAAACTTAGGAAAAAGTGGGTTTTTTTATTTGCAAAGGGAAAAATGCATCGGAGATGGATTATTTCAATGTTTTAAGTGCCGAATGTGGGCCCACGGGTTATATGGAATAATAATATGATCAGGGGTTATAAACACGGGGCTTAATCGCATCGAAGGTTTTAACATGGAAAATGGACTTGTGCGCTGTGATTTCTCTTATGCGATAAGCGCCGAAAGGACTTAGCGCTTGGTCTTAGCACCTGGGCATACGGTGGGGAAGTGGTTTGGATTTAGCCTAAAGGGGCTTAAGCTTGTGTTAAACAAAATTATTTTTTATGAAAATTTTCCAAGTTTTCAATGGATTTGGGGGTTTCGACAGAGTTAAAAAGTGAGTTTTAAACTCTGTAAGGTGGATTTTATGAAGAGGGAATAGAGAAAAATGGAAAATAGAGGGATTCCATGGGAATTAAAAGGGGTAAAAATGAAGGTTAGTTTTGAAGTGGAGGGAGGGGAAAAATGGATTTTGCAGCAGTCTTTCCTTAATGAAATCAGCAGAATTTTAGAGTTTTAAAATGGGAACAACAGTGAAGATTTGAAACAAGGGCATGATGTCTTCAAGAGTCTTCAAGAGATAACATTTTTTATAATAAAACTTGTTTCTTGAAGGCTCAAAAATTGTTTTAGCCACCATTTTATATAAAAAAAATTATAGGTGGCTAACAGTGGCTCCACTTGGGGATGGTGCCTTCTTGAAGGCATCAAGAACTTCAGACTTGTGTTCTCTGGGGGGCTGATCAGTGCCTCATCCATTGGGCTTCTTTTCTTTGCTTGGATATTCTTCTTTTGCTCTGAAAATATTAGTAGCCATGAAAAAAAATGGAGCTTCATCAATACAAGCTTTCTACCTACCCAATCCTATTGATCTAACATTTCTTCTTCTTCAGAGTGCACTTGAATTGGAAAACTCTTTTCACAACATTTTATTCTTTTGAAAGCAAAAAATATAATATAATTCTACTCCTTATTTCTCCATGAACTTAGATTAAACATTTGAGTCCATATGTTTCTCTACCTAATCTACCAATCTGTTGGGATTAAACAATCTAACAGATTTTTATTCTCTAATTTCTAAAATAGAAATTCAAAAGCATACAAGTCAGGATTGAATAGTCTAAATTCAAGCTGATATATGGCATAAAAAACAAGTTGCACATAGATATTATTTTGTAGGAAATCAAATCAAAATGGAAGGCTTAAGATCTGAAAGTTTCAAAGCACTTCCTTCATCTTTTTACAGCTCTTTTTTTACTCTTGTTTGAGTTGTTTTCCTTGTTTCTCTAGTTTAGATTTTAAGCTGATTAGAACCAGATTTACATTTGTTTTGATTCAAAAAATAAAATAGATTTGAGTCATATCTCTTTGAAAACTTAGGTTCAAATTTTGAGCATGTTTGAACCTTTAATTTCGATCCTAATCTATCTACTAATAAGCCAAGATTAAACAGTGTGGCAAATCGGATTCACTATCCTATCAGCAGTAAATTTAAAACTAATTAGTTAAGATTAGGTTGTTTGACTAACTAGAAGTGTGTTTTTCAGGAGTGGTATTTAAGCTTGCACACTTTCATATTTGTTTCTCTTTTTGTTGGTATGGGGCTGTACCTTTATTGTTTTTACAATCTGCCCTCTTTTCTTTCTTTCACTATTTTTTGTAATTTGATTTTTCTAACTTTGAATGCAATGGTGGATGAAATATTTATAATGGAAAAAAGATAAAAAGGCTTCAAAACATGACATGGTTCAAGAAAAGTAATGTTTGAGCATCCTGCCATTGACAGGACCCCCAAACAGTTTAGCTCCATTCAACTTTTGTAAGAAAAATGCATTGTTACCAGCAGCTAAATGAATGAGATAAGGGCCAAGCCATAAGTTTTAAAATTTTCCATGCTTGCCCTTTTCTTCCCTCCTTGAGTCCCACTTTAAAACTTTGTCCCCAAATTTTAAATTTTTGGCCTTTGTTCTTCTGTCAAAAAGCTTTTTGATGCTGTCCTGCTTCTGCAATGCTTTGTTATAAACCTCCTCTCTGGTTTGCTGAAGGTGAATAGTTTGATTTATCCTTCTGATCATGTCATTATCTTCAGACTGAACCTCTTGAATCAACTTCATAACTGGCACACCAAGGCTGGTTGGAAAAATTGCATCAGTGCCATACACAAGCTGGTAGGGTGACATGCCAATAGATTTCTTCAAAGTTAATCTATCAACCCAAAGTGCATGCACAAGCTTTGTGTGCCAAGACTTTTTGTTGTCCTCCAACAATTTCTTGATTATGTTCACTAAAATTTTGTTTGAATATTCTGCAATTCCATTACCTTGAGGGTAATAGGTCGTGGAATTCCCCAATGTAATCTGATATTTGTGACAAAACTCAACCATCTTCTTTGATCCAAATGCTGTTGCATTATAAGTGATGATCTTGGTAGGACAGCCAAATCTAGAGAGAATATTATTCTTCATTAATTTTATAATAACATAATCATTGGCTTACCTAAAAGGGATGGCTTCAATCCATTTAGTGAAGTAGTCTGTGGCAATGAGAATCCATCTATGCTGGGCAGAGGAGGGTGGATGGATTTCTCCTATAAAGTCAAGTCCCCACTGTTAAAAAGGAGCTTCAACAGTGATTGGATGCAGAGGTAAGGGTAGTAGCTTCCTTTTGCCTTCAAAAAGTTGGCATTTATGGCAGGAAATGATCATCCAGTGTACATCAGGAAAAAAGAGTAGGCCAATAGAAACCAGCCCTTAAGATTTTGTTGGTTGTTGTCTTCCAGTAGAGATGACCTCCACACTCTCCTTCATGGAATTCGTGCTTCACCTTCTCTGCATCAAACTTAGGCAAAAATTTAAGCAATATACCACTTTCATTTTTCCAATATAGACTTTTATCTATAATGCAATAGTTTACAACTTTCAACTTTAGAAACCTTGCCTTTGTTTTTGTCACACCAGGAGGTGTGTTCAAATTAAGCAAAACATAAATAATATCCGCATACCAAGAGGAATTCATAAAATGGTCTTCAACAATGGGAGTTGAGAATTCTTCTTGGTCATCTAAAGCATTAATCATATTAATAGCAAGAACTTCAAAATTTGATTCAGCCATTAATCTAGCTAGACCTTGGCCTTTGATGAGTTTAGTGGGCTTTATCTCTAAATCATATTCAAGAATAACCGCAATCCACTTACATCTCTTACCATCTAGGTCCTGTGTTAGAATGTCTTTAACAACTGAATTTGGGACAAAGGAAATGATGTGTGAGTGAAGGATGTATACTATGAAGTCTTTTAAAGCTTTAACCAAAGCAAAAGCTTGTTTTTCCATAATGTTATACTTAAAAGGAGCATCCCTCAATGCATTGCTAAAGAATGCAATAGGCTGCTCTTGTCCTTGTGGATTTTTTTGTAAAAGGACAGCTGCTATTGTATGTTCTGATGCAAATGAAAAAATATAAAAATCTTTTGAAAAATCAGGACTTATTAGAATCAGTGTTTTGGTTAACGCTTGTTTCACCAGCTCAAAGGACTTCTTTACTTCCAAGGTCCATTTTACTCCTTGCTCCTTCTTCAGCATGTTGGTTATGTTCCGAAGGAGCTTAGCCAAGCTGGGGATGAACCTTCTAAAAAATTTAATCTTTCCAATGAAATATTGCAACTCCTTGATGTTTCAAGGATGAGAGATTTGCAATATGGCCTCAATCCTCTTTGGATCTATCTTTATACCCTCCTCAGAAATAATGTGCCCAAGAATTTTTCCTTCTTGGAGACCGAATAGTGTCTTCTAAGGGTTTAAAGATATTCCAAACTTTCTGCATTTCTCTAAAACTTTTCTTAAATGTTCTAAGTGCTCTTCATCCGTCTTTGAAAACACAGTGACATCATCAAGATAGATAATGATGAAGTAGCCTAATTCTTTCGAGAATGCTATGTCCATGGCTCTTTGAAAAGTTGCACCAGCATTCATTAGACCAAAGGGCATTTTCACATACATGAAAGTGCCCCATGGTGTAGTAAAAGCTGTCTATAGTTGATCTTCAGGGTGGACTAAAACTTGATTGTACCCTGAATAGCCATCTAGCAAAGAAATTATTTTTGAACCAACTACCCTTTGTAATATGTGATCCATCTTGGGTAAAGGGTAGTTGTCCTTGAGTGAAGCTTTGTTTAAGTCTCTAAAGTCTATACAAAGCCTAATCTCTCTTGTTTTCTTCCTAACTGACACCAGATTAGACACCCACTCAGAATATCTAATAGGGACAATAATACCAGCTTCATACATTTTCTTGATTTCCTTCTCAACCAAAGGTAGCTAAACAGGGTTTATTCTGCGTAGCTTCTATTTGAATGGTTTTTGGTTTTCCTTGAGAGGGATTTTGTGTTGTATTATTTCAGTGTCATAGGATTTAAGATCTTCGTAACTCCACGCAAAAACATCAGAAAATTCTTTGAACAACTCTATGTATTTGAGTTTAATGTGAGCTGGTAAAGTCTTAGACAGTTTGATCATTTTCGGTTTAATTTCACTGCCTGTATTACACTCTTCCACTTCAATCTCTGCAGGCTCCAGTTTTGTCTTCTTGGCCACATCGTTAAAATCAAACAACTCTTCTAAAGGGGCCAGACCCTTTGGCAAACTTTCATCTTTAGAGCGCAGAGTTTCTAACTCCTCTGTTTCTAACTCTACATTCAATTCTATTTTGTTTTTAAGTTTTCTAGTCAGAAGATTAATATTGACAAGTTCGGGAGACTACTCTTCTTCACCAAGAAAATTTTCTTCACTATTGCAGTCTGTTTCATATTCTGAATCTGAACTGTGAAGTTCAAATTCATTTTTGAATTGCATGAATTCTTATATTTGTTTGTCTCCGTCAAACACTTGCCAATATTTCTCGTTGTCAGGAATGGCTGGTCTGAATTTAATCTGATCTGTGCATTATTTGGTTTCGTAGGGTGTTAAGCACGTTCTGGCTACAAAAGCTAAGTTGTGGGCTATGATATTTTTCTTTCTCGGGACAAAAATCAATAGGGACTCTTCGAATGTTTCTAAAAGGTCCACGACATCATTTTGATAAGCCCTAAGTCTGGGATGATGAGCATTATACTCCCCATTGACTTGCCTAACAATTAGTTCTAAATCCCCATGTACTTTAATTCTTTTGGCTCTTAAATTTTTTAACAAATGTAAGCCTAAAAGCAAGGATTCATATTCCACTATGTTATTTGAACACTGGAAGTTTAATTTACAAGAAAGGCTCTCCGGGTGGTTGGTTTTAGTGTTTCGTATCCAGACCCCTACACCAGCACTAGTTCTAGTGCATGACCCTTCAAAATACATACTCCATAGAGGATCAGCTTCGGGTTCCTTCGTTTGATCACTGTTCTCTTCAACTATTGTGCTTTCTGATTGTTCATGAGTATCGGCACTTTGTTGAATTTCTTTTGACTCTTCAGGTTTTACGTTAAGTGGAGGAACATTTTCTTGACTCTCAAGGTTAGAAAGCGAAGGACGTGTGATTTGTAGTTCAAGACCTGTGTTCAGTCTGCCGTGGTTTAAAGGTTTAGCAAATTGTTTTAACAGTTCAGCATTGTCTACCTCCTCCTCTCTATTGGTCATTAATTCATTCAAAGTTACCTGTTCAGTGAATGTTTCGTCATTAAACAGGATAAAAGAATCAAGACCCATGTTAACAGAATATAGAGGAGAGTTTTGAGGTTTGTCTTGACTAGTAACCATATATTGCATATGGGACTCCCTATAAAGTTTTCTTGTCTGATTGAAAACAGGGATGGTCGCTTAGGTCATGTCCATCTGCATAGTCCCCTGTAACATAGCCCCCCAAGACCTAGATAACAACATTCCATACTTTGGGGGCACATCAGCCACAACAATATCCATAACCAAACATTTGGCTGGAATCTGGGCTAAGTTAACACAGAGGCCTTTGATTAATCCTAAACATTTTACTATGCTTGAATCAAAGGAGTAAAGGTATTTATAAGGTCTGGTGATTTCTAGACCCAAGCTCTCCATTACAGCCTTTGGCATTAAATTATGAGAAGCCCCTGAGTCGTGCATAGCATTGTGCAAAATCTTGTCATGAACATTTAAACTCACATAAAAGGGAGGGAACAGGTCCCTCTTGATATCTAACTTCAATATTTGGACCAAAAATAAGCTCTGGCTAGTCATCATTAAGATTGACTATATCATTATTCTCTTCTATATTTAAAGCCTTCAAAATTTGGGTTATGTTGTAGCTCCTACAACACCCTCCAACAAATACATAAAATCATAACACACACTTCAAAATTTTTTGGAGCCCCCTTAAAACTAAAAAAGGAAAAAAGCCAAGTAAAGTTCTAAAGGCAAGTCGCTAAGTCGCATATGCATTATTTGCGACCCATGCGACCTATGCGACTCTGCGACCCTAAGGTCGCACAGGTCGCCAGGTCGCAAGAGTCAGAATTTGATCAATTTGCGACCTTGCGACCTAGCGACCTTAAGGTCGCAAGGTCGCAAAGTCGCAAAATGAAGTTTTAAAGAAATTAGCGACTCAGCGACCTTTGCGACCCAGCGACCTTAAGGTCGCAAGGTCGCAAGGTCGCAAGCTTACAACTTGCGACCTCATTAAGTATCCGCACGTGCGACCTTTTTTATATAAGGTCGGGTCGCTAGGTCGCATATGTGACTCTCAGCGAAAACCGTGGAATTTCTCTGACAGGTTGACTGGGGCGTTTTCTTCCGGGTAAGTTGCCTTTTCCTCCCTATGTTTCCCTCTTAAGCATTTCTTGCCATTATTGAGCCTCCCCACGGTCTTATTTATTTGCTGGAAAGGATGTGGGGTTTCCTTTGGAATTTCACCGTCATTTTGTTTCCCACAAACCCCAAGGTCACCCGTCTCTTGCCTAATTCCTCATGGTTGTGCCTTATGGTCAGTTTAGGCCCTTTCAAACCGCAGACTTTTCCCATTAAAGAAAGTTTGGCCGCAAGGTCGCGCGCGCGCGAAACCCCCGTGAGTCGCAAGTGCGACCTGCGACCTAGCGACCAGGTCGCAAGGTCGCAAGGTCGCAAAACTCCCACTCAGCGACTTTGCGACCCTACGACCTAGTCGCAAGGTCGCGAGGTCGCGGGTGAGTCCTTTTGTAGATCAGCGACCCAACGACTCCCAGAGAGCAGTCAATTAAATCTTTGCATGTTCAGACTCTATTTAGCCATTATCATCATGTCTTTCTTATCCTGTGATTATGTTCTAAATGCAGCAGGTGAATTCAGAGCAGACACAGTACCGGTCCCCTCCGACTCTAGCAATATGGCACCCCGGGTATCCCAAAGGAGAAGCAGGCAGGTGGTGGAGGAAGAATCAGACGCAGACATACAAATATCTCCGCCGCCAATATACAGAGACACCCTTTGCACCTTCGCAAAGGAGGATAGCCTCAGGTGGTATGAGGTATACCATGAATTTTCCATGACAGCAGAGGAGTTACCAGAAGATCTCCCGGACCGTGAAATATATCTGAAAGTCAAAAAGTCCAGACTGCACCTGGCTGGGCCTCATCCTGCCATCTTTCCATGCCCTGAAATGCTGGACTGGATCATACAGAAGACGGATCCGAAAAGCTTCGCAATCCGAGATAGTGTAGGGAAAGCTTTCGTAACATTGGAAAGTTCAAGAGCACAGGTCTACTACTCCCTACCCAAAGCAGAGGTAAACTTCACCCCAAGATGGTTCGCTACAAATGAAGTGCCGATGATTGACACGATCAGAAGATGGTGGGCAGAACCAGACAAATTTAAGATCAAAAAGGACCAGGAGTACCTGGTAGCCGGTCTGAGGAAAGTCTATAAGCTAGTGGCCGCCATGCTGTGCAGGATATACGGACGTTCGGACGCCACCACCTTCAATGGAACATGGGCAACCATCATAGAACATGTAACAGTCCACGGCACTCGATTCAATTGGGCAGGAATATTAATGGGCTCCATGCACACAAACTTGGCTTCAGCGTTAGCCCCAGATGAGGGAGCGCCATCAGAATTCTACATGGCTTCGTATCTATTAGATGCTGTCTGTGCCCAGATGCATGTTGAGGGATGGCCACATAATTGGGACCCCGAACAGACCCAGGCAATACACTTGCAGACCAGGGTATTCTGGGAATCTAGGTACAAGTCGGACATCGAGAAAATCTCTCACATATTCATGCCCGCCCTCTACGGGAAACTATTTGGTCAAGATGCCCCCTGCATGTCTTGGCGAGCAATGGAAACACTGGGTCAGGTGGCACACTGGTTCCCATTTGCCGAATTCACAATCATCCGAGTATTTGGCTCGTTTAAAGCACCACACGCTCTACCTAAGTTTGTTACCGACAAGGTGCTCATACAGGAGGTGTGTTTCCAGATGACCTTGGGTTTCTCTAACGTCCTTACCAAAGGGAAGAAGAAACCTTGGCCTGCTCTACCTCTCACCATTGGTGCCTATACGGTCAAAGACTCCAGAGAAGTAGCGCGTGAAGGGGAAGAGGTGAAAAGCTATCACTTCAGAAATCTGGACTGCCGAACTTACGATCCAGTCAGGATAGTTCCTGAACATTGTAAAAGGGCCAATTTCAGATGGAGTTATCAGCATGTCGAGCGCCCGGATGAGGACGAGAGAAGAAATTGGTATAACGCAAACCGGCATCTCGCGCCAGGAATCGACTCTGACCGAGAAGGAGAAGAGCATCAGAATTTAGGAGAAAGGAGCCAGAAGCTTGGAGGCTCTTCCTCCTCCAAAGATAAAAGAACACAGACCGGTACGGGACCTGACACCGCAGATCAGCAAAGGGAAGCAGAAGCACAAGCCAAACTGGAAGAGGAGAAGAAGAAGAAGGAATATGAAGAGAAACGCAAGAAAGACGCCAGAACAGAACGAAAAAAGAAAAAAGAAGAGGAGAAAGAAAGACAGGAAAAGGAGGCACAGGCAGCGGCAGAAAAGGCACTGAAAGAGGAACTCGATAAAGTCGATCGTCAGAAAAGGGCAGAATAGGCCGCCGAGGCAGAGAGGAAGAGGAAACAGGAAAAGGAAGCAGAGGCAGAGGCAGAACGCCGGAAGAAAGAAGAACATGACAAGGCGGAAGCAGAGCGCCGGCAAAAGGAGAAAGAAAAGGGTCAAACACAGGATGTAGAGGACGAGCTAATAGATGACATTGATCTCTCTCCCCTGAATATCCCTGCAGGTGGCGCGGGAAGTACCCTCAGTGTTGATGACTTTTCGGGGGAGCAAGAAGAAGAAGTCTTCGACTTGACCAGATTGACCTTTGACCAATTCTCTTTCAAGATACGGCAAGAGAAGAGGAAATCCTTAACATCAGGCTACCCTACCATCTCCACGGTCTCCACCGGAAAGAACATAGTCCCAGACACAAGGACCAATCCAGTTATGATAGCATCAGCAGGCACCGCTTTTGCCGCAGCCACAGAAGAAAATGTCACGAGGATGAGCAGAGAAATTATTTCTTTACAGAACCGGCTAAAAGCGGCAGAGCAGGAGAAATCAAGGCTAGAAAATGAGATGCTCCAGCTTCAGGGTAGGCCCGCTCAAGTGAATGAGGTCCCACTAGCGGTCAGGAAGGAATGTGATGTGTTGGAGATGACAATGAGGCAAGTATACCAGGAGATGCTCACCCTGAAACAAACAGTGGTCCCGTTGGCAGAGGCACGGGAAGAAACCAAGCAGAAACACGAACAGCTCAAGGAAGCCTCGGCAGCCTTGGACAAAATGATGAATTGGACAGCCCAGTATCAGCAAGCTCCCGAACACGTGCCTCGGAAGGATTGGAGTCATACGCAAGAGGCCAAAGTGCAAATTCGGATGAGTATGCAATCCAAAGACAAGCTGTCCAAAGACCTGGACACAGTAGTGTCTGCGTATAACCACCTAATCAGTGGTATCGACTCCATGAACGCTCTTCATCACATTCCATCATTAGGGGCACTAAATGAAACTAAAGGCTGGGAGCAGGTAGAGCAAGAAATTCAGTCTTTTCTGCAGCCCGTAAGACAAGCTGCTGCCGCACCGGAAGTCGAGGCATCACAAGAGAATCTGAACCGGTTGCTTGTCACTCCAGTGCAAATCTACACCAAGCTTGCTTCTCTCTCAATGCTGATCTCCCAGAAGAAGGAGACTCTGGTGCCGAATGCTATAGAATGTATGCATCGGATAAAAGAGGAAAGCCCTCTTGTCACTCCTATAACGGCAGATTACCAGACTTGGAAATACTTCATCAAAGGCAAGAAATTTGACGCTCCAGAAACCTCAATTGCGTGACCACCTTCATAGTTTCAAACGCTGGGTCGCAGGTCGCATCTGCGACCAAGTCACAGGTCGCATTTGCGACCAGGTCGCAAGTCGCATTTGCGACCAGGTCGCAGGTCGCAATTTTGACAAACAGGAAGTTGAACCGTCGGGAAGTTGAACCGTCGGAAGGCCATAAGTGCGGCTGTTGGATCTATAAATACCCCTGTAGGGAGCATTGTAACGGGCTGGCTCTTTGTGGGACTGAAAGGCATTATTGCATTGTAACTTAAGAAGCATACTCTTGATATATGAAATACAATACATGTTACAACCCCTTTGATTGGATGATGTGTTTAGCTGTGACAACATTGTGTGTATTCTGCATGCAGTTTCAGAATATCTTCTGATTAATGAATCTGTGTTATTTAAAAGTATCATTCATGCACCATAGCTATCTGTGATTGTGTTGATGATGCTCAAGTTTATTATTTACTTCATGATGAATGTTAATGAACTGTTTTATTAGCATTTCGTTATATCCTTCGGAAAGTTAAGGGATATTCTTGCCACAAAGAATTGCTTCTTTGGCGGTCAGATTATCCTGCATGCATACCTCATAGATGTGTTGCTAACGACACTTCCTGAGTGCATGCATTCTGTCTATTACCTTGCTACGCACAGTGTCATATATTGGTTTTATACATCATTCATGTATTCTGTATCGTGTGAATGAGTGTATGTTTGCAGTTTCAATCAGGTTGCTCGAAACCGAAGAGATAGTCATTTAAGTGGTAGCCGGACCCACACCCCGGACGGGATCCCTATTCCAAACGGTTCAAAGTCTAATTGGGACTTTCTACCGGGGAGATCCCCTACTGTTGGCCGGACATATTTTCTCGTCAACAGATTAGGCGCTAGAAGGAGGGCCATGGCATCCTCCCAGCATACAACAGACATTCCATCCCAAACTCCCCGCCGGGAGGTCATAAATAACGAAGTTGCCCTTCCCCCCTTAGAAGATATTCCAACGGTGGAAGCCCGATACTTCGAAATCACTAACGAACAGCTGAGAGCCTTACGCCCAGTTGCCCGTAACCTCATCAGGGATTTACGTTATGCCCCGATCATGGAATTCCTAGACCACACTAGGACCCCTACCGATAACATCACTCGCAATGGCGTGCTGGTCCGCACCATACCTGAACTTGTCAATACCATGATTGAGGACCTTGCACGGGCTGTCCAGGAAAATGACCCCGTTACCCACGATAGTGAAGGCTTCCCTGATACGGAACCTTTCCCCGAACCACAGCCTGACTTACATCAGTGGACCAACAACCAAGCGTTTTCCCCACGAGAAGGAGAAGGGGAAAGAAGAAACGAAAGAGAAGGTAACACAGCCCGAAGGAATGCGGAAGAAGGAAATAGGCCCCGAAGAAATGAAGGTGGAGTCAACAGGGGCCACGGTCGTGGTGGTAGAGGAGATATCGTTCGCGGCCCGAGACACCACGCCAACCATAATCACCACCAAAACCCAAATAGACCCCCTCCTTACAACTGGGAGCTTCTTAGGAACGTGAGTAACCGAGAAAGACACCGAGATGAACAATCGCGTCATCATGAAGGAACATCGGTGTCAGGGACGGGAAGTGAGTCTGAAGCAGAAACCCGACATCAGCTTCGCCCCAGGAGGGTGCAGCCTCTAGCCTGGATGGCTCAATCCCCATTGGCCCTCTTAGGTCCCCTCCATGATATGCCGAGACACCCAGAGAAGCATCTTCCTAAGTTCGATCCAGAGAAAGGCACATCGGCGGAAGACCACATCAGTAGTTTTTATCTGTCTTTACAAATCATGAGAGTTCAGTCTGATGATGTTGCATGTCGACTTTTCCCACACACCCTTGTAAGCCAGGCAGCCACCTGGTACCGCTCCCTACCCAGTGCTTCTATTACTTCATGGGACCAGTTCCGCCGTGTGTTCCTGCAAAAGTTTGCTGAAGATAAAACACCCTCTATGCTCCTCACCGAACTAAGCACCATCAAGTGCCATAGAAAAGAGAAAGTTAAAGACTTTAACCAACGTTTCGCCACCATATTGCAAAAATTTCCTCCAAACTTAGCATTGTACGATTCTATCACCATCGACTATTATACTAAAGCCCTCCCCAGGGATATTGCCATTTTCGTCAAACGCGAGGCCCGCGCTACTCTTACAGCAAATTACGCTGCTGCTCTCGCGGTAGAAAAGGACATGTTGTCGATAGGAGTCATGGACCATGACGGAAAGGATGATCTCAAACCAACCACTAAAAGAGGCCAATCTTCCACCCCTAATAGAGAGAGGGAAAATTTTGATTTCGAAAGTATGGCCAAGACCCTCAAACTACTAACGAATGAGGTCTCTGACTTAAAGAGAAAAGGCGTTGAAACTTCAACTACAAATAAACCCCCGAAACCCTTTTTCAAGAAAAACAATCCCAACACCAGCAGGCCCCCGTCAAACACCAGTGCCGCTCTCAACGTGGAAGAGATAGGGAAAGACAATTTCTGCTCTTTCCACCAAGCTGCCCATTCTGAAAAAACGTGCCCGCAATGGATTGGCAGCATGACCGCAGTGGTTAACCAACTTTTGGATGATCAAACTCCAGGAAGCCTGACGGAGGAGGAAGTCTCTGATCGAGATGAGGGTTCGCTCCTAGATGGGGAATCAGGAGCCTCTGTCTTAACTTTCGATGTAATCCGCGGGGGAGAGAGTCTTGCTCCCATTGATATCAACATGGCAGGCAGTCCCAAGGCTCAGCCCACTCGAAACTACAGTCTTAGAAGCAAAGGCTCTGTTCCTGAACAGTCATATGAGGACAAGAAAAGGGCTTTCCTGAGGAAAATTCTTCCTCCTGGGAATGAAGGACAAACTACACCAGAAAAGCCCATGAATAGCAGTAGCAAAGCAAGTCAAAAGACCAAGCTCCCGGTAGAATCCTCGAAAACCACCACCGAACCTATTCCCCAAACCGATACCAGCTACAACATAGTGGAGGACATGAAAAAGACCAGGGCTAATATCTCACTCTACAAGTTGGCCCGCATCACGAACCAAAAGGAACTTATCCTAAAAGCTTTCGCCAACAACCAAAATACGAAGAACGTCAGCAACACGTCTGCACAAACCAGTCCAGATTTCCAATCTATAGTAAACGCAGTTAACACGAATTCGAGAGGATCCACCCCTCCATTTCTCTTATCTTTCGAGATGTTTAATTTCAACGTTCACAATTGCCTCGTTGACTCTGGTGCTTCCACGAATGTCATGCCTCTATCTGTGTGCAAGAAACTCAACATCCTCCCAGAGAAAACTGACGCAAAAATCATTCAACTGGACAGATCACAAGTACCAGTAGTTGGAGAATTAAACAATGTCATCATCCGCCTCTCATCTGACTCTAGGGTTCATCAATGTATTGATATTGTGGTTGTTGACATCCCAGAATCCTATGGTGTACTGCTTAGTAGAGACTGGTCTAGAAAATTGCAAGGATACTTCGCCACAGATTGGTCTCACTTATGGCTACCTTACAAAGGGAGAAACAACCAGATCAGAGTCGAAAGCGAACCATACATGAAACACACTGTGACTGATTTGGATGCCACAAATGAACCCATCAGCTTCGCCCAGGAAGAACTTGGTATGTGTTTTCTAGATTCCATTTTTGGCTGTTACCAACCTCCCCAGTCTGCAGTAGGCCCCGAGGTCCTTTCTGAAATGACACTCGTCGCAGAGGAACAAACTCAAACTGTGCCACACCAAGCCGAAATTCCTCCGCAAACCTCTACCTCCAAGGATCTGGAAAATGATATATGGACATTGTATTACGACGGTTCCAAGAATCTCGATGGTTCTGGCGCTGGCTGCGTTTTGCTTGATCCGCATAAGAAAAAATTCTTAGTCTCTTGTCGACTCGAGTTCCAATGCACTAACAATACCGCTGAGTATGAAGCTTTGATCCTTGGGCTTAAAAAGGCGCTGGATTTGAAGGTAAAATGCTTGCGGGTCATTGGAGACTCCGATATTATCACTCGGCAGGTACGCAACACTATTCACTGTTTGTCTCCACATTTGAAGGCGTATCAGCAAGAGGTATGGCGATTAATTTCTGCTTTTGACGCTTTTGGAATTAAGTCTGTTCTAAGAATGCATAACGCAGCAGCAGATACTCTAGCTAATGCTGCCACCAGGTTTACCCCCTTGAGGGACGGGTTTTCTATTGAAGTTATGTATAAACCATCCGTGCCAGACAATATCACTAATTTGCGTGTTTTTGGTGATGATCAACAGGTGCTGGAATTTATGTGCAACTCAGAGATATTCAAAGACGCTGCTATAGATGAAGATGAGCACGACCAAGCTATGCAAAAGGAGTACGAGCAAGTCAAAGGAAACCCCATGCCTAAAGGGGTGGTATCACTGGAAAAGCTTTTTGATCTACAAAATCGGTTCCGTGGGCCCCCAAACGCAAAAGTGCAGAGCTCGATCTTGGCTCATCGACAAGTGAACTTGGGATCAGAAGATAATCCTAAATTCATCAACCTGGGGAAAGACTGCACCCCCCAAGAGGCTCAAGATTTCACTCAACTATTTCGCAAGTATCGTGACGTATTCGCTTGGACATATGAGGACTTACGCACATACGATACTCGAATCATACAGCATGTGATACCCATTAAAGAAAATGTAAAACCATTCCAACAAAAGCTTAGGAAAGTACACCCTACAATGGAGCCACTGATTCTAAAAGAACTTAAAAAACTTTTAGACGCCCGCATTATCTTCAAAGTTCGCCATTCCACATGGGTGTCCAATTTAGTGCCGGTACGGAAAAAGTCAGGCGAAATTCGCTTATGTGTAGATTTCCGGAACTTGAACCGGGCCTCGAGTAAAGATAATTACCCAGTGCCCCCTATGGAGCAGATACTACAAGCAGTGTCCAGCTCAGAAATGTTCTCCTTGTTGGACGGATTCTCTGGCTACAACCAAGTACTAGTGGCTGAACCGGACAGGTTAAAGACGACCTTTCGGACTAAGTGGGGAACTTTCGCTTACAGGCGCATGCCTTTTGGATTAATCAACGCGGGAGCAACATTCCAAAGAGCTATGGATATAGCATTCAGAGGTCTGATAGGCCAAAGTGTGGTAGTCTACTTGGATGATGTTACGGTGTTCTCCAAACACCGAGGGGATCATTTGCGTCACCTCAGACAGATCTTCGAAAGATGCAGAAAATACGGTATCTCGCTCAACCCAAAGAAAAGCGTTTTTGCCGTAGCAGAGGGAAATCTACTAGGTCACATCATAACTAAACAGGGCATTGTCGTTGATCCAGAACGTGCGAAAGCCATTGCTCAGATTTCTCCCCCCAGCGGTAAGAAAGCAATGCAGTCTTTTTTGGGAAAGATAAATTTTGTACGCAAGTTCATATCAGATTTCGCCCAGATAGTGAAACCACTGCAGGGAATGATAAAGAAAAATGCCACTTTCAAATGGAATCAACCCGAAAAGGAAGCTTTCGACCAGATCAAGAAAGCTATAGCCGAAGCGCCTTCCCTCCAGAGCCCAGATTTCGGCAGAGATTTCAGCCTGTACACGTTTGCTTCGGACTCATCCCTGGCAGCCGTACTCACACAAAAGGACAAGAATAATGATGAGCGTCCCATTTCGTTCATGAGCACTGGTCTACAGGGAGCTGAATTAAATTATCCTGAAATCGAGAAACAGGCTTATGCGGTATACAAGGCGGTCAAACATTTCAGACCATACATCTTGAAAAACCACGTCACAGTTTACGTTCCCCATCCAGCTGTTCGCTCACTATTCATGCAGCAAGAGTTGGGCGAGAGAAGAGGGAACTGGGTGGCGTGTATGCAAGAGTATGACTTGGAGTTTAAGCCGGCACGCACAGTTAAAGGACAGGGCTTATGCCAAATGGCTGCAGAGGCCGCAGGTTCCCAAAAAAATGACGAAGATAATTGGGAGCAAGAGATTGATATGTACCAAACTGACGTCATGCCCCAGGAAAGGAACCAGTCTTGGTACTCGGATATCTCGGGATATTTGGCGCACGGGGTATTGGAATCAAATCTAGATGCCCGGCAAAAACGTGCAATCAGACTCAAAGCCGCGTCCTACCGGTTAATCCAAGGGAAGCTCTTCAAGAAACATTCCAATGGAGTAATGTTGCGCTGCCTAGAACAGGAGGAAGCTCAGAAGGTCTTAACCGAGCTGCATGATGGACCAGCGGGAGGTCATTTCGCCGGGGATACCACTGCTCATAAAATTATGCGTGCAGGTTATTATTGGCCAACCCTTTTCAGAGATGCTCACGCATATGTTCGGAAATGCATTCAATGCCAGAAATTTGCAAGCCGAGAAGCGCGTCCGGCTGCTCCTTTGTTGTCAGTAGCAGTAGAAGAACCTTTTCAACAATGGGGTTTGGACGTCATTGGTGAGATTTTACCCCACTCTTCTAAGCAACACAAGTACATTCTGACGGCCACTGATTATTTCACCAGGTGGGTTGAAGCGGTACCATTACGCCAAGTCAACGATCAGGAGGTAATGCAATTTGTCACTCACTCCATCATTACCAGGTTTGGCGTTCCAACTTCCTTAGTGTTTGATAATGCAACGTATTTTTCATGTTTTAAATTATATGATTTTGCATTAGAAAATGGCATTGTTCTCAAACACTCTGCAAAGTACTATCCCCAAGGAAATGGTCTAGCAGAATCAACAAATAAAAATCTGATCCGCATCATCAAAAAGACCCTTCTGTCTCACCAACGAAACTGGCATAATGCTCTCCAAAATGCACTTTGGGCTGATCGCGTCACCCCTAAGTCATCAATAGGCACCTCACCATATTTTCTCGTGTATGGGAAAGAAGCCGTCCTCCCACCCAACTTGTCTCTTCCCGCTCTACAATTGTCTCAAGAGTGCCATGGTACCCCTTGCCCCGCCTTGCAAACCCGCATTGACACCCTGCTGAAACTAGAAGAGGAAAGGCAGAAAACCCGGGAGAAATTCGCCATCCACCAGAGTCGGATCAAGAAATGGTTCGATAAAAAGTATGCAGGAGATAAAAAATTTGAAGTAGGAGATCTTGTCTTAAAGTGGGATAAGGCACACGAAGAGAAAGGAAAACATGCCAAATTTCAAGCACTGTGAATAGGTCCCTTTCAGGTTAAAGAAAAGATAGGTTCCCATACTTTCCGACTGCAAACTCTGGAAGGAAAAGTTGAGGTCCTCCCGGTAAACGGGCATGACCTCAAACACTACTTTACTTAAAACCCCCCTAAAAAAAAAAAAAAAAAAAAAAACTCTTTCTCTATCTCTGCAAAGAAAACCTTGTCTAAAGCTGCCCGCAACCGGCTCACTCCTTGAAGAGGTTCTATGCTGATGAAAGGCCCTTCCCGCCAAAATACGTGGCAGTCGAAACTCGCTTGTGATGGGCACCTAAAAGATAATACACGGTCTTACTAGAGTCTTCCAGCATAAGGAACCACCTAGCGGCTTAAAGGGGTGCAGGCAGAAAAGGTCTTGCATACCAGCGACCGGATCGTGAGGGAACAGGGTTAACTCAAAAGAATTGCAGGTCATCCGGGAAAAACCCGAGTCCTCACATGAGACCAGGAGCAACCTCTCTGCAAGCAAAATAAGTCGGGATCCCTCATCCGCCCAGGCAAAATATGCCCATCTAAATAAGTGCCACACGCACATTCTCAAATAAGTGCAATCGCACACAAATAAAGGGTAAAGGATTGAGAAAGGCTTCCTGCGCAGAGAGGTGTTGTAACGACTCCGCCGGGGTACTGACCAGGCTCGCTGGCAGCGGAGCAACGTTCACGACTCCTAGGCAGTGACTCCGCCGGAGCCGAGAGGTTCGCTGGCAGCGGAGCAACACCATGAGGACGAAATAATTGTACCGGACCTTGCAGTGGCCCAAGGTTTCCCCGACCCTCTCGATCCTGGAAGCATGAGGAATTAAAATACGGTTGATCTGCACCCAACAAGCCAAAAGGGCAGGTGACTACGCGGGATGGCAAAGGAAGGAAAGTGTAAACTCTGAGGTAAAAGAACAAGCAAGTACCAGACCCCTCCCTCCTCCCTCATCGACCCTTCATCAGTAGAGACTCTGAATTCATTCAGTGAATCGCCATTTGTTGTAGCTCCTACAACACCCTCCAAAAAATACATAAAATCATAACACACACTTCAAAATTTTTTGGAGCCCCCTTAAAACTAAAAAAGGAAAAAAGCCAAGTAAAGTTCTAAAGGCAAGTCGCTAAGTCGCATATGCATTATTTGCGACCCATGCGACCTATGCGACTCTGTGACCCTAAGGTCGCATAGGTCGCCAGGTCGCAAGAGTCATAATTTGATCAATTTGCGACCTTGCGACCTAGCGACCTTGAGGTCGCAAGGTCGCAAGGTCGCAAAATGAAGTTTCAAGGAAATTTGTGACTCAGCGACCTTGCGACCCAGCGACCTGAAGGTCGCAAGGTCGCAAGGTCGTAAACTTGCAACTTGCGACCTCATTAAATGTCCGCACGTGCGACCTTTTTATATAAGGTCGGGTCGCTAGGTCTCATTTGTGACTCTCAGCGAAATTCGTGGAGTTGCTCTGACAGGTTGACTGGCGCGTTTTCTTCCGGGTAAGTTGCCTTTTTCCTCCCTATGTTTCCCTCTTAAGCATTTCTTGCCGTTTTTGAGCCTCCCTGCGGTCTTATTTATTTGCTGGATAGGATGGGGGGTTTTCTGTGGAGTTTCACCATCGTTTTGTTTCCCACAAACCCCAAGGTCACCCGTCTCTTGCCTAATTCCTCATGGTTGTGCCTTATGGTGAGTTTAGGCCCATTCAAACCGCAGACTTTTCCCGTTAAAGCAAGATGAGCCGCAAGGTCGCGCGTGCGCGAAACCCCCGCCAGGCGCAAGTGCGACCTGCGACCTAGCGACCAGGTCGCAAGGTCGCAAGGTCGCAAAACTCCCACTCAGTGACTCTGCGACCCTGCGACCTAGTCGCTAGGTCGCGAGGTCGCGGGTGAGTCATTTTTGTGGATCAGCGACCCAGCGACTCCCAGAGAACAGTCAATTAAATCTTTTACATGTACAGACTCTATTTAGCCATTTTCATCATGTCTTTCTTATCCTGGGATTCTGTTTTAAATGCAGCAGGCGAATTCAGAGCAGACACAGCACCGGTCCTCTCCGACTCTAGCAATATGGCACCCCAGGTATCCCGAAGGAGAAGCAGACAGGTGGTGGAGGAAGAATCAGACGCAGACATACAAATATCACCGCCGCCAATATACAGAGACACCCTTTGCACCTTCGCAAAGGAGGATAGCCTGAGGTGGTATGAAGTATACCGTGAGTTCGCCATGCTAGAAGAAGATTTCCCAGAAGATTTCCCGGACCGTGAAATATACCTGAAAGTCAAAAAGTCCAAATTACATCTAGATGGGTCGCATCCTGCCATCTTTCCGTGCCCAGAGATGTTGGACTGGATCATACAGAAGACGGATCCGAAAAGCTTCGCAATCCGAGATAGTGTAGGGAAAGCTTTCGCAACATTGGAAAGTTCAAGAGCACAGGTCTACTACTCGCTACCCAAAGCAGAGGTGAACTTCACCCCAAGATGGTTTGCTGCAAATGAAGTGCCGATGGTTGACACGATCAGAAGATGGTGGGCAGAACCAGACAAATTTAAGATTAAAAAGGACCAGGAGTACCCAGTGGCCAATCTGAGGAAGGTCTATAAGCTAGTGGCCGCCATGCTGTGCAGGATATACGGGCGTTCGGACGCCACCACCTTCAACGGAACATGGGCGACCATCATAGAACACGTAACAGTCCACGGCACTCGGTTCAATTGGGCTAGTATATTAATGGGCTCCATGCACACAAATTTGGCTTCAGCTTTAGCCCCAGATGAGGGAGCGCCATCAGAATTCTACATGGCTTCGTATCTATTAGATGTTGTCTGTGCCCAGATGCATGTTGAGGGATGGCCACATAACTGGGACCCCGAACAGACCCAGGCAATACACTTGCAGACCAGGGTATTCTGGGAATCCAGGTACAAGTCGGACATCGAACAAATCTCTCACATATTCATTCCCGCCCTCTACGGGAAACTATTTGGTCAAGACACCCCCTACATGTCTTGGCGAGCAATGGAGACACTAGGTCAGGTGGCACACTGGTTCCCATTTGCCGAATTCACGATCATCCGAGTATTTGGCTCGTTTAAAGCACCACATGCTCTACCCAAGTTTATTACCGATAAGGTACTCATACAGGAGGTGTGTTTCCAGATGACCACGGGCTTCTCTAACGTCCTTACCAAAGGGAAGAAGAAACCTTGGCCTGCTCTACCTCTCACCATTGGTGCTTATACGGTCAAGGACTCCAGAGACGTAGCGCGTGAAGGGGAAGAAGTGAAAAGCTATCACTTCAGAAATCTGGATTGCCGAACTTACGACCCAGTCAGGATAGTTCCTGAACATTGTAAAAGAGCCAATTTTAGATGGAGTTATCAGCATGTCGAGCGCCCGGATGAGGACGAGAGAAGAAATTGGAATAACGAAAATAGGCATCTCGCGCCAGGAATCGACTCTGACCGAGAAGAAGTAGAGCATCAGAATTTAGGAGAAAGAAGCCAGAAGCTTGGAGGCTCTTCTTCCTCCAAAGATAAAAGAACACAGACCGGTACGGGACCTGACACCACAGATCAGCAAAGGGAAGCAGAAGCCCAAGCCAAACTGGAAGAGGATAAGAAGAAGAAGGAAGATGAAGAGAAACGCAAGAAAGACGCCAGGACAGAACGAAAAAAGAAAAAAGAGGAGGAGAAAGAAAGACAGGAAAAGGAGGCACAGGCGGCGGCAGAAAAGGCACTGAAAGAAGAACTCGACAAAGTCGATCGTCAGAAAAAGGCAGAACAAGCCGCCACGGCAGAGAGAAAGAGGAAAGAGGAAAAGGAAGCAGAGGCAGAGGCAGAACGCCGGAAGAAAGAAGAACATGACAAGGCGGAAGCAGAGCGCCGGCAAAAGGAGAAAGAAAAGGGTCAAACGCAGGATGTAGAGGACGAGCTAATAGATGACATTGATCTATCTCCCCTGGATATCCCTGCAGGTGGCGCGGGAAGTACCCTCAGTGTTGATGACTTTCCGGGGGAGCAAGAAGAAGAAGTCTTCGACTTGACCAGATTGACCTTTGACCAATTCTCTTTCAAGATACGGCAAGAGAAGAGGAAATCCTTAACGCCAGGCTACCCCGCCATCTCCACGGTCTCCACCGGAAAGGACATAGTCCCAGACACAAGGACAAATCCAGTTATGATAGCGTCAGCAGGCACCGCTTTTGCCACAGCCACAGAAGAAAATGTCACGAGGATGAGCAGAGAAATTATTTCTTTACAGAACCGGCTAAAAGCGGCAGAGCAGGAGAAATCAAGGCTAGAAAGTGAGATGCTCCAACTCCAGGGTAGGCCCGCTCAAGTGAATGAGGTCCCACTGGCGGTCAGGAAGGAATGTGATGTATTGGAGATGACAATGAGGCAAGTATACCAGGAGATGCTCACCCTGAAACAAACAGTGGCCCCGTTGGCAGAGGCACGGGAAGAAACCAAGCAGAAACACGAAAAGCTCAAGGAAGCCTCGGCAGCCTTGGACAAAATGATGAATTGGACAGCCCAGTATCAGCAAGCTCCCGAACACGTGCCTCGGAAGGATTGGAGTCATATGCAAGAAGCCAAAGTACAAATTCGGATGAGTATGCAATCCAAAGACAAGCTGTCCAAAGATCTGGACAAAGTAGTGTTTGCGTATAACCACCTAATCAGTGGTATCGACTCCATGAACGCTCTTCACCACATTCCGTCATTAGGGGCACTAAATGAAACTAAAGGCTGGGAGCAGGTAGAGCAGGAAATTCAGTCTTTTCTGCAGCCCGTAAGACAAGCTGCTGCCGCACCGGAATTCGAGGCATCACAAGAGAATCTGAACCGGTTTCTTGTCACTCCAGTGCAAATCTACACCGAGCTTGCTTCTCTCTCAATGTTGATCTCCCAGAAGAAGGAGACTCTGGTGCCGAATGCTCTAGAATGTATGCATCGGATAAAAGAGGAAAGCCCTCTTGTCGCTCCTATAACGGCAGATTACCAGACTTGGAAAGACTTCATCAAAGGCAAGAAAGTCGACGCTCCAGAAACCTCAATTGCGCGACCACCTTCATAGTTTCAAACGCTGGGTCGCAGGCCGCACCTGCGACCAGGTCGCAGGTCGCATTTGCGACCAGGTCGCAGGTCGCATTTTCGACCAGGTCGCAGGTCGCAATTTTTGCAAACAGGAAGTTGAACCGTCGGGAAGTTGAACCGTCGGAAGGCCATAAGTGTGTCTGTTGAATCTATAAATACCCCTGTGGGGAGTATTGTAAAAGGCTGCTCTTTTTTGGACTGAAAGGCATCATTGCATTGTAACTGAAGAAGCATACTCTTGATATATGAAATACAATACATGTTAAAACCCCTTTGATTGGATGATGTGTTTAGCTGTGACAACATTGTGTGTATTCTCGCATGCAAGCCGTATCTTTGATTAATGAATCCGTGTTATTTAAAAGTATCATTCATGCACCATAGCTATCTGTGATTGTGTTGATGATGCTCAAGTTTATTATTTACTTCATGATGAATGTTAATGAACTGTTTTATTAGCATTTCGTTATATCCTTCGGAAAGTTAAGGGATATTCTCGCCACAAAGAACTGTTTCTTTGGCGGTCAGATCATCCTGCATGCATGCCTCATAGATGTGTTGCTAACGACACTTCTTGAGTGTATGCATTCTATCTATTATCTTGCTACGCACAGTGTCATATATTGGTTTAATACATCAGTCATGTATCTTGTATCGTGTGAATGAGTGTATGTTTGCAGTTTCAATCAGGTTGCCTGAAACCGAAGAGATAGTCATTTAAGTGGTAGCCGGACCCACACCCCGAACGGGATCCCTATTCCAAACGGTTCAAAGTCAATTGGGACTTTCTACTGGGGAGATCCCCTACTGTTGGCCGGACATATTTTCCCGTCAACAGGTTCTATATACATTCTGGGTAGCTAAATCAGTCAAGGGAACAGAGATTTTGATTCTTTAAATTTCCTGCTCTAAACTGAAAGGCATTTGATTCTTTGTAGAACTTGTTTCAGCCTTATTAACAGCTACCTTATCAGCAAATTCTATTTGCTGATTTGTTCTATTTACATTTGAAAAATTTGTTTTAATAGGAGTACTAGCTGAAGTGTTAGTACTGTTGAGGTATGCACTCTGTTTTGCATCATTTTGAGTGCCTTTCTCCTTACCTTTATCAGAATTAACAGCCATTGTTTTGTCCTTTGTTTTTACAATCTTGGGTTTACTAACAATGCTGTTTTGTGAAGTTTTTTCAGAGGTTTTGTGGTTGGGATTTTGTTGATTGGTTTTACTTCTAAGGTCATACTCTCTTTGAGACTCTATGATGACATTATCCATGTCTTGATAATAACTTTCATCACTATCTCTTTTGCCATCATAGGGTGTATAAAGGCCTTGTTTGCTATCATAATGAACTTCAAAGTCATCATTATCTACTCCCAACATATTGATATCATCTTCCTCTATTGGTTCATCTGTCTCCTCAACCTCACTCACATAGTTTTGATGAAAGGGAGGAGTGATCTGTTGATCATCTTCCCTAGGTCTGTTTGGAGGTTGGTTCCTTCTAAAATTCTGATTTTGGTTCTGGTTTCTATTTTGAGGAGCGGTTTGGTTTTGACTTGCTTGTGCTCTCTCAAGGATGCTCATTTTCTTCATCATCTCCTCCATCATTCTTTCCATATTTGAGCTGGAAGTAGAAGGTGTGGATTCTTCTCTGAAGGATACTCTCTTCTCATTTTTCATTCTTGCTCTTTTCTCCATCAAGTTAACTTCCACAGGAAGAGCCCCTTTTTGCATATCTTCAAGAGTAGCAGGGTCTCTCTCTCTCAGCTGATAGGCCATCTCGGGGTCAAACCCTTCAGGAAATTTTTTTAACACTGAGCCTTGTGGAGGTTTTAAATCTGGGGGAAGCGCGTTATACACACTATTAAATCTAGTGCAGTAAGCTTGTACACTTTCCCCAGTGTTCCTATGGAGATTTTTGTAATCAGAAAGTATTTGAAGAGGGTTCTTTCTGACTTCCCACTTGTTTAGGAATGTTTGATGGAAGGCTTGGAGATCATTTATACTGTGGGGGGTTAAGCCTTTAAACCATTTTCTTACCTCTCCCCCCAAACTCTGAGAAAATAGTCTAAGTTTGACAGAATCATCATCAATTTCATTTCTATCAAAGTAGTCATTCATTTTATCCACATGTTGTGATGCAGTTGCAGCATTGCTGGCATCATATAATGGAATTTTGGACTGATAGTCCTGTGGAAGATTGACTAAGGGTACAAGAAGGACTAAGGGAGCATACCATGCTGCCATGATATGAGGTGGAAGTGGATTTACAAGAGGTGGATTCACAAAAGGGAAAGTGGGTTGGAGTGAAGTGGTTTGAACAGTGGATGTATGGTGGGCAGAAGTGGATGGAACAGTAGTAGATGGCTGAGCTGATCTTGGATGAGAAACACCTAAATTGTGAAGGAAATGTAAATCAGGAGGTGTTGTTTCTCTACTACCATGATGTTCACTTGTTTACGGGGATGAAAGTGAAGACTCAGACTCTAGCTATTCTAAATCATCAAGAGACCTAGTTCTAAATGGATTTCTTAAGTCTGCTTGTGATTGTTGTAGAGCTGTAAGGTTTTCAGGAACTGAATTAGCTCTCAAGGGTGATCTAAAAAAAGTTGAAAGCTTTATCTTAGGAGACTTCCTACGGATACTTTCTGGGTTATCAACTATCTCAGGTGGGTTTGGGTCAGGGTAGGCTCTAGTATGAATTTTCTTAGCAGCCACTATGTTGTGTTTTTCAGACCCAACTAAACATGAACAGTTTAACCAGATATGAAAGTCTTTAAAAAGCTAACTGAACTGTTTTATACGAACTTTAATCCTAAAAATCCTCTAACTAAGTAAAAATGATGTTACGATGATAAGGGTTCTTCTCAGTGGAGTCTTAAGGTCTGTTTAGGATTTTTGGAGTCGCCAAGTGGAAGCTTTTAGCTCTTTTAGAGGTAAAATTTTTTATGGTCCACCACCATGTTTATTGAATTCCAATCTGAAATATATTTTTGGGTTTTCTGAGTTATTTTTCAGTCCTATTGGTTCTTAAGAGTGTCCTAAATCTGTTTCAAAACTTAGTTACGGTTAGGAGACAGAGACAATCTACTCTTATGGCTAAGCCAGTTGATCCTTCAAGGTTAGATAAAGTCTTATGAGAATCCTAGGGTTTGCCTAGTTTGTCAATGATTCAAAAAATATTTATGATGACTACCATCTATCTGGTAGTGCTTGAAAAGGGCTGCTTTTACTCATTGCACAATGTTCTTGAATCAAGGGTTTTCTGAGGTTCTCAAGGTACCTAGGCTAAAAGACACTCAAAACTCCCCAGCGGAGTCACCAGAAATGTTAGCACCCTGTAATCAGCAAGATTGGAAAATTTCCGACTGTAGGGAGAACACTATTTCAACCACTTTGGGATTCTAGGATCTAGCCCTCCTGAATCCGGAGAGGGATCTCTCCAATAAAGTGAAAAATATGGATTTATCTTTAAAGGCTTTTGGGTAATGATATTAGGCTAGTTATGAAGACCGAGGGTTTTTTTTTTTTTTGGATGGTTGAGCATGATTATTTTTTGAGGGAAAGTCCTAAATGGAAAGAGTTTCAAAGGTGTGAAGTTGCAAGCAATTAGAACAAGCTTTGGCCAAAAAGATAGATAATCACAGGTTTTAGTCCATTGGGCTATGGAGTCATAATAGGGTTTAATTGAAACAACAAGGAGCAAGAGTGGTCCATGGGGAAAGTCATCTATGTCTAATGATCTCTTTAAAGTTTGATTTATGGAATGAAATGATACAACAAGAAGGGGAATTAAACAAATGAAGAAAAAAGAGTAGCCCAAGATCTAGTAAGTACTTTGAAACTAGCCAGCTTTTGACATACACTTAAGAAAAACATAAAAGTAACCTAGGATCTGGTAAGTACTTCGAAACTAGCCAGCCTTTGATACACTTTCAATAGAAAACATATAAAAACAAAGGGAAACTTTAAAAGTAACTGTTGGAGAAGAACTAGCAGGCAGGGCTCACCACAAAACCTCTCCTAGATCTGCTTTACTTGGTAAACTTTCAAGACAAACACAAAGATAAAAAATAATGGTCTAAGATCTGGTAAGTACTTTGCCAGCTTTTAACACATTCCAAGGGAAACTTTCAGACAGTCTTTTGGAATAAAACTAGGACCAGGGCACGCCATATCTTCCTCAGTTCATCTCTACTTAACATAAACTGAAAATAACATTCAAGAATAATATTTAGCTAAGACAGTAGGATGAGGGAACACCATCATTCCTAACTGCTCAAACTGAATTAAATCATTCCTAAATAACACAATTTGGAAGAAAATATTTAAAATAAAGCTTATCAGTCAGAGAAGGGTACTGATACATAGTAAATCCTAACTCTATGCTTGCTATTCTTTATAAGAGAAGGTGAAAAAAATGAAAACAAAAATAAAATAACAATTTACAATAAGAAATAACATCACCGTCGCCATAGACCAGGATCCCATAAATCAGCTTGTATTGATGCTTCAAACGAGTTACAGCTTCAAGTCCAGTGTTTCAAGTTAGCAATCATCTTCTCTTCTCAAACTAACTATTCTATCACACGCAGAGCTTCAAGAGCCAGTGAACAATATTTACAAGCAGAAGTTTCAAGCTCAAGTATATTTCAAAGTTCTAAAACCAACATTTTCTCATCTTCTACAAAAGTATTTATAGAAGGAATGAGGAGGCGGGATCTGATAAAAGATCTCCTAGGTCAATTAATACAGAATTAAGACTTCTCGGCCTTTGAGGGGCTCGATGGAGAATTTTACATATGTGTCCTATGTATTAAATGTTTTTCATTAAGAATTAAGCTCGGTGGGAGCTTTTTTTGACTTTTAAGGCTCTGTGTTATGCTATAGTAACTCGGCTGATATTTTCACATTAAGTTCCTTTAGCAAAATTAAATGTTTGGTTGTGCTAAGGCAAATATCTTTTCTGTGATCAATAACTTCGACCTCTGTTTGAATGCTTTGAGGCAACAGGTGGCACTAGTAGCTGAGAGGAATCAATTGGCCTCTATTGTAGTGGTGTATGCCTTTCTGTCTGATGAATGTTTATGATTTTCTTTAATTGTGGTTTAATCCAATGGATTAGGCTTTAATCTTCCATTCTGTTGTGTTTTTTATTCGACACTGATACTCGTTAATTCTATTAAATCACAATGTGTCTTGTTGATGTGCAAGGCCGCTCAGGGCTCATATGGCATCAATTCCCATGAAGCATTGATGAAACGTGGAGGAATCCTGTGAATGGCTTCTCTTTTATGGATCAAAGGTATGGGAATCGTCATTCCCAGCCTTCGGCTTTTCTTCAATATAATGAAAAAACCGTTAAACACCTGCAAAATAAAAAACTAATTATGAAATCCTGCGTTATTTGGGTAAACTACTTCAGAGGTTCAGTTTAAGAGTGTGGTCGTTGGATGGCAACATCCAACGACGGAGATTCACTTGCGGGGTCAAAAGGAGGTGGTTAATGAAATGGTGGGGAGTTTTAAGTCAGATCCGTCAATCTCGGATAGATCATCGGTTCAGATTAGCCACGAACTAATAATGTGAAGGGGTCACATTATTGGATATTAGAAGAAAGATCAAAGGAAATGAGCGAAAATCCTTTGGTAGAGGAAAAATGAATTAGAAATCGAATTTGGTTTCGGGAAGAAAAAGGGTCGTCGGATGCGATAAGCCCACGGAGATCAACAGCTATGATAGCTCGTTGAAATTCCTTTGGAAAAGGCAGAGGGCAATAGAACAATGCGAAAATGGTCTAGGACCGTTGATCTGCAAAGATCGATGGTGGGAAGCGCGCGTGACAGGAAGTGGTTTCGGGGTTAAAACAGTTGTTTTCGCGTGGCGTTTAGGCGGGTAGGTAGTTTTTGATTTTTGAACGTGATATGCATCCCCGCACGACACGTGGATTTTAAATACCACCCATATCACACAACCCTCTGAGAATTATACTTTGTGCTTAAAGTTGTGCGAAACTCCGCATAGGCCGTCAGATCTAGGCCTTCAGATCGAATGACGGGGAAAGAGCGCAAAATTGAATAGATGCGCGGGCATAAGTGGGAAAGGGGGTTTCAATCTGAGTCGTTGGATCAGGATACGTGGACGGCAGAGATTTAATCTGATGGGGGCAGGACCCACAGGGGTCGGGCCCGGCAAGGTTAATATGAGCCGTTGGATAGGAAAGATCAACGACAGAGATTGCTCCTAGGGATTGAATTAAATAATATAATGGCGGAGGAAGGGTTGATGAGAACCGTTGATCTGTCAAGATCAACGGTTGGGTTTTGCCGAAAACAATTATGAGGGGGACCGCATAAAATTTAACCAAAGTCGAGAGAGGCATCCTGGACCGTCCGATCTGGACACGTGGACGATCCAGATGCAATCGGAGGCAAAGGCATCGGCGGGTTGAAGAACCTGGAGTGCGATGGAGCGATTATTTGTGGGTCGTCGATCTGCAGATCAGATCGACGGCGGGGAATGAGTTGGGAGATGTCAATAGAAGGTGGAGAAATATTTTAACGCGCCTGACAAAAAATTGTGATGCGATTATGTGCATCCCGTTTGATTAGCTTTAGATCAACGGCGGATATTGTTTTAAATTATGCTCTGGCAGAAACCCTTAATACTTCATGAAAACCCAAATATTTTAATAAAAACAAAGGTTTATCGGGGCAGGATGTATACATATGAAATGGTTGGCGCCCGATTGCAGGGCCTTTGATTATATGGAAGGAAAAAAGGCCCAAGGCTTATGTATGAGGGCCAATCGCAATCGGAGGTCGGGTTTGGTCTTTCAATCTACCCATTTTACATTTAAAAAACATTGTTTGGGCGCGTTTTAGACCAAACTTAGGAAAAAGTGGGTTTTTTGATTTGCAAAGGGAAAAATGCATCGGAGATGTATTATTTCAATGTTTTAAGCGCCAGATGCGGGCCCACAGATTATATGGAATAATAATATTATCAGGGGTTATAAACACGGGGCTTAATCGCATCGGAGGTTTTAACATGGCAAATGGACTTGTGCGCTACGATTTCTCCGATGCAACAAGTGCCGAAAGGACTTAGCGCTTGGTCTTAGCACCTGGGCATACGGTGGGGAAGTGGTTTGGATTTAGCCTAAAGGGGCTTAAGCTTGTGGTAAACAAACTTATTTTTTATGAAATTTTTCCAAGTTTTCAATGGATTTGGGGGTTTCGGCAGAGTTAAAAAGTGATTTTTAAACTCTATAAGGTGGATTTTATGAAGGGAGAATAGAGAAAAATGGAAAATAGAGGGATTCCATGGGAATGAAAAGGGGTAAAAATGAAGGTTAGTTTTGAAGTGGAGGGAGGGGAAAAATGTATTTTGCAACAGTCTTTCCTCAATGAAATCAGCAGAATTTCAGAGTTTTAAAATGGGAACAACAGTGAAGATTTGAAATAAGGGCATGATGTCTTCAAGAGTCTTCAAGAGATAACATTTTTTATCAATAAAACTTGTTTCTTGAAGGCTCAAAAATTGTTTTAGCCACCATTTGATATGACAAATTTTATAGGTGGCTAACAAAGAAAAGAGTAATGAGGGAATTGAGGCACATATTAGTGAGGATGATGGAAATGAAGTAGAAATCAGTGAGGATGATGACAGTGGGTCAAAGAGCCATCCAAGCAGTGATGGTACCAAATATCATGACATTCATGACAACAGCAATGATGGTAGTGAAACAAGTGACACAGACATGAGTAACATAGAACATTTTCCTTTGACCTACCAAAGGGGAAATAGGCATTTGTTTGTTGCCCTTAAGAGGCAAGGGGCCATGCCTTCTGTTGATCAGCGGTTTTCATTGATGTCAACCCAGGAAGCACCAGGGGCTACCCCAATATTGCATGGGAATTTTGACCTACCAAATTACTATATTCTGGGTCAATAATGCTTTTTATTGTTTCTAATTTTTGATATGTTTCCGTTGATATATGGCACACCACGTAATTCTTCACGGTTTGAGAGATATTCATGTTTGAAGTTTGTAACCCCAGTTAGTGGGATAAAACCCCATGGGGTTATGGCATGGGTCATTGAAAAGTCATAATTAATATTTCTTAAGCTCCTAAAATCCCTCCTACGTTCACTTTTTGAATCCCCTCTCAACCTATGCATTTATATAAATTGTGATCCTCATATCCTCCTTATGTAGGGATTTCGCCATCTGAAACAGGTCATCGTGGAATTTTCGCTCTAAAATCTTTTCTACGAAGTGTCAGAAGCTGAAATATTCATTAGGTGAAGCTAAAATCCTAAGGAAGCTCCAGTACAAATTTGAGATCAAGGTGCGCAATATTTTCGGAGATATGATCTATGGAAGTCAGTGTTTTTGCAGGCTCTTGAAATTCATCTTAGAGAAGTGACCTTGGGAAAATCGTCATAACTCTCTCTCTGAGTATCATATTGGAATTATGTAAAAATTTTCAGATATTGCACAGACTGTAGTTGTCTCTCTATCAATTTCAGAGCCGAATGAAGAAAAAATGACACGTGGCACGTCGTACATGTTCGCTCTACTGAAACAGTCAATAATTAGGGCATTGTGAGAGATTGGGCATAACTCTCTCTTGAAGAATCCAAATTGGGTCAAACCTGTGGAATTGGAAAGATGACTCAGAGGAATACTACACGACTGAAAATCACATATTGGGGATCTGAAATAACAAATATACACCAGATTCAATATCGAGCTCCTAGAAGGCAAGAAAAAGCTAGATCATGTGCAAATCTGGACAAACTCAGCAAAGAGGAATTACATGGAGTTCTCATAGCATATGTAATGAGACTTGATGAAGAAGAGGGTACTTCACATCTAGAAACTGCGTTCGTTTCATCTAAGAAAACCAATAAGGAAAAACAACCTTCAATTGAGAAGACATGCACCTGCAAGTGTGAAGAAAAGGGAGATGATGGAGAAGGTCTTTCAGATGAAGAATATGCTTACTTCACGAGAAAACTAAAAATTGGTAAGGGAAAATTCAAAGGTAAACTTCCATTGATATGTTTTGGCTGTGGTGAGGTTGGTCATTTCGCAGCAAAATGTCTGAACAAAAGTGATGGCAACTCAAAAGGAAAGAAAGGCTTTAAGAAATTCAACAAGCAAGGATCCAAAAGGAACTTTCTCTCTAAAGAAGATAGCTCATCATCCGATGAAGACACTGACAGCGAAGAACAATACAATGAGAGAGTATTTTTTATGGCCAAGCACAATAAACAAGAGGTATCAAACAGCGGAGAAGAAGGATTGACCATAGAAGAATTTTCTAAGGAAGCAATCAAGCTTATAAAAGAGCTCAAGGCAGAGAAGATATGTTCCAATACTCTTGAAGAACAAGTTCAAGGTCTCAAAATTGAAGTTGAAGAAAAAATATTCATTGAAGAGTCACTTCAAAAGAAGTTGGAAGAAAGCAACCAAGAAAGGGAAGAATTAGAAGTCGAAGTAGTCTCGTTGCATAAGGAAGTGAAGAAAGGAAAAACTATAAAAAACTATGCCAACAGCTCAAGGGCATTGGAAGAACTCATAAAAAATAAACGATCTTACAATAATAGAACTGGAATCGGTTAAAAAGAAGAAGAAGTAGGACCTTCTACAATAAAATACAATGAACCTATGAGATCTGACATGCATGTAGACTTCATTGGACCAGGTTCACAAGAACAGCCTTGGAAGACAATTCCTCGACAAATATTTCCATCCAAGTACCAACATAATTTTTATGGCTACTGTTATTCATGTGGAAAATTTGGTCATAAAGCTATAGAATGTCGCATGTACCCCAGGAACGAATAAAATTCCAGGAGATCTTTCAAATATGAACCTCCCAGGGCTCATCAAAACATCAATATATTTGAACATTTAAGAAATAATATTGAATGTTACAAATGTCGAAACTTTGGACACATAGCCAGAGACTGTAGACTTGAAAATCCTCCAAAAGAAACTTTGAAGCCACAGAACGAATGAATATGGAAGAAGAAGAAGACTGATAATTGTGCTCTTGCTCTCAAGGCTCAAAACAACAAAGATGTGTGGTATTTTGATAGCGGTTGCTCAACACATATGACTGGAGATAGAAAGAAATTTGTATCTCTGAAAGAGAAGAAGGATGGAATCGTGTCCTTTGGAAATGATGGATCTTCAAATGTTATAGGATCAGGTACCGTCACTCTCAGAAGCAAATATGCTCTAGCCAAGAATGTTCTATTGGTTGAAAACATGAATCACAATCTGCTCAGTGTTGGACAAATGTGTGATCAAGGACACACAATACTATTCAACTCCACAAAATGTGACATCAGGAAAGGCAGGTATGGTGAAATTGTGGCTACAGCAAGTCGAGCTTCAAACGACATATATGTTTTGGATGAAGCAACTAAAGCACGTCTAATAGCTAAAGAGGATGATATAATATTTGGTAGCAATGATGATCGACTAAGTAAGAAGTTTGATACAAAGATGCAAAGTGATTTTGAGATGTCTTTACTTGGTGAGCTGACATACTTCGTAGGGCTTCAAATATCTCAGCAAGAGAAAGGAATATTTATATGTCAAGCCAAGTACATCAATAAAATGCTCAAGAAATTCAAAATGGAAGATTGCAAACCCATCCTTACTCTGATGGTAACAGGTTGCAAATTGAGCATAGACGACTCATCTAAGGATGTGGATCAAAGGTTGTACAGATCTATGATTGGTAGTCTTCTATATGTAATAGCCTTCCAGCCAGATGTTATGCAAGCAGTTGGACAAGTAGCAAGATTCCAAGAAACACCAAAAGAATCACATATTATTTCCATCAAAAGAATTCTTCAATATCTAAAGGGAATAACAGAATATGGCTTGTGGTATCCCAAGGGTAAAAATTTCATTATTCATGCCTTTACAGACGCAGATTGGGCAAGAAGCGTTGATTATCATGAGATTACTCGTGAAGCATTTGAATATATTCACCAGAAGCTTGGGATTCTCCCAAGTTCTCATTAGATTTTCCTTATTCTGAATATAAAGGGGGAGTGGAAGTGTGTACAGGTCCGCGGGATGGTTGTGTGTTAGGGGGAGTGGAAGTGTGTATAGGTCCGCAAGATGGTTGTGTCAGGGGGAGCTACCCTTTTCCATTGATGTCAAAGGGGGAGAGAATGTTGTAGGAAGAGGTGTCATGATCATAGGGGGAGTACTTGTGTTGCCATCAATGCCAAAGGGGGATATTGTTGATCAGCATTTGTCATTAATGTCAACCCAAGAAGCACCAGGGGCTACCCCAATATTGCATGGGAATTTTGACCTACCAAATTACTATATTCTAGGTCAGAATGCTTTTGATGGTTTCTACTTGTTGAGATGTTTCCGTTGATATATGGCACGCCACGTAATTCTTCACAGTTTGAGAGATATTCATGTTTGAAGTTTGTAACCCTAGTTAGTGGGCTAAAACCCCATGGGGTTGTGGAATGGGTCATTGAAAAGTCATAATTAATATTTTTTAAGCTCCGAAAATCCCTCCCACGTTCACTTTTTGAATCCCCTCTCAACCTATGCATTTATATAAATTGTGATCCTCATATCCTCCTTCTGTAGGGATTTTTCCATCTGAAACAGGTCATCGTGGAATTTTCACTCTAATGCTTTTTCTACGAAGGTTCAGAAGCTGAAATTTTTATGAGGCGAAGCTGAAAGCCTGAGGAAGCTCCTGTAAAAAATTTAGATCAAGGTGCACAATATTTTCGGAGATATGATTTGTGGAAGTCAGTGTTTTTGTAGGCTCCTGAAATTCATCTCAAATAAGTGACCTTAGGAAAATCCTCATAACTCTCTCTCTCAGTATCAGATTAGAATTCTGTAAAAATTGGAAGATATTGCATGGACATTAGTTTTCTCTCTATAAATTTCAGAGCCGAATGAAGAAACAATGATATGTGGCACACCGTACAAGTTCAATCTACTCAAACAGTCCATAATTAGGGAATTGTGAGAGATTGGGCATAACTCTCCCTTGAAGCATTAAAATTGGGTCAGACCTATGGCATTGGAAATATGACTCAGCAGACTACTACATGACCGAAAATAACATATTGGGGATCTGAAATAACAAATATACACCAGATTAAATATCAAGCTCCTAGATGGAAAGAAAAAGCTAGATCATGTGTTGTCAAGGGCTGCAAAGGACCAGACTTTCTAGGGCAGCAAAGCAAAGCAAGGTGCAGTAGAGAGTATCATGACAAGAGCAGCAACCAAGGTGTAGAACAACAGCAAGAAGTTCAACACATGAATTTTTCAAGTGGGCAGCACTGCATACAGTCACTGTAAAGGTATCATTGTACTAAGTCATTGTAAATACATTATTGTAAAAATTGTACTAGTGTCTATCTGCAAGGAGTTGAAGAGGCAGTGTCTGGAGGTCTAGGATCATCATTAGGTGGTTGTGTCGTAGTTGGGGTTACGGTCTAGTGTGTCTTCTTCTTCTACATCATTCTATGTCATTGTAAAGTGGAACATTTACCCCGGTATGGGAGTCCATTCTTCTTTTATTCTTCTACAGGGTGGTAGGGTGGTTTTAGGGTGAGTTGTAGCTCATTGGGTGTTGGGGCATCCATTCGGTTGACAACTGAAGAATCTAGTAAGTTGAAGCGTCCATCCAGTGGGAGATGGAGAAGAATGATTTTCTAGATTCTAGGAAGTTGGAGCTTTATTTTCAATTGGAGTTGAATATTAAAGAATTATTAGAAAAGCATTAGGTGGTTTTTGTCCCAGAGTGGGTTTCCACCTTAAAAACTATGTGCATTTGTGTTCCTTTTGTTTAGTGCAATCATTGCACAAACACTGATAATAATTGAAGATTAACTAATGCTCTAATTCAAAGGAATACTAATTCACCCACCCCTCTCAGTATTTCCAACACCTTCCACATCAACCAAGTAGCTTGATAAAGGTAAGGAAAAGGTCATTGATGAACAAGAAGAAGACGAAAAACTGAACAAGGGTTTCAACTTATTCATGTTGACAGTGATGATGATAATGAGCAAAGGATCACAAACATGTTTCTCAAAAGCAAAGATGCCCAAATTAAAGATCTGCAAACTAATCTAGGTAGGGCTAAGAATGTAATCCACTATTTTGAGGTTGAAAACAAGCAGCTAGAGGCACAAAAGGCTATCTATGAGATCATAGCTATCAAAGCTCGAAAATAGGCTGCAAAGACAAAGGAAAATCTAGATGAAGTCTTGGGCACTTATGATGACATGGAGGAAGAGGAAGAACAACTTCCTAAGAGGAGGCCAAGGACAATTGGCTTGAAGAAAGCTTTAGCCAAGGAGAAAGAGCAAGAGACATCCTTGGCAGAGCAGCTCACTCCAAGTGAGTTTCTTGCCATGGAAATAGAATATTATCGAGAACCTTGGCTAGAGAGATAAAATTTATACTTAGAGGGTCAGTTGGAGAAGACCAAGAGAGGCCTTGACCTCCAAAAGAAGATGGCAAGGCATTATGCCTTAAGAAATAAGATTGCAAGGGCCAAGCTCAGAAGAGCCCTTGCAAAGATTCAATCACTAAAGGAGGCTAAGGACAAAGAAAAACTTAGCATTCTTGTTTATGCATCCCTACAAGCATCCCAAACATGATCAGCAAGATAAATTCATGTTTTGACAAGTTTTTAAGTTTTTTGGGTTTTTTACTGTTTTGAAGGGCCAAACGCGCAGTGCCGCTCTTTTTTGGGGCATCCATTGGAGGAAAACTTGAAATTTTCAGAATCCTTGGGCCAAGGAAATCACCCTCACAAAATTTCAGCTCATTTTGAGCAGAACTGGTACTCCAAAAGTGCCAAAAACATGCAAAAAATCAACTTTCTGTCCTATTTTCAGAGTTGGCGCTTTGCCCTAAGCAGTCTTGGGAGAATGCGTTTTTGAGCAGGTAAATGGAGTCCAATCAGAAAAATAAAGGCAGTTTTGGAATTTAGATAAGACAAGCTTTCCAATGAGCTATCATGGAGCTCATTTGGACACCGGGAAGGCCTCCAAAAATCAGCTGCAAAATGACTTATTTTTCTTGTTTTGGCACTGCGCCCTTGGCCTTGGCACTACGCCCTTGCCAGAAAGTAAAAAAAGGACACTTGGAGTTAATGAAAAAGATATTTTGAGGGTTTTTGAGGAAAATCACTCCATATTTGGATGAGGAGTTATGTTAGCATTCATTTTTACATTTATTAAGTTAGATATTTGTGCCTTGGGCCTTGCATGGTCTCATAGGACAAATTTGGCATTTAAGATGTAATTAATGACATTTTACAACCCTAGCTAGGGTTTTGACCCTCCTTTGCAACTTAAATACTGCATGGAGGCCTCATTATTTTTTTTGGTTGTTAATAGTTTGCTGAGCTAGATATCTCATAGACTTGGAGTTGGAAGGAAGTTTGGCTTTGGAGCTTTGTAACATGCTTTTGGACTGAATATCAATGGACCAAGCACATTTACTGGATACGTGAAATTTTTCAATGGTGATTTTTTTCTTGTCTTACACTTGTCTACTTATGTTTCTCATATTTTTCATTAATTTCTCTTATGGCAGAACAGAAAGCTTGGCTTAATATTTTTTGTTGAAGGCACCTTAAGTTTGTCTGATTCTTGTCATTTAAATGTTTTCTTCTACTAGGTTTAATTAAAGAATTCTTAAATGCTCTTTAATTTCACTGAACGGATATCTTAAATGTTCTCCTTGTCTGAAAGTAATACTTCGAGAATTATTAACTGCTCTTAAAGGTTACTTGATTGTTGTTTTTAGGTTTGCCTAGTGAAGTCTAGCTGAAGAATTCTTAACTGCTCTTCAGTCTTACTAAACTATAGTCTTGAAAGCTTTCTTTGTTTGAAGTATAGTTAAAGGATTATTTATTGCCCTTTAGTTTTTCTTAATTCATAACTCATTGTCATCCCATACTCATTTTATCTAAAGGATCCATTTGGCTTTGTTAACTTTCCCTATAAAACACCCTTCACCTATTGTTGAACGTTTTAAAACCTTTTGCAGACTCCATAGCCCAATGGTCTAAACCTCTCCTACTCTATCTGTTCTTCTTGACTGTAATATCCCAAAAGGGAGAATGCAGTAATACTTAAACACAATATAAGAACTACAACTAAGTAAAAAATAAATCTCAAGACAACATCAGAATTTACAGAGAAGCTAAGCCATTTTATTATATTGGAGAATATTTAGTTACACAATGTGAAAAATATGAGGAGATCTAGCCAAAGAGATGGCCTAGAATCACCCATAAAACATGCCACAATAGGCACTGCGTAACTAGAGAGCCACTGAAGAAAATAATGCGATGTCCCTTCAACAGAATATGAATATATGACTATAGGCTAAAAATGAAAATACATATCTACTCAAATCTGGAGCTCAGATGATGCCAAGATTCAAGATCTGGCCAACGTGATGGATTCCCAAGATAACCCAAAAAGGATTTTCCAGATCTACAACTTTGGAAAATTACCCTCCTATGTTTTGATCCTTGTTCTGATGGGAATTACAAATCTGAAGTTGGATCTGACAAATAGATGGCTGAAATATGTCACAAGATCAGATCTAAGCTTGAAGGGTTGATCCCTCCTTCAGATCTACAATCTAGAAGCTCTAGATCTAGCTTCTCAATCCTCCAATGAGGATTATAGCTGCTGCAACAAAACTGCCAATAGAAACTATGCTGTGAGGGAAAGAGAGGCCTTATGCCTACTGAAATATGCTGCAATAAAATCTAGGCTGATGGAAATACTGAGGGCAAGCTGAGGGAATGATCCCTCACAGGATTACTAGCTGAAATGATAGTAACTTCTTTCCTCCTTTTGGATCTGCAAAATGGACAATGTAATTCCTGAAGGTATTGCTGCTGCTAGGAGGTCAATAAATTTTGGCCTGATTCCAAATCTGATATGAAGCTCTAAGAATGCTGATCTATAAGCCCAAGGTGATAGGAATAAACCCTCACCAGTTCTCCAGCGGAAATATTGAAGACAACCTCCACCTTCCAAACTGATGTTCAGAAATCTGCAATTTCTGAATATGAATGTTCTGCAGAAAGTAGGAAAAGATATGTGGCACCAATGCTTGATGTAGAATGAATTACAATACTCTTTCTAGAGCTACTCTAAGAAAGAGGTGGGATTCCCAACCAAGAACACCCTATGCTAAACAACACTTGCAATCTATGCTAAACAACCCAAGAAAGCAATGGAATGTCACATGACAATTCCAGATCTAAAAGATCCTCAACATCAATAATCACCAGCATGTCCTTCATTGTTTCCTTCATATTCTTTATATAATGTTTGATCCTTCCCATGCCTTGGCCCCCATCTAGACTGCGTTGTACATGTGGACAATATCCTCCATGTTTGACTGCGTTGTTTGACCAAATCATCCATCATGTCTAGGTGCAATTTACACCCTCTCCATCATGTGTGCATTAATTGCACAACTTCCTCCATCATCTTATCATGAATGCTTCATGATTTTCTGTTTGACATCTTCAAGATCTTAGTTGACTGTATCAACCTCCATGATCTTCTGTTTGATCTCTTCCAAGATCTTAGTTGACTGTGTCAACCTCCATGATCTATCTCATTAATGAGACATGATCTCCAATTTCATTCACATTAGTAGTTGCTCAACTACCTCATTATGTAGATCTAGGCTTAATTAATCCACATTCACACACAAAAAGTGGATATTTATTCATATTGAGGATTATGGGTCCCTCCACCTTTTTATTTACTTAATTCATTAAGAAAGTTAAGAACTCTAATATTCCAAATATGAGGTGAAAATTTTGGAATATTACATTGACAACCTACCCATCCAATCAAAACAAACAAATAAACCCTAAATCCTTATAACTAGCCTAAAATCAAAACCCTAAAATCAATCAAGTTCACATCTTTTACACAAATATAGAGAGAGCCCTCTTTGAGTCGAGGAAGGCTAGGTCCTAGGACTCCAAAGATTGGTTTGATGTTACAGTTGTACATTTGGTCTTGCCAATATGACAAATTACGGGGCCCTTAGATGTTATTAGAGTACCCCTATCCTGGTGTGGAATTTAGGGGTAATCGAGACATGCGGCTTTCTCCTAGTGATGCTTGGGGGGAATTAGGAATGTGATTTGTGATTTTCATGTTTGTGCTTTCTTACATGTATAGTTATGATGTATATTTTTTGTATCATGTTGTTACCATGTATGTTTGTCTGCATATGTGGGACCCCGAGGATGACCATTGGCCTACCTGGTAGGTAACGATCCTCGATGCATGGATGTTTCTGGTGCAACTGCTATATGAAAATGACAATGATATTTCAGGTAGCAAGAGGAGCCTAAGAGGCCAGCGCAGTGTCGTTTTCTCAAGATTGGTGGCCCCTCTCGAGAGGGACCAACTCCTCTACTTACTCAGAGATGACTAGACTACGAAAGCGAGCTAAGGTGGTAGAGGCACGGGAAGAGGATTTAGAGGCACAAGTAGAGGCTACAAAGGTGCAACTAAGGGATTCAGAGGATGCCTAGGGTTGAGCAGTCACCCTGACGAGGGGGGTGATCGAGGAGGGGTGGGATGAATTGGGAGAGGTGTTGGTGTAGAAAATTATGGTGCGTGACATGGAACGAAAACTAACTCTTCAACTCCTCGCTATGGTAGTATCTATTACATGTCCCTTTCTAGCACCAGATGAGGCGGCGGGACCTCAAGAGTGTGGTGCAGGGCCTTAGCCCTAGATAGATTTTATGTATGTACTAGGTAAATCACCCATTATGATGATGCTCCCATTTTTTTGATGACCTATTTTCCTTGAGCAAGCGGGTGTATATCTATTATTTTTACTCATATATTTTTGGATATGTATATACGAGATATGATTTTTTGGTGGCTATCATGATGTGTTTTTGAGTATATGCTTTTATACATGTGATGTATTTCTACATTTTTTTGATGGATATTATTCTTATGGTTTATGTTTCTTGATGATGATATATATGTGATGTATTCTAGTCTAGGACTTCATTAGCTATGGAATCAACTATATGATTTTGATCCCTTGGAATAAGTGGAAATGTGATATGATTAAAAATTCGAAGTAACCTTTGTGCATGCAGATACTTTCAAAAAAGGCATGGATCACAAAATTTAAAATCTTTTTTCAACTGAAATACAACAAGATTGGAATCAACGAATACATGCAGATGAAATATATCTAGATGGGAGGATGATTGGCTGATCAAATTTTAGCTCAAAAATGAAATTTCCCATAAAGTTTCAAAACCAACGTCAAGTCAAAGTGCTTATCTCTATAAATCCAATCAAATTCATTTCACCTCAATCTGACATTTTTGCTTAAGTTATTGCGTTACGATTGTTTGGTTGAACAACTAAAAAATGAGCAGGTTTGTTGATTGGGTGACTGTACTACTTACATCACCCAAGGTTACTGTGCAAGTATAGACCAATCTGGTGCTGACAAGTGGCATATTTTGGTTTGTGCAGGTGTTCATTTTTTATTGTTTCATGCTTGTTGTGTTGGTCCAATTCGAGCATGCCACGTGGCCCAATCATGGGCTGCCACATGGCACCTCCAGTGAGCATCAAAATTTTATGGTGTATGCTAGAGGTCTAGGTGGGATCAAACCCCTGACATCTAGATTAAAAACACATCTCTCTATCGTCTGTCCTCCAAATGGTTCTTATTAACCATATAACAAAAGTTTATTATAAATTTTATTTGGCACACATTTGGGGGACGGGGTCGGGCTGCCAGCACCTGATCCCCTAGTCATATTACCACCATATGACCCACAACATAGTAAATGATGGGGCCCAGGTACCAACCCCAGCCCCTGGTCATGTTTTCTCCCATATAATATTGACATAGCATGCAAGGCGCTCAACTAAGGGCCCAAAGGATAAGCTCCAAGGTCGATCATCTGGGTGCCACAGGACCATGGAAAGGGTTCGACGAATGGGCGATTATCAAGGGAACTAGCCCTTGGTTCCATTATAACCATGTGAACTGGCACATGGTAAGTGCAGAGGCTCTGACTGTTAGGGCTAGGAAGTTAGGGGCTAGGCCGGCGAGGGAAAGCGTGAAGACTCAGCCAACGGCCTTATGGGCACATGTGGCCTAAATGTTTTCACATAAGTGTTTTTGGGAAATTTAATTATCCAACAATTTGCACCATCAAAGGGAGAATTTGTCACCGACACAATGGAAAAGAGGGAGGATTTGTAGGAAAGTTAGACTGTTGGTCTGATTTGTTGGACAAATAACAATAAAACTTCATTGAGAGCTTGTAGAGCCATAACTTTGTGAGTTTTTGACCTTTTGGAGCTCAAGAAGAGACTACCTAGGGGTGTTTGGATATTATGGATCTAATGCTGACCTCTACTTGATGATTTGAGTACATATGAAGATACTTTTTGTAGGTTCAAGTTCATGGATGTATGGATCAATCAGTGTTTTGGAGTTGTTATTGAAGGTCTTTGAGCATGGAGAGGTCCTTATAGGGGTTTTATTACCTTCATATGTTGATAGCAACAATTTTTATTTATAGGGTTTAGTTCATCTATTATTTTATCGCTTTGTATTATTGAGGAAAGCTTCCATTTTTTCCTTACAAGTGTAATTGAACTACTTATATGCTCATGTATGCTCATTTTCAGATAGAGTACAAGGTCTTTGTAGGATACACCTTGTGTTGTTGATGTTTTCATGATTGACTATAGGTTTTCATGATGTTTATAGTGAGATTTAGTTGGAGGAGAAAATTTCCTTGAAGGGGAAATAACCACTTATTTTATCAGCAAATTTTTGTGTACTCTTTTTCACTGAATAAATGGAGCATTCTAGCTATGTTGGTAGGCCCGAAGATGTAGCCCAAGAGGGGTGAACTTTGTCACCAAATTATTTTTCGTGCTCTTCATGAATTCTCGGATGAGTTTATTTACGAGAAGTTACTTATGGCTTAAGTTTACATGTACAAACTAACTCATAACTTGAAGAGACCTTTAAAAACCTATTTTTTCTTAAGATCCATTTTTCCTTGCAAAGCGTTAAAGAATGCTCATTTTTGGGAACAAGAAGTTCTCCTACCATTTCAGATCTGGTGGTATCGGAGCAAGGTTTGACCAAGTTGCAATAATGGAAAAGAAGAGTCTCCAAGAGCTAGAGGATATGAATTTTTCCCTTCGTATGGAGAACATTGAATTGATAAGAATGCTAGAAATTTATGAAGAGGAGAAGAGGCATATGTAGCTTCAGTTGCATCATGTGCTTTAGGAACAATTTTCTGAAAGTTCCACTATGGTGACAGCAAAATAAACCACCAAAGTAAATCCAATATGTGGGAATGGTTCAAAAAATGGTTATGGACTGTACTGTTCCAAAATTTTCATGAAGAAAATTGGAACATTAATTTTTTCTTATTTCATCTAGGAGGTGAATAAAATCGGTAAAAGGCCCATAAGTAGGAATAAGATCCTTCATAATGTGAAAAGGATCATTGGAGCAGCTTATTTTGCACCTTCCAATGTGAAAAGGGGCAATTTTCATGAGGACAAGGTCAAGTTTGACCAAGTCAACAGCGTTGCCTAAGAGGTGTAGCTTGCATGAGAAGACAACGTAGTTTTGGAGGGAGAAATATTACTTGTGGATGAAACCCTAATGTGTGGGGTCCATGGAAAAGAGGCATTCACTTTTATAAGAAGAGGAGGAGGCAACCATAGAGAGATATCTTGGATCATTCGATTATTTGTCTATTCAGACAAATTGCACACTCCGGTTATTCAGCAAAGTTGCAGTGCTGCTTAGCACGAGGGAATTCCTATTTAGGATTTCCTCTCCTTCTTGAGAGGTCTCTTGGAGGATTGCACTTCATATTCTCCACATCTTGGCTCAAAGCCAAATTCATTCTTTAGATATTGTGTTATTTCTGCTCAAGTATAACGTAGTGTTGCTGGGGCATTGCAGTGGAGGGTTCCACAACACTTCTTTTTGGCTTATCTTTCAGAGGAGGGAGTTTATCTTGCCCCAGGAGGTCAGTGAAATGGATTTTAGAGCTATTTTTAACATCTTGGCACCAAGGCCAACATCTCCCATCATAGACAGTGCAGTCTAGTACCTTGACTACGTTATTCTAGAGTGCATCTGCAGTGAGAGGTTGCACCGGCATTTTGGAGGGCAAGATTTCCAGTATTAGGATTAGCCTTGTACTTGGGAAATCTATTGGAGGAGTTTTGCTGCATATTGGACATCTTATTCAGCCATGTCCATATTGTATTAGTTTGAGTTGCAGCTGTTGCCCAGCAACTCCAACATTTCTGCAGAATTTCCATTTGTACATGTATTGCAGCCAATCCTTCTAAGGACTGTGTATTGGCATTGTATTAGTATTTTTAGGGGTTGAGAGCTTGATCCCCCTCTTTATTTGAGCTGATATTGATATATCATTGTATTTACCTTTTGTATGTTGCAGTCTCCATTCATAACTGCGCAGTCATAGCTAGGGCATAACTACATAGCAGTGTTTTGTCACATTTCATGTACTTGTCTTGTTGAAGCTTTCATTGCCAAGCTTGAGTGATTGAATCCTCAAAGAATTGTACACACTTACTGCTATATTATTCATTTTTCAGATATTTACTTCTTCATGTGCCATGGCTCAGTAGAATAATGCTATCTTTCCATTTTTATGTTCATACATCATTGCAGCCCCATTTTTGGGCAATTCCTGTAGGAGGAATATTACAAGATCTATAGACACAGTCTGTAGAGGGCCAGGTAGCCTCTGGATCTCATCCTTTCTATAAGGTGACATATCCAGTAAATTCCCCTATAGTCAATCTCTGGAATAGATTGTGATATTTCAGAAAAAGGAATATTACAGTGGTATCAAAGCTGCTTTCTTGGCTCATCCTGTGAGTCTAAGGCCAAGAAGATCAGAATATTGAATAGGATGAGTTTAATCTCATCATATTTCAAATCCATGAAGAACCTCCCCAAGGAGGATATGCAGAAAGAAGAGGAAGAACCCTGCACTTCCTATTCTCGTCAAGGAGACAAAGTAATAAGCAGAAGAAAGGCTCCATCTTTTGGAGAAGAAAAAGAAAAAGGGGATAAGCTTACCAAGCTTCTTCCTAAATCTGTATATATGATCCATGTAGAGTATGAGGAAATTCGGAGGAAGTATAGATAATCTCCTAGAGGGTTTGATTCAAAGGAAAACTCTAGATCGAAAGAGTGTGAGCATGCAGCTACACACCATCTTGTACAGCGCAGTCACATGCCCAGGATTGCCGGAAGAGAGGTGGAAAGAGAAGAAGAGGTTGCTAGGAGGGAAACCCTTAGTGATTTCTTGGAGGAGTATGAGTCTCAAACTCATAAATACCGGGATCATCTCAGTTTTTCATATTTTTGCAAGATGAAGGTGAATGGAAAAGAGTAGCAGGATAGATTTCATCTATCTACCTTTGAGGGTTCACCTGTATGTTCATCCAAAGCTTGGTTAGAGTAATTAGAGACCTTTTTGCAGCAGTACCACATTCATGGAGATAAAGCTATCAAAGTTGCAGCGCTGCATATGAGAGGTAAGTCTTATGCATGGTAGATCTTTGAATCCTTTTCTTTAAGAAATGTAAACTCTACATCTTATGCAAATTTCACTAAGGCCTTAGTGAAAAGATTTGATAGATGGATTCATGAGACACACATGGAGGGCATGACTGAAAAAACTCAAAAAAACTCCTTGCATGAAAACACAATTCTATTTCAGAGAACCATGAGAGAGGCTGAAAACTTGCACCATACTTTTCCGGAGGAGAAAATTTCTTCTCACACTTTTGAGCAAAGAGGCATGGGGTCTCTTTTTCAAAGAGGGACAAATCATTGGGAGGTTGCCCACTAATTTTGCAAATATTGAGGGCAACAGTGCTGTTAGATCTGGAGTTGATCTAGCACCTCATGTAGAGGAAGGAGGAGCTCTTGCTCCAAATAGAGGGATGCTTGTAGCTTTGCAAGGGAGTCCCCACGATCTCATATGTGGAGATCAAGGCACAAATCATGTTCTATCTGTGCCATTGTTGAGGAGGTGTGAAACCATGGAGACACAAGGAGGAAGTAGGGAGAAAACCCAGCATCATGAGATGAGGAGTATACATCCCTATTCATTTTTGGAGCTTGATGCACCTAAGAAGGTGATTGGATTGCACAGTGGAAGCATGGAAAAAAAATTTCATTCATCTATTCAGTCATCTCTTATTGAGGATGTCTCATTGCATGGAGACATTTTTCGAGGAAGACCACTGGATCAGCAGAGGAGGATGGATGCTTCATTAGTTGATGCACCAATCATTGATTTCAGTTGGTTGGAAACCTGGAAAGAGCTTGATACAGTGCTAGGAGTCTGGGGTAGACTCAAGGAGAGAGAGAGCATTCTCTCAACATCAGCATCACCCACTTCCATTTCAGATTCTGTGTTGTGGCAGAAGCAGCAAGGGAAGGACAACAACCTTCCAACTTGCATATTTGGCATGAGAGATGTCAAAGGAGATGATGACCATATGACATATGCTCTTCATGAGAGATCATCAGCGCTGTCAGTATGGAGATTAGATCCACATTGGAGCTCCCAGCTGTTAGTGGAGTATTCCAGGGATCTTTTTACTTGCATGATCTTGGATGGCGAGTTGTATGAGGAGGCATATTCGGTCAGAGATGGGGTCATATTTTATCATGGTAGGATCTTCTTTCCTAGAGCTTCCAAGCTCAAGGAGAAGTTGCTACAAGCAGCTCTGGAGGATTTCTTTTTCAGTCCCACTTGTTCTATGAGAGCATACCACACCATCATGGAGGGGTATTTTTGGATGGGCTTTGAGGAGGAGATATATCAGCATATGACTAGATGCATGGACCAGATAGAGATGAGGGAGAGACATAACTCTTTGTCATATTTAGCAAAAACACCTCTTTTCCCTCTGAGGATGAAAGGAGACTCACTCATGAGCCACTCCATTGGTATGAGCAGAAAATATGATAAGGTTATTCATTGTCATCCACATGGTTATTTTTATGATGTATGTATGCATCCCTTAACCATACATGTGCAGGATGATGCTCCAAGGATGAGCATTCTTTTATCTAGACCGCATGGTCTAGTTGAGGTCATGAGCATCATTTATGGCCATCCCCTAGGAGGACTTGGGGAAGAGATATATTATGGAGGACACACTCTTTGTACACCTTAAATCATTCACTTCCTCCATACTTATGAGGAGATTGGAGCAGCAAGCAGGTGGTTGAGAAGCCACTCATTTGATCAGTCTCTATTGCAGTTGAGGGTCAAGCTGCATTGGTTGCATCTAAGGAATCATTATCCTTCACATTTGTTACATATGGCAGCAAGCATGATTCTCATATTTGCTCCCTATGGTTCTATTGTTGCTGTCTTTATGAGGAGCATGTTTGGGAGAGAGACACATGAGGTGAATGTGTCCTTTGAGGGAGAAATTCCTCACACTTTCCGCAGTACATGTTCTGATGGGAACATGGGAGATTATATGGCCACTAGAGCAACTCACTTGTTTCCATATGAGGTGAGCCATATGATAGATGACATGACATATGTTGATGACTTCCAATTCATCAAATATGGAGATATTTGGGCCAGATCTATTTGCAGTGTTGGGGGAGAGATCTTTGGAGGTCTAGTCCTCATTTTTCCACTTAAGGGAAAACTTATTGCAGCCCATGGATATCTAACACTCTACACTTATTATAAGTGGAGAGATGGACAGCGTGGGGTAGGCTACATAGTATACCATGTGCAAATTTTCATCCCACCTACTTTGCTGGAGCCAAAGGTGGATGACAGCTTTCAGGAGTTGCCTAGTTGGAACGTGGCTCATTTTGCATGGCTCATAGCTTGGAGATGGATGATCCATTTGGTAAATATAGTTCCCATCCTATTTCAGATCCCATTCTTCAGGGGGACCTCTAGACATCACTTTTTCATCCTCTTGGGTATTTCACTTTCACATGATGATAGCTTGATAGCTGACTTACATGCTGAGGAGGAGCATTATGGAAATTTGATTGATGAGATAGCATCACTTTCCTTGGAGGAGATCATAATACAGGGATGCTACCAGGAGAGGAAAAGAAAATAACTCAATCTATCCCTACACTTGCTTGAGGACAAGCAATCTTTGAGAGGGGAGGACTGTAATGTTCCAAAATTTTCATGAAGAAAATTGGAACATTAATTTTTTCTTATTTCATCTAGGAGGTGAATAAAATGGGTAAAAGGCCCATAAGTAGGAATAATATCCTTCATAATGTGAAAAGGATCATTGGAGTAGCTTATTTTTCACCTTCCAGTGTGAAAAGGGGCAATTTGCATGAGGACAAGGTCAAGTTTGACCAAGTCAACAACCCTGCCTAAGAGGTGTAGCTTGCATGAGAAGACAACGCAGTTTTGGAGGGAGAAAGAATAATTGTAGATGAAACCATAATGTGTGGGGTCCATGGAAAAGAGGAATTCACTTGTATAATAAGAGGAGGAGGCAGCCATAGAGATATATCTTGGATCATTTGATTATTTGTCTATTTAGACAAATTGCACACTCGGACTGTTCAGCAGAGTTGCAGTGCTGCTTAGCACGAGGGAATTCCTGTTTATGATTTCCTCTCCTTCTTGAGAAGTCTCTTGGAGGATTTCACTTCATCTTCTCCACATCTTGGCTCAAGGCCAAATCCATTCTTCATATATTGCGTTATTTCTACTCAAGTATAATGCAGTGTTGCTGGGGCATTGCAGTGGAGGGTTCCACAACACTTCTCTTTGGCTTATCTTTCAGAGGAGGGAGTTTCTCTTGCCCCGGGAGGTTAGTGAAAGGGATTTCAAAGATATTTTTCACATCTTAGCACCAATTCCAACATCTACCATCATAGACAGCGCAGTCCAGTACCTTGACTGCGTTATTCTAGAGTGCATCTGCAGTGAGAGATTGCACCGGATTTTTGGAGGGCAATATTTCCAGTATTAGGATAAGCCTTGTACTTGGGAAATATATTGGAGGAGGTTTGATGCATATTGGACATCTTATTCAGCCATCTCCATATTGTATTAGTTTGAGTTGCAGCTGCTGCCTAGCAACTCCGGCATTTCTGCAGAATTTCCATTTGTACATGTATTGCAGCCAATCCTTCCAAGGATTGTGTATTGGAATTGTATTAGTATTTTCAGGGGTTGAGAGCTTGCTCCCCCTATTTATTTGAGCTGATATTGATATATCATTGTATTTAACTTTTGTATCTTGCAGTCTCCATTCATAACTGCGCAGTCATAGCTAGGGCATAACTACATAGCAGTGTTTTATCACATTTCATGTACTTGTCTTGTTTAGGCTTTCATTGCCAAGCTTGAGTGATTGAATCCTTTAAGCATTGTACACACTTATTGCTATATTATTCATTGGTCAGCTATTTACTTCTTCATGTGCCATGGATTAGTAGAATAATGCTATCTTTCCATTTGTATGTTCATACATCATTGCAGCCCCATTCTTGGGCAATTCCTGTAGGAGGAATATTACAAGATCTATAGACACAGTCTGTAGAGGGCCAGGTAGCCTCTGGATCTCATCCTTTCTATAAGGTGACATATCCATTAAATTCCCCTATAGTCAATCTCTGGAATAGATTTTGATATTTCAGAAAAAGGAATATTACATGGACCTTCTGAGGAAAATGATGCATGTTAATTTTGAAAGCATCTCCAAGATTCTCATCATATTTCAGTTGGTAAAAGTGGGTGGATTAATTCATCCACAATTTCATCATAAACATCTGAATATGAAAATATGAATGGAAATTTAAATGAGGTAATAATAATTTCAAGTAAAATTCTTTCTGTTTATCTTCATGACACCTATTTTGCAGCATTTGAGCAACATGAAAAAGGCATTGGTATGAAACTGTTCTCTAGAATGGGTTATGATGGAGGAGGCCTTGAAATTAATGGCCAAGGGATCACCAATCCAATCATGATACAAGAAAGACCAAAATATCAAGTATTGGGATATGGTCAAAGAGATTTTAGAGAATTCTCTAAACGGTTTGAGGCACAACAATCATCAGAGGATGATATGTCACACCAATATGGTTGTGACAATGTTCATTTATATCCCAAGTCAGATGAATTATTCAAAGGACCTTGCATTTCATCGTCCGGTCCACATCGTCAAAGTTGAAGCTCCAGGGAAAGGTATAAATCTCATGGGTGTTCTCCAACTTATGGTAATTTTGATTATTGTGGAATAAGTATCCTTGCACTTTTTGTGATTCATTTGACCATTGTGTGGTTGTTTGTGAGTAGCACATGGTAATAGTCAAAGGAATGGATCATATTATTGACATCAAACACGATGAATCTCATTCACACTTAAGGACTTCCTTGGCAACAACGAAGAGAAAGTATTATTGTACCCATTGCAAGATGCATGGGCATGGAAATGAACGATGTTGGAAATTACATCCAGAGCTTCATTCCAAGAAGGGAAAAGAGATTATGAAAGCTAATGCAATGGAAGCAAGAGGTGGAAAAGAGGACTTGCAGTAATCGTAAGGCAGCCTTCAAGGAAAAGTTGATGCAAAAGAGAACTTGCAATCCTAGCAGAGGCAGAGATTTGGTAGAATGTGTGTAAAGTTTCTTTGTAAATTTGTGATTACTTGTTATTGTTTACCTATTTGGGTACTTGTGTAAGGTGAAAAATAATAGTAACTATGTGAAACAAGCATGTGTTTTTTATTTACATGTTATGTAGTTGGATTGTTTATAAGTCATATGTTTAAGGAATTTTGGAATCTACAAGTTGTCGTTCAAAGTTTGTCCCCAAATTTGTCATATAATCACCGATGCAAGTATTTAAGATGAAATTTTTTGTGAATAGAATCTTTGTGCAAGATTGTACAAGATCAATATGTTTTTGTAGGCAGAGCCAATTATGTCATTAAATTTTTGCAGTAGTGTACTTTTGTGTACAAACTCATTTCGAGGACGGTAAAGAAAGTCTGAATTGCTTATGATTACCAAGATGGAAATTAAAGTTTGCCTTCAACAATTGAGCTTCAAGATGAAGTTTTTTTAGCCATGAAAAGATGGCATTAAAGAGAATGTTCAGATTCCACTCATAAGTATTTTTTTCCTACATTAGCAATAAGAATTTTGGATCATTTCTTAACAAAATAGTAGGTCTTCACAAAGAGGATAGGTGAACTGCCTTGATTGGAGCTTGAAGGGTACCAATTGAAATAAGAGCATTATGGATTGTTTTTTTGGGTAATTTGAGTTTCATCCTCATTTTATTACTAGAAGAAGTAAACTTTTGGACTCGAAAAGTTCCTAGTGGGGAGGTGTGATCAGGTGAACAAATTTTAGCTCAAAAATGAGAGTGAATAGAAAGTTTCGAAACCAATGTCAAGTTGAAGTGTTCATCGTTTTGAATCCAATGACATTCGTTTCACCTCAATACGACACCTTATTATCAAGTTATCATGTTCTGATTGTTTGGCCCAAAAACTAAAAAATGAGGATGTTTGCTGACTGGGCAACTGACCCGGTGACCATATTGTTGGCATCATCCAAGGTGACTGTGTAGGTACAGACCAATTGGGTGTTGATAAGTGGCATATGCTGGTTCATGCAGGTGGTTATTTTTTATTGGCTCATGATTGTTGTCCTGGTCCAATGGGAGTGTGCCATGTGGCCCAAACATGGGCTACCACGTGGCACCTCCAGGGAGCATGTAATATTCCCAAATGGGGAATGCAGCAATACAATACAGATAAGCAGGAAAATAACATAGATCATCATAGAAAAATTAGGAGACCAATATGGAGACCCTTCATTTGTATTTACAACAGCAAAATAGATGTACAAGATGGCCCATAAGATGCATAACAAGAAATAGAAGTCTCCAATAGAAGAAAATCCTCAAAAAGAGGTGCTGCAACCATGTATTAAGACTCAAAAAATCCTTACATCATTATTTTGTTGAGCTGTAACAACTGTAGATTACACTTTAGATCTTGAGCAGATAAGTGCATGAAAAGTTAGATCCATACACTATATAGGCTCCTCTTCAGAATCCCCTTGGGGTTTTTAGCATTACACCATGTACAACTTGTAGATCTGAGTTTTAATAGTGCAGGTCTACAGAAATATTCAAATCTGGAATTGGATCCGATCTGATATGAACAAGATAATGATCTCCTCCAATGGATCTCCAAGGTGAAGGGAAGATCCCCAACACTTGAAAACCAACTCTCCATATGGTGTGCCAAAACACCCTGCAACGACACCTACAACAATAACGCAGATCTGAAAGTAAAACTATGTTGTAGGGATCAAAATTTGGTTGGCCACATGCCAAGATCAGAAAATGAAGCTCAGGCCTTCCAATACTCTCCTCCCAATGGATTAGAAGCCTCCTCCACTAAAAAGGAGCACTGAAATGGCCTAGATCTGAAAAGATCTAGCCTCCACTTGCTGCAGCTTGCAAAGACAACCAAACCTTCAACAGGATCTGCATTTTAGTTGAAAGGAGAAGCTTGGCCTTTAGCTAAATAGTGGACAATACAATGCAAACTCTCCCAGGAGCTACTCAATGGGAAGAGGTGGGATTCCCGATCAGGAACACCCAATGCTAAACAACATTCAATCTCAGCTAAAAAACAAGAGAAAGATATATGTCTCAACAGAGATCACTTCCAATGAGATCACTCCTTTCACACAAGGCATCTCCATCTAAAACTGTGGTGTGCCTCATTGATGGCCACTCCTCCAAGACAGCGTGATACATTTGTTCAAGGTTGACCTAGTCAAAATTTCCAGCCTCTTTCACACCTAGGGGTGCTTGAATTAGCGGCCAAGATTCAACCTTTTTACATTTGGCATTGATTTATTCATGATTTAGGAGTATTATGGACATCCTTTACACTTTTATTCTTTAAACAAGGAAATAAAACAAAAATTAATATTCCAATTAGCTCATGACTAATTGGGAATATTACAGTCCTCCACTGCCAAATGTTGCTTGTCCTCAAGCAACTGACAAGGTGAGTGCTGCAACTCTTCTCTTCCTCCATTGGTGACACCAACATGTGATAAGCTTCCACCATAAGTTAAGTGTTCACCAATCCATCCCTCCATGAATTGCTCCTCCAAAGTTCTTATGAGATGTAAATAATCCATCCCACAAGGAGACAATAGCTCCAATGAAACAAACATGGATTGCCCAATGTTCTCCCTGAAACATGTAGCATAAGATACATGGACAATATCCATCCCATAGGGCACATACATACCTCCCATCCTCCCTCCATACATTCCCATAAAAAGTACAAGTACATCATCAATGTATGGGATGAAAATAAAATACATACAAACAGCAATTTGTGCAAATGGAGGTGGGTCATAGTCCCACATGTGGAACCAGCGCAGTGCAACTCCTAACTGCATCAGATCATGATGTGGTAAGTGGTTCCCCACCCCTTAATTGCTACCCATGCCATATCACTATGGCTGAAAGTGTGAGATATATCTGGTGCTTTAGGAATGCACCCATCATGAAACAAAATCTCCCTTTATCCTCCAAGGGAGATTCCATGTTCAGAAATTTTTGCGGCCCAAAGTTGGCCATGAAGTTTATAAGGTACAATAATCCTCCTTGGAGTCATGGCCTGCATATACATGGTGAAATAATTCAAACAATAATCAAATGAAACATTATTTACATGAGCATATTTTTCACCAAAGTTCCTCCTCATACAAATGGAGTGGTGCATAGATATATCTCCTCTCTCAAAAGATGGAAGAGATGGCTGAAATAACTCTTTCATAGAGTTATGTTATTGTCCCAACTCCACATGGTTCATGCATTCTTGAAAATGCTGATGTAGTTCTCCTTCAAAGCCTTCCCAAGTAAAGCTCCTCATGATGATGTTGCAGCTCTTCATGGAATATGTGTGGCTGAAACAGAACTCTTCATAGGCCCTTTGTAGTAACTTCTCCTTGAGATTGGAAGCTCTATACAAGAACATGCTAACATGATAATAGATGGCTCCTTCATGGACTAGATAGCCCTCTTCATGTAGCTAGTCATCAAGTATCATGCAAGTGTGAAGTTCCTTGGAATAATCCACCAACAGTTGGGATTTCCAATATGGATCTAAACTCCCCAACAATGACAAAGCCGATGATCTATCAACTGAAATTTATATCATGTGGCTTCTCTACTCCTTGACATCTCTCATGCCAAAGGTATAAGTTGGAAGGCCATTCCCCCCATGCATCTCCTCCCACAGTGCAGAATCTGAAATGAGAGTCGGTAATGATGATATTGGGAGAAGATCTCCCTCCTCCTTGAGCCTACCCAAGACTCCTAGCGTTGTATCATTGTCTTCCAATGCCCCCATCCCTCCTGAATCTATTCTTGGAGCATCATGTTGTGAGACATATCCCACAAAATCTGAATCAGGTGGCCTCCCAGGTGGTTTGCCACTAGATAATAGTGTCCCATGCAGCAATCTCATGAGCATGATAGAGGGCACTGTAAGGTCCTTGATTCCACTGCGCAAATCCATCTCTCTTTTATGTCTGGAAGTGGTCTGCAAGGGATATGTATGCATGCCTTTGATCATTTGAGTCTTACCACTCTTTTTTTCCACCCATTCCATTTGCAAAGCCTCCCAATCAATGGTGACTTTCCCCAATGTAATCAACCATTCGACACCCAAAATCACATTGGTGTCAAGTATGTCAACCACAAATAAGTGATCAATCAATGTATAAGTCCCCATGGTGACTGAAAGTGATGGGACATAATGCATGCATTGCACTTTTCTATATCTTGGGACCAAAATGGAGAATCCCTCAAAAGCATCAGTGAGTATTGCCCTCCTTTGCACTAGTTGGGCATCAATGAAATTGTGGGTAACCCCACTGTCAATCAAAATAGACACCCTCTAATTCAATATGGAACCTTGAACTCTTAAGGCCAAGTACTTAGGTACTCCTCTCAAAGATGCAAGAGCCCCTCCAATAGGAGCAAATTCTCCATTCCCATCTCCTAATGGTGTTGGCTCTCCTCCTGCAGTGCCAACACTGTGACCTCTTCTTGGTTCATATTGTTCTTCCTCCTCATCATCTGAGAATACCTCTATGTAATGTGCTTTTCTAGCAGCACATCTATGTCCAGGTGCCCATGATTCTTGGCAAGTGAAACAGAGCTTCCTTCTTCTTATATCTCTCCGGACTTCATCATCAAGAGGCTTCTTGTATGAGCTCTCCTTGTAAGGAGCAACTTTTTCTTCCTTTCCCATCGAAGGAAAAGAGGGCTTATGCTGAAAAGTTATCTTTGCTTTTGGAAAGGCATCTTGAAGGTCTCTAGCCCTTTCAATAGCATCATGTAGGGTAGTGGGCTTGGTATATTTAACCCATGAAGAGGTTCATCTAAACCATCAATGAACATGTATACCCTTCATGTTGCAGACAAATCAGGAACCATAACCGAAAGTCTTAAAAATTCAGAGATATAAGTTTGTGTATTACCTGATTGTTTCAACTTTTCAAGGCTCATGAATGGTGCCTCTAGATCTCTTCTATCAAATCTTTCCACCACCCTTCTAGTGAACTCTGAATAAGCAGTCACATTGGCATGACCCAATGTAGACAAGCCATGAAACCACTAGTCATGTGCTTCACCTTCAAGGTGCAGCACTGCAATCTTTATAGCCTCCATCTCTGGAACCTTGTTCAACTGAAAGTAGATGTCAATTTTTTCTACCCAAGATTTGGCAAAACACTTGGATGACCCATCAAAATTGGGTAAAAATAATCTGCCCATAGTGTGGTGTCGATCATGATTATGAATGAATCCACCACCTCTATGATGATGCCTTGGTCTTCTATTGTCCTTTATATGACAAAACTCCTAAAAACTCAAGTGATATTTGAATCTCTGATTTTGAGACTCATATTATTCAAAATAGTATTCAAGGGATTCATGCTCTTGAAACGCTTCATTTCCCACAGCCAAAAAGGTAGGCATGGTAGAGCGTTAGGAAACTTGTGGCTGATGCACTGGTTGATCATTCTAGTGAAGAGACATGCCAGAGCCTTCTCCAATATGGAATCCTTTAGGGGATTCTTTGATTCTATCCATTCTCATCTCTGTGATCTCTCTAGCAAGATCTTGCATGGCTCTAAGAAGGATCTTAAGAAAATCCTTTTCTTCATCTTCACCCCTAGATAAAGGGGCTTTACCTTTGTCTTCATTATCATTTGTGTAATTAAATTTCTTCTGTCTTCCCTTTAGATACCTCTTCTCTCTGTCAGTAAGAGGTTCTTCTTCTTTAAAAGACATATTGGCTTCTTAGAAAGCACAGGTTGTGCCAAGATGATGCTCTGATACCACTGTAATATTCCCAAATGGGGAATGCAGCAATACAATGCAGATACGCAGGAAAATAATGCAAATCATCATAGACAAAGTAGGAGGCCAATATGGAGACCCTTCATTTTTATTTACAACAGAAAAATAGATGTACAAGATGGCCTAGAAGATGCATAACAAGAAATAGAAGTCTCCAATAGAAGAAAATCCTCAAAAAGAGGTGCTGCAACCATGTATTAAGACTGGAAAAAGCCTTACAACGTTATTTTATTGAGCTACAAAAAATGTAGATTACACTTTAGATCTAGAGCAGATAAGTGCATGAAAAGTCAGATCTATAACAGATCCATACACTATATAGGCTCCTCTTCAGAATCCCCTTGGGGTTTTTAGCATTACGCCATGTACAACTTGTAGATTTGAGTTTTAATACTGCAGATCTGTAGAAATATTCAGATCTAGAATTGGATCTGATCTGATATGAACAAGAGAATGATCTCCTCCAATGGATCTCCAAGTTGAAGGGAATATCCCCAACACTTGAAAACCAACTCTCCAGATGGTGTGCCAAAACACCCTGCAACTGCACCTACATTAATAACGCATATCTGAAAGTAAAACTGCGTTGAAGGGATCAAAATGTGGTTGGCCACATGCCAAGATCAGAAAATGAAGCTCAAGTCTTCCAATACTCTCCTCCCAATCAATTAGAAGCCTCCTCCACTGAAAAGGAGTACTGAAATGGCCTATATCTGAAAATATCTAGCCTCCACTTGCTGTAGCTTGCAAAAACAACCAAAAACTCAACATGATCTACATTGTAGTTGAAAGAATAAGCTTGGCCTTCAGCCAGACAGTGGACAATACAATGCAAACTCTCCCAAGAGCTACTCAATGGGAAGAGGTGGGATTCCCGATCAGGAACACCCAATGCTAAACAACATTCAATCTCAGCTAAACAGCAAGAGAAAGATATATGTATAAACAAACAATATATTCAGAAATAGGATAAACATCAACAACCTTCTAATGCTTCCATCCTCTTCCTTTTATAAGTTAAGAGCTTGCAAATCCTAAACCACTTCCAATGAGATCACTCCTTTCACACAAGGCATCTCCATCTAAAACTGCATTGTGCCTCATTGATGGTCACTCCTCCAAGAGAGCGTTGTAGATTTGGTCAAGGTTGACCCAGTCAAAATTTCCAACCTCTTTCACACCTAGGGGTGCTTGAATTAGCAGCCAAGATTCAGCCTTTTTACATTTGGAATTGATTTATTCATGATTTAGGAGTATTATGGACCTCCTTTACACTTTTATTCCTTAAACAAGGAAATAAAAAAAAAATGAATATTCCAATTAGCTCATGACTAATTGGGAATATTACAGAGCATCAAAATTTTATGTAGGCTAGAGGTCCGGGTAGGATCTAACCCTCAACCTCCAGATTATAAACGCAATGCTTTACCGTCTCTCCTAGAAATGGTTCTTATTAACCATATAAAAAAACTTTATTATAAAATTTATTTGACGCGCATTTGGGGGAAGGGGTCGGGCTACCAGCCCCCAACCTTCAGTTATTTGAACACCATATGAGACATGGAGAAACAAGGGATGGGGCTTGGGGACCAACCCTGACCCCTACTCACGTTGTCTCCCATAGAACCCTGGCACAACATGGAAGGAACTCGGCGAAGGGTGAAAATGATAAGCTTCAGGCTCGGTCACTTGGGTGTTGTAGGATCATGGCAAAGGTTCGGAGGATGGGTGCTTACGAATGGGACCAACCCCTAGTTTCATTACAAGCATGTGACTAGACACACAGTAAGAGCAAGGGCTCCAATGGTTAGGGTGGGTTGTTGGCCCGTCCCTCATCCCCATCCAACGACGTGATCATGACCTCGACAATTATGGGCTAGGCTAACGGGGGTTGGCTTTAGGGCCCAGCCTATCGCCATATGGGCCCATGTGCCCTAAAATTCCGTGGACACAGGTTATTGTACAATTTAATTGTCCAAAAATTTGCGCCATTGGAGGGAACATTTGTGGCCTCTACAGCAGAAAAAAGGGTAGATTTGTAGGATAGTTAGACTGTTGGTCCAATTTTTAGGACAAATAATAGTAAAAATTCATTGAGAGCTTTGAGAGCCATAACTTGGTGTGTTTTTGGACTTTTGGAGCTCAAGAAAAGTCTACATAGGGTTTTTTTGACATTATGGATCCAATGGTGACCTTTTTCTGCTGATTTGATCATATCTGAAGAGACTTTTTATAGGTTCAATTTCATGGATGTATCGTTAAATGAGTTTTTTTTACCAATGAAGGTGTTTTAGCATGGAGAAGGCCTTGTAGGGGTTTGCTTACCTTCAGATGTTTACTACAACAACTGTTACTTGTAGTGTTCAACTCATTTATTCTTTTCTCGCTATGTCTTATTGAGGAAAGCTTCATTTTTGTCCTTCAATCTAGAATTGAAGTGCTTATATGCTCATGTATGCTCATTTTTCAGATAGAGTACATGGTATTTGTAGGAGACACCTGTTTTTGTTGATGTTTTCATGACTAACTATAGGATGTCATGATTTTTATAGTGAGAGTTATTTGAAGGAGAACAATTCCTTGAAGGGGAAATAACCACTTATTTTATCCACACACTTTTATGCACTCTTTTTCACTGAATATATGAAGGATTCTAACTATGTTGGCGGGCTCGAAGATGTAGCCCAAGAGGCGTGAACTCCATCACCAAATTTTTTTTTGTGCTCTTGATGAATGCCTATATGAGTTCATTGATGAGATGTTACTTATGGTTTAAGTTTACATGTAAAAAATAACTCGTAACTTGAAGATACCTTTAAAAACCTATTTTGTCTTAAGACCCATTCTTCCTTGCAAAGTGTCATAGAATGATAATTTTTGGGAAGGAGAAGTTCTCCTTCAATTTCAGATTAGAGACATTGACAAAGATGCCTATGATGATGTTGTATTCATATTGATTTTTGGTGGATGACCTAATACATAGTCCATTGGTGAGATAGGGTGTCCGGTCAAGAGAGTATATGGCCTAGGCTGTTGCAGTGAGGTTTTACAATCATTGAGAGGCACCATAAGTAAATCCATGATGATAGGCTAGTGGATGATCCATTTGTGACACATTATGAGGGAGTCAATTTAGAGTGAATCCATGATGAGGTGGTCATCATAAAAATAAGTCACAATGCATACATGTACATTCTAGGGCTACTTGAGCATGCTTATGGATGAAAGTCTTTGAGGTAGAGTCCATTAGCAATATTTTTTAAGGAAGTCCCATCAGTCTCTAATAAGATGTATGCACGATTGAGGAGGAAATTTTGGACTATGTATGGACCCTTCCATAGTGTCTCGAACTTCTCAGGTCCTAAAGCTTCTTGGTCAACATCATAGAAAAGAAATAACTTCCATTTGGTGAATTTCCATGGGGTGATATTGCAATAAAATTAGGCTTTAACCCTCTATTTTTGAGCTTTGTTATGCTGGAGAGATTCACATCGACTTTCATTGACGCGTTCGAGTTGCACCAACCTTTTCTCTAAAGGTTTGGTGTCAGTGAGAAGTCAGATGGCTAAGTGGAAGGTAAGATCTCGCACTCAATGGGGCTGAACCTATAGAGTAATTGAAAGGGTGTGAACCTTGTCGATGCTTTGGTTTTGTGGTATGCCCACAGGGCTGAAAACACCATGTGGTGCCAATTGGTTTTTGTTGAAAAATGGAAACAACAAAATCGCGTTTTCATTTTCCCTTGAATTAAATGAGGAGAAAATTGTTATTCCACATCACAAGGCAGCAAGAATGTGTTAACTACGTTAGGTTGACTTAATTTGATCAGTTATTTGGAGTTGAGGTCCTAACTTGAGTAATGTAGAGTTTCTCCTATATTTTAGGATCCTAGGTTGAGTTTTATTTAAGGTGTAATAATTTAATTCAGTTAAATTGAGTTAAAATAAGTTAAACTAGTTCCAAATGTTGGAGTAACTAGTGGGAGGTCTAGTGGTCGGGTATGTACTCAATGATAAACCAGTTAAATGATAAATAAACCATAATTAACTCATGCATGCATGATCTATGAGTTACCTATTTGAGATTGGAGTTCAAGGGAAGTGTACTATCAATTGTATAATTATCCAAGCTGTATAGGTGTTACATGCAGTCAAAGAAGGAACCATAGGGATTGCGCAGTTATGGATGAGGAGTTTCCCTAAATAATAGGGGCTAATTCCCAACAAAAAAATGCAAGGAAATAGGAGCTTGGTGTTGAGATTCAACAAGATGATGAGCTTAATGAAAAGAGTTGCCTTCACTACGTGGGCCCGCAGGCTATTTTTGGTGCAAAGTCTATTTTTAGACTATGTCTATTTTTAGACATGTCGATCATATTCTATGAGTTGCAGGATGCTATTTGTGGATGGTTGGTCAAGTTGGAAAAATAGATGGACTTCTATTTTTAGACATTTTGGGCAGAGTCTATGTTTAGATTGCCAGTCTAAAAATAGATATGTCGAATATTATTAGCTCTTAATAATATTTGGACTCTAAACAATATCTTATTCTCTTGGAGCACTTCAGTTAAGTGCACAGATGTGGCATTGTAAAGTGAATCAGATGTATGAAATTACGCTATTCTTGAGGTTTTACCGGAGCTATTCATGAGGACTTGAAGCAGGAAATCATGTGACAGAGTTTGGTGGAGTTATAGAAGTAGTTGGTGGAGTTAGACTGGGCTTAACCAGTTAGACTCGCTTGGCTAGTTGTATCTAGTGTAATCCCGATTGATACATCTACAGGAGAGTGGTGTGAGTTAATTAGTTAATTAATTCACTTAATAATAACTCATTAATCAACTGAAAAATGCACCAGTTAACTACAGTGCATGGCAGTTTCTGTGGAGACCAGTGGAGAGATAGGTGAAAGAGCAAGTGTGAATATCATTTGTGACTATAGTGATGCATTGATTGCATCCAACACTCATTGGAGATGCCAATGAGGATTGCGCAGTGCAACCTTGGTGAATTCAAGTTCATTCAGAGCCATTCTTCAACATGGGATTGCGTAGTAGAGGCAAGCTAGCAGGTGGCAAATATTGGTGCATGGATTTGCAAGATCGGGCCTGATTAGTGTGTAGCGATTGTATTGTACCGAGAGCTTGATATGATCAGCTTTGTATGAGGATTGTTACATGATCTCTATGACATATATTATATACAGATAGTTGGGGTTTTCAGCTTCAGGCTTTCCCGTTAAACAACTTTGTTAATGTGTGTGAATTTTTATTGTTTCATGTGTGCATTGCAATCTTGATTTAATTTCCGCAAATGATCAATGGTGGAATAGATTCTGTATTTTGCATGAAGTTAAAATAGTGTGAGATCAGGAGAATATTGGATATATAACACATAATTTATATCATTTCTACACTTGGAAGGCAATGTGAATGGTGGCTGTTGGCCGTAGCCTAGCCCGAGCCACAAGACTTATCATATAGTTTTGCAGAGGTTGCTCGGGCTTGAGAAATCATGGTATTTATTCTATATTTTTTGACCAATGCAATACAAATAGGAAGGATTTTTTAGAAATTTATTTACCCTAGATATATCCTTGTGTATGTGTATTAAATTATGATGCATGCTTTTGATATTGCTTCTCAGTCGTGATTTTATTTCCGCTGATTATTAGAGTTGATTTGAGTATTATGTTTTAGAACATTACATGAGTAATATTGAATCTAAAATTAATATCGACATGGTATCATAGCTAGATTCATAGTAGAGAAGAGAATTTGAAGTCATATTTGAAGGAGGAATGAGTTTGCATATATATATTCTTCAAAGCTAGTAGGATGGTGTTCTATGGTCTAAGGCTCAAGTATGCCTTTGAGGGTAGCTCGAATTTCATTTCTTGAAAGGACCACATGGAAGAAGTCATCGAAGATAATGGGATGAAGTAATTCATGGATAATGATCTACCGAAACTAGCACCAGATGATGCCCAAGATATAGCATATTGGAATAAGAGTGTCGCCAGGGTGATGAGGATCATATTGGAGGGAGTACGAGACCATATTTTCTCTAATATCCACGAAAAGAAAATCCATATGCAATGTGGCAGGAATTGACGGATTTGTTCCAGAATAGTAGTGAACACAGGAAGCTGGCACTTAAAGATAAGATTCAGAATATCAAAATACAAAAGGGAGACACAATACCAGAGTACATGAACAAGTTCAAACAATCTCATGATGAACTTGGGAGTGTTGGTGTTACTATTGTAGAAGATGATCTGGTAAGCCTAAAACTTCTAGGCCTTCCCAAGAACTAGCAAAAATACCGGAATTCAGTCAATTGGAGGGAGAAGCTACCAAAATGGGAAATATTATGGTCATATTTGGTACAGGAATAGTTTAGGCAGAAAATTAGAGACAAGACCTCATCCAAGGTTGAAGATGAGGAGAGTTTTTCCTTGGCTAGAAATGAAAATAAAGGGAAAGGGAATCAATCCAAGTCCAAAGGATATTTTGGTGAGTAATACAAGAAGAAAGACTTTTTGAATATTGAATTTTTTCACTTTCATGAACTGAGACACTATGCCACAAAGTGGCCACACAAGAAAGCCAATAAGAATCCCACAAGAGGACGATAGGTGAAGCTCTAGCTTCACAATTCGAGTTGGATTTCACCCTCATTTCATGCATGGTGACATCACTGATGGGTAGTGTGGTATTAAAATAGTGGAGCCTCATTCCATATGATGGGAAACAAATAAATTTTCAGCAACTTGGAGGAGAAGGACCTCCAGATGCACAATTACTTTTCAGAGGGAGTATAGTCCTCCTCTAGCATTAAAATATGTCATGTATGTTTTGGGTATGAAGAATGATTTAGTTTCAATTTTTATGTTTGAATATTGTGGATATGATGTAATATTTAGCAAAGGAAAAACTTTTCTTCGTCAAATTTCCATGGGACAAGTGAAGCGGATTGAGGTTCGGTTGAAGAACCTCTACAAATTTGATGTAGAAGATTGTGTTGCTTTGAGAATGAAAGCAAAGAAGGTGCATAACTGAGACATCAGTGAGTTATGGAATAGGTGACTTGGACATTTTCACCATGGAGCTTTGAAAATCATTTTGCAAATTTCTACACAACTTCCCAAGGCTTCACTAGAGGAGCAAGATACATGCAAAGGGTGTATGTTGTAAGCCACCTTTCATGGTAAGGACAGTAGAGCGTAAGCAATCCTCGAAAGAGTTCACTCAAATGTGTGTGGAACTTTCTCAATAACCTCCACAACCAAGCACATATATTATGTTATATTTTTAGATGATTTCTAACGCGAGTGTTGGATTTTATTCATGCAAAAGAAAGACCGGACATTCTCCATCTTTTTTGAATTTAAATAACTTTTTGAGAAACACAGTTCCAAGAAAGTGAATGCTCCTAGGAGAAATAAAGGTGGTCAATATGTATCGAATGAGATCAATAATTTATGTGAAAAAACAAAATTCGACTTAGTGTTTATAACACCATATAACCCACAATAGGGGTGGATGAGAGGAAGAACAAAAGTACTGTGAAAGTTGGATGAGCGATGTTGCATGATCAGGGCCTTTCATTGCTCTTGTGGGTTGAAGCATGCAACGCAATGGTATATGTGTAGAACAGGAGTCCTCATTGGATTCTCAGGATGAGTACACCAAAATAAGATTTTTGAGGGAAGAAACTAGATGTGCCACACTTTAGGATCTTTGGTTCATCAATTTACTATCATGTTTCCAAGGATGCAATGAAAAATCTAGAGCTGACAGCTTAGTTGGGAATATTTGTGGGGTACACTAATACACCTCACAACTATCAGGTGTAACTTCCATCTCATAGGATGAAAATTTTTGTAGAGATGTAAATTTCAATGAAGAAAAGGCTATGAGATTTTCTGTTGAGAGGGAGCTTCACTTACATGCATATGAGAAGCTGTTGGCTCCAAAGGAAGAACCTTAGGTTTTTTTGGATCAGCCAAAAGTAGAGGAGCATCGAGTGGAAGCACCCACTCATGCAAAGAAATCAAGAGATGGAAGGAAGCACACTAGGGAAGTTGACATATTATTTCACGATGTTAGAAAGAATGTGGGAGAACCCATTTCACAACGCAGGAAGAGTAGGTCACTAGATCGGTAAATTGGGTACATGGGTCTGATGAGTGAGCTGGTTGAGATGGAACCATCCTCATTCGAGGAAGAAATGGAGAAGCCAGTATGGGTTGATTCCATGGTAGTGTTGATCAGCAGTTGTCATTGATGTCAACCCAAGCAGCACCAAGGGCTAACCCAATATTGCATGGGAATTTTGACCTACCAAATTAATATATTATGGGTCAATAATGCTTTTTATGGTTTCTACTTGTCGAGATGTTTCGTTGATATATGGCACACCATGTAATTCTTCACGGTTTGAGAGATATTCATGTTTGAAGTTTGTACCCCCAGTTAGTGGGCTAAAACCCCATGGGGTTGGGGCATAGGTCATTGAAAAGTCATAATTAATATTTTTTAAGCTCCTAAAATCCCTCCCATGTTCACTTGTTGAAGCCCCTCTCAACCTAAGCATTTATATAAATTGTGATCCTCATATCCTCCTCATGCAAGGGATTTCGTCATCTGAAACAGGTCATCGTGGCATTTTCGCTCTAACTGTTTTTCTACGAAGGTTTAGAAGCTGAAATTTTTATGAGGCGAAGCTGAAATCTTGAGGAAGCTGCTGTGAAAATTTTAGATGAAGGTGCGTAATATTTTTGGAGATATGATCTGTGGAAGTCAATGTTTTTGCAGGCTCCTGAAATTCCTCTCAAAGAAGTGACCTTGGGAAAATCCCCATAACTCTCTCTCTGAGTATCAGATTGTAATTCCATAAAAAGTGGCAAATATTGCACAAAATTTAGTTTCCTCTCTATCCATTTTAGAGCCGAATGAAGAAACAGTGACACGTGTCACGTCGTACAAGTTTTCTCTGCTGAAACGGTCCATAATTAGGGCATTGTGAGATATTGGGTATAACTCTCTCTTGAAGAATCCAAATTTTGTCAGACCTATGGCATTGGAAAGATGACTCAGAGGACTACTACAGGACAAAAAATCAGATAATGGGGATCTGAAATAACAGAGATACACTAGATTCAATATAGAGCTTTTAGAAGGCAAAGAAAAAGATAGATCATGTGTTTTCAAGGGTTGCAAAGGACTAGACTTTCTAGGGAAGAAAAGAAAAGCAAGTTGCAGCAGAGGGTAGCATGGCAAGAGCAGCAACCAAGGTGTAGAATAGCATCAATAATTTCATCACATGAAGTCTTCAAGTGGGCAGCACTGCATACAATCATTGTAAAGGTATCATTGTACTAAGTCATTGTAAATACATTATTGTACAAATTGTACTAGTGTCTATCTGCCAAGAGTTTAAGAGGCAGTGTCGGGTGGTCTAGGATCATCATTAGGTAGTTGTGTCAAAGTTGGGGTTATGTTCTAGTGTATCTTCTTCCTCTACATCATTCTATATCATTGTAAAGTGGACCATTTTCCCTGGTACGGGAGTCCATTCTTCTTTTATTCTTCTATAGGGTGGTAGGGTGGTGCTAGGGTGAGTTGTAGATCATTAGGTGTTGGGGCATCCATTCAGTTGATTACTGAAGAATCTTGGGCGTTGGAGCATCCATCCAGTGGGAGCTGGAGAAGAATGTTTTTCTAGATTCTAGGAAGTTGGAGCTTTATTTTCAATTGGAGTTGAATATTAAAGAATTATTAGAAAAGCATTAGGTGGTTTTTGTCCCGGAGTGGGTTTACACCTTAAAAATTGTGTGCATTTGTGTTCCTTTTGTTTACTACTATCATTTTACAAACACTGATAATAATTGAATATTAACTAATGCTCTAATTGAAAGGAATACTGATTCACCCCCCTCTCAGTATTTCCAACAATTGGTATTAGAGCTTGGTTCCTTGAATAGCAATTTAACAGCTAGAAGGAGGTCATGGAGCATACCAAGAATGGTGTACCTCTGTTCAATGAAAATAATTATGTGCTCTGGAAAGGATGAATGGAGGTCTATCTCTTGGCGCAAGATTACGAAGTATGGGACACTGTTCAAAATGGATTTACATCAACCGCGGATGAACAAGGTAAGAAGAATTTGGTAAATGATGCAAAAGAAAAGAATATTATTATCAGTGGACTTATTGAATCTTCTTATCATAAGGTGTTGGGTTGTAAAACCACCAAAAATATATGGGACAAGCTTGAGAATATATATGCAGGTGACTCAAATGTCAAAGAAGCAAAGCTTCAAATCTATAGAGCAAAATTTGAGCAACTCAGAATGAAAGAAGATTGCAACATTGTTGCATACTTACAATACGCTGATGAAATAACCAATACTCTGGAAGGATTGGGAGAGCCAGTTGACAAGAAGACTATTATATGGAAGATTCTTAGAACGTTACCAAGGAGATTCAACCCAAAGGTATCGGTCTTAGAATATAGTGCAAATCTGGAAAAACTCAGCAAAGAGGAATTACATGGAGTTCTCATAGAATACGAAATGAGACTTGATGAAGGAGAGGGTACTTCAAATATAGAAACTGTATTCGTTGCATCTAAGAAAGCAAATAAGGACAAAAAACCTTCAATTGAAATGACATTCACTTGCAAGTGTGAATAAAAGGGAGATGATGGAGAAGGTCTTTCAAATGAAGAATATGCTTACTTTACGAGAAAACTAAAAACTGGTAAGGGAAAATTCAAAGGTAAACTTCCATTGATATGTTTTGTTTGTGGTGAGGTTGGGCATTTTGCAGCAAAATGTCCAAACAAAAGTGATGGCAACTCAAAAGGAAAGAAAGGCTTTAAGAAATTCAACAAGGATCCAAAAGGAACTTTATCTCTAAAGAAGATATCTCATTATCCAATGAAGACAATGACAGCAAAGAATAAGCCAACGAGAGAGTATTTTTTATGGCCAAGCACAATAAACCCAAGCATAATAAACAAGTGGTATCAAACAACGAAGAAGAAGGATTGACCATAGAAAATTTTTATAAGGAAGCAATCAAGCTTATAAAATATCTCAAGGCAGAGAAGATCCGTTCCAATACTCTTGAAGAACAAGTTCAAGGTCTCAAAATTGAAGTTGAAGAACACAAATGAATTTAAGAGTCACTTCAAAAGAAGTTGGAAGAAAGCAACCAAGAAATGGAATAATTAGAAGCCGAAGTAGTCTCGCTACGTGAGGAAGTGAAGAAAGGAAAAACTATCGAAAAATATGCCAACAGCTCAAGGGTATTGGAAGAACTCATCAACAATCAACGATCTTACAACGACAGAACTGGCCTTGGTTACAAAGATAAGAAGCAAGACCTTGTACAACAAAATACAATGAACCTATGAGATCTAACATACATGTAGACTTCATTGGACAAGATTGGAAAGCACATCCTTCAAAGACGATTCCTCGACGAATATTTCCATCCAGGTACCAACATATTTTTCATGGCTATTGTTATTCATGTGGAAAATTTGGTCATAAAGTTGTAGAATTTCGCACGTACCCTAGGAACCAATACAATTCCAAGAGATCCTTCAAATATGAACCTCCCAGGGCTCAACGAAACATCAATAGATTTGAACATTTAAGAAATAATATGGAATTTTACAAATGTCAAAACTTTGGACACATAGCCAAAGACTGCAGACTTGAAAATCCTCCAGAAGAATCTTCGAAGCCATAGAATGAACGAACATGGAAGAAGAAGAAGACTGATAATTGTGCTCTCGCTCTCAAGGCTAAAAAAAGGAAAGATGTGTGGTATGTTGACAGTGGTTGCTCAACGCATATGAATGGAGATAGAAGGAAATTCGTATCTCTGAAAGAGAAGAAGGATGGAACCATATCCTTTGGAAATGATGGATCTTCAAATGTTATAGGATCAGGTACCGTCACTCTCGGAAGCAAATATGTTATAGCCAAGAATGTTCTATTGGTTGAAAACATGAATCACAATCTGCTCAGTGTTGGACAAATGTGTGATCAAGGACACACAATGCTATTCAACTCCACAAAATGTGAAATCAGGAAAGGCAGGTATGGTAAAATTGTGGCTACAGCAAGTTGAGCTCCAAATGACATATATGTTATGGATGAAGCAACTAAAGCATGTCTACTAGCTAAAGAAGATGAAAGTTGGTTATGGCACAAACGAATGGGTCACATAAACTTTGACAATCTTGTCAGGATAAGAAAAAAGGAAGCAGTACGAGAAATGCCGAAAATATCAAAACCTTCCAACACACTATGTGAGGCATGTCGGCATGGCAAGAAGACAAAAGTCCAATTTAAAACAAAAAAACACTTTTCATCACATCCATTGGAACTGATACATACTGATCTATGTGGTCCTGTGAGAACAAAAGGCTTAGACAGAGAATTATATTTCATGTTGATGATAGATGACTATACCAGGATGACAGCCGTCAGTTTCCTAAAGAAAAAATATGAAGCATTTGAGTGCTTTAAGATCTACAAGGAGTTGGTTGAAAATGAAACTGATTTGAAAATAAAGTGTCTAAGATCAGATAATGGTGGAGAATTCACTTCCAAATTATTTCAGCTATACTGTGACGAAAAAGGAATAAAAATACAATTTTCAACAGCACGAACACCTCAGCAAAATGGAGTTGATGAAAGAAAGAACATAACCGTATAGGAAATGGGTAGAACAATGTTGAAGGACTCAAAATTGGATGAAAAATTCTGGGTTCAAGAAATTGATATGGCAGTCTTCATTATCAACCTAAGTCTTCTCAGAAATAATTGCAACAAGACTCCATATGAATTATGGAAAGGAAAACCAACTAATGTAAAATATTTCAAAATCTTCAGAAGCAAATGTTATATCAAAAGAGAAGATCAAAATTTGGGTAAGTTTGAATCACGTGTTGATGAAGGTATCTTTGTTGGTTACTCACGCAAAAGAAAGGCTTATAAATGTTATAATCTAAGACGAAATTAGATAGTGGAGAGCATAAATTTTACATTTGACGAAGATGGTGTTCTAGCGAATAATGATGAGGATCTAGAATCTTTGAAACTTGAGATAGAGGTTGAAAAAGACACAAATAAAATTATAGAACAAGAAGCAACTATCAACAAGGAAGAAGTAAAAAATGATCATCAAAATATACCTGAACAAAAACAAGAAGCTCCTCCAAGGAGAACAAAAGAATGGATTCAAAAGAATCATCCATCAAATCAAATCATTGGTGACATAAATGAAGGTCGACAGCTTCGTTCATCACAACAAGCTCACATTGCTTTTCTAGCAACCTTTGAGCCTAGTAGTTTTGAGGAAGCCAGCCAGAATGAACATTGGGTAGCAGCTATGAATGAAGAATTGGATCAAATCGAGAAGAATAACACCTGGGAATTAGTTCCACAACCAAAAGATAAAAATTTCATTGGGACTAAATGGGTGTTCAGGAACAAATTGAATGAAGATGGGCAGGTTACCAGAAACAAAGTAAGATTGGTTTGCAAAGACTATGCATAAGTGGAAGGAATTGATTTCGACGAAACATTTGCACCAGTTGCCAGAATGGAAGCCATTCGAATTTTTCTCGCCTATGCATGTTCAAGAAAAATCAAAGTCTAGAAAATATATGTTAAGTCAGCATTTTTGAATGGAGAATTAGAAGAAGAAGTTTACATCGAACAACCTGAAGGTTTTCTACTATCAGAAAAAGAAGACTATTTTTGCAGGTTAAAGAAGGCTCTATAGGGTCTCAAGCAAGCTCCCAGAGCATGGTATGCTTGTCTTGACGGATATCTACGTCAACAAGGGTTCAAGAAAGGTACTGTTGATAGCAATCTTTATGTACAAATAGATAAAGATAATTTAACAATCGTTGAGGTATATGTGGATGATATAATATTTGGTAGCAATGATGATCGACTAAGTAAGAAATTTTCTACAAAGATGCAAATTGAGTTCGAGATGTCTTTACTTGGTGAGCTAACATACTTCTTAGGGCTTCAAATATCTCAACAAGAGAAAGGAATATTTATATGTCAAGCCAAGTACATCAAGGAAATGCTCAAGAAATTCAAAATGGAAGATTGCAAACCCATCCTTACTCTGATGGTAACAGGTTGCAAATTGAGCATAGACGACTCATCTAAGGATGTGGATACAGATCTATGATTGGTAGTCTTCTATATGTAACAGCCTCTCATCTAGATGTTATGCAAGCAGTTGGACAAGTAGCAAGAAACCAAGCAGCACCAAAAGAATCACATATTATTGTCGTCAAAAGAATTCTTCGATATGTAAAGGGCATAAAAGAATATGGCTTGTAGTATCCCAAAGGTAACAATCTCATTATTCAAGCCTTTATAGATGTAGATTGGGCAGGAAGCATTGATGATCGTAAGAGTACTAGTGGAGCAGAATTCTATCTAGGTGGTTGTCTCGTATCATGGTTGAGAAAAAAGAAAACCTCAATCTCGTTATCTACAACAGAAGCAGAATACATTAAAGTAGCATCATGTTGTACTCAAGTCCATTGGATGAAACAAACCTTGCAAGATCTTCAAGTACAATTCAGTGAGCCTATTCCCATATTCTATGACAACACTAGTGCCATAGCATCTCCAAGAATCCTGTCATGCATTCAAAAACAAAACACATTCCGATCAAATATCATTTTGTTAGAGAAAAAGTCACTGAAAATAATATCAAACTTGAGTATGTTTGTACAAAAGAAAAAAATATGATATCTTCACTAAACCTTTACCTCGTGAAGCATTTGAATATCTTTGTCAGAAGCTTGGGATTCTCCCAAGTTCTCATTAAATTAAAGGTCTACAGGATGGTTGTGTGTCAGCGGGAGTGGAAGTTTGTACAGGTCTGTAGGATGGTTGTGTTTCAAGGGGAGTTACCCTTTGCCATTGATGTCAAAGGGGGAGAGAATGTTGTAGGAATAGGTGTCGTGATTGCAGGGGGAGTACTTGTGTTGCCATCAATGCCAAAGGGGGATATTGTTGATCAGCGGTTGTCATTGATGTCAACCCAAGTAGCACCAGGGGCTTGTTGGTCCCCCGTGTTTTGATAGTTTGGAAAATCAAAAGACAAGGCAACATCAAACCAATCTTTAGAGTTACAGGATCTAGTCCTCCTGTTCTCAGAGAGGGATCTCTCAAATTTATTTGTTTTGCAAAGGTTTAACTTGTGTGCTTTGGATATTGGTTTTTAGACTAGTTATTAAGTGCAAGTTTTTGTTTGTTTGGTTGGTTGGATTGATACAACAGAATGTGAAAGGTCTAGGAAAGGTAGATATAAAGAAGGAATATCAGTTTCATTGGGCAATGGAGTCAAAAAGAGGTTATGACAAACTAATCAATGGATATGGGATATCAAAGGGCAAATCTAACTTGGCCACAGGATCCTTTGGTTTTTCTGAATGAGATGGACATTAATGGTTTAGAAAGAGAGTTTGAATTATCAAAAAAGGGAATTTGAAAACAGAACTTGAACAATAAAGAGGTATTTGATAGACAGGGCTAGCCATAAATTCTACAAACCATACTTTAAGCAAATGATGATTTCAAAACAACTTTCAAAATGAAATCTAAGATTCAGGGAACACCCTGTTTCCTCAAATATTTTATTTCAAATGACTTAGAAAAACATAAAATATTTACTGATAATTGCAGTCATAGAAGAGGGAACACCTAATACATCTATGATCACAACTATAAAATACCTTTAAGACAACTGTTTAAGCAAGGACAAAGGGAATGATCAGAATAGACCTCCTTGGCTTACTTTAAACAAAGATATTTCAAAGGGAGACTTCAATAACAACCTTTAAGTGGCAGCAGACAAGCAGGGAAAACCATAAATCATGCTGAAACCAACTATTCGAGCTATTATAGAAATAAACGAGCATGAGGACTAAAGAGAGAGATTAAAGACTCTAAAATACCTCAGCAGAAGAAAAAATAAAACAGTGAAGGATGAACAGGTCTAAGGTGCTTCCAGGAGTCATTTCTTAGCCTAAAAATTTCTATCCTACTGTAGTAAGAAATTATGGAACGATTTGAAAACAAGAGAAAACATTAACAGTTCAGAATACTTCACCAACAGCCAAGCTCATGGATCCAGTGATAGAGCCTTCTCAAGAACAAGCATGCAACAACATCATCAGGGCTTCCAAGACTTCAATTTCTTCTTCAACTTCAACAGACTATGTATTATTTCAGAGAGTTTCAGTATTACAACTAGTGATCAACCAACATTTTCTCATCTTCTACAAGAGTTTTTATAGAAGGAATGACGAGGTGGGATTTGATAAAATATCTCCTGGGTCAATTAATACAGACTTGATACTTCTCGGCCTTTGAGGGGCTCGATGGAGAAGTTTACATATGTTTGTCTGTATTAATTGTTTTACATTTAAGATTAAAGCTCGGTGGGAGCTTTTGTTGACTTTAAGGCTCTGTTTCATGCTATAGTAACTCTGCTGATATTTTTTGCATTAAGTTCGTTTGGCAGAATTGATTATTCGGCTGCGTTGAGACAAATATCTTCTTTCTGATCATAGTTCGGCCTCTGTTGAATGCTTTGAGGCTACAGGTGGCATCTGGTAGCTGAGAGGAATCAATTTTCCTCTGATGTGGCGGTGGAGGCTCTTTCTGACTGATAAATCCTTTTGATTTGTCTTTAACTGTGTTTAATTTAATAGATTAGGCTTTTGATAATCGATCTTAGCCATAATCCATTAAATTGTAGAATTAATCTTCAATCTTCAGTTCTGCTGTGGTAGGTCTTCAACACTAATATTCTTTGTTTTATTTAATTGTCTGTGTCTTGTTGATGTGCGGGGCCACACAGGGTTCATATGGCATCAATGCCCATGAAGCATTGACGAAACGTGGAGGTGAACCCTGCAAATGGCTTCCTTTTATGAATCAAAGGCACGGGAATCGTCATTCCCTACCTTTGGCTTTTCTTCAATATAATGGAAAAACCATTTAATCCTACAAAATACAAACAAATATTATGAAATCCTGCATTTTTTGGGAAAACTGATTTAGAGGTTGTGGGGAGGAGCGTAGCCGTTGGATGGAAGCATCCAACGGTGGAGATCTGTGTATAGTGGTCAAAAGGAGAGCGATGGGAAGAAATAAGTCGGATCCGTCGATCTGCAGAGATCGACGGTTAGGATTAACTGAGAGGAATATTATGCAAATGATCACTTTATAGAGAAATGGCGAAAATACAAAGCAATAAGGTTAAAAAACCTTTGGTGAAGAAAAATGCATTGAAAATAGCATTCGGGGTTTTGGGATGATCGTGGTCCGTCGGATGAGATCAGCCCATGAGATCAACAGTGGAGATTTTACGTTGAAATCCCTTTGGTAGAGGTGGAGGGCGATATGTAAAAGGAGGTTAGATCCAAGCCGTTGATCTACAGAGATCAATGGTGGAAGGCGCGTGCGATAAAACACAAGGGAAAAGAGGGAAAGTGGTTTCGGGGACAAAAACCATGGGTTTCGCGCTGTGAGAAGGCGGGGAGGCGGTTTTGCCCTTTTGAACGCAATATGCATTCCCGCACGACACTTGTCCTTGAAAAATAGCTTATATCGTGCGACCTTTGGGAAATTAACCTTCGCACTCGAAGTCACGCGATATGGGATACTGACCGTTAGATCTGGGGTCCCAGATCTGACGGCTGAGTGCGAGCGTGAATTTGGAAAGATGCGCGGGCAAAATTTGGAAGGGCGGTTTTATTATGGACCATCCGATCAAGGGATCAACGGTGGAGATTAGTTCTGGAGGGAGGCAGGACCCATAGGAGGCAAGCCTGTCGGGTTAAATATGGGCCGTTGGATGTAAAAGATCGACGGCTAGGATTGAATCCAGGGTAAAAACGAAATAATATACAGGTGGAGAAAGGTTCAATAAGGACCGTTGATCTGCAGAGATCAACGACTATGCTTGGCCGAAAAAACATTATGAGCGGGGCTGCATGTTTTAAACCAAAGTCAGGAAATGCAACCTGGACCATCCGATCTGGACACGTGGATGGCCCAGATGCAATCGGAGGTATCAGCATCGGCGGGGCAAAGAACATGGAGGCGCCAAAGCAATTTAGCGTTGGCCGTTTGATCGGCTTTAGATTAACAGTCGAGATTTCTTCACATAACGAACCAATGGAAAACCCTTATAACACATGAAAATCAAAAATTTTATAAAAACAAAGGTTTTGGTGCTTGGGGCGGGTTATATATATATGAAGTGGTTAGGCGCCCGTCTGCGGGGCCTTTGATTATATAGAATGCGATAGGCCCAGGGCTTTATATGTATAAGGGCCAATCACATCAGAAGATCGGGCTTGGTCTTTCAATATACCCATTTGGAATTTTGCGATGCGATTGGCACTTCGGGACTTTTAACTCTTGGTCCTAGGTGCAAGTTATATGGAGTAAAGCGGAGAGTGGGGGTTTATACAAAGGAACTCAATCGCATCGGAAAAAAAATGATGCGGGGGCTTTTCAATCTTCCCATTTTTCATTAAAAAGCTTTGTTTCGGCGGGTTTAGACCAAAACTTAGGATAAAAGGGTTTTTTGATTTACAAAGGAAAATGAGCATCGAGAATGGTTTATTACAATTTTTTAAGCGTCGGATGTGGGGCCATGGGTTATATGAAGCGGTTAATGGGATCGGGGGTTATGTGATAAGGGGCCAATCGCATCGGAGGTCTTAATAAGACAAAAAGACTTGCGCGCTCTGTTTTTTCGATGCAATAAGCACCGAAAGGGCTTAGCACTTGGTTCTTAGCACCAGGGCATGTGGTGAAGTGGTTTAAAACTTAGCCCAAAGGGGCTTAAGCCCTTAGTAAAAAAATATTATTTTTTATGAAATTTTCAGGGTTTTCTGATGGATTTGGCGGTTTCGAAAGAGTTTAAAAAGGAGTTTCAAACTTTGTAATGTGGATTTTATGAAGGGGAATGGGGAAAAAGGAAAATAGAGGAAGTTTCATGGGAATGAAAGGGGTAAAAAATGAAGGTTAGTTTGAAGTGAAAGGAAGGGAGAAATGGATTTTGCAGCAGTCTTTCCTCTATGAAATCAACAGAATTTTAGAGTTTGAAATGGAAACAACAGTGAAGATTTAAAAAAAGGGTATGATGTCTTCATGAGTCTTCAAGAGATAACATTTTAGCAATAAACTTGTTTCTTGGAGACTCAAAAAATGATTTAGCCTCCTTTGATATAACAAATTTTATAGGTGGCTAACAGTGGCTCCACTCGGGGATGGTGCCTTCTTGAAGGCATCAAGAGCTTCAGACTTTCATTCTCTGGGGGGTTGATTAGTGCCTCATCCATTGGGCTGCTTTTCTTTACTTGGATGATCTTATTTTGCTCTGAAAACATGTTAGCAGCCATGAAAAACAATGGATCTTCTTCAACAAGCTTTCTACCTACCCAATCCTACTGATCTAACATTTTTTCTTCTTTATAGTGCACTTGGACTGGAAAACTCTTTTTACAACATTTTATTCTTTTGAAAGCAAAAAATCTAATCTATTTCTACTCCTTATTTCTCCATGAACCCAGATTAAACAATTGAGTTCATATGTTTCTCTATCTAATCTACTAATCTGTTAGGATTAAACAGTCTAACAGATTTTTATTCTCTAATTTTTCAAACAGAAATTTAAAAGCACACAAGTCAGGATTGAACAATCTAAATTGTTTGCTTATCTATAGCACAAAAACAAGCTGCACATGGACATTATTTTGCAGAAAATTAAATCAAAATGGAAGGCTTAAGATCTGAAAGTTCAAGCACTTCCTTCATCTTTTTTCAGCTCTATTTTCATTTCTGTTTCAGTTGTTCTTTGCTTGTTCCCTGGTTCATATTTTGCGCTGATTAGAACCAGTTTTACCTCTATTTTGACTCAAGAATTAAAACATATTGGAGTCATTCTTCTCTTTGAGAACTAAGGTTCAGATTTTGAGCATGTTTGAACCTTTAATTTCGAACCTAATCTACCTACTGATAAGCCAAGATTAAGTTGTTTGGCAAATCGAATTCACTAACCTATCAGCAGTCAATTTAAAACTAATTAGCCATGATTAGGCTGTATGGCTAACTAGAAGTGTGTTTCAGTAGTGGCATTTGAGCTTGCACACTTTTAGATTTTTGTTTCTCTTTTTTGGTATGGGGCTGTACCTTTATTGTTTTTACAATCTGCCCTCTTTTCTCTTTTCTTTTGTTTTTGTATTTTTATTTTTCTAATTTTGAATGCAATGTTCAGACTATGATATTTACAATGAAAAAATAAAATGCTTTGAAACTTAGGACTCCTGGCAGAAGTAATGTTTTAGCATCCTGCCATTGACAGGACCACCATACAGATCTTCTCCATTCAATTCTTCCAAGAAAAATGCATTGTGACCTCTTTCAGCATGAATAATATAGGGCCCTTTCCACAAGTTCTCAAAATTTCCATGTTTTCCCTTCTCTTCCCTTCTTGAATACCACTTAAGAACAACATTTCCAACCTGGAAATTGTTTGCCTTAGTCCTCTTGTCAAAAAATTTCTTGATATTTTCTTGGACTAGCTGCGTTCTTTCATAGACTTCTTCTCTGCTCTGCTGTAAATGGATTGTTTGGTTGATTCTCCTTTGCATATCATTCTCTTCAATCTGCACTTCTTGAAGGAGTTTCATGACTGGAACTCCTAATGAGGTGGGGAATACTGCATCCATGCCATAGACCAGCTGATAGGGGGACATATTTATTAACTTCTTTGTAGTTAATCTATCAGCCCATAAGGCATGAACCAGTTTACTGTGCCATGATTTCTGGTTCTGCTCTAACAGTTTTTTAATGATATTGATGAGGCTCTTATTGGAAGATTCAACTAATCCATTTCCTTGGGGATAGTAGGCAGTAGAATGGCCCAAGGTAATGTGGTTTTTGTAATAGAAATCAACCATTTTCTTGGATTTAAAGGTAGCAGCGTTATCTGTTATGATTTTACTAGGACAACCAAATCTGGTTAAGATATTTGTTTCAAGAAACTTGATAATGATAGAGTCATTGGCATTCCTAGTGGGTATAGCTTCTATCCACTTGGTAAAGAATTCAGTGGCAGTGAGGATCCACTTATGTTGGGATGAGAAAGATGGGTGAATTTCCCCAATGAAGTCTAAACCCCATTGTTGAAAAGGTGCCTCAACTCTGATAGGATGTAATGGTAAGGGAAGGAGTTTTCTTTTGCCATCAAAAATTTGACACTTATGGAAAGACATGACTAACTTCTGAGTGTCTGGGAAAAGGGTAGGCCAATAGTGACCAGATCTAAGAATTTTGTTTGTTGTGGCCTTCCAGTAGAGGTGTCCTCCACACTCTCCTTCATGCAACTCATGCATGATCTTTCCTGCATCATCTTCAAGTAAACATTTAAGCAAAATTCCAACAGCATTTTTCCAGTATAATACCCCATCCAAGATGAAATAACTTAAAGCTTTTTGTTTCAAAAATCTAGCTTTAGGTTTAGAAAAATAAGGAGGGGCATTCAAATATAAAAGCACATAAATAATGTCAGCATACCAAGGAGAATTCAGAAAAGTATCTTCAATGAATGGGGCAGTGAATTCTTCTACTTCTTCCAACACATCTACCATATTCATATCTAGTGCTTGGAAGTTTGATTCAGCCATCATTTTAGCTAATCCATGCCCTTTAATCAGTTTGGTGGGCCTAGTTTCCAAGTCATATTCAAGAATATTTGCAATCTGTTTTCCCCTTTTACCATCAGGGTCTTGACTTAGAATTTCCTTGACAATGGTATGTGCAACAAAAGAAATTATGTGAGAGTGTAAAATATAGACCCTAAAGTCTTTTAATGCTTTCACTAATGCTAAGGCTTGCTTCTCCATGATGTTATATTTGAGAGGAGAATCTCTTAAGGCCATACTAAAGAAAGATATTGGTTTTTCTTGACCCAAGTCATTCTTTTGAAGTAAAACTGCAGCTATTGTATGCTCAGATACAAAAGAAAATATATAAAAGTCTTTGGTAAAATCTGGACTAATCAAGACTGGTGTTTGAGTGAGAGCTTGTTTAACCAATTCGAATGATTGTTTAGCTGGTAAAGTCCATTTTACACCTACATCTTTCTTAAGAATTTTTTTAATGTTTTTTAATAGCTCAACAAGGTTGGGGATAAACCTCCTCAAAAAAATAATCTTTCCAATGAAAGATTGTAATTCTTTGAGGCTCCTTGGATGGTTGATTTCCAATATGCCATCTATCCTTTTAGGGTCTATTTTGATTCCCTCTTCTAAAATTATGTGACCAAGAAGTTTACCTTCTTGGAGACCAAAGAGTGTCTTCTTGGGATTCAAAGATAAGACAAATTTCCTACACTTCTCAAAAACCTTTCTCAAGTGAATCAAATGTTCTTCATCAATTTTTGAGAAAACGGTTATGTCATCAAGGTAAATGATTATGAAATAGCCAATATCTTCAGAGAAGGCTATATCCATGGCCCTTTGGAAGGTGGCCCCTACATTCATCAATCCGAAAGGCATTTTTACATACATAAAGGTGCCCCAAGGTGTGGTAAAAGCAGTTTTGATTTGGTCACTTGGGAGCACTAACACCTGGTTATAACCTAAGAACCCATCTAAGAGTGATATCATTTTTGACCCAACTACCATTTGAAGTATATGGTCCATCTTGGGCAAAGGGTAATTTTCCTTTAGGGAGGCTCTATTTAAATCTCTGAAATCAATACAAAGCCTGATTTCCCCTATCTTTTTCCTAACAGAAACTAAGTTTGATACCCATTCTGAATATCTAATTGGTACTATGATCCCAGCATCATGCATCTTTTCAATTTTTTCCTTAACTAAAGGTAATAAAATAGGGTTTATTCTCCTTAGTTTTTGTTTAAAAGGCTTTTGATTTTCCTTCAAAGGAATCTTGCGCTGAATGATACTAGTGTCATAAGATTTCAGATCTTTGTATCCCCAAGAAAAAACATCTTTAAACTCTTTGAACAACTCTATATACTACAATTTTATGTGAGTTGGGAGAGTGTTGGACAGTTTAATCATCTTGGGTTCTGTTAGGCTGCCTATGTTATGTTCTTCTACATCTATTTCCACAGGCTCCATTCTTGGTTCTTTGGCCACATCATTAAAGACGAAAAGGTGTTCTAAAGGTGTGAGGCCTCTTGGAATTGTATAACTCTCGCATTGTAAAACTTCCAAGTCCTCTTGGTTTGTGTTGTCAATTAATTCGGCTTCAAAAGGATTCTCACAATGATTTATATAAGCAGAATGCGTTATTTCAACCTCTGGGATTTGTTCGATATACAAATAGTTTTCTTTACGGCTTCTTTCTGATATTGGTGTGGAAAAATCATTTTCTGATTTTAAGAAATCATTGATGTGTTTGTTAGAATCAAACACTTGCCAGTGATCCTTGTTATCAGGCACTACAGGCCTGTGTTTTACCTTTACACTAAGCTGTTCATTTATCGAAGGTATCTGGCAGTTGCTGGCATTAAAAGCAAGTTCATTTGCTAGATGATTTAGTGCTCTTAGAATGAAAGTAAGTTCATATTTTTCAAAGGTCTTCAGTAAATCAAGGGCAGCATTCTGATATTCCCTAAGCCTTGGATTTCTAGCTGAGTATTCACCTTTGATTTGTCTTATGATAAGTTCATAATCTCCTAAGATTGATATCTTTTTGGCTTCTAATTTTTTAAGCAATTGTAAGCCTAGGAGAAGTTCTTCATACTCAACGATATTGTTGGTGCATGGAAAATCCAATTTATATAAAAAAATTTGATTTGTATTTTGAATCCACGCACCTGCTCCTGCACTTGTTTTATTACAAGAACCATCAAAGTTTATTGTCCAAAGTATATCAACCTTATTTTCATTCTCTTGTTGTTGTTGGTTTTCAATGTTTTGAATGTGATTTGAGGGAAGTTCTGATTGTTCTGATAAGCTGATGGGGTCTACGTTTTCCTTATCTTGTTGAGTGATTTCATCTTCGTTGTACAAGATAAAGGAATCTAAACTTGATTGAATAGAATAGATTGGAGAGTTGTTTGGTTTATCTATGTTGCTCACCATGTACTTCACGTGACATTCCCTGTATAATCTTCTGTTTTGGTTAAAAACAGGGATGGTGGCATAAGACATGTCCATTTGAAGGCTTCCCTGAAGTTTGGCTCCCCATGATCTTGATAAGAGCATGCCATACTTAGGGGGAATGTCAGCTACAACTATGTCCATAACTAGACTCTTAGCAGGGATTTGAGATAATTTTACACATAAATATTTGATTAAACCCAAAAATTTGACTCTACTGGAGTCAAAGGAATACAAATCTTTGTATGGTTTAGTAATTTCTAAGCCTAAGCTTTCCATTACTACCTTGGGCATTAGATTATGTGAAGCTCCAGAATATAACATGGCATTGTGTAAAATTTTCTCATCTATGTTCAAACTAACATAGAAATGAGGAACAGCTCCTTCTTGGTATTTCCCTTCAACTTCTGGACCAAACAACAACTCGGGCTTGTCATCTATCAAGTTTAAGGTGTCAGTATCACTTCCTAAGTTCAAAGCCTTTAAAACTTGGTTTTTGTACACTTCTTGGGTTACTAGTTCAGCTAGGGGCATGGTAATTTTTATCTTTGCAATCTCTCCCTCAAGGCTAAAAGGAACAATTGACTTGGTCATATTTACATATGTTTTTTCAATTGTATTCCTTTCAGCAATTTTGATTTTCTGAACTTTGTTTGGACTGGTAATTGGGACAGTTTTGTTAGGACCACTAGCTGAAGTGCTAGGGGTACTCTGTTCAACATTTGGCTGGCTATTTTTCTCTTTGTTTAAATCCGGTTTTTTATCTACTGCCTTCTTAGGCTAAGTTTCTACGTTTTTCTTGACAGCAGTACTAGTGTTTTTATCCTTTGAATTTTCTACGTTCCCTTTGCTCCTAAGATCATATTGTTTGTGCACCTCCATGATGCATTTTAAAACCCCAATCTATAATCATCAGAATCTTCATAGGTGTTTGAATTTTGATCAGACGAGAAGAAACCTTGTTCTTCTTCAGTGAGGAAAACATCATCCCCACTGTCTAATCCAATCAAGTTCACATGGCCTTCTCCCAATATGTCAATCTCCATATCTTCCTCATATTGATCTACATAGTTTTGTTGGAAGGGAGGTCTAATCTATTGGTCATTTTCTTTTTGCTTATCTTGATTGTTTTCTCTTCTATAACTCTGATTTCTGTTTCTATTTTGGTTGTTTTGAGGTTCTCTTGGTAGCACTCTATCATTTAAGTTGATATTTTCTAGCATCCTCTCCATCACTTTCACTAGGTTGTCAATTTTTATGTCAGAAGTTGAGGTTGAGGGTACAGTGTCATCTTTATAAGTTACCCTCTTCTCTGATCTCAACCTATTTCTTTTCTCAATTATGTTTTCTTCTACGCTCACAGCCCCCTTCTGCATGTCTTCTAATTTTAAGTAATCTATTTCCCTTAGCTGATAGGCCATTTCGGCATCAAAACCTTCAAGGTATCTTACTAAGGCCATGCCTTGGGGAGGTTTCATGTGAGGTGGGAAAGCATTGTAAACACTGTTAAACCTAGTGGAGTAGTCATGAACACTTTCTCCTTGATTTCTCTTGAGACTGCTATACTCTTCTAGTATTTGGAGAGGGTTTTTTTTCATTTCCCATTTTTTGACGAATGTTTGATGTAAAGCAGGGAAATCATTGATGCTATTAGGAGGTAATTTTTTAAACCATTTCTTTACATCTCCTCCTAAAATTTGGGCAAAGATCCTCATCTTAACGGTTTCCTCTTCTATCTCCATGTAATAAAAATCATCTTCCATCCTATCTACATGATGTTGAGCTGTTGTAGACTCTTTTGCAGTGAAATAAGGAATTTTTGATTGATAATCAATTGGTAAGGGAATTAGCAGAGGTTGTGGTAACACTAATGGGGTATACCATGTTGCCATGGCTAGAAAGAAAGGTGGATTTACAAGGGGAAAAATGGGCTGGAATGGAGTGTTTTGAACAGTGGTAGTATGGAATGGAGTGGAAGAAACACTTGGGCTAGCAAACTAGTTTTGAGCAGATTTGTTATGAAAAAGGCTAAAGTGATGAAGAAGCTGGGAATCAGGAGGAGTGGAAGGTGAGGCTTCTCTACTAAAGCTCTGTTGCAAATTTGCAATGTCAAGATCAGTTTGGTTTAAATCACCTTGAGATCTAGTTTTAAATATGTTCTTTGTATGATGTAAATCAAAGTGTAAATCCTCTGAGTCAACAAGATTTTTAGGGACAGATTTTGTTCTTAAGAGGCTCCTATTAGCAGCTAATTTTTCAGATTTAGAAGTCTGCCACATAATTCTCTCTGGATTATCAACTATTAAAGGAGGATTAGGGTCTGGATGAGATCTAGTGTTGATCCTATGTGAAGCCAGACTTCTTTTCAAAAAACGAGAGAGGTTAAAGTTTTAAGGACTTTTTTTTGGCATTTTTACCTCTCACAATGTCTTATATAGTATGGGACTAGGCTTCCAAACTTTCTCAAGGCTGGTTAACACATTTCTAAGGAAATTTGGGGACTTAGATGAGTAATAGGCCTACTGGGCTAGTGGAGTCACCAGGTGGAAACTTTTTAGCTTCTACGAAGGTAAAATATTGGATGGTTCCACCACCATGTTCATTATGAAGCCAAACTGAAATGTTTTTGGGTTTTCTTGAGTTTTTTCTGTCCTATGGGTTATGAGAGTGTCCTAAATCTGTTTTAACATTTTAGCTAAGGTGTCAAAAACCTACAGAGTTCACTCTATGGCTTGGTAACTGATTCCTTCAAGGTTTGATAAGGTTCTATGAGAATCCTAAGGGTTACTTAGTTTGTCACTGATTCAAATAAGTCCTATCATGATTACCATTTTGTTAGGTAGTGCTTGAAAAAGGCTACTTATGTTATACTAGTCAATGAGTGTTTTGTTGTAAGGATTTTACTCATGTCCCACTGTGATCGCCATTATGTTAGGTCCCCCATGTTTTGATAGTTTGGAAAATCAAAAGACAAGGCAACATCAAACCAATATTTAGAGTTATAGGATCTAGTCCTCATGTTCTCAGAGAGGGATCTCTCAAATTTATTTGTTTTGCAAAGGTTTAACTTGTGTGCTTTGGATATTGGTTTTTAGACTAGTTATTAAGTGCAAGTTTTTGTTTGTTTGGTTGGTTGGATTGATACAACAGGATGTGAAAGGTCTAGGAAAGGTAGATAGAAAGAAGGAATATCAGTTTCATTGGGAAATGGAGTCAAAAAGAGGTTATGACAAACTAATCAATGGATATGGGATATCAAAGGGCAAATCTAACTTGGCCATAGGATCCTTTGGTTTTTTGGAATCAGATGGACATTAGTGGTTTAGAAAGAGAGTTTGAATTCTCAACAAAGGGAATTTGAAAACATAACTTGAAAAATAAAGAGGTATTTGATAGATAGGGCTAGCCATAAATTCTACAAACCATACTTTAAGAAAATGATGATTTCAAAACAACTTTCAAAATGAAATCTAAGATTCGGGGAACACCCTATTTCCTCAAAGATTTTATTTCAAATGACTTAGAAAAACATAAAAGATTTATTGATAATTGTAGTCATAGAAGAGGGAACACCTAATACATCTATGATCACAACTATAAAATACCTTTAAGAAAATTGTTTAAGCAAGGACAAAGGGCATGATCAGAACAAACCTCCTTGGCTTACTTTAAACAAAGATATTTCAAAGGGAGACTTCAATAACAGCCTTTAAGTGGCAGCAGACAAGCAGGGAAAACCATAAATCATGCTGAAACCAACTATTCGAGCTATTATAGAAATAAATGAGCATGAGGACTAAAGAGAGAGATTAAATACTCTAAAATACCTCAGCAGAAGAAAACATAAAACACTGAAGGATGAATAGGTCTAAGGTGCTTCCGGGAGTCATTTCTTAGCCTAAAACTTTATATCCTACTGTAGTAAGAAATTATGGAATGAAATGAAAACAGGAGAAAACATTAACAATTCAAAATACTTCACCAACAGCCAAGCTCATGGATCCAGTGATAGAGCCTTCTCGAGAACAAGCATGCAACAACATCATTAGGGCTTCCAAGACTTCAATTTCTTCTTCAACTTCAACAGACTATGTATTATTTCAGAGAGTTCCAGTATTACAACTAGTGATCAACCAACATTTTCTCATCTTCTACAGGAGCTTTTATAGAAGGAATGAGGAGGTGGGATCTGATAAAAGATCTCCTAGGTCAATTAATACAGACTTGATACTTCTCGGCCTTTGAGGGGCTCGATGGAGAAGTTTACAGATGTTTGTCTGTATTAATTGTTTTACATTTAATATTAAACCTCGGTGGGAGCTTTTGTTGACTTTAAGGCTTTGTTTCATGCTATAGTAACTCTGCTAATATTTTTTGCATTAAGTTCGTTTGGCAGAATTGATTATTCGGCTGTGTTGAGGCAAATATCTTCTTTTTTATCATAGTTCGGCCTCTGTTGAATGCTTTGAGGCTACAGGTGGCATCTGGTAGCTGAGAGGAATCAATTTTCCTTTGATGTGGCGATGGAGGCTCTTTCTGACTGATAAATCCTTTTGATTTTTCTTTAATTGTGTTTAATTTAACGGATTAGGCTTTTCATAATCGATCTTAGCCGTAATCCATTAAATTGTAGAATTAATCTTCAATCTTCAGTTCTGCTGTGGTAGGTATTCAACACTGATATTCTTTGTTTTATTTAATTGTATGTGTCTTGTTGATGTGCAGGGCCACACAGGGCTCATATGGCATCAATGCCCATGAAGCATCAACGAAACCTGGAGGTGAACCCTGCGAATGGCTTCCTTTTATGAATCAAAGGCACGAGAATCGTCATTCTCGGCCTTTGTATTTTCTTCAATATAATGGAAAAACCATTTAATCCTGCAAAATACAGACAAATATTATGAAATCCTGAGTTTTTTGCGAAAAATGCTTTAGAGGTTGTGGGGAGGAGCGTAGTCGTTGGATGGCAGCATCCAACGGTCGAGATCTACGTATAGTGGTCAAAAGGAGAGTGATGGGAAGAAATAAGTCAGATCCGTCGATCTGCAGAGATCGACGGTCAAGATTAATTGAGAGGAATATTATGCAAATGATCACTTTATAGAGAAATGGCAGAAGTACAAAGCAATAAGGTTAAAAAAACTTTGGTGAAGAAAAATGCATTGAAAATAGCATTCGGGGTTTCGGGATGATCGTGGGTCGTTGGATGAGATTAGCCCACGAGATCAACAGTGTAGATTTTACGTTGAAATCCCTTTGGTAGAGGCGGAGGGCGATATGTAAAAGGAGGATAGATCCAAGCCGTTGATCTGCAGAGATCAACGATGGAAGGCACGCGTGATAAAACACAAGGGAAAAGAGGGAAAGTGGTTTCAGGGACGAAAACCATGGGTTTCGCGCTGTGAGAAGGTGGGGAGGCGGTTTTGCCTTTTTGAATGCGATATGCATTCCCGCCCGGCACGTGTCCTTGAAAAACAGCTTATATCGCACGGCCTTTGGGAAATTAACCTTTGCGCTCAGAGTCACGCGATATGGGATACTGACCGTTAGATCTGGGGTCCCAGATCTGTTAGCTGAGTGCGAGCGTGAATTTGGAAAGATGTGCAGGCAGAAGTTGGAAGGGCGGTTTTATTATGGACCATCCGATTAGGGGATCGACGGTGGAGATTAGTTCTGGAGGGATGCAGGACCCACAGGAGCCAGGCCTGTCGGGTTAAATATGGGCCGTTGGATGTAGAAGATCGACAGCCAAGATTGAATCCGAGGTAAAAACGAAATAATATACAGGCGGAGAAAGGTTCAATAAGGACCATTGATTTGCAGAGATCAATGGCTATGCTTGGCCGAAAAAACATTATGAGCGGGGCTGCATGTTTTAAACCAAAGTCGGGAAATGCAACCTGGACCATCTGATCTAGACACGTGGACGGCCCAGATGCAATCATAGGTATCGGCATCGGCGGGGCAAAGAACATGGAGGCATTGAAGCGATTTAGCGTTGGCCGTTTGATCGGCTTTAGATCAACGGTCGAGATTTCTTCACATAACGAACCAGTGGAAAACCCTTATAACACATGAAAATCAAAAATTTTATAAAAACAAAGGTTTTGGTGCTTGGGGTGGGTTATATATATATGAAGTGGTTAGGCGCTCGTTTGCGGGGCCTTTGATTATATAGAATGCGATAGGCCCAGGGCTTTATATGTATAAGGGCCAATCATATCGAAAGATTGGGCTTGGCCTCTCAATCTACCCATTTGGAATTTTGCGATGCGATTGGCGCTTCGGGAATTTTAACTCTTGGTCCCGGGCACAAGTTATATGGAGTAAAACGGAGAGCGGGGGTTTATACAAAGGAACTCAATCTTATCGGAAAAAAAATGATGCGGGGGCTTTTCAATCTTCCCATTTTTCATTAAAAAGCTTTGTTTCAGCAGGTTTAGACCAAAACTTAGGATAAAAGGGTTTTTTTATTTACAAAGGAAAATGAGCATCGGGAATGGTTTATTACAATGTTTTAAGCGCTGGATGCGGGGCCATGGGTTATATGAAGCGGTTAATGGGATCGGGGATTATGTGATAAGGGGCCAATTGCATCGGAGGTCTTAATAAGACAAAAAGACTTGCGCGCTCTGTTTTTCCGATGCGATAAGCGTCGAAAGAGCTTAGTGCTTGGTTCATAGCGCCAGGGCATGTGGTGAAGTGGTTTAAAACTTAGCCCAAAGGGGCTTAAGCCCTTAGTAAAAAAAACTTATTTTTTATGAAATTTTCAGGGTTTTTAGATGGATTTGGGGGTTTCAACAGAGTTTAAAAAGGAGTTTCAAACTCTATAATGTGGATTTTATGAAGGGGAATGGGGAAAAAGGAAAATAGAGGAAGTTTCATGGGAATGAAAGGGGTAAAAAATGAAGGTTAGTTTGAAATGAAAGGAAGGGAGAAATGGATTTTGCAGCAGTCTTTCCTCTATGAAATCAACAAGATTTCAGAGTTTGAAATGGAAACAATAGTGAAGATTTAAACAAAGGGTATGATGTCTTCATGAGTCTTCAAGAGATAACATTTTTAGCAATAAACTTGTTTCTTGGAGACTCCAAAAATGATTTAGCCACCTTTGATATAACAAATTTTATAGGTGGCTAACAGGGCTAACCCAATATTGCATGGGAATTTTGACCTACCAAATTAATATATTCTGGGTTAATAATGTTTTTTTATGGTTTCTACTTGTCGAGATGTTTCCGTTGATATATGGCACGCCACGTAATTCTTCACGGTTTGAGAGATATTCATGTTTGAAGTTTGTAACCCCAGTTAGTGGGCTAAAACCCCATGGGGTTTTGGAATGGGTCATTGAAAAGTCATAATTAATATTTTTTAAGCTCTTAAAATCCCTCCCACGTTCACTTGTTGAAGCCTCTCTCAACCTAAGCATTTATATAAATTGTGATTCTCATATCCTCCTCATGCAAGGGATTTCACCATCTAAAACAGGTCATTGTGGAATTTTCGCTCTAATTTTTTTTTCTATGAAGGTTCAAAAGCTGAAATGTTTATGAGGCAAAGCTTAAATCCTTAGGAAGCTGCTGTGAAAATTTCAGATCAAGGTTCGTAATATATTTGGATATATGATATGTGGAAGTCAGTGTTTTTGCAGGCTCCTGAAATTCATCTCAAAGAAGTGACCTTGGGAAAATCATCATAACTCTCTCTCTGAGTATCGGATTATAATTCCATAAAAATTGGTAGATAGTGCACAAACTTTGGTTTCCTCTCTATCAATTTCAGAGCTGAATGAAGAAACAATGACACGTGGCATGCCGTACAAGTTCACTCTGCTGAACAGTCCATAATTAGGGAATTGTGATATATTGGGTATAACTCTCTCTTGAAGAATCCAAATTGGGTCAGACCTATGGCATTGGAAAGATGACTCAGAGGACTACTACAGGACCAAAAATCAAATATTGAGGATCTGAAATAACAAAGATACACTAGATTCAATATCGAGCTCCTAGAAGGCAAGAAAAAGCTAGATCATGTGTTGTCAAGGATTGCAAAGGACCAGACTTTCTACGGCAGAAAAGCAAAGCAAGGTGTAGTAGAGGGTAGCATGACAAGAGCAGCAACCAAAGTGCATAACAGCAACAAGAATTTCATCATATGAAGTCTTCAAGTGGGTAGCATTGCATACAATCATTGTAAAGGTATCATTGTACTTAGTCATTGTAAATAAATTATTGTACATATTGTACTAGTGTCTATCTACCAAGGGTTGAAGAGGCAGTGTTGGGAGGTCTAGGATCATCATTAGGTGGTTGTGTCAAAGTTGGGGTTATGGTCTAGTATATCTTCTTCTTCTACATCATTCTATATCATTGTAAAGTGGACCATTTTCCCTGGCACGGGAGTCCATTCTTCTTTTATTCTTCTATAGGGTGGTAGGGTGGTGCTAGGGTGAGTTGTAGCTCATTGGGTGTTGGGGCATCCGTTCAGTTGACTACTGAAGAATCTCGGGCGTTGGAGCATCCATCCAGTGGGAGATGGAGAAGAATGCTTTTCTAGATTCTAGGAAGTTGGAGCTTTATTTTCAATTGGAGTTGAATATTAAAGAATTATTAGAAAAGCATTAGGTGGTTTTTGTCCCGGATTGGATTTCCACCTTAAAAACTGTGTGCATTTGTGTTCATTTTTTTTACTGCTATCATTGTACAAACACTAATAATAATTCAATATTAACTAATTCTCTAATTGAAAGGAATACTGATTCACCCCCCCTCTTAGTATTTCCAACAGGTAGAGGAATATAATTCCATAGTCAGAAACAATGTCTGGGAAGTGGTCCCAAAACCATAGAACAAGTCTCAAGGTGGATCTACAAGGTGAATAAAGTAGGAGATAGAAGGATTGAGAAAAAAAGGCCAGATTTGTGGCTAAGGTGTTCTCTTAGGTGGAGGGAATTTATTTCGAGGAGACCCTTGATCCAGTAGCAATGTAATATTCTATCATATAAATTCTATCACTTACAGTGTAGATGGGATGGAAGATCCATCAGATGGATGTGAGGATAACATTCCTTAATGGAGTGATTGAGGAGGAGTTGTATATTAAACAACCAGAAGTATGTTATACCTTCCAGAGAGATGTGTGAAATTCAAGTGAGCGTTGTATGAATTTCAATAAGCACCTTGTGCTTGGTACACTAAGATCAAAAACTATTTTACCAGGTTTGCTTCACCAAAATTGAAGCAGATGCAAACCTTTACCATATTGTTGTTGAATGAAATTTGTTGATTATAGTATTATATGTTGATGATTTGATTTTAAATGGTGATGATAAGTTGATCAAATCTTGCAAACATGATATTGTAAGAGAATTCAAGATGAAATACATGGGACTCATGCAATATTTCCTCGGTTTGGAAGTACAAAATGGAGATGGGGAATTTTTTGTCTCTCACGGAAGGTATGCCAATGAGATAATGAAGAAGTTCCACATGGAGAGTAGAAAAACCATGGACACTCCTACATCCAGAAGTTGGAGGAAAGAGGATTCCACTTTAGGTGAGGAGGTGGAGGCCACTATTTACAAGAAGATTGTGGGTTCACTTATGTATTTGGTGAACACATGAATAGGAATGTGTTATGCAGTTAACCAGCTTAGTCAAGCAATGGTTAAGCCAATCAAATTGTATTGGAAGGTGGCCAAGTATGTGTTGAGATACCTCAGAGGCAATATTCAGTATGGTATTTGGTACAAATGGTTAGAGGGAGTGAAGCTTCAAGGCTTCACAGATGCAGATTGGGTGGGTAGTCTATCAGATAAGAAGAGCACTTCAAGAGGAGTATCTAGTATTAGGTCAGTAGTTGTTTCTTGGTACAGCAAGAAGCAAATATGAGTTGCACCCATTTCATCATAGGAAAAGTACATGCTTTCTAGTCAAGAAGCTTGTGAAGCTATATGGATGATGAAGATTATTGTTGGGTTACCTGGTCAAATGATCAATCCGATTATGATTTACTATGACAATAATATTTGTATCAAACTCTCTAAAAATCAAGTTTTCCATGATCGATCCAAGCATATCGACATCTGGTATCACCATTTACGAGATTGTGTGCATAGGTAGATCATGTTGGTGGAATACATTTCTACAGAGGAAAAAGATGCAGATATTTTGACAAAGGAATTTTCAAGAGGAAAATTCAAGTTCCATGGAGACAAGATTAGGGTGTTTGATAATACCTTTCTTGTTTAGAGGGAGTGTTGAAAAATGGAAACATGAAAATCCTGATTTAATTTTCCCTTGAATTAAATTAGGATAAAATTATAATTCCACGTCATAAGACAACAAGAATGTGTTAAATAATTTATTTTTACTTAGCTGGCTCAGTTGATTCGATTTGAGGGCTTAACTTCAGTCATGTAGAGTGTCTCCTAAATTTTAGGAGCCTAGGTTGATTTTAATAAACTGAGTTAAAGTTAGTTAATCTAGTTCCAACTGTTGGAGGAACTAATGGGAGGTCTAGTAGTGGGGTGTGTACTTTGTGATCAACCAATTAACTGATAAATCAACCATAATTAACTCATGCATGAATGATCTATGAGTTACCTAGTTGATATTGGAGTTCAAAGGCAGTGTACTATCAATCGTATAATCATCCAAGTTATACAAGCGGTGCATGCAGTCAAAGAAGGACCTATAGGGTTTTCGTAGTTATAGATTAGGAGTTTCCCTAAATAATAGGGGATAGTTCCCAAGGAAACAACGCAAGTAAATAATATCTTCAAAGGCAAGAAAATTGGATAAGTGTTGGCTAGAGTCAACTTGTGAGGCATTGAGATATATTATACTTGTGCAAAGGTTGCACGGGATTGAGCAAGATTTGTATTTCTTCTCTATTTTTTGACTAATGCAATACATATAGGAAGGGGTTTTTATCAATTCCTTTGCCCTAGATATATCCTTGTGTATGTGTGTTAAATTTTGATGCATGATTTTGATATTTCTTCTCAATCTTGAATTGATTCCCACATATGAGTAGAGTATATTTGAGTCTTATTTTTTAGAACACTACATGAGCAATATTGAATCTACAATTAATTTCTAAAGTTTTTTGGTTGTTCGTCATACGCTGCAAATTGTTTTGAGAACTTTCTTGAAAAATTATACCTGGCCATTGAATTGAGGGTAGTATGGGGAAGAAAACTCGTGGGAGAAACCAAATTGTTGGGATAACTCCTGAAATATTTCGTTCTCAAAATTTTTACCATGATCGGATACCAACTCCTTGGGAACACCAAACTATGTTATGACATCGTTAAAGAAAAAATATGCAACGGTTTCTGTGGTGTTATTGTATATGGGCATTTCCTCTACCTATTTGGTGAAGTAGTCGACAACAACCACAATGTATTTATGATTTCCGGATGATGGCGGATTACAGGTCATGAAGTCTATGCCCCATTTGTAGAAGGGGCCAACAATGATTATCAAATGTAAGGGAGATGGTGGGGCTTACACCTTATAAGTGTATCATTGATGATGCTCACATATTTTGACTGCCTAGATGCAGTCATGAAAAATGTTGGGCCATAAATAGCTATCACAAAGGATGTTTTGAGTGGTGACCATACTAGAGAGGTGACCGCTGTAAGCCCCGTTGTGACAATCATTGAATACATGCTCACTTGTTCGTGATTGAGGCACTGATGAAGGATGGTTTCCATCCCCCGTCAATAGATTACATCCCCCAGAAGGAGGTAATGGGGGGCCTCGTGATGTATGTGCCTCTGATCGTCATGAGTAAGCTGAAGTTTGAACTTTTGAGTTAGTAAAAAGAGGAGGATATCGTTGTTCAAGGGTTCATCTGTTGATACCAAGAACAAATGTTCGTCAAGGAGAGAATAATTAATGAGGGATCCTTGGGTCTCTATTGGGAGATCAATAATTAATTCAATGAGGTTAAATTCATTTTTCCTTTTAGGGGAATCAAAATTTATATTAAATCCTTACAGTATAACTACCAATCAAGAATATTTATGGTTCATCATGCAGCGAGTGAGAAAATATCTCATGCGGTTGATAGGTGCTATTATAGTGGTGGTTTGAAGGATGATATAATTTTGAAGCTTTTGTATAGAATATACTAGGGATAAGGAATTATTCTCTCCTAACTCATACTTCAAGGTAGGCCAATATAGGTTCTTACTGACATAATAAATTACGTGCTCCCTCTTATTAGGTCTGTCTTGGACTAACATCCCAACGATGGCTACATTTGATGCTGATAGATATAGGGTATAGTATTTATCATGGTCGGGTGGGATAATCAAAGGAGCTTGTGATAATGCATCTTTTGAAGTTTCAAATGTTTTTTGAGCATGTTCATCCCTTTGGAACGGAATATCCTAATGAATGAGAAACCAGAAGCCCTGCGAGCAAGTAGCATAATCGACGAAAAAACATCGTAAGAATTGGGCCTTACCCTACATGCTTTGTAGCTGCCTTAATTTTTTGAGGTGGCACTTCCTTAATGGCCTAGACTTTGAGAGGGTAAACTCTAATACCTTGTTGCGAAATAATGAATCCCAATAATATTCTAGCGTTAACACAAAAGACGTACTTGAGAGGGTTCAAGAATAGGTTATATTGTCGACATCTCTGAAAACCAAGTGGAGATCCTCTAGATGGTGAGAACACTTCTAGGATCACACTTTAAGATCATCCAAATAGGCGAGGATAAGATTAGCCAAGTCATGGAAGATGTAATTCATGTCCCATTGGAAGGTGGCACCAAAATTCTTAAGACGAAAAGGAATGACTTGGTATGCGGATGTACCCAAGGGGTTGTGAAGGTGGTTTTATATCGATATGTATGGAGAATATGAATCTGGTTATACCTAGAGAACCTGTCCATGAAGGATAGGGCCTCGTGATCGGTGCAAGAATCAATGACTTGGCTGATAAATGGTGAAGGGTAATTGTCTTTGGGACATGATTTGTTCGGATATTGAAAATTAGTACAAACATGAATGGTGCCCTGAATTTTCATCACAGGTATAGGGTTATAAACCCAAGTGGTGTAAGAAATAGGATAGATGAATCCAAATTTGTGGATTTTTTCAATTTCCTATTTTATCACTTCTTCTTTAGAGGAATTTAAGTGACGTTATTGATGCCTAACGAGATGGGCTTCAAGCCAAGTGTTAATATGGTGTTCCAAAATTGTTGGATTGATGGCTGGAATCTCAGAGTAATCCCACAAAAAATAGCCCTGTATTCTTTGAAAAAGGTTATGTATGAGGTTGCCTCTTCTGGAGAGCATGCTTCCCCCAGTGAAATATCTTTGACTTTTCTAGATTTGTTTGAAATGTTTACCTTGATGGTAGGTGAAATATTTGACATGTTCCCTTCCTCAATTGCATCAGATGTTGGGATGGTACTTTTGAACCAATCTACCCTTCCTGGTGGTAGGAATTATTTTGATTCTATGGCGCAGATATTGTAGGTTGGTGCGTTAGTAGGCACAAATGATTTTTCAGGTAGAAAAAATGAAATATGGCAAATGGAATCCCATGGGTATTCGGGTTTTCTAATGGCCTCAGTAATATATTAATTTGAGTGAAAATGATTATCTAAAATTGAATTGGATGGTGTGAGGTCGTGAGGATGGAGTTTGGGCCTAGTAGTGTTGGTCGACGAGAAATAATATGGTCCGTGGTTGATGTCGTAGAACCAAGTGAAGCTAAAAATGTGCAGATGGGATGGGTCTTAAATGTCAGTGTTGTTACCACTTGTGTGGTGGGTTTAACAGTCTCGACACCAAAAAATTACGGTCATACAACACGAATGATAGTTCCTACAAATGAGGAAATGAATCGTATGTGGTGTTGCATGTCATTAACATTAAGTGGTGGTAAATTTTACATAACAATAGGTTGATAATGAGTGGGAGGAATTTCTTGCAACATCTTTGGTGTAGAAGGATTAAAGGTTTTGTTAAACACAACTATGTCAAACACACACAAGTAGGAAAGATAGGAATGAGATCGGCAAAGATATGCATGAGTTCCATTATAATTCATAAAGATGCATATATATAATACAGTAGGAAACCCTTGGTTTCCCATTACATGTGGTCTCTTGGACTTCATTTTTCCATTCGCCTTCCACACCTACCCATTGAGGATTAGGTGCCCAAAATTCCCCCCCTTAATCTGAAGGGGTATGTTTGAGTCCAAGAAGAGATCTATAATAAAAAAAATGGCAAAGTATGCATGGCAACACTTAGGCTAAATGAGATCTCTGAAATTTTGGCATAAAGAGGTGGTTTAAGGATGACCACCAACACTGGAATGCTTAGTACAGTTCCCAAAACTATTCCAAATCTGACAAGAAGTTGTGATCTTCTACTAGAGGAAGTGCTCCTAATGTTTTGAATGGGGAGGCCTTCAACCTAGAATAAGGGAGGTCTAGAACCCACATAAAAGGAGAAAAACAACCTGAAAAGGGAGGTATCATCCTACTGTGTTTTAAGTATGACCACCAACCCTCGAATTCTTAATGCAATTCCTGGAACTCTACCAAAACTGGAAAGAAGTTGAAGTCTTCTGCTATAGGAACTTGGAAGTGTCCTGAATTATTTGAAGAGGAAGAATATCAACCTCACATAGATGGTTTAAGGCTGACCAACAACCAAATTCATGCTCATGGGCATATGTGTCTTTGACTACAACTCTGAATCTGTAACGACAGGTTGTGGCTCAGGCTCGCTTGAAATTTTGTGTCTCTGGCTATAACTCTGAAGATGGAATGATAGGTTGTGGCTCAGGCTCGCTTGATGTGGCTTTAAATCTTTTATATGACCATCATTTCCCCCCCTGTTAGATACAAGGTGAGATGATGGAAAAAACTCAACTGCAAGACTGTAAAACACTCTAGAACAAGTTCTAACATATGACTGAAACATCTTCTTGGATTTTGATGCCCATTGCCAAGAAGCGATCCATCCAAGATGAATCTTTGTTCTTGCAGGAGGCTTGTTTTTGAAGCATATGTGTGAATAATGGGTGTGTTGACCACGGTGATATCATGGGTGAAGATTGAAACAATGATATTTCATATGGATAACTCGATCACAGTGTTGGAATTTTACAATCTGTTGTTGCTGATGTGGAAGAGGAGTAGGATCTAGAAAATCTGAAGTTGAGCTATCATGAAGAAATCCAGCACTCTGAAATTTGATGGACTTGGAGTAGTTCGGAATATGAAAGGACAACTCCTTTTCATATCCAAGCCTTGTTATGTGCTTTTTATGGACAAGCTCTTCCTAAGGTTTGATGATGGGCTTGGGAAGTGTAGGCTAGATTTCGACACCTGCATGAAAATTTTCACTTGAACTAGGCAATGAATGTGAATCGACTGCAACTGTATTGACTTGATTCTTATGGGAGTCTGTTTCAATGTTCTGAATAGAAACAAGTTTAGAATGATGACTCCACTATTGTACTTCTTCTTGTTGTAGCTTTGACTCAAGCTGCAAAAATTCAATATTCTCTTGTGCATTTTGTAGACATATTTTAATTTTGACAAGAGTGGTTTTGTCTATTTTGATTGTGTCTTCAGCAAAAAAAAATATCTGAGTCTTCAAGAACTCTAATATTGTATTAATTTTGGTCATTTTCACAAGTACTACTCCGAAGAATGAAGAAATTACAATAATTAATGCCTTGAATTAGACCTTAAGCTCATGACTCATTCCAGCTTGTAAATGAAAGGTACCCTCAGATGAACAATGTAACACATATTTGTGCTTTCCAATCATGCAATTCAGCTAGCTCTTAACAATGGAACACATAAATATTCCAGCATTATAATAAGAATATGAAAGGTTGGTTCAACATATAACTATTTTTAAGAATAACTAGACCCAAATTCCTACCTTCAGTGGTAGCGGTACTCACACAAAGTTTCTATGTTCTATTTGCTACCACCCGTAGACTATCCAGATTCACATAATATAGATGGAAATGAAACTACAAAATTTTCTACGCTGCAAATCCTCTCATAGTAATCAAAGTTTGCACAAAAAAAGGAATCCTGACTATGGAGCAGCATGAGCGTAGAGGAGGCTTGGTTGTGTAATGGAGAAGTGTTGAGAGCGCAGTGTGGAACGAGGACCGATGCGTATATGAGGGCGCTGCAAATATTAAGGGGATTTGTTTTTTTTCACTTTCATTCTAACAGAGAACATAGAATGCACAATTTAATCACCATCGTGTAAATGAGAACTCCATGGAACGAGAAGAGATGTCGAGACATTTGGATTTTCTTCGTTGGCATGTCAGAGCTGAGATATCCCCATCACGGGATATGAGAAGCAGAACAACGCCTTGAAATTAGTAGTTGAAGAGGATGAAAGGATTCCACTTGGAATGCAAGCTTCTCTCTTCAGGGATCAAGAGGAAATGTCAAGACATTTGGCTCTTCTTCGAAGACATGTTAGATCTGAATGGTCATCACAATTAGAATCGAGGAGGAGGAAAACTTCATCATTAATGCTTGATGCCAAAGGATTGGAATCTTCTGCTGCTACAGCCAGGGAAAACAATGAAATTTCATAACATCCTACTTCTTTTCATAAAAATATTGAAGCTAAAAGAGTCCCATTTTTTGGGATCAATAACTGCAACATCTCCACAATTAGTGGTTCACGAAGTTGAAGAAATAGTGCCACCTAGATTGGTTAGTTCTCTAAAAAGGGAACAAGATGAATTTTCAAGATCTTTGCCATCGTATTTCAATATCAGAGATGCCAGGTCTTTTCCAGAACTAGTAGAACATCTTCACATATCATGGTCGATGGAGTTGAAGAAAGAACATGGTCGGGATTGGAGACTTCTCTAGCCAGAGAACATGATGGCAAGGCATTTGTCATTTCTTCGACATATTAGAGTGGATAGGTTCCCATCACTGGAATTAAGGGTTGTAATAGGTCCTCATCTAGATGAGGTTGAAGAGAGAATGCCTCTTGAATTGGAGACCTCAGTAGCTAGGGTACAAGAATAATTGTCAAGACATTTGGGCTTTCTTCAACGAATTAGGACAGATAGAGCCCCGTTGCTGGAATCAAGAACAAGCACCTCACCAATAGTGGTTTATGAAGTTGAGGATGTTAGCTCCCTGTAATCAGCAAGATTGGCAAAGTTTGATCCCAGGGAGAAACATCGTTTCAACCAACTTTGGGATTCTAGGATCTAGCCCTCCTGAATCCGGAGAGGGATCTCTCCAATGAGTGCAAAGACGGATTTGTCTTTGAAATTTGGGGTAATGATATTAGGCTAGTTGTGAAGGCCAAGGGTTTGTTTTGGTTTTGGATGGTTGAGCATGATTACTGTTTGAGGTGGAAATTCCTGACTGCAAAGAGTTTCAAAGGTGAGAAGTTGTAAGAAATTAGAGTAAGCTTCGGCCAAAAAAGATAGATAATTGCAGGTTTTAGTCCATTGGGCTATATTGGAGTCATTATAGGGTTTAATTGGAACAAAAAGAGGCAAGAGTGGTCCATGGGGCAAGTCATCTATGTCTAAGGATCTCTTTGAAGATTGATTTATGGAATGAAATGATACAACAAGAAGGAAAATTAAACAGATGCAGAACAAAGAGCAGCCCAGGATCTGGTAAGTACTTTTAAACTAGCCAACCTTTGAAAAACACTTGAGAAGAACATAAAGGCAAACTAGGATATGGTAAGTACTTTTAAACTAGCCAACCTTTGATACACTTTCAATAGAAAACATTTTTAAAACAAAGGGAAACTTGAAGGCAACTATTGGAGTAGAAACTAGCGGGCCGGGCTCACCACAAATCCTCTCCTAGCTCTGCTTTACTAGGTTACTTTCAAGACCAACACAAAGACAACACAGAATGGCCTAAGATCTGGTAAGTACTTCTAAACTAGCCAGCTTTTAACACATTCCAAGGGAAATATTCAGACAGTCTTTGGGATAAAACTAGGACCAGGGCACACCATATCTTCCATAGTTCATCTCTACTTAACTAAAACTGAACATAACATTCAAGAAAAATATTTAGCTAAGGAGATAAGACGAGGGAATGCCAGCATTCCTATAAGAAAACATAATCATTCTCAAATAACACAGATTGGAAGAAAACATATAAATAAAGATTTTCAGTCAGAGAAGGTTACTGATATACAGTAGGTCCTAACTCTATGCATGTTGTTCTTTATAAGATAAAATGAAACACAGTGAAAATAGAAACAAAATAACAAGTTACAATTAGAAAAACATCACCGTCAACATAGACCAGGATCCCATAAATTAGCTTGTATTGATGCTCCAAACCAATTACAACTTTAAGTCCAATGCTTTAGTTTTAGCAATCATCTACACATCTCAGCCCTACTTATCTATCACAAGCAGAGCTCCAAGGGCCAGTGAACACTATTTACAATCAGAATTTTAAGCTCAAATGTATTTCAAAGTTCTACAACCAACAGTTTCTCATCTTCTACAGAAGTATTTATAGAAGAATGAGGAGGTGAGATCTGATAAAAGATCTCTCAGGAAAATTAATACAGATTCAAGACTTCTCGGCCTTTGAGGGGCTCAATGGAGAAGTTTACAGGTGGTCTGTCTGTATTAACTATTTTTCATTTATGAATTAAGCTCGGTGGAGAGCTTTTATTGACTTTGAGGCTCTGCGTTACGTTGGAGTAATTCTGTAGATATTTTTTGCATTGAATTCTCTGGCAGAATTAAATCTTTGGCTGTGCTGAGGCAAATATCTTCGTTTGATCAATAACTTCGGCCTCTGTTGAAAGCTTTGAGGCACAGGTGGCTTTGTGGTGGCTGGGAGGAATCAATTCGCCTCAGTCGTGGCGGTGGAGACCTTTCTGTTAGATAAAACACTTACGATTTTTTCTTTAACTATGTTTAATTTAATGTTTTTAGGCTTTTGATAAGCAAGCTTAGCCGTAATCCATCAAACTGTGGAATTAATCTTCAATATTTAATTCTGTTGTGTTTGGATCTTCGATACTGATACTCTTTTAATCGTTTTTAATAACATAGTGTCTTGTCGATGTGCAGGGCCACGCAGGGCTCGCATGGCATCACTGCCTCATGAAACAATGATAAAACGTTGAATCCGAACCTTGCGAATGGTCTCTATTGATGAATCAAAGGCACGGGAAACGTCTTTCCCGGCCTTCGGCATTTCTTTCGAACAAATGAAAAAACCATTAATCCCTGCAAAGCACACAAAATATTAGAAAATCCTACGTTGTTTGGAAAAACTGCTTCAGAAGGCGGGGAAGGAGCATAGCCATTGGATGAAAGAATCCAACGGTGGAGATTTATTTTGGAGGAGGTCAAAGAAGAGCGGGGAAACGAACAAGACGAAGTGATTTTGGACCGTCCGATCTGGACACGTGGACGGTCTGGATCCAATCGGAGGATCGCAATCAGGGAATCGCAATCGGGGGTGGCGAGCAAATGCATCGATTGAAAGTTGCGATGCGATGTAGCGCTGGCCGTTGATCTGAGGATCAGATCAATGGTGGGGAAATGAAGGAAGGGCGATCGGAGGAACAAACAAACATATGCGATTTAAAATTTGCGATGTGATTGAAAACTCCGATGCGATGGAGCACTGACCGTTTGATCGGCTTTCGATCAACGGTGGGGATTTCTTTTAGAACGAACCGGCGGAAAACCCTTTTATTATGTATAAAAGTTTGAAAAAATTAAAATGAAATGCGAAGGTTTAATATACAATCAGGCGGGTTTATATGTAATATGGCTGGTGCCCATCTGTGAGGCCTTTGGACTTTATGAAATGTAATATGCCCGGGGCGTATATAAAACAAAGGGCCAATCGCAATTGGAGCCATCAGGCCCAGTCTTTTTAATCTACCCATTGTATTTCTCCGATGCGATTGCGCGATCGGTCTTTTTAATCTAACCATTTATATTTAACACGTGACTTTAGCTCTTTAGACCAAAACTTTGGATAAATGGGTTTTATGATTTATAAAGGAAAAAATGGATCGGGAATGGATTTTCAATGTTTTAAGCATGGAAGGCGGGCCCATGGGTTATATGGAAATGATAATACGATCGAGGTTTTTACAATACAAATGCTTAATCGCATCGGAACTTTTTGGAACCTGGCAAAGACTTGCGCACTTGAATCTTTCTGATGCGATAAGCGCTCGGGACTATAACTCTTGGTTTTTTAACAAAGGAAGCACGAGATCTAGAGTTTATAATAAAGGGAGCTGATCGCATCGAGGGTTCATAAGCACGGGCTAATCGCATCGGAACTTTTGAAACCTAGCAAAAACTTGCGCAGTTGGATTTTTTCGATGTGATAAGCGCCGGGAAGGGTTAGCGCTTGGTTCTAACACTGAGGCACATGGAGGGGAAGTGGTTAGGACTTAGCCCAAGGGGCTTAAGCCTTTATCCAAAAACATGTATTTTTCATGAAATTTTTCAAGGTTTTCAATGGATTTTGGGGTTTTGGTAAGGTTAAAGAGTGAATCTTTAACTTTGTAAAAGTGATTTTCATGAAAGGAAGAAGAGGAATCATGAAAAAAAAGGAGTTTTATGGAGAAAAAAGGGGAGCAAATGAGGGCTATTTTTGAGTGGGAGAAGGGGGAAAATGATGGTTTTTCAGCAGTTTCTTCTCATGAAATTAGCAGAACTTTTGAGTATAAAATGGGAATAGCAGTGAAGATTTTGGACAGAGGCATGAGGCCTTCCAGCGACTTCAAGAGCCAACAATTTTTAGCAATGAAATTTTTTCCTTGAAGGATCAAAAATTCTTAGCCACCTTTTGCTATAACAAATTTTATAGGTGGTTAACAGCGGCTCCACTTGGGGATGGTGCCTTTTTGAAGGCATCAAGAACTTCAAACTTGCATTCTCTGGGAGGCTGACTTGTGCCTGATCCATTGGGTTTCCCTTCCTTTGCTGGGATGATCTTACTTTGAAAACATATCAGCAGCCATGAAAACAATGGATCTTCATCAATACAAACTTTCTACCTACCCAATCCTATTGATCTAGCATTTTTTCTTCATTAGAGTGCACTTGGATTGGAAAACTCTTTTCACAACATTTTATTATTTTGAAAGTAGGAAATCTAATCTATTTCTACTCCTTATTTCTCCATGGACTCAGATTAAACAGTTGAGCCCATATGATTCTCTACCTATTCTATCAATCTGTTAGGATTAAACAGTCTAACAGATTTTATTCTCTAATTTCTACAACAGAAATTTAAAAGCATTCAAGTCAGGATTAAACAGTCTAACTTGATGCTGGTCTATGGCATAGAAAACAAGTTGCACACAAACATTTATTTTGTAGAAAATTAAACCAAAATGGAAGGCTTAAGATCTGAAAATTTCTCATCATGGACTTCTCTTTTTACAACTTTGTTTTGGCTCTTGTTTGAGCTGTTTCTTCATTTTTCTCTAGTTCAGATTTTGAGCTGATTAGAACCATATTTTTACATCTCTTGACTTAGAATTTGAAGTAGATTTGAGTCATTTTATTTTTGAAACCTTAGGTTCAGATTTTGATCTTGTTTGAACCTTTAATTTCTATCCTAAACTATCTACTGATAAGCTAAGATTAAACAGTTTGGAAAATCGAATTCACTATCCTATCAGCAGAAAATTTAAAGCTAATTAGTCAAGATTAGGCTGTTTGACTAACTAGAAATGTGTTTTGTAGGAGTGGCATTTAAGCTTGCACACTTTCAGAATTTGTTTCTCTTTTTTGGTATGGGGTCGTACCTTTCTTGTTTTCACAATCTGCCCTCTTTTCTTTTTTCTGTTGTTTTTGTAATTTTGACTTTTCTAACTTTGAATGCAATGGTGGATGAGATATTTATAATGAAAAAGATAAAAAGGCTTCAAAACATAGCATTGATCAAGAGAAGTAATGCTTAAGCATCCTGCCATTGACAGGACCCCCAAACAATTCTACTCCATTCAACTCCTGCAAAAAATGCATTGTTACCAGCAGCTGAATGAATAGAGTAAGGGCCAAGCCATAAGTTGTCAAATTTTCCATGCTTGCCCTTTTCTTCCCTTCTTGAATCCCATTTTAAAACTTTTTCCCCAATCTTGAAATTGCTGGCCTTTGTTCTTCTACCAAAAAGCTTTTTAATGATATCTTGTTTCTGCAATGCTTTGTTATAAACTTCCTCTCTGGTTTGCTGAAGATGAATGGTCTGGTTTATTCTTCTGATCATGTCATTTTCTTCAGTTTGTAACTCTTGAATCAACTTCATTACTGGTACACCAAGGCTATTTGGAAAAATTGCATCAGTACCATACACAAGCTGGAAAGGTGACATACCAATAGATTTCTTCAAAGTCAATCTGTCAGCCCAAAGTGCATGAACCAGCTTTGTGTGCCAAGAATTTTTGTTGTCCTCCAACAGTTTCTTAATTATGTTCACTAAACCTTTGTTTGAGGATTCTGCAAGGCCATTACCTTGGGGGTAATAAGCCGTGGAATGCCCCAATGTTATGTGATATCTGTGACAGAACTCAACCATTTTCCTTGATCCAAATGCTGCTGCATTATCAGTGATGATCTTGGTAGGATAGCCAAATATGGAGAGAATGTTAGTCTCCATGAATTTTATAATAACTAAATCATTGGCCTGCCTACAAGGTATGGCTTCTATCCACTTAGTGAAATAGTCTGTGGCAGTGAGCATCCAGCTATGCTGGGAAGAAGATGGGGGATGGATTTCTCCTATGAAGTCAAGTCCCCATTGTTGAAAAGGGGCTTCAACAGTGATTGGATGCAGAGGTAGGGGTAAGAGTTTTCTTTTGCCTTCAAAAATTTGACATTTATGACAGGCTATGATCATTTTGTGCATATCGGGAAAAAGAGTAGGCCAATAGAAACCAGCCCTCAATATTTTGTTGGTTGTTGTCTTACAGTACAAATGACCTCCACACTCTCCTTCATGGAACTCATGCTTAACCTTTTCTGCATCCAACTCAGGCAAACATTTAAGCAATACACCACTTGCATTTTTCCAATAAAGACATTTATCTATAATGCAATAGTTTACAGCTTTTAACTTTAGGAACCTCGCCTTTGTTTTTGTCAAACCAGGAGGTGTATTCAAATTAAGCAAAACATAAACAATATCAGCATACCAAGGAGAATTCATAAAATGATCTTCAACTATAGGAGTTGAGAATTCTTCATGATCATCCAAAGCATCAGTCATATTAATATCAAGAACTTCAAAATTTGATTCAGCCATTAATCTAGATAGACGTTGGCCTTTGATGAGTTTAGTGGGTTTTATCTCTAAATCATACTCAAGGATAACAACAATCCACTTAGCTCTCTTACCATCTGGGTCCTGCGTTAGAATGTCTTTAACAACTGAGTTTGGGACGAAGGCAATGATGTGTGAGTGAAGGATGTACACCCTGAAGTCTTTCAAAGCTTTAACCAAAGCAAAAGTTTTCTTTTCAATAATTTTATACTTCAAAGGGGCATCCCTCAATGCCTTACTAAAGAATGCAATAGGCTGCTCTTTTCCTTGTGGATTTTTCTGCAAAAGGACAGCAGCTATGGTATGTTCTGATGCAAATGAAAAAATATAAAAATCTTTTGAAAAATCGGGACTTATAAGAACCGGTGTTTTGGTTAACGCTTGTTTCACCAGTTCAAAGGACTTCTTTGCTTCCAAGGTCCATTTTACCCCTTGCTCCTTCTTTAACATGTTTGTGATATTCCTAAGGAGCTCAGCCAAGTTGGGGATGAACCTTCTCAAAAATTTAATCTTTCCAATGAAAGACTGCAACTCTTTGATGTTTCGAGGATGAGAGATTTGTAATATGGCCTCAATCCTCTTTGGATCTATCTTTATACCCTCTTCAGAAATAATGTGTCCAAGAAGTTTACCTTCTTGGAGACCAAAGAGTGTCTTCTTAGGGTTTAAAGATATACCAAACTTTCTGCATTTCTCGAAAACCTTTCTTAAATGTTCTAAGTGCTCTTCATCTATTTTTGAAAACACAGTAACATCATCAAGATAGATAATGATGAAGAAGCCCAGTTCCTCCGAGAATGCTATGTCCATGGCTCTTTGAAAAGTTTCTCCAGCATTCATTAGACCAAAAGGCATTTTCACATACATGAAAGTGCCCCATGGTGTAGTAAAGGTTGTCTTTAATTGATCAACAGGGTGAACTAAGATCTGATTGTACCCTAAATAGCCATCAAGCAGAGAAATTCTTTTAGACCCTACCACCCTTTGTAAAATATGATCCATCTTGGGTGAAAGGTAGTTGTATTTTAATGAAGCTTTGTTTAAGTCTCTAAAGTCTATACAAAGCCTGATCTCTCCAGTTTTCTTCCTAACAGACACCAGATTAGATACCCATTCAGAATATCTAATAGGGACAATAATACCAGCATCATACATTTTCATGATTTCCTTCAGAACCAATGGTAACTGAACAGGGTTTATTCTACGCAGTTTCTGTTTGAACGGTTTTTGGTTTTCTTTGAGGGGAATTTTGTGCTGTATTATTTTAGTGTCATAGGATTTAAGATCTTCGTAACTCCACGCAAAAACATCAGAAAACTCTTTAAACATCTCAATGTATTTGAGTTTAATGTGAGCTGGTAAAGTCTTGGACAGTTTAATCATTTTCAGCTTAAGTTCGCTGCCAATATTACACTCTTCCACTTCAGTCTCTACAGGTTCTAGTTTTGGTTTATTCGCCACATCGTTAAAATCAAACAACTCTTCTAAAGGGGCTAGACCCTTAGGCAAACTTTCATCCTTAGAGTGCAGAGTTTCTAGCTCCTGTTTCTAACTATGCATTCAATTATGTTTTGTTTATAAGTTTTCTTGTCAGAAAATTAATATTGACAAGCTCAGGAGATGGCTCTTCTTCGCCAAGAAATTTTTCTTCACCACAGTCTGTATCATAGTCCGAGTCCGAACTGTGTAGTTCGAATTCATTTCTGAATTGCATGAAGTCTTCTATTTGTTTATCTCCATCGAACACCTGCCAATATTTTTCGTTATCAGGAACGGCTGGTCTAAATTTCATCTGAGTTGTACAGTCTTTGGTTTCATATGGCGTTAAGCATGTTCTGGCTGCATAGGCTAAGCTGTGGGCCGCAATATTTATTTTTCTTGGGACAAAAATCAATTTCGACTCTTCAAAAGTTTTTAAAAGGTCCACGACATCGTTGCGATAGGCCCTAAGTCTGGGATGATTTGCGTTATACTCCCCATTGACTTGCCTAATGATTAACTCTAAATCCCCGTACACGTTAATTCTTCTGGCTCCTAACCTTTTCAATAGGTGTAAGCCTAAGAGAAGGGATTCGTACTCCGCTATGTTATTGGAACACTGAAAGTTTAATCTACAGGAAATACTTTTTGTGTGGTCATTTTCAGTGTTAGAAATCCAGACACCTGCACCAGCATTAGTTCTAGTGCAGGATCCATCAAAATACATACTCCATAGAGGACTGTTTTTGGTTTCGTCTATTTGGTGAATGTCCTGTTCAACTACTATGCTCTCTGATTTTTCATGATTAGCGGCACTCATTTGAATTTGTTTTGACTCTTCAGGTTTTTCATTAAGTGGAGGCACATTTTCTTGAGTGTCAAGGTTTAAAATCAAAGGACGCATGACTTGTAATTCAAGACCTTTGTTTATTTTGCTAATGTTTCACGGTTCGGTAAACTGTTTTGACAGTTCGGTGGTATTTACCCCCTCCTCTCTATCGGCCATCAACTCTGTTAAAGTTACTTGTTCATCTAATGTTTCTTCACTAAAGAGGATAAATGAATCAAGGCCTATGTTTACAGAGTATAAAGGGGAGTTTTGCAATCTGTCTTGACTTGTCACTGTGTATTGCATATGAGACTCCCTGTAGAGTCTTCTATTCTGATTGAAAATAGGGATAGTCATGTAGGTCATGTCCATTTGCATAGTCTCTTGTAACTTAGCCCCCCATGATCTTGATAACAAAATTCCATATTTGGGGGGAACATCAGCCACCACAATATCCATGACTAAGAATTTGGCTGGAATCTGAGCTAAGTTAACACAGAGATCTTTGATTAATCCTAAACATTTTACTCTACTTGAGTCAAAGGAGCAAAGATATTTATAAGGTCTGGTGATTTCTAGACCAAGGCTCTCCATCACATCTTTAGGCATTAAATTATGAGAAGCCCCGGAGTCATGCATAGCATTGTGTAAAATCTTGTCATGAACATTTAAACTCACATAAAAGGGAGGAATAGGTCCCTCTTGATATCTACCTTCAATCTTTGGACCGAAAATAAGCTCTGGCTAGTCATCATTAAGATTGATTGTATCATTGTTTTCTTCTATATTTAAAGCCTTCAAAATTTTGGTTCTATATACATTTTGGGCAGCTAACTCAGTCAAGGGAACAGAGATTTTGATCTTAGATATTTCTTGCTCCAAGCTGAAAGGAATTTGACTCTTTGAAGAACTTGTTTCAGCCTTATTAGCTGTCATTCTATCAGCAATATCAGCTTGCTGATTTGTTTTATTTACACTTGACAAAATTGTTTTCACAGGAGTACTAGCCGAAGTGTTAGTACTACTAAGGTCTGTACTCTGTTTTTCATTGTTTTGAGTGCCTTTCTCTTTTCCATTATCAGAATTTACAGCCACTGTTTTGTCATTTTGTTTGACAACTTTAGGCTTGGTTGTAGTGCTGTTTTGTGAAGATTTGTCAGAGGTTTTGTTGTTGGGGGTTTTTTGACTGGTTTTGCTTCTGAGGTCATATTCTTTTCGAGATTCTATAATGACATTTTCCATGTCTTGATAATAATTTTCATCATCATCTCTTCTGTCATCATAAGGTGTGTATAGACCTTGTTTTCTATCATAATGAATCTCAAATTCATCATTGTCTATCCCCAGCATGTTGATATCATCCTCCTCTGCTATTTCATCTGTTTCCTCAACCTCACTTACATAGTTTTGATGAAAGGGAGGAGTGATCTGCTGATCATCTTCCCTAGGTCTGTTCGGAGGTTGGTTCCTTCTAAAATTCTGATTTTGGTTCTGGTTTCTATTTTGAGGAGCAGTTTGGTTTTGATTTGCTTGTGCTCTCTTAATTATGCTCATCTCTTTCATCATTTCTTCCATCATTCTCTCCATCTTTGAGTTGGAAGTAGAAGGTGTCTTTTCCTCTCTAAAAGATACTATCTTTTCGGTTTTGCTCTCTTCTCCATTGAGTTGACTTCCACAGAAAGAACACTTTTTTTCATATCTTCAAGAGTTGCAAAATCTCTCTCTCTCAGCTGATAGGTCATGTCAGAGTCAAACCCTTCAGGAAAATTGTTTAAAGCTGAGCCCTGTGGAGGTTTTAGTTCTGGGGAAAGTGCATTATACACACTATTGAATCTAGTGCAATAAGCTTGCACACTTTCCCCAGTGTTTTTATGGAGTTTCTTGTAATCAGAAAGGACTTGAAGAGGGTTTTTCTTTACTTCCCATTTTTTTAAGAATGTTTGATGGAAAGCTTGGAGATCATTAATACTATGGGGGGCTAGGCCTTTGAACCATTTTCTTGCTTCTACCCCTAAGCTTTGAGCAAATAACCTAAGCTTGACAGAATCATCATCAATTTCGTTTCTGTCAAAGTAGTCATTCATCTCATCCACATGTTGTGATGCAGTTGTAGCCTTGCTAGCATCATATAATGGAATTTTGGACTGATAGTCCTGCGGAAGATTGACTAGTGGTGCAAGAAGGACTAGGGGAGCATACCATGCTGCCATGATATGTGGTGGGGGTGGATTCACAAGGAGTGGATTAATAACAGGAAAAGTGGGCTGAAGTGGAGTGGTTAGAACAGCGGATGTAGGGTGAGCAGAAGTGGATGGACCAGGAATAGATTGCTGAGCTGATCTTGGATGAGAGACACCTAAGTTGAGAAGGAAATGTAAATCAGGAGGTGTTGTTTCTTTGCTATCAAGAGGTTCACTTGTTTCAGGAGATGATAGTGAAGACTCAGAATCTAACTGATCTAAATCACAAAGAGACCTAGTTCTAAATGGATTTACTAAGTCAACTTGAGATTATTGTAGAGCTGAAATATTTTCAGGAACTAAATTAGATCTCAAGGGTGATCTGAAAACAGTTGATAATTTAATCTTAGGAGACTTCCTAAGGATACTTTCTGGGTTATCAACTACTTCAGGTGGATCAGGGTCAAGATGGGCTCTAGTGTGAATAAAACAGGAAAAGTTCAACCAGATATGACAATATTTAAAAGGTTAACTAGTCTGTTTGAAATTCAATCCTACAGTCTTCTAATTGAGTTTGAATGATATTATGATGATAAGGGTTCTTCCCATTGGAGTCTTAAGGTCTGTTCAAGATTGTGGAGTCGCCAAGTGGAATTTTTTAGCTCCTAAGGAGGTAAAAGGTTTTATGGTCCACCACCATGTTTATTGAACACCAATCTGAAATATTTTTAGGTTTTCCCGAGTTATTTTTTAGTTGTATGGTTTTTAAGAATATCCTAACTCTGTTTCAAAACCTAGTTACGGTTATGAGACAAAGACAGTTTACTCTTATGGCTAAGCCAACTGATCTTTCAAGGTTAGATAAAATCTTAAGAGAATCCTAGATTTTACCTAGTTTTTCACTGATTCAAACAAGTATTACCATGATTACCTTCCTTAGGTAGTGCTTAAAAAGCTGCTTTTTACTCTCAAAGTTTTATAAAAATGAAAAATATTCTGGGTTTCGGTTCCCCAGTCGAGTCGCCAGAAATGTTAGCTCCCTATAATCAGCAAGATTGGCAAAGTCCGATCTCAGGGAGAAACATCGTTTCAACCAACTTTGGTATTCTAGGATCTAGCCCTCCTAAATCCGGAGAGGGATCTCTCCAATGAGTGCAAAGATGGATTTGTCTTTGAAATTTGGGGTAATGATATTAGGCTAGTTGTGAAGGCCAAGGGTTTGTTTTGGTTTTGGATGGTTGAGCATGATTACTATTTGAGGTGGAAAGTCCTGAATGCAAAGAGTTTCAAACGTGAGAAGTTGCAAGCAATTAGAGTAAGCTTCGGCCAAAAAAGATAGATAATTGCAGGTTTTAGTCCATTGGGCTATGGAGTCATTATAGGGTTTAATTGGAACAGCAAGAGGCAAGAGTGGTCCATGGGGCAAGTCATCTATGTCTAAGGATCTCTTTGAAGATTGATTTATGGAATGAAATGATACAAAAAGAAGTAAAATTAAACAGATGCAGAACAAAGAGTAGCCCAGGATCTGATAAGTACTTTTAAACTAGCCAGCCTTTGACAAACACTTGAGAAGAACATAAAATCAAACTAGGATCTGGTAAGTACTTTTAGACTAGCCAGCCTTTGATACACTTTCAATAGAAAACATTTTTAAAACAAAGGGAAACATGAAGGCAACTATTGGAGTAGAAACTAGCGGGTTGGGCTCACCACAAATCCTCTCCTAGCTCTGCTTTACTGGGTTACTTTCAAGACCAACACAAAGATAACACAGAATGGCCTAAGATCTGGTAAGTAATTCTAAACTAGCCAGCTTTTAAGACATTCCAAGGGAAATATTCAGACAGCCTTTGGGATAAAACTAGGACCAGGGCACACCATATCTTCCATAGTTCATCTCTACTTAACTAACACTAAACATAACATTCAAGAAAAATATTCAGCTAAGGAAATAAGAAGAGGGAACGCTAGCATTCCTATGCTTAAACTGGATTAAATTATTCTCAAATAACACATATTGGAAGAAAACATATAAATAAAGATTTTCAGTCAGAGAAGGTCACTGATATACAGTAGGTCCTAACTCTATGCATGTTGTTCTTTATAAGAGAAAATGAAACACAGTGAAAACAGAAACAAAATAACAAGTTACAATTAGAAAAAAATCATCATCAACATAGACCAGGATCCCATAAATCAGCTTGTATTGATGCTCCAAACCAGTTACATCTTTAAGTCCAATGCTTTACTTTTAGCAATCATATACACATCTCGGCCCTACTTATCTATCACAAGCAGAGCTCCAAGGGCCAGTGAACACTATTTACAATCAGAATTTTTAGCTCAAATGTATTTCAAATTTCTGCAACCAACAGTTTCTCATCTTCTACAGAAGTATTTATAGAAGAATGAGGAGGTGAGATCTGATAAAAGATCTCTTAGGACAATTAATACAGATTCAAGACTTCTCGGCCTTTGAGGGGCTCGATGGAGAATTTTACAGGCAGTCTGTCTGTATTAATTATTTTTCATTTATGAATTAAGCTCAGTGGAGAGCTTTTATTGACTTTGAGGCTCTGCGTTACGTTGGAGTAATTCTGCAGATATTTTTTGCATTGAATTCTCTAGCAGAATTAAATCTTTGGCTGCACTGAGGAAAATATCTTTGTTTGATCAATAAATTCGGCCTCTGTTGAAAGCTTTGAGGCACAGGTGGCTTTATGGTGGCTGGGAGGAATCAATTCGCCTCATTCGTGGCAGTGGAGACCTTTCTGTTAAATAAAACACTTACGATTTTTCCTTTAACTATGTTTAATTTAATGGTTTTAGGCTTTTAATAAGAAATCTTAGCCGTAATCCATCAAACTGTGGAATTAATCTTCAGTCTTTAATTCTACTGTGTTTGGGTCTTCGATATTGATACTCTTTTAATTGTGTTTAATAACACAGTGTCTTGTCGATGTGCAGGGCCACGCAGGGCTCGCATGGCATCACTGCCTCATGAAACAATGAAAAAACGTTGAATCTGAACCTTGCGAATGGTCTCTATTGATGAATCAAAGGCACGGGAAACGTCTTTCATGGCCTTCGACATTTCTTTCTAACAAATGAAAAAACCATTAATCCCTGCAAAACACACAAAATATTAGAAAATCCTGCATTGTTTAGAAAAACTGCTTCGGAAGGCGGGGAAGGAGCGTAGCCGTTGGATGAAAGCATCCAACGGTGGAGATTTATTTTGGAGGAGGTCAAAGAAGAGCGGGGAAACGAACAAGATGGAGTGATTTTGGACCGTCTGATCTGGACACGTGGACGGTCCGGATCCAATCGGAGGATCGCAGTCAGGGAATCGCAATCGGGGGTGGGGAGAAAATGCATCGATTGAAAGTTGCGATGTGATGTAGCATTGGCCGTTGATCTGAGGATCAGATCAACGGTGGGGAAATGAATCGGAAGGAAGGGCGATCGGATTAACAAAAAAACGTATGCGATTCAAACTTTGTGATGCGATTGAAAACTCCGATGTGATGGAGAGCTGGCCGTTTGATCATCTTTTGATCAACGGCGGGGATTTCTTTTAGAACAAACCGGCGGAAAACCCTTTTATTATGTATAAAAGTTTGAAAAAATTAAAATGAAATGCGAAGGTTTAATATACAATCGGGTGAGTTTATATGTAATATGGCTAGCGCCTATCTGTGGGGCCTTTGGAATTTATGAAATGTAATATGCCCAGGGCGTATATAAAACAAAGTGCCAATCGCAATCAGAGCCATCGGGCTCAGTCTTTTTAATCTACCCATTGTATTTCTCCGATGCGATTGCGCGATCAGTCTTTTTAATCTAACCATTTATATTTAACACGTGACTTTAGCTCTTTAGACCAACTTTGGATAAATGGGTTTTATGATTTATAAAGGAAAAAATGGATCGGGAATGGATTTTCAATGTTTTAAGCTCGGAAGGCGGGCCCACGGGTTATATGGAAATGATAATACGATCGGGGTTTTTACAATACAAAGGCTTAATCGCATCGAAACTTTTTGGAACCTGGCAAAGACTTGCGCACTTGAATCTTTCCAATGCGATAAGCGCTCGAGACTATAACTCTTGGTTTTTTAACAAAGGAAGCACGAGATCTAGAGTTTATAATAAAGGGAGCTGATCGCATCGGGGGTTCATAAGCACGGGCTAATCGCATCGGAACTTTTGAAACCTGGAAAAAACTTGCGCAGTTGGATTTTTGCGATGCGATAAGCACCGAGAAGGCTTAGCACTTGGTTCTAACGCTGAGGCACATGGAGGAGAAGTAGTTAGGACTTAGCCCAAGGGGCTTAAGCCTTTATGCAAAAACATGTATTTTTCATGAAATTTTTCAAGGTTTTCAATGGATTTGGGGGTTTCGGTAAGGTTAAAGAGTGAGTCTTTAACTTTGTAAAAGTGATTTTCATGAAAGTAAGAAGAGGAATCATGAAAAAAAAGGAGTTTTATGGAGAAAAAAGGGGAGCAAATGAAGGCTAGTTTTGAGTAGGAGAAGGGGGAAAATGATGGTTTTTCAGCAGTTTCTTCTCATGAAATCAGCAGAACTTCTGAGTATAAAATGGGAACAGCAGTGAAGATTTTGGACAGAGGCATGAGGCCTTCCAGGGACTTCAAGAGCCAAAAAATTTTAGCAATGAAATTTGTTCCTTGAAGGCTCAAAAAGTCTTAGCCATATTTTGCTATAACAAATTTTATAGGTGGCTAACAGAGGAAAGAATGGAAAATAGATTGGAGAGTACCATGGCCAGGGAACAAGGAATGTTAACAGTCTGGTGTTCGAGAGACTAGAGTAACCATGAATCGATTGTGGGTATGGAGACCCATAAAAAAACCACAACATAATAAAACTCATGAATATAACCAGAATGTCAAGGTTGGAATAATTATAATGTCAAAGAGAATCTACATAATTAGCAAGGAGGTAGAGGCAGCCTGAGGCTGTGTGGAGGTAGAAGTAGCGTATGTATTATGCAGCAAATTAGGTTTCGAGGAGCAAGTAATTTGATAGATGGTTAGGAAGGAGGAGCATTAGAGACCATCACACTATCTAGCACAAAGACCAACGCTATCCAAGGAGAAATTTGAGGGTATGTGAAGGGAGTGTTATGGATTGACAAGCTCAGAGAACAAAGCTAGAATTTTGTTGATTGGATCAGGGCCAACAATCACCTGCTCTGATACCATGTTAAACACAGCTATGTCAAAAACACATAAGTAGGTAAGATAGGCATGATATCGGGAAAGATATGCATGAGTTCCATTATAATTCATAAATATGCATATATATAATAGGGTAGGTGACCCTTGGTTTCCCATTCCAAGTGGTCTCTTGGACTCCATTTGTCCATTCGCCTTCCACACTACCCATTGAGGATTAGGCGTCCAACATTCCTCAATGGGAGGTTGATGCTAAATCCTAAGCTCCCTAAATGTTTGTAACATATGACATATCTCAGAACTATGAGAGTTACTAGTGAAAATGTTGCACGTCAGACTAGTACTAATAAAATAGTTAGTGTGGGTGTCGGTACTACTCATAGTATGAGATGATGATGCATGGTTAATGTCGTGATATGGGGAATCATGGGATTTCAACCACCTCTGGATCTTAGTATTGGAATTTTGTGATTTCCTTGTGTGGGTTTGTCTCAATGCTTCTCTTATTAATCGAAAACATGGAAGGTATTAACGATTCTGCATGTGATGTGCTTGAGAGCAGATGTGGCACTGATGGCATGAGTATCGAGCGTGGGTTATGCAATTAGGTCATGGAATATGGACCATTAAGCGAAATATGTCTTTAAGCTTACCAAATTTTCGACATTGATTCACCAGTTGATTAGGCCTATCGCATAGGGAGCACGTGAGGGGTGATTTTGACAAGGTGGCCTAAGGTCATTTTGTCATTTTACCAGATATAGACTGGTGATGGTGAGAGGATACTTTATTATGGGTCTCTGGTTGAACTGCCAATGGTATTTTCTCCTCAAACACACATAAGATGGACCTTGATTCCTCATCCCCTTGTAGTGTGGCATGATCCGATGATTCGGTATCGATCCAACTAAATAATAGTTTTCAGCGATGAATCAAGACATGAAATCTAACATTTCATGAAATAGGGGAAGATGAGGGCAATGCCGCACGTGATGGTTTCCTGCACAAATCTAGTAAGTATGATGTCTGCACCCAGGAATGTTGCTTTGGAAAACATAGGTAACTGGAAACCGTCGATTAAATTCCCTTAATTCAGGGCTCTGGGCAATCAAATGGTCTAGTTCATCACATAACGAGGTAGGAGATGTAGACTCAGGTTTCTTTCTTGTATTATGGGGGGTTGGGTGAGAGGGGTACGAGCATGAAGATTGTTCCTCTCTCACATTAAAATGGTTTTGGAGCCATTATCAACTATAGGCGTGGTCGGTATTGATGGAGCCTTAGTATTGGCTTCAACAAATACACTCAATGCATCTCGGTATCAAGTTATTTTAGGGTAGTCATGAGTGTAATTCCCGTATTCCACACGTATGGTGCATGCATGGTTAATGCGCAATTCCTTTTTACACACTAGTGTGTCCTTTGCTCCCATATGTGGAGGAGGGTTCACTTGCGCTTCTGGGGCATTTAGAAGAGATTTTAACTCATCTAACTTTGGAAACATATTGGTAGGGTGCCTCACTACTTCACAGAAAGCACAGGGAACAAGTGCCCTGGAGAAGGAAGCATTTGAAGTTTCCACCTTCTTTCCTTTTTTTATCCCTCTTGTTGGCACATACTGATGTCGATGGAGGGTTTGTTTAAGTTGGGGAGGCTTCCCAAGGCAGAGCTACCAGAATGATGCCCATCGATGTGTTACATAAATTTGCTAACGTAGCATGTGGGAAAAATAACATACTAGTATCATGAAAGACATATTTGACAATGTAGGTGTTGAAATGACTCGGTGCAAGACAAAACCAAGTTGCAGGTATAAGAAAGGAGTTTGGGTGATGGTATATCATAGGAACATGGAGTCATAATTTTCAACACTTGTGGTCTCTGGCACTAGCTCCTGACTCGATGGGGTATTTGATGAACCTATCACACACACTAGAGCTCCTATGGTTGCTTGAACATCTTCCACCAACAAGGGGGGTTATCTAGGGTATCTACCGAGGAGGGTTTATGGTTTGAATTGTCGAGGCCCAAATTCAGTACAAGTTGTAATCAACTCAAGAGAATATCCTACAAAAGGTAGGATTCCATCAAGGGTGGTTAATTTCTTCTTCTCATAATATGTGAGTTGGTCAACTGTAATACCTTTCCCTTCATGGGGAACATCATTACCCTAAACATGGAGGATGCCACTGCAGTAATTTTGCATATCTAACACTTTCCAAGAAGGATGTTTTAATCCAACTGTGCGTCCAATCCTTTGATGTCAATGAGCACGGTTTTTCCAGCGAGATGTATTGACACATCTTGGTATAGGCCTATAAGGGCTGAAGGGTGCACATCATAAGCTATGAACATGATTCCAAATAGTTTGAGTTCCGAAGATCCGAGTTTTTGGATTTTCTTTTTTGGAAATAATACATGTGGATGCTCCATCATCAACAATGCAACGATGAATGGTGATTTTTTGGATTGAGACCAGGATTTGGAAGGCAACTGGCGATGGAAGACGTGGTCCAAATTTATCCAAATAAAAACCCATTAAGTGAGAATCAACAGGGTCAATTGCCCCTAATGCATAAACTATGGAGTTTCGTTGGGTTGGGCATGTTTGCATGACTTCTAATGCTGACATAGCTAAGTGAGACTGAGATAAGTCATTGACTATGTTGTAGTTATGAGAAGCCTTTGAGTTATGTCCTTCTCATCGTAAATTCTTTGAGAGGGAAGGGTCCCGAGAAAAGTTTCACCGATAACAGAAGATCCTATAATGGTGGTTGTGTGGTGTATTCTACACCTAAATGGTGAGAGACCTACCACACCTCCCTGTAATGGGGGGATGTTTAGAAAATGTCTATATCAATGGAGATCCATGGGGTCCGCTATGGTGTTGAGTAGTGTGTGTGTTACTTTGTGTGATTGAGGGAAGGAGATAAAGATCAAAACAATCAAGTGACATACATAAAAAAAAAAGTGGAAATAAAATGATTAATTTCCTTATAATTAGGCTATGTGATCAACCAAACAAAAAATGGTTCTCGTTTGCTTTTGCGTATGATAAACAATCATATGAAGAAATAATCATCCTTGTCACTCTCAAAGTAACTATTCCTTGTGAAGGTATCTTCTGTTGGGTACTGGGGCAATGTCCCGAAAGAACTAGAGACACTTTCTAGCACTAGAAGAATCAACCAAGATAATGGATGAGGATTTAATGTTTCCCACACCTCCACCTATTAGGATGGATTACCTAAGTTTGGCTACTAATATACCTTTGTCCCACGTGAATAGTCAAGTCTATAAATTCTTGGTAGTCAGTTACTAGTATTGAGCACTAGACGAGATGGGTATCCCTGAATAGTATTACACACATTCCACCTAAGTCGAACCCCCTGTAATGTTCCTTTTTCAGGAAATTGCTACCTCAATGAGAATATCTGAAGATATTCTAAAGTTAGGCTTCAGCAATAAGCAAGCACAATAATGGTGCAGCAGCAACACTCAACTCATAAAAACATGAGAGAAATCCATAGCCTTCTCATTAAATAATAGCAGCAACAATGAATACAAGATCTTGAGGAAAAAGGTCAATCAAGATGGGCAATGCTCAGCCTCAAGAAACAAGCACAAGATACATGATAAAACCACTACTACACAATGTATACCCAGCTATGAAAACATAGTTTTATAGAGCAACTTCATGCTACATATGTCAAATACATAGATAAACAAATGTATGGCCTATTACAACAAGGAGAGTGAAGATATCAACTCCCAAAGACTACCTCATGTCAATCCTGGAAGGATTGGCAATAAAATACAAAATCTGCAAAATGACGGAGTTGCTGGGTAGCTACAACAACTCAAAAATAGAACCGGATAGAGATGGTTGAATCTGGTGCTCAAACTGAATATGCCTTCTCCAAAGGATCTTTCAAGTGAAAGGTTGGTCCCTTCACCAAAGATCTCTCCCTCCAAATGTATCTGCAAAGCCCTACTGCAAATGCTCCTCTAGAATAATGCAGTCACTAGATGAAACTACACTGTAGGGCAATGGAATGAGTTGGCCTTCGTGCCAAAAATATGCAATGAGCTTCGGGATGCCTCCAATCTTATTTCTCAAAGAGAAGAGAGACTCCTCCTCTAAAAAATAGCTGAAGGAGATGGTGTAGTGAACCCTCACTGCAACACCCAGCAACACAACATTAATTTGCTGTAGAAATAACGTTGTCTTGATGGAGGATGCTTGGCCTCAAGCCTGGATGTGAGGAAAATGAAGAACAATCCCTCAAGAGACCTCTCAATAAGGAGAATGAATCCTAAACAGGAATTCTTCTGGCAATTTTTGCTAAACAGCAAAGAATGCTCAATTGTCTCAATAGACAATGAAATGAATAATACAAGCATGAGAAACAATGGTTTCCTTGTCCTCATTTTAAACAAATGAAAGCTCCATTAGGGTTTCCTCCACCAAATTTCCCTTTCCTCATTCATACTGCGCCGTCTTCCTAAGTAAGCCACTCCTCCTAGGGCAGCGTTGTTGACTTGGTCAACTTAACCAAGCCTCCTTGCAAATATCCATGTTCACACATGAGGGTGTGCAAACCAGCTCCAAAGATGATCCCCTTTCATACTTAGAGGGATTTTATTGAGGTTTTTATTATGCAATGGGTTTCCTTACCCATTTATTCTCCTCCTAGGTGAAATTAGAAAAATTAATGTTCCAAATTATTGTCAGAAAAATTTGGAACATTACAGTCCTCCCCTCCCAAATGTTGCTTGTCCTCAAGAAATTGCAAGGATAGAACTGGAAAGCCTCCTCTCAAGGCATGGATTCTATGAAATGTTTGAGGAACATCTTCCTCATGTGGATCCTCCATCTCCAAGCTATGAGCCATGCAAAATGAGTCACCTTCCAACTAGGCAACTCCTGGAAACTGTCCTCCACCTTTGGCTCCGGCAATGTAGGTGGGCTAAAAATATGATCCTGGTATACAATTTAGCCTACCCCACACATTCCATCTCTCCACTTAGGATAAGTGTAGAGAAATTGTTGATCCTAGGTTGCAAAATACTTGCCCTCAAATGGCAAGATGAAGACAAGATCTCCAAGGACCTCTACTCCAACGCTGCAAATCATGTTGGCCCAAGTCTCTCCATATATGATGAGTTGGATGTCATCATCATATGGCATCTCATTCCTCATATGGCTCACCTCATAAATAAACAAATGTACTACTGTAGTGGCCATACCATCTCCCATGCTCCCTTTAGAACATGTAGTGCAAACTATGTGGGAGTTTTCTCCCTCCAAGGACACATCCACCCAATGTGTCTCTCCTCCAATCATGCACCCAAGGAAATCTCTAGAAATATCAATCAAGGGAACCATAAGGAGAATCATGCTGGCTGCCATGTGAAGTAAAGGAGAAGGACAATGGTCCCTCAAATGTAGCCAACGCAGTTTGACTCTCCACTGCCATAGAAAATAAAATGATGGGTGGCCTCCCCACCATTTTCTTGCTGCCCCATTCTCCTGGAGAAAGTGGATGATGTGATGTGCAATGTATGTATGTTCTCCATGAGAAATTTCCTCCCCATCTCCTCTTAGGGAGTGATCATCCATAATGGCCTCATGTAGACCATCAAATCTAGAAGGAAGAATATCCTTCCTGTGAGAAAATTCCTGCACATATATGGTTAAGAGATGCATATATATGGACAAATGCAAATCAACAATACTCTCACCATATGTTTTTATCATATCAATAGAGTGGCTCATAGATGAGTCATCCCTTATCCTCAAAGGAAAAATAGTTGACTGTGCTAACTCCTTCATCTCCTCATGATATATGGAATGCCTCCTCAAGTTCTTCAAGTGGTGCCTCCCACAAGAAGTACAAAAATATAATGTGGCATTCATGGTTGGCCCATGGTTTCTCCTGAAATGTACAACATGTATAGTGAGGAGGGTCATGCTCCCAATGGGCATCCTCAATCTCAAGCCCGCTCTCCAATAAAAGCCTCCCATGAACATATACATATCAGCAATACATGGAAGCAAAAACCAACATAAACAAGTTGTCACATGACAACTGGAAAGTGGATCAAGGTCCCACACAAGGAACCAGTGCAGTGCATGCCCTGCCTGCATCAAATCAAACAAAAACAAGTGCTCTCCCAGCCACTTTTTTGCTGCCACAATCATGTTACAAGATATAAACATGGAAGTACAAAAAGGTGCCAATGGTGCACACCAAAAATCATGTGGCTTTCCCCACAAACCACCAATGAGATAGCCAATCTCAATGCTGCAAATGGATCCCAGTACATCATGATACAATATGAAAGAAGGAATAATCCTCCTTGGTACAATATGTTGCTCATAAAAATACAAGAAGTACAAAACATAAGGTGGAATTGTAAATTCTCCATCGTGCACTAGAAGACTTGCGCTGAAATGGCTCAACTGAAAATTCTCCCTTACTCTCCATGAGTAGAAAGGTGGCTACGACCTCCTCTCCATCATCATCCGGGCTCTACATCTCTCCATATGCTGAAATATATCTTGTTGAATGCCCTCCCAAATGAACTCCTCTGCCAAGGCAAGATATGCATCAAAGTGCATGGAAAAGAAGTCCTCCTGTACTGCATGCAACAAATTCTCCTTGAGACTAGAATCTCTAGTCAAGAAGACTCTTCCATGGGAATAGATGACCATATCATCCATCATATACTCATCATCTCTATCCAGGTCATATAGAATTATGCATGCATCAAGATCCTTAGAGTACTCAACTAAGAGCTGAGATCTCCAGTAAGGATCAATCCTCCTCAGGGACAGCGCTGGTGATCTGGTATGTGTAGCTCTCCTCAAGCTGCTTTCTGCTACTTTGAAATCCCTCATGCAAAATTTCTCCTCCAAACTCTTCACCTCTCCAAAATACAAGAGCAGTGAATCCAAAGACAAAATTTCTCTCATCAATGATAGATCAAGTGGCCTCCCTGGTGGAATGCCTCTATGCAGTGAGACATCTATGTCAAGAGTGGACTACACATATGGTTGGGAAATCTTTCCCTTGCTCTCATAGTGCAATACAGTCTTCCTCCTCTTTGCACTAGCTCTCTGAAATTGAGAAGGGCGTGTGCCCCTCATCACCTGATGTTTCTCTTCCTCCCTTCCTCCTTCTTCCAACTGTAGTGCTACACAATCTGCATGTTTCTCATTGATTTTGCTTGGACCTCCATGAATGAGATCATGGGGACCTCCTTGCCAATATGCAAGAATCCCTCTAGTTGGAGCAAGAGCTCCTCCTTCCTCTGCATGAGGTACTAGATCAACTCTAGAAATGACAGTGTTGTTGCCCTCATCTTCCTCAACATGAGTGGGCAACCTTCCAATGGTTGGATCCTCTTTTGGAAAAGGGATCTCCTTGCCTCTTTGTGCCAAGAATGAAGATCTTGCCTCTACTAAAGCATTATGCAAGATATCAGCCTCCTTCATAGCTTTCTACAGTGATTCTAAGTCTATGGTTTTCTTCAATACATGCAAGGGTTTTGTTTGTTTGAATGTGTTTGCTTCCTCCATGTGTGTTTCAGAATTTCTTCTACCAAATCTCCTCATCAAAGTTCTAATGAACATTTCATATGAAGAGGTATTTGCATTTTTCAAAGTAAATGACTCAAATAACCACCATGCATAGACTTTACCTCCCAAGTGCAGTGCTGCTACTCTGATGGCTTCATCTTCAGGAATCTGATGCTGCTGCAAAAAGGTGTCTAGCTCTTCAATCCAAGCCTTGGCTAAACAAGTAGGAGAACCATCAAAGACAGATAGAAAAAATCTATCCTCATCATGCTGCTTACTCCTCCTTACCATGATCTTGTAAAACTCCGAAAAAGTAATATGATCTCTAAACCTCTGGGTTTGAGATTCATACTCATGCAAGAAACCTCTAAGAGTTCCTTTCTTTGGCATTTATTCTTCTTCTTCTCTTCTCATGGAAAAGCTAGCCATGTGACTGCGCTGTGTATTATAGGGTGTAGCTGCATGCTCACATCCCCTACAAGAAAATCTAGAGTTTGACTCAACTTCAAACCCTTTTGGAGACCCTGTACAAATCTCCCTCCTTATATTCTCAAATTCATCATGAATGCTCAGTAAGGATCTTGGAAGAAGCTTTGCAAGTTGTCCTTCCCTCTTTTCTCCATATGATGGAGCCTTCATTTTCTCTCTCTCTGATATGATGGCTGAGATCCATGGGCCTGTAAGATTCCCTCTTCAGGAATATCAAAGCTCTATTCCAGAGATTGACTGCAGGGGCATTTACTAGATATGTCACCTTTGAAAAAAGGATGAGATCCAAAGGCTACCTGGCCATCTACAAACTCTGTCTATAGAGTTTGAAATCTTCCCCTTCAAGTATTTATCACTTTGGCTTGAAGCCACAAGCTGAGCCAAAGATCATGCTTTGATACCATTGAAATGTTCCTTTTTCAGGAAATTTCTACCTCAATGAGAATATCTCAAGATATTCTAAATTTGGAGCTTCAGTAATAAGCAAGCACAATAATGGTGCAGCAGCAACACTCAACTCATAAAAACATGAGAGAAATCCATAGCCTTCTCATTAAATAATAGCAGCAACAATGAATACAAGATCTTGAGGAAAAAGGTCACTCAAGATGGGCAATGCTCAGCCTCAATAAACAAGCACAAGATACATGATAAAACCACTGCTACACATTGTATACCTAGTTATGAAAACACAGTTTTATATAGCAATTGCATGCTACATATGTCAAATACATATATAAACAAATGTATGGCTCAGTACAACAATGAGAGTGAAGATATCAACTCCCAAAGACTACCTCATGTCAATTCTGGAAGGATTGGCAATAAAATACAAAATCTGAAAAATGTCAGAGTTGCTGGGTAGCTGCAGCAACTCAAAAATAGAACTGGATGGAGATGGCTGAATCTGGTGCTCAAACTGAATATGCCTTCTCCAATGGATCTTTAGAGTGAAAGGTTGATCCCTTCACCAAAGATCTCTCCCTCCAAATGTATCTGCAAAGCCCTACTGCAAATGCTCCTCTAGAATAACGTAGTCACTGGATGAAACTATGCTGTAGGGAAATGGAATGAGTTGGCCTTCATGCCAAAAATCTGCAATGAGCTCCGGGATGCCTCCAATCTGATTTCTCAAAGAGAAGAGAGACTTTTCCTCTGAAAAATAGTTGAAGGAGATGGTGTATTGAACCCTCACTGCAACACCCAGCAACACAACATTAATCTACTGTAGAAATAACGATGTCTTGATGGAGGATGCTTGGCCTCAAGCCTAGATGTGAGGAAAATGAAGAACAATTCCTCAATAGACAATGAAATGAATAATACAAGCATGAGAAACAACGGTTGCATTTTTCTCCTTTTAAACAAATGAAAGCTCCATTAGGGTTTCCACCACCAAATGTCCCTTTCCTCATTCATACGGCATTGGCTTCCTAAGTAAGCCACTCCTCCTAGGGCAGTGTTGTTGACTTGGTCAACTTAACCAAGCCTCCTTGCAAATATCCATGTTCACACATGAGGGTGTGCAAAACAGCTCCAAATATGATCCCCTTTCATACTTAGAGGGATTTTATTGAGGTTTTTATTATGCAATGGGTTTCCTTACCCATTCATTCTCCTCCTAGGTGAAATTAAAAAAATTAATGTTCCAAATTATTGTCGGAAAATTTTGGAACATTACACCCCCTCTAAATCAGGTCTCTGACTTGCTCAAGTAATATTTATCGTGGGATGATGAAGTATTTCAAGCACCCTAAAAAACAACTTTTATGTTTCAAATATGTAACATGACCATGGCGGCTTATGGGATGCCTACCCCTGATGGTCCTAACCTAAACTATAAATTCTCTTGTAGCCCCTATGGGAAGATTTATTTGGTTCAAGTTATGGTTTCATTTTAGGAGTCTTAATTTTCTTAGGGTGTGAGATGGTAAGAAAAAATAATCTAATTACAAAAAATCCGTAAACTGAATGCCTTCTTATAGGAAGCTTATAGATGCTTAGTGTGTGGCAAAGTGAACATAAAAAGTGCGATAAGATGCGGATATTCAGTGAAAAATAATCTAATTACAAAAAATTCGTAAACTGGATGCCTTCTTATAGGAAGCTTATAGATGCTTAGTGTGTGGAAAAGTGAACATAAAAAGTGCAATAAGATGCGGATATTCAGTGATTCGTTACGATATCCCCTAATTACACTAAGTGTTAATTGTTCCTTGCATGAAAAATAAAAGATGCATGGGTAATGGGGCACTTACTCTTTTTCCTATTACACTATGTGTGCCTAAAGGGAGATGGGAATCTCAAGTGCTTTAAGAAAGGTTTCATATGCAAGCCCGGGTTTGCCTAAAAGACGCAAGGGAAGCAAAGATTACTTACTTCCTGTAATGACACTTGGAACTAGTCCCAAAACTAGTGAAATGGGAAAATTTCTTTGTGTACTAGCAATATGTGTGGATGATGGGCCACATACTCCGTTACTAGTTAAGCTATGTGATTTAAAAAAACTAGAAAAATAGTTTGCAAAATATATGTGGAATTTTACCACTTATTTTTCCCCCTAGTTAAGCTATGTGTGAATTGCAAATAAAAATGAAAGATAATCCAATTTATCCACTAATAGTGACTTGGGAAGCAACCAGGAAATATAATCTAGTTCGAAAAAAAATGCACAAGTGAAGGAAATTCACTAAAGCCTACCAATCACCTGAGAAAAGTGGAATTAAAAATAATTTTTTTCTTACTAGAAATTGTGCGAGTTTCACTATGCATAGACGCGGCCACGTGTCTTTCTGAGAAAAAATCTGTGGCTTGCATTGTTGTCTGTGATAAAGTCACGCGGTCGAAAATAAACTGTGAAAAAACAAGTTTTCTCTGTTGGCATTATGATGTATTTCTTGTCCTTGATGGAAACTCACTTCTTACAGAACACATATATAGTAACCAGATGATTTCACAGATCAGTTCAGAGATAGCAGAGTGATGGAACAGAATAACAAAATGATGAGATAGAGGTTTGTAGGTTAGAGACAAAAATTTATGAAGTTGAATATATTATGATGCATGTGTTGTCCTTGATGGCAACCCACTTGTAACAGAACAAGTATATAGTAACTAGATGAGTTCATAGATCATTTCAGAGGTAACAAAGTGATGGAACAAAAAAACAAAATGATGAGACAAAATTTTGCAGGTTAGAGATAGAATTTTATGAAGGTGAATATTTGAAGAAATATACATGGGTTAGACGAGGCTAAGTCGCGTACACACGCAAGTATGAAAAATAAAATTCGCGTATATATTGACGCATTTTATTAATACCAAGGGTATTTAACATGGTTTTAGCCCACAATATTGAACGTAGTAACGACTATTTGATCCTGTCAAAGATTACCACCAACACTACTGTGGTCTTGGCTCATGGTGTTGGCTAAGGCTCAAACTATATAAGGAGGTGAAGATCAAAGTGAAAGTGTGCATCAGTAAGGGTTAATGAATGAATACTTCAATCTGAAGTATATTTGCATGGTATGGATTATAGTTGATTGGTTGATTTGAAATAATGATGCACCCATGAATACAATGATGGATCAGGATCATTACACATAAAATGACTATGTATTGCACGATATGATTATAAGTTGTTTAGATCTGTGGTCTGGCACATGTTTGAGGTAGTGAAGGTTATGATCTGAATATGTTTGAAGTTCTGAATTGTTGCGTAGTCATGAATTAGTTGCAGATATGTACGTGAGTTCGACATATGGAAAGATTTTATACACAGGGGTTTTATTCAACAGAGTAGCATATGCATTTTGAAGTATGTTGAGATCTGTACGCGGGTTGGGTTCTCGATAAGCTCGTATATATATGTGGAAAAGCCTTATGGAAGGTGTGTATGCAAGCCAGGGTTTTGCTGAAGAATATGTCTAATCATTGTTGTTGTGTTTCTGTTGTATGTCAATGAAGTCTTCATATAGATCTGGGTTGCTTTAATATTGATAATGATGCTAGTTGATTGTGATTAAAGATCAATGATTGGTTCATTGATTGGTGACTCAGTGATTGGTTAATTGATTTGGTACAATTTTATGTTTTAGTTTTATGTATGGAATTGAGCTTAAATGAGTGTAGTGGGTCCAGTCTAAAAATCTAATGAAACATGGCCTACAAGTTGTGATGTATTGAAGAAGGTGGATCCAGTGTGAAAATTTATGAATAGTGGTCCACAGTGGTGCAGAGGGTTGGAGCCTTCAGTGAGGGGGTCATATCTCCCTTCCAGTGGATGTTGGTAAACGATATCAAGGGGTCATAGCTCTATTCCAGTGGGTGTTGGTAAATGATATCAGGGGGTTGGAACTCCCTTCTAGTGGGTGATGGAGAACAAGTGAAGGTTGTATCCTTCTACAGGTGGGTTCCTGCATGTTGGTATGAGTCTGTGCCAATACAAGATTGTAGAAAGTTTTCTATATAATAAATATTGAAGACAAAGACGAAAACATCAGTGGTTTTCTCCCACATTGGGTTTCCACCTTAAATCCTGGTGTTCATGTGTTTCTTATGTGTGATGGTTTAATATGTTCTTATTGCACATATTTACTTCTTAACTAAATGTCCGATGAATCCATGATTCAATGGTCTAAGTCAAGAAAATGATGATTTAATTGAATTATAATTTTTATGGGTATACGCTAGTTTCCTCAATAACAGTCGTGTACATAATTCAGAAAAGAAAAGTAAAATTTTGTGAGAGTTTTAAATATTGATTCACCCCCCCCCCCCCCCTCTCTCATTATGTTTCCCAAAAATTGGGATCACAGCAAGTCCTTCTGAAGAAGTTTGATCACTTGAAGGAGATATGTCACAATGGGAAGGAAGAAAAAGAAGAAGGCTAATCAAAGGAAGAAGACAACTCGGAAAACATGTGCAGCAATAAATGAAGAAGACAAAAAAATTACTGATTGTTGTTCTTGTGCTCCACTTCCTTTTTTCATGCAATATTGAAGATAGTGAATATGAAAGTGAAAGTAATGTAATGGATTTAGAAGCAGAAGTTACAAAGCTCAAAAATGAAATTGAAGATCAACAAATTCTATTTAATGAAAGGGAATGTATCTACGAAGATGTGATTACTATATTGAATAATCAATTACAATAAATAAACTAAATTGAAAAGATGAACAAAGAAAAGGTAGACCAATGTCAAAGGCTACAGGATGAAGTGACCAATCACTATGAAGGACTTGAAGCAGAAATCATCTCTCTCAAATCAGAACTTGAAAAATCAAATAAGAGGAATGAAGAACTACTTCAAACATTTGAAAAAATAAAATGGAGTGAAAGAAGAGATTCTCAAATTAAAAGAGAAAGTAGAAGAAGGAAGAAGGGTTGAAGAAGGTATGAAGAAGCAGTACCAAAGAATGGAGGTTGAGGTAAACATTTTAAAAGGTAAATTATAAGAAAAAGATAAACATTTGAGATTTCAAGATAGTACTAAGATTCTGGATAATATTCTTAGTATTCAAAGGTATCCTTCTATTAAATTTGGCCTTTGTTTTCATGAAACTGTTAAAGGAGAATCTAGTTCACAAGATAGTGCTAAAGATTCAAAGTATATCAATGCAATACCTAATGTTTTTAAAGAGACAAAAATTAAACCTAGGATAATGAATCCTCAAAGGAAAACATTCCCACCTAACTATAGAAGTATCAATAGATTCTATCCTCTGATCAATAATGTTGAATGATTTATATGTCATAATTATAGACATCTTGTAGCCAATTGTAGAAGCATATTATTTCCACTACAGACAAATAGACACTACATAGAAATATCATCAGCTCCCAGGTACTCAGGTTTCTTTACGGGATATTTATTTTCGTGCAAAAATTTTGGTCATAAATTTGTTGATTGCAATAGAAGGAATATGAGACAATCATATTATGATTCCTCTGCTCCCTTTCTGGTCACATAAGATGTTATGCTTGTAACATGTTTGGGCATGTAGAAAAATAATGTAGGAACAGAGAAATGAATCACCAAGGACAACATGGAAGACAAACATATGATATCATAAGACCAATGAAAGATGGATCCACCAATGTTCCTGTTATCAAGCAGAAAGAAGAAAAGATAATATGTGGTATAGCTCTCTTTGCATTTAAAAATGAGGATTAATGGTAGATCAACAACATATGTTCTCATCACATAAATGGTGATAAGAGTAACATGGAGTCTCTCAAGAAAAAAAAAATGGTAAGGTTATTCTTTCAAATGTTTCTCCAAAAAAAGTTTTGGGAAAAGGTAGAGCTAGAATTTTTAAAAAAAATGGAAAGGCATCTCATAGTTTATTAATTCAAGGCCTAAAACAAAACATATTGAGTGTAGGCCAAATGGCAGATAAAGGAAATGTAATTGTGTCCACATCAACCTAATGCAAGGTCATGGATGAAGAAATTGGAAAGGTCACAGAAAGGGGATACAAAAACATTGATAAATTATATGTGTTTAACGATCTGAACTCTCACAGATATAAGGAGGATTTAGAATCATACTGAAAGAAGAAAATGCCCATTTCAGTCCATCATTCTTGAAATAATATTTTTAACAGTTACTACAGTACATGATGGTTGGTTTGTTAATATTGGTTGTTTATATTTCTGACACTGCATCTTATGTGTCAACAAAAGACAGGTACAGACTATATAAGCTCAAGGGGAGCTGAAACTATGAAATTTTCAGTATTTCACTTTCTGTATGTGGGTTTCATGAACTATATTCATGTATATATGTGATTTCCTTTTCAAATAGTCACGTATGTTTTTCTCTGACAAATAAATAGTGGGAAAGGTTTAAGAACAGTCTCTTATATTCTTCTGATAGTTGTGATTTTATTTTCTTGGTCTGATAATGATGGTTACAATCTGAGTTATGATGATTTATGAGTTTGACATTGATGATTATCTGTTTCGTGAATATTCTTTGATGTGGTCAGACTTGACAGTGAAAAGGTAGCATGGGTTCAGGGGGGAGCATTAGCCTTGTTGGTTACAATGCATTGTTGGCATTGTGTTTAAGATGTTGTTGAAGGTGCTCATGTGTTTCATTTATGATGTTGCTGCTATGGATGATACTTCATTGCCTTATCTTATGTCATGATTCTATGATATTTCACTAGTGAGTTATTTTTGTCTTCTTTATAAATGTCATATCTTTCATTCGATGCAAAGTTCATGTAAGGACCTATGATGTAATAATTGTCATATTCAGTCATGTATGTACTTTTTGGGGTCATGTAAAATATGTAATCCCACTTGGTTGGATGGCTGAGTCAAATATGTAACCCCACTTGGTTGGGTGATTGATGTAAGTATGAGTCCTTGGTGATAGGAATGGTCATACTCAATTGAGTCATAGAGTCATGTACTTCATTGAAAATATTTTTGAAGATTCACCATCTACTAAGGGGGAACATGATCAGTATAGGGCATATTAGGTCTATAGTGCTCTTGTATCTACAAGGAAAGAGAAACCTTGTTTCAGCATTGGTCCTCCCTTTACCCTTGATGTCAAAGGGGGGGAGTATCCTGGTGTTTTAATAATGCTTATATCAATGTGTTTAACAAGAATCTATAGGTTGTGGTGATCAAACACAAACATGGTTTCCATCAATTCCAAATGGGGAGATTGTTGGCATTATGATGAATGTGTTGTCTTTGATGGCAACCCACTTGTAATAGAACACGTATATAGTATCTAAATGAATTCAGAGGTAACATAGTGATGGAAAAAAAAAATAGAATGATGACACAGAGGTTTGCAGGTCAAAGGCAAAATTTTACGAAGGTGAATACATTATGATGTATGTGTTGTCCTTGATGGCAACCCTCTTGTAACAAAACAAGTATATAATAACCGGATGAGTTCACCGATCATTTCAGAGGTAACAGAGTGATGGAACATAATAACATAATGATGAGACAGAGGTTTTCAAGTCAGAGGCAGAATTTATGAAGGTTAATATTTGAATAAATATACGCGGGTTAGACGCAGCCAAGTCGCGTACACACGTGGGTATGAAAAATAAAAATCGCGTCCATATTGGCATGCTATTTTATTAATACCAGGGTATGTACCATGGTATTAGCCCACAATATTGAACATAGTAATGACTATTTGATCCCGTTAAAGATTACCACCAGCACTTGTGTGGTCTTGGCTCATGGTATTGGCTTGGGCTCAAACTATATAAGGAGGTGAAGATCAAAGCGCTAAGTGTGCATGAGTAAGGGTTAATGAATGAATGAATAGTTGATTGGTTGATCTAAAATAATGATGCACCCATGTATACAATGACGGATTAGGATCATTAGACCTGAAATGAATATGTATTGCATGATTTGTTTATAAGTTGTTTAGATATGTGGTCTAGAGCATGTTTGTTGTAGTGAAGGTTATGATCTGAGTATGTTTGAAGTTATGAAGTGTTGCACAATCATGAATTAGTTGCAGATCTGTATGGGATTTCGACACATGGGAAGCGTGTATACACGCGGTTTTTTTTGTGCAAAGTAGTTGTTGGTTGGCAGAATTGTCTCATTTTTTAACCTCTATCTTACCTTGAACACACTACCTAAGCCTCTCTTTTAACATTGGTAGACTATTTATTCATGCACTCCTTCCAACTTGTACTCATTCATGCACTCTTTTCATGTTTTTCGTACTAAGGGTTATATATGAACTTAATCATTAAATTAATAGGTTTTATATCTTATTTTCCTTTGCAACTAATAGATTATATTTTCCTAAGGTAATTCAGTAAAGTAAAAGTATTAAGAAATATGGGATATGGTTGGTGCAGGAATATTTCTTGTATTGGCCAGCGTTAGCTTGGCTTACTTCATACGGTTGAGACAACTCAACAAACTACGTGGATCTCGTGCTAGAAGATCAGTATCTTTTTTGGGCTCGGAGTATAGAGGAATAGGTGGGATGTGTAGATCAGGACTTCGGTCGTGAACCCTTGTTTAGTCTTTTGTTAAACAAATGAAAGGCTTAAGATAAAATTATGTTATATTTTCTGTTGCGGTGATGGGCCAAATATATGTATTTAATAGGATTTTATAGTATATGTTAGGGAGTGATGCTGTGAGAAATTTTGAGATAGACTGTGATGTTTGGTGTCACCATTTTCTGGGTTGGATCTGGTATCCATGATGTATATTTTTCTACTCTAAAAGCTAATACAAAGGACTGTGCCATTTATGCATTTCCCTGTCTTAGTATTATTATGATGCTTCATTTGATTACTTTAGGTTCTAGATCTCTTAGCAGGGTAACGAGCTAGTTGGCTAGGGCTCTGCCAACCCAGCTCGTTTCCCCTTTTTGTGAAGTGTGTTAAACTTGTTTCGTTTATGCAAGGTTTGAAGCAGGTTATGTGTGGTTTCTTTCATAAAATACAAATTTAATTTCTTTATGAGTTGTGCGATTCAGATCCGAAGCTTGAGAGCTTGGTTATGTTTATTTTGCATTTCCAATTATTTCCTTTGATGCATGTTGTGTGTCCCTTCTAAAAAGAAGAGTTCGTTTAGTTGCTTGCACTAGTGCATTTCTATTTTTGCAAGTTAAAGTTTTCTTGATTTATTTCTGCAAGTTTCTTTCCATTCTCTTCAAGTATTATTTACTTTCTGCAAATGGTGCTTTATTTCTAAGAAAAAATATTCTCGGCATTCAAAATTGGTTTAAATGTTAATTCACATCGATGAGATTTTAATAAAACACTATTGCATTCTATCGATATGTGTCTGCACTTACCGTCCTTGCGGAATAAGAATTAATTTAACATTAAATTTATTAAAGGAAATTCTAATTTAAAACTCTTATTCATAATAAAGTACAAATCAAATTATTCAACAAACAGTCATCTCAGGAAGAAGCCTGTTGGTATTTGGATCAGATAGTTTCTCCTCTTTTTCTATGTAAGAAGTTTCATGTTTTAAGCAAGAATTTCCTTTGATTTATAAAGTGTTTTTCATATCAGGAATATTTGGTTAAGTAGAAGAGTCTTATTTCTTATGAAAGCTCAATTTCTAATTCGATTTCACATTGCAATCTATTTCTTTAGTTAACACGCATTTTCCTTTCAGTGATTTAGGAAATAGTATATGAACACTGGTTTTTTGGTAGAGAAACCTCTATTTTGGTACAGGAATCGATATCCTAATACAGGAATAGAGAGCTCTGGTGTAGGAACTCAAAGCTCTTGCATAAGGATAAAATATTAAGTGTAGGTGCAATATATATACTTCCATTACATGAACTTAGTTTCAGTGCAGGAACAAAATTCCAGTACAAGAACATTTTTATAGTGCAGGAACAACAGTTTAGTGTAGGAAGGAAAATATTTGAGAAAGGTAGACATTATGAACAGTTGTAATATTCCCAAACTTTCACAACATATTTGGAATATTAGAGTCCTTGATTTTCTTAATGAATTAAGTAAACAAAAGGGTGGAGGGACCCACAATCCTCAATATGAATAAATATCCACTTTGTGTGTGTGAATGTGGATTAATTTAGCCTAGATCTGCATAACAAGGTAGTTGAGCAACTACTAATGTGAATGAAATTGGAGAACCTGTCTCATTAATAAGATAGATCATGGAGTTTGACACAGTCAACTAATATCTTGAAGATCTAAAATATCATGGGACATTCATGATAAAGTGATGGAGGACGTTGTGCCAACAAGGCACACTTGATGGAAGGTGTACATTGCACCTAGACATGATGGTTGATTTGGTCAAAAAACACAGTCCAACTTGGAGGATCTTGTCCACATGTGACAGTGCAGTCTAGATGAGGGCCAAGGCTTGGGAAGGCTCAAATGTTATTTAAAGAAGATGAAGGCAAGGATGAGTGCATGCTGATTATTTCTTGATGTAAGATCTTTTCAGATCTGGAATTGTCATGTGACATTCCACTACTTTCTTGCATTTTTTAGCAGAGATTGCAGGCGTTGTTTAGCACAGGGTGTTCATGGTCAGGAATCCCACCTCTTTCTTAGAGAAGCTCTAGAAATAGGATTGTACTTCATTATACATCAGGATTTAAGCACCATCTCCTTTTCCTACTTTCTGCAGAACGCTCATATTCAGAAATTTTAGATTTCTGAAGATCGGTTTGGAAGGAGGAAGTTGTCTTCAGTACTTCAGTTGGAGAACTGGTGAGGGTTTATTCCTATCACCTTGGGCTTAAATATCAGCTTCCGAAAGCTTCATTTCAGATCAGGCATCAGGAAAAAATTTATTGACCTCCCAGCAGTAGTATTTCCTTAAGGAATTACGCTGTCTATCTTGCAGATCTAAAGGGAGGAAGGCAGTTGCTAGTATTTCAGCTAGCAATCCTATGAGGGATCCTCCCCTCACATTGCCATCAATATTTCCATCAGCCTGGAGCTTATTGCATCATTTTTTAGCAAGAAGAAGGCCTCTCTTTCCCTCACAGCGCAGTTTCTAGAGGCAGTTGTGTTGCAGCAGCTGCAATCATCATTGGAGGATTGAGAAGATAGATCTAGAGCTTCTAGCTCATAGATATGAAGAAGGGATCAGCCCTTCAAGCTTAGATCTGATCCGATATCATATTTCAGCCATATATTTGTCAGATCTAGCTACAGATCTATATTTCCCAGCAGATCAAGGATCAAACCCTAGGGAGGTGATTTTTCCAAAGTCGCAGATCTGGAAAATCCTTTATGCGTTATCTTGGGAATCCATCACATTGGCCAGATCTTGAATCTTGGCATCATCTAAGCTTCAATTTTGAGTAGATCTGCATTTCACTATTCAGCCTGCAACTATATGTTCATATTCTGCTAAAGGGAGAGTTCAGTATTTGCTTCAGTGCCTCTCCAGTTACGTTGTACCTATTGTAGCATGCTTTCTGGGTGATTCTATACCAACTTTTTGGCTAGATCTACTCACATTTTGTACATTATGTAACTAATTCTTCTCCAATCTAATAAAATGGCTCGGCTTCTCTGTAAATTCTGATGTTTTCTTAAGATTTATTGTTTATCTTGTTGTAAGTTCTTATATTGTGTGAAGTATTACTGCATTCTCCCTTTTGGGATATTACAGTGGTATCAGAGCATGATATTTGGCTCAGCTTGTGGACACTTCATCTTTTGCATCTAAGAAGGAGTAGATAGATGAGATCTATCATGAAGGAAGAAAATTCTGCCACTCATTTTTGTAGATCTATGCAAGATCTCTCCAAGGAGGTCTATCAAATGAAAGAGGAAAGGCAGAAATAAGGTCCAAGAAGAAGATGTGATGAGGAAGGCCCCGACACTTCCTATCAGCAAAGAAGAAATCCGGAGAATCCTAGATCTCCTCATAGATCCACTATGCCCACTTTCTTTGAAGAAGGTGAAGGGTGTAGAAATGAAGGGAGGAATGAACCTGAGACCCATGAGACTCTCAATCTATATCTCAAAGGGTACAAAGCACAGTCTAGAGCATTCAAGGAGAAGCTAACTCTCCAACAATTCTTCAAATTCAAAGAAGAAAGAGGATCCTATAGCAGCAATAGAAGAAAGAGGCATAATAGATTATATTTGTCTACATTTGATGGATCTTCCTCAAGCATTGTTAAGGCTTGGAGGAGGGAGTTAGATACATTTTTCAGGCTACATCCCATAGCTGAAGAAGAGGTTGTTCAAATTGTAGCACTTCATCTTTTAGATGAAGCCCATGATTGGTGGTTTGGTCACATGGAGCGTGCATAGGTGACTAAATATTCAGATTTATTTCACAAGTTGAGGAAGAATTTTGATGGGAGAAAACCAGAGATGTGCCTCAAAGAGACATTTCCTAAGGAGGAGGATGTCAATCTTGTCACTTTGGACAAGAAGTCACTACATTCACCACCAGTTGCAGAAGTACTTGCATCCAGAGAAGAGACTCTTGCATCTTTGCAAGATGGTATTGAGATCTTGACATATAGTGTCTCATGCATGATTTGGGAGATGCATAAGGAAGAGGAGGAAAATTCCAGTGCTGGTACATTGGAAGAAGAGCAGCCATCTCTCTTACCAGTAGTTGGAGACACTATTGTTCCGGTTGGAGGAACTCTTGTGTTCTGTGAAGAGGTTCCCACATATCAGTTGATCCAAGGTATGCATACACATTCAACACCTATTGTTTCAGTAGATCTTATTGAAACTTATGGGAACATGCCATCAGGGCCAATGCATAACCAAGGGTTAGAACATAGTGCTGATTTGGGGCAGCAACATATCACGGCGCAGAGGACCCTTGATCTAATTAAGGAAGAGATGAAAATCTATCCCAGTTTTTCATGGATGAGCTACATTCAACCTCTTGAGTTGAAGTGTAGAATTTCAGAAGAAGGGATGAGCATAATCCTTTGTACAATGACTGGTTGTGAGATCAGTATTGTACCTTTCTTTGAGACAGTTTATGTATTACCTTGCAGATCTACAGTGTTTTCACTTAGAAGCAGTGATAATGATGAGGCCCCATTATTCTTGGAGAATTCTGAAGGTAGCTTCACTCATGAAGCAATGGAGGACAAGATGATGAAGGGTAGACATATAGATATGAGAATTCTTTTCTCCTTTCTTGATGACACTTTCTCAATGAGCACCTTACAGCTCAAAGAGAAACTTCTACCTACAACAGATCCAAGACCTCATTAGTTTTGGAAGGCCATGGATGAGAAGAAGGTATCATTAGAGATCTCATTGGAGGTGCACTTCAACATTTCATGGAGTGCAAATTTCTTCATCAGTTTGGGGAAGATGGTATTCTACAAAGGGAGGATACCACGATTATGCACCACATCACTCATCTTCCATATTGGGGTGAGTGGATGAGGAATATAAGCAAGGGGTTGCATGACCACTTGCAGATTTATATGGGCCAGCAAGCTTGGTTAGGTTGGTTTCCCTTGGGAGGTTCTTGTCACTGCCCAAAGGCTCCTATTTCTTTGATCCATGCCTTGAATAACACTTATGAAATGAAGAAGGAGGCATGGTTGCGCTGGCTGCTCTTGGGTGAGTATGGTTACCACCCAATAGATCATATTTTTCCGATTCATGCCTCGTGTATCAATGAAAGAATGCAACAAAAGAAGGCATGTTCATTTTGGTTTCACTTGAGAGAGATTGGCCACCACATGACATCTCCTATGTCTATGTGTTTTGTCTTGGGTAAATCTTGGCATGATGCTCTCATGATGTGCATTGATGATGTTTCTTTGTATTGGGCTGATGTGACATTCCATATGTCCATTAGTATGTTTTTGCTTCATGATGCACATGAGGAAGAGAGAAAGCAGCAAGATCTCTTGTTGCTTTGGTTGCTTTTGGGGGAGATTGGCTTGTCCATCTTACATGGAGGAGATGGAGGATGGCAGCAAAGGGCCTTACTCCGATGGTTACTCTTAGGAGAATATGGTTTGACATCTTTGTCTACCCATATAACTCCTTTCCTTCTTCTTTTGCATAACATTGGAATGATGCTTGGATCCAACAAGGCCAACAGGGCTAAATATGAGAGCATATCAATGCTCAATCTAATTCATGAAGCATGGGATGGAGAGATGTATTGTGTGATGGAGCTTTTCCTTTATGAAGAGAACCACCTTATTTTATGCACCTCATGTATTGATGATGATGTTGGACATCATATGGTTGTCACTTGGTACTTCATGATAGAAGGAGGACATCTAACCAAACAGTTGGAGGTCATTCTTTATGTTTTTAAAAGGAAACTTTGGAACCAAACATGCATAACACATTGCAGCAAATGGAGGAAGCCTTCCTTATGTGGATGCCATTTGGGAGGGAATAGATGGCCTTGCATCTACTTTTGGAGTTGCTTGAGGACAAGCAACATTTTGCCAGGGGGGATTGTAATAATCCCAAACTTTCACATCATATTTGGAATATTAGAGTCCTTGATTTTCTTAATGAATTAAGTAAATAAAAGGGTGGAGGGACCCACAATCCTCAATATGAATAAATATCCACTTTGTGTGTGTGAATGTGGATTAATTTAGCCTAGATCTGCATAACAAGGTAGTTGAGAAACTACTAATGTGAATGAAATTGGAGAACCTGTCTCATTAATGAGATAGATAATGGAGGTTGACACATTCAACTAAGATCTTGAAGATGTCAAAGATCATGGGACATTCATGATAAAGTGATGGAAGACGTTGTGCCAACAAGGCACACTTGATGGAAGGTGTACATTGCACCTAGACATGATGGTTGATTTGGTCAAACAACGCAGTCCAACTTGGAGGATCTTGTCCACATGTGACAGTGCAGTCTAGATGAGGACCAAGGCTTTGGAAGGCTCAAATTTTATTTAAAGAAGATGAAGGCAAGGATGAGTGCATGCTGATTATTTCTTGATGTAAGATCTTTTCAGATCTGGAATTGCCATGTGACATTCCGTTGTTTTCTTATGCTGTTTAGTAGAGATTGCAGGTGTTGTTTAGCACAGGGTGTTGCTGGTCGGGAATCCCACCTCTTTCTTAGAGCAGCTATAGAAAGAGGATTGTACTTCATTATACATCAGGCTTTAAGTACCATCTCCTTTTCCTACTTTCTGTAAAACACTCATATTCAGAAATTGCAGATTTCTGAAGATCAGTTTGGAAGGAGGAAGTTGTCCTCAATACTTCAGCTGGAAAACTGTTGAGAGTTTACTCCTATCACCTTGGTCTTAAATATCAGCTTCTCAGAGCTTCATTGCAAATCAAGAATCAGGCCAAAATTTATTGACCTCCCAGAAGTAGTACTTCCTTTAGGAATTACGTTGTCTATCTTGCAGATCTAAAGGGAGGGATGAAGTTGCTAGTATTTCAGCTAGAAATCCTATGAGGGATCCTCCCCTCACATTGCCATCAATATTTCCATCAACCTGGAGCTTATTGCATCATTTTTCAGCAGGCAGAAGGCCTCTCTTTCCCTCACAGCATAGTTTCTAGAGGCAGTTGTGTTGCAGCAGCTGCAATCATCATTGGAGGATTGAGAAGCTAGATCTAGAGCTTCTAGCTCATAGATCTGAAGAAGGGATCAACCCTTCAAGCTTAGATCTAATCTGATATCATATTTCAGCCATATATTTGTCAGATCTATCTACATATTTATATTTCCCAGTAGATCAAGGATCAAACCCTAGGGAGGTGATTTTTCCAAAGTTACGGATCTGGAAAATCCTTTCTAGGTTATCTTGGGAATCCATCACGTTGGCCAGATCTTGAATCTTGGCATCATCTGACAGTTTTCAGTAGATCTACATTTCTGTATTCAGCCTGCAACTATATGTTCATATTCTGCTGAAGGGACAGCACAATATTTGCTTCAGTGCCTCTCCAGTTACGCTGTACCTATTGTAGCATGCTTTCTAGGTGATTCTAGACCAACTTTTTGGCTAGATCTACTCACATTTTGTACATTGTGTAACTAATTCTTCTCCAATCTAATAAAATGGCTCAGCTTCTCTGTAAATTCTGATGTTGTCTTAAGATTTATTGTTTATCTTGCTGTAAGTTCTTATATTGTGTGAAGTATTATTGCATTCTCCCTTTTGGGATATTACAACAGTTTAATTATTACTCTATCTTATGAGCACACCGAATATAATGTCAGATGCTTATTTTTATTCATTATGGATTTTTCATGAAAATTTGATATTCCCTTTTATTTGAATTTCTGCAAAGTACTTTTTTTTTCTTTCCAGCACCAGAATTCTCTTGGTATTGATTGTTGTGTGATATTTCTTTTAGATTCTGTAAAATGTAATTAAAGAAGTAGGAATAGATCTAAAGAAGATTCATATCATTTCTTGTCATTTCTTGTGCTACGCCTCTAAGCTTACGTAGCCCTGGGTTGACAAGAAAGTGTTGAAGGATTTTGCTAAACTGAAATTCCTGCACTGAACAATAGCGTATATATTCTGAAGTATGTTGAGATATGTATGCAGGTTTGGTTCTGGGTAAGCGTGTATATACACAAAAATCATTATGTAAGGCGCGTATGCAAGCTAAGGTTTTACTGAAGAATATGTTTGTTTAATGTTGTTTTGTTTCTGTTATCTGTCAATGAAGTCTTCATATAGATCTAGGTTGTTGGAATATTGATAATGCTATTAGTTGATTGTGATTAAAGATCATCGATTCGATGGTTGATTGGTGATCTAGTGATTGGTTTATTTATTTGGTACAATGTTATGTTTCAGTTTGATGTATGGTGTTGGGATTAAATGAGTGTATTGGGTCCAGTCTGAAAATTTGATGAAAAGTGGCCTACAAGTTGTGATGTATTGAAGCAGGTGGTTCTAATGTGAAATATGAAACGTGGTCCACGGTGGTACTGAGGGTTGGAGCCTTCAGTGAGGGGGTAGTAGCTCCCTTGAATTGGGTGCTGGTAAACGAGATTAGGGGGGATGGAGCTCCCCTCCAATGGGTGTTGGAGAACAAGTGAAGGTTGTAGCCTTCTGCAGGTGGGTTCCTGCGTGTTGTTATGAGTATGTTCTAGTACAAGATTGTAAACATTTTTTTCTATAATAAACATTGAAGATAGAGATGAAAACAACGGTGGTTTTCTACCACATTGGGTTTCTACCTTAAATCTGGGTGTTCATATGTGTTTCTTATGTGTGATGGTTTAATCTTTTCTTACTGCACATATTTACTGATTAACTAAATGTCTGATGAATCCATGATGCACTGGTCTAAGTCAAGAAAATGATGATTTAACGGAACTATAATTTTTCTGGGTATACATTAGTTTCCTTAATAACAATCGCATGCATATGCTAGTTGGCTTCCATCAAGTCGCATACAAAATTGAGAAAATAAAAGTAAAAGTTTTTGTGAGCTTTAAATACTGATTCACCCTCCCTCTCAGTATTTTTCCCAACATTCTCGGCCAACAAAGGGTCCAAAAGGTCCTGCAAAAATTCAATAGAGATGTTGAACACCTTGTGAGTTGATGATGCAAAGAGAGGGTCATGTAAACACAACCGTTAGAAAAATAAAAGATAACAGTATAGTCGCCAATTATGTAGTAGTGTTATTTTAGCAATGGTGTACCAAAAGAAACCTCCTTAGCAGTTGGTTATCCCCTAAAAATGAATACAGATAGAGTTGGTGATGTTAGTGAACAGACTAAGATAAATAAAGCATTGCAAATGGTCAAAACAATGCATATACAACATAAACTAAAACAAAGAGATAAATAAACAAATAATGCTTAATGGAGCAAAAAATTCAACAAAATAATGGGAAAATGCTCCCTTTATTAACCGTTGGTGGTAGAAGATGAATACAATAGATGAATACTAAACATTTGAAGAGAATTATTTGAGCTATGGTGCTCAAAAATCCTCAGCAAGGAGGTTCCTTTCCTCAATCTCTTTGCAGGATTCTCCTCTATCTCGAAAGAAGTATGAAGAATCTCTCAATGGTGGACACTTCTTGTTTCACTAGGATGATGGATTTATTAGAACCAATATCGCCAGTATACTAATGCTCTTACTTATTCTACTTCAATAATGAAATGTGGTGTTGCTCTAAAAGCAATTTGGCGAGCATAAAATTGTCTCGTGTTTTGGTTCTCTCATGACCTGTTTATATAGAATTTTTTGAATCCATCTTGCCTCTCTTGGTCCATGAAATATAAGGACTTATGAGTAGGACATGATTCCATTGAGGGTTTCATATATTTAGGGAAACTCGAATTCGGCTATCCTTGACTATAACATATCAGGGAATAATCTTCCAAGTGTGAGAAGTGGTCTTGAATTTGCTGAGTCGAGCTTTCTTCGAGTCGAGATTTTATTCCTTAAGATATGTCACACGGCCAAATTTTTACATATAATACCTTAGGAAAAATTAAATTTTTGAGCTTTCATAATGTCTTCAGCTAGAAAATTTTCACATGTACGTTCTGCTGGACGAATTTGGGTGTCTTTTAGATTATTCAAATGCATGTACAATTTTCTGGTGTTAACAATTTGGTTAGTTAATTTAAACATTTATCTAGAGCAATGAACATGATATACAAGAAACCACATCACATGAAAGACAATACACTAGAAATAAAGTCCAAACCAAGATGTGTTATTTATGATATACATATAACATTTAGAAGACAAGTTTGTAAGGAAGTATAAGACTCCCAAGGGGTTTTACCAGAAATATGGAAGGAATGAAATGCTCCCTAAAGGTTGGGTTGCAATACCAGGGATAATGACCAAAGTACAATATATCCTTGTCATTGCAACTCTCACTTCCTCTATTGCTGCTACACTACCACTGTCCATTGATTATGTCTATCGTTACCTCTACTATTGTTGCCACCACAACCACTATAATTATTTCTCCAACTCAAAATGTCTACCGCTCCCTCTTCTCCATCTTCCTATTAGGATCAACCAAATCACTACCCAAATTATTTGTAATCATGAATAGTCAGTTCATAATCAATTTTTCCTTTCATCTCTACTCATATATCTGCTGAGAAAACTCCACTACTCAGCTTAATATCACAGATGGTAACATATTGTCACAATCAAGAGTCACTGCCATAATAGTTCATTTCTACATCAATGGTTTTTTCATTTTCTTCACATAGCTCCATCAATTAGTAAGTCTTTGCCAGGGTATTTGGTGTGTAAAACCGAGTTTATCGTTCAATGGAACAGGAAATTGGCAATTAATGTGGCGATTTACAAGCATTTTTTATTGTTTCCATAATGATAGATTGAAATTAAGGATAAAATGGTCGTTTTCCATCCTCATGGACTATAAGAGGAGGACCGTCGGTCGCAAGGGATTGGTTTGTTGTCTAAAACTCTCGCGCCTTGGCCACCTTGGTGAATTTCACTTAGTCTATATAATTTCCATCCGCATGCCTGAGCGAGCTACTCCTTCTAAAAGAAGCAACCCTGAATTTATCTTCCGAGCAAAAATGACCGCTATGAACCCTAATGAGTCACTGCCTGTCACAGCTTCCGGGGAAGTTGGATCTGACGAGGTATTAGAAGTAACCCCTGAAATGGAGGAGCTCATCTCTACCCCAGCAAAATGAAAGGGAAAGGGGAAGGTGAAGGGCACACAGACAATGAAGGTAAAAGAGTTGAAGTGGGGTGGGGTGAAACCTCGTACGTCCCCCCGGATTGTGCATTCCCCCCGGAAAGCGTCCAAGGGACGATTGTCTGATTCATCAAAGTGCCCTATGATGATTATGGAGGAAGCCCTGTATCTGAATCCACTAACCTGGCTTCCACCTTATGTTAAGCCAAGAAAGCCAGCAACGCTCACCCCCTAGAACGTTGATGTCATCTGCACCTACCTTCAAATGCCTCTGGTCCTGGAGGAGGTTCCCCTGCAAGGAGAGATGTTCAGTTGCCTCCCCCTCATTAAATTATATGATCATGATCTGGGCAACCTGGACGCCTTCCCTTTGATAGCTTTGGAGCTATACCTTGAAAGGGAATTGGATGGCAACATACCAAAGGTTGATCCAATGGTGTGGGTATGAGGATTAGCCGAGTCGGGGATCTTAAACTTGTTGCGCATCCCCCACTTTGGTCGATACAACATCACCGGCCTGATTTTTTGCTAGTTGTTGGCGCTAGTCCAAGATGGGTGCTTATGGATCCAAGGTCACATATTGATTGATGCTTCTTTAATTCACCAAATCACTGGCCTCCCCATGCAGGGGCCAAGTCCTAAGGAAGCCACTGGCAAGAAGTTTGAGCAACATATTTTTGAAGACATCTATCTGAAATACCATGTCGCTCGCAACCAACGAGGGTTTCATATTGATACAATCAGCGATCCAGGGAGGCTCATGGGTACCCTACTTGTTGCATGCAAATTTTTGTGCAAATGCTAGGCAATGGCTACCCCCGCCTACGTAATTCAACTTGTTGGTAAATGCGAAAAGGGAGTCTGCTTCAACTGGTCGCAGTACCTTGTTCATGAATTTCTCGACAACGTGTGCGAGGCCTAGGATTAAGGAAAAGCTTTCTACTACTCCTGTATGATACTGTTAATTTCCTTAGTTGGGTGGGAGACACTTGAAGAAGCAGTATTCCCCACTCTCGTGCCAGGCATGTGTGAAGAAGCGCGGTTTTCTAACCTTTGGGATTCAAAGGATCCCACGCGGGTCGAGGAGAATAAGGTCTTTTGGGTACTATATGATTGAACCTTGGCCGCGAAAATTCATTCCTAGCCACACTTGTCCCTCACCATCTACAAAAAATACAAGCATATCGCGACATTCCAGGTGACCATGCATAATGTGCAGGTTCGGGCCCACAGGGATCCCGCTTGGTATAACCTTCTGTATATGGCCACAGAAGAAGAGATTGACCAAGTAATTGCAGCTTGGCCACCTGAGTGGAAGATTATCGCCTAGACGCCTGACCCCGGCACAGCAGGCGCATCTTGCCATGGCGCAGCCACAAAGGATACTACTCCACCCGCCACAACGAAGGATTCGACAGTTCCTGCTACAACGCAGTGCACAAACCCCACCACCCCCACAAGCGCTACCGTGTAGATAGAAACAGATCCCAGCCAAATCAGAACATTAACAGGCTCGATGGCACAAACACGACGTCCCTGTATGGTCTCAAATGCACCAGCGAACCGCCTAAGGGGTCTAGGAAGAAGCGTAACGCTATTAAGCCTGGCCCAGACGCAGAGGTTACATTGACAAAGGATGACCTTGAGAAAATTTCTGACTCCGTCACCATCACGTCCAAGGATCGATGGGCTGCTTTGGACGGACAATCCAAGGCTGTAGTAGAAGTTTTTCAATCTGAGCTGCAGGCTCTCCGGATAAAAGCAGACACCCTTCAAGCGAGCATGGATCGAGCGAGGTAGAGTCAAGAGAGCGTGGATCAAGCGAGGCAGAATCAAGTGGGCCAACAAGCTACAGTTACATCCCTGACCACCATCATGGACAACCAGATCTACCTCCTCCCAGGCGCAGCTTTTGCAATGGTACCCGCATAATTATGCAGCCAAGTCCGGGCATGCTCTTTAGTCGATCTCGATGTTGGGCACTTGACAGGTGCGCAGTTGCACGACTTATTTACTTCCATCACCGTTGAGCTTTAGCACAGAGAGCTATGAGCACATAAGAACCTTAGCGAGGCTTAGCAGACTATTGTGACTCAAGCTGCTGAAGCTGCCCAGGCCCAAGCTGCACACATTGTCGCCATTGCGCAGCAGGCTACGTTAGAGTAGTTAATAGACCAGCTCTGTGAAGACATGTCGGCAGTAATTCCTGCCTCCATTACGCCTCAGACCAAGGTTGAAGGCTTGGTCGTTTCTTTGAAGGTGTCTCGTACTGAGGCACAGGTTGTTAAGGCCAATTTATAACTTGAGATAGCATCGCTGCAGGCCAAGCTATAGCCTGAGAGCCCCCCAAAAGTGTGTGCCTAGCGAGCTGTGTTGGTCACGGAAGAAACAACCACTATTACCAAGCAGGTCAGTCAGGGAACCACTTTTTTTTAGACTGTTATGGAATTATGGTACCTGGTGCAGCGTGACCCTCTCCTTCACCAAATTGATTAGGAGTTGCACCAAAAGGAGTAGGATTTTGAGCAGATGGAAGCCACTATGACCACCCTTGTTCCAGCCCAATGACTATTGCGCCTTCAGACTAGCCATGTGCTTTGAAGTGAAAATGTAGGGCTTCGGCGCAAGAAACAGGTACATAGCGACCATCTGATGCCCTGGGCTGATGAAGCTCTCAAGCTTTCGTTGGAGTTAGAAGGGGTCGTGAGACAGTTGAACCAGACATTCGAAAGTGTCATCACCACGACTAAAGGCCCAACTTCACAAAATCTGGTTGATATTGAGCAGACCGAAGCCGCACAAAGCATAGGTTTTCTGCCCCTGTTGGATTCCGCTATTGAGTAGCTCAAGGAAACGATGAAGACCCCATCGGCACTGTGACTCGAGACGAGTCACAAGATTGTGTTGGGCGACTGTTGGAACGACGTCCCCTAATCGCATTTTTGGTCCATTTTTGTAATATTTTGTAATACTTGGTCTTGCGTGGGGGCTTTGGGGCGGGTCAAAGCCCCGATGTATTGTAATGGGTCAAAGGGTAGACTAGGAGTTCGCAAACCATGGTTTGTGGACCATAGAGTAGCGCAGGCTAAAATGTTATAAATATATAGATAAATCGAGTCTAGAGGGGGCTAAGAAATAAGTAAGATAATATTGGATACGAACTTGTGGATCTTTTTTCGATTGTCTGGGTAAGGGCTTCTGTTGGATGTGTGCACAGAGACCCTGAGTCCTGTTGTGTGAAGACCCCGTTGGCTGTGTGCGCGGGCTGGTAATAGAGTCTGTAAGTTGGATTTGAATTTGAATGAATGAGAAGGTTGTTGATGATGTTTTAGTGTTCTTGTGTTATGATTATTGTTTGTGCTTATGTTCTAAGATCGTGTTTTCTTACTAAATATTGATGATATACTGATGCGCACATGGATGCAATATGATGAATGCGTAGCTCCAGTTAAATTACTCTGCTTAAGTTACCCGTTAATTATGATCTGTGCTTAGCCAATGTACTGCTAAAAGGGTTACGTGTTGGGCTTCTTCTGCGCAAGTCTATAGATCCGAAGGGACCCCCTTTTACTAACTCTCTCTCTCTCTCTTAGGGTGCGGAATCCTAGTTCCAATATCCTCCCACGCTCCTTCGGGTGAGATCTTGACTTGCGCAAGTGGGCCATTGCCGAAAGGGCCAGTAGTATCGGGGTTTGTTGGCAAACCTTAAAACTGAACCTGAGTCAAGACCCCTAAAGCCAACACCTACAGTAAACGTTGAGACAGATTGTGAGGAAATAAAAAAAATTATAAAATACCATGGGATATTATCCCTAAGGAATGTGGAGATTCAGAAGTTGAAAGCAACATTGCATAGAATGGAGGAAAACAAACTTAAATCATATAATGCATATATATCTGAAATACAGAAAAAATTCAAGCTAACCAAACAACTTGAAAAGTATGAAGATGAATCACCGAAAACACAAACATTATCTGAAGCAAAGGAAATGGTATGGGTTGATATCAATTTAACCATAACAGAGCTCTGGACATCTATTGAGATTATCTTTGAACAAGAAGAACTGGTGATAAGATAAAAGGCAGCCATAACATAGATTAAATAATACTTGGATCACAAGGCAAGGGAGGCAACCAGGATAATAAAATTATTGAATTCAAAGACCAAGGAAGAATTGGAGGAATTAGGAATAGAATATAGGACTGACACAGTCCTAGAGTTAGAAAAAAATTGACTAAAAGAAATTTGATGTTGCAATTAGAAATAAATGTCAAAACATAGAAGTGAAGGTAAATAAATTTCAAGGGAAATTGAATGTCTTACAACAAAAGGGACTTCCACCTCTAAGACATTCTAGTGGCCAATTGATTCCACTAGAAAATTACCAACATAGATTACATGAAATAATAGTAGATAGATCAAAATTTGCAAAAGTAAAAGGAATCATAAGTGGTAAAGAATTCATTGAAGTCCTATAATATGTCTTATTTATCCAACATGAAATTCCAAATTTATTTATTACTAGGCCAACTTATGAAAAGTACACAAAGGTGGAGGAAGCATTATTTCAGGGAAACAACGTAGAACAATAGGAGATGAATAGACATTTTTCAGGTTCCAACACAGCAAAAGAAGGAGCATAAAGAGCATAAACAAATTTTTAGGCAATAGTTACCAACAACACCCTTGAATAGAGTGTTGAATATGCAATCAATTTCGAAATAGTTTATTTTTATGTTGTATAAGTTTGATATATCCAAATCATTTTGCATAAAGATTTTATTTTGTAAAGGTTTTTATTAGATTTAGATATTTTTGAATTACACTTTATAAATATTTTGTCATTCAAAGTAAGAATGGTTGAACCCTTGTGAGAATCTAGTGACATTATTGTACTCTTCTAAAAATTTTTGAAGATAATCAAAGGATTCTGACTTCACTCTTAACAACATTTGTGTTCATGTGAGTCAGTCTGGTTTATACATCTTTTTTCATCATATATTCAAGGTAATATAGGAGCTAGGGTAAGGGTAAGGCTAAGTTAAGTATTAACTTCCGTAATAGCCCAATGCAAAGTTATCATAATTATGGAGATTAACTAATTGAACAGTCTCTTTGAATTAGTTACTCCACACCTTTAAATTGTTTGCTTCTATCATCTCTTGAATATATATATATATATATATATATATATATATCTGTGTGTGTGTGTGTGTGTGTGTTTGGTTGTAGAATTCTTTTACATGCATCAATTTTATCTGGTTAATTAAGTATTCAATATGAATGTTTAATTGTAATATATCTTCTCCCTTTCCACTTTGAAAATCAATTCAAATATTTTATGTTTTTATGAATGAAAATCATCCCTTTGAACTTCTCGGAAATATTTGGATTATAAAATTGTTAAATTTTCAATTCATCGGTCAGTTAATTCAATTAAAACCCTTATATGATTTGGCAAAGTTCCCGAGCTTAGAACTTTCTACAAAGATACAACAACCAGCTCAATTGGTTATTTTATTTCTTGAGGAATTAGATTTTTTTGCGCTGGTAATTGCTCTGCACTTGCAAATTTAGACTTGGAATTGGTGTGGTGGGAGGTTTCTCATTTGGTGGGTGGATCAGGGTTGATAGGTTTTTTCCATTTATCGGTTGGCTTTGGGGGGGAAGGTTTGATGGTTTCTTCACTTTGATCTTGTGTCTGAGATATTTGTCTATATCTCAAATCATATCTTGTATGAAATTGTGCTTGCATGAAATCAACAAATTGTTTACAATAGGAATATATCTCTTCTTCTTCCAAAGGAGGCTCTTCTCATCCTCCTATCCTCCCTATGCTTATATTTCATTTTCTTCTTCTGAGAGAGTAGAGTATTGGTTCTCTTGAACCTCAATAGCATCCTCAATATTTTCTTCAGGATCATCTTCTAAATACAGGGGCAATTTTATTTTGTCTTGTTGGTCCTTTCTTTATTTTTACAATAGATTCAAAGGGACATCCTATAATTTGGGGTTACATTTCTATTGGAAGCTTGTTGGATATATAGAGGAGGATTTTTTTTTCCAAGTCTATATTCACCAATTTATTTGAAAGGTTTCTAATCAACTTATTCACCTCATCGAGCTTCTGCTCTTAGGAATCCCTTGTTTGGATAGAGGAATTGACTTCTTATTTTCCCCTTCTCCTATCACCATGTTCTCTCCTAGCCTTCAACTTCCCTACAGATTTAAAGTTTTCTTTAACTTCCAAGGCATTAGTCTGGATCTAGTCTAGTGTGCGATATTTCCTCTATCTGAGGATAAACCCGAAATAGACTCAAAGGCTCCAGAAAACACCACCTTAGTTTCCGCCTATGGAGGTTTAATCTCAGCAGGAAAGTCGTTATATAGTTTATTAAATATTTTTATAAACTCTGTGACATATTCATTATGTTTTTTCTTTATTGCATTAAAATTAGTTAATAAATACCCACATGTTTCTTCTCTCCCCATTTTTTCATAAAAGTGTTCTCCAATTTATCCCAAGTGTTGATTGAGTTATTTGGTAAATTCTTAAACCATTTTCTATCCTCCCCATCTAAGGACTGGAAAAATAGTCTCAGGACTACATCAAAGTGCTCTACATTCAAATTTTCAGCAAGTGTATAGAATACCTCAATGTGTTTTTGGGTTGTGACATCATCTTCCTTAGTGAATCTAGGCAAGAGCTTAAGATAGTATTGGGGCATTCCATTCAAAGGTTACTACATATTAAGTGGGGAATATTTATTAATTAAAAAACATGGGACAAGCATATTTTCTAAAGGAGGTTGAAAAATATTTGTTGCAAGACCTCACTGAGAGGTTGGGTGAACCACGTTGGATAAGATTTGGTGTAAAATAACATCAGGGGTTTGAGATGGAATGGTAATGAGAATATCTTTGACTCTTTCAACTACTACGAAGGTATGGCATGCAAAAGGATCAAAACTAATAGATGCTTCTTCAAACTCAGGTCCATAGAAGTAAAATCTAGGTGGAGGAAAATGTTCTTCTAAAAACTCTAAAACTCTGGATGAGGAATGTTTTATCTCAACTTTCTGAGAACTAGAAGTTGAGGCCTCTGAGGTAAAAACCACAGTACCTAGAGTTATTGGGGTTCTTTCCCTTCAAATTATCCTCGAGAAAATTCTTTTTGGGTCAAAGGAAGGAGGGGTTTTCTGCTGGGAGGTATTCGAACGAGTACGCGGGCTCCTAAAATCTAGGGTTATAATATGAGGACCCTCCTAGCTTAGAAATATCAACCCATACTTCCTATGCTAACCATACAAAAGGAATGTTCAAGAATCATACCTAGGGAAATATATTATAATTTGTGCATTTGTAATGATGCCACAATGTGTTGTTGCTCCTAGAGAGAATCCTTGGGTTGAGGAGAGGGGTCATTGCATAGGACATCTTGGAGTCTCTTATAGATGAATCATTGTTGCTCAAGAGTTTACATGTGGTTCAGTAATCATACTCAAAGACCAAACACATTACACACATTGAAAACATTTTGTTCCAAAGAATTAAAGTTAAGTCATGGTGGGCTATACACAAATAATTAAGCTTCTTTAGTTGTTTTAGCATAGGTAAGGGAAGAGATAAAAGAAGGAAATTTGGTGCAGAGGGCTAGATATAGAATCTTGTGCACTAATCTTCAACAAAATAATGGGTGGAAGAAGGAAATGAAATTAGAAATAATGGAGCGCATTTTAAGGCTTTCAACCTTACATTTACAGGTACCATTTTTCATAACATGACATAGATAAATATTACATAAAATATTGAGTTCCGGTAGCTATAATTACACGATTTCTAAGAGGAAAGAAACACACATGAAAATGATAAAGAGACACAAGAACACATACTTCACATTTCAATGCTTGGAACCACCAAAATCTTCTTCATTAGTCTTTTAGAAAAACATACATGTCATTTAGCCTCAAAACATGAAAACCTTGCGGAATATTTCAGTCTCTAGAATAGAAAATTAAACCCTTACAAATGAATTCATCTTCCATTTTATAGGGAGAGTCCTAACAAAAAAATTCACAAAAATATCTCCCAATGTGACAACTGTCTAAACTAATCAGTTGTGCAAGTGTGTCAAAGGCTTAACTATCCTAATCATTGCATAAAAACTTGATTCTTTATTTGAAATAAAATATATACAAAATTTCCAAAATCACAGAGACATGATATAATTTCAAATCGGGGGAGATATTCAATGTTGCCTCGCTTGATCCTTTGAAGTGGGCCCAGCCTCCTCTACCCGGATTCGTGGTCGTTTGATCAGCTGGTAACACCTTTGCCATAAAACTGGATATGGTGTGGGAGTGTGAATAAGGGTACTATAGGCCATCCTTAGATTTGCGAGTTCCATGTAGTTTGGCCTAGCAACAAACAGGGTCTTCACAAGACACATTAGCTAGAAGTCCCTTTGCAGATAGTTAACTATGGTCCTCCCTTTGAGAGTGATGGTCTTCTCATGTGATGAGTCCACCTTGTCTTTGCTTCAACTAAAAAATTTTCATACTGCTCCTAGGGTAGTATTTGTCCTTGGAAATCCAAGCAACTGGGTATGCCCGCTTTGGTTCTCTAGTCAAAATTTTAATTGAAAGTTATAACCGACCTTTCCATATCACTCACGCAAGCTTCAACCTTATCCCTCGCTTCCTTATTTTGAATCACTTTGGAAATTTCCATGATTATTCATGTCCTATCAATGATTTCCATCGCTCTCAATTCATCAACTGATTTCTCATTAATGAGCTTGATCAATTTCTTAGCAGTGCTATCTTTCTTAGAATTCTCCTCTATGGCTGACAAGACAAAGAATTTGATGGTTTCTATTGCCGCCTTCTTTTTTGCAACCAATTTCATATGTTCCCATAGTTTCTTTATTTCTTAGATGATGTCCTCCCATATTATATGTTTAGCCTCAACAAGGGCCATATTTCCCTTCAACTTGTTCTTTAGCACTTTGATCTCATCATGTTCCACTTCATACTTGTTATTAATTTGATCCACATTTTCCTGGTTGGACTAGATCCCCTTATCCACATGTACTTGGTGTTTTCCAAGTCGATCTAGACCTTCTTTAGCTCGCTCTTTGACAGTTGCAACTCTGTGAGAGACTTAGTTAACTACTCAGTGGGGTTTTGTGGGTTGTATGGCATAACCACAACAAAAATATGGGATTCTATATTTTTTTGCAGCTCTACTACCTTCAACATGAGTGCTATCACTTCATTATTCCTTTTCATTAACTCCTTGGACAGGATTTCCTTCTCGTTTTAGACATGTGCCAATTCCTTCGTTTGTACATGCTCTATAGCAGACATTTTAAGTTGTTTCCTCGGTGACTGTATTTATGATTGTGAGCCTTTGACAATGGCATTTATGGTGGCCTTATGATTGTGATCCACCCCCAGCTTGATAGTCATCTCTTTGTAGCCTTCATTTTAGATATGAAGGGCTCGTGAGTTGGATTTTTCCTATTTAAACTTAGTAGGTTCTTTATCCAACAACTTAGATTCATCCTTGGTTATGGTAAAGGCTCCTTTTCTCAACTTGTTATATATCATCTACCCTTCCTACTTGTGTAAATTAATTTTATCCTGCAATGGGACACTATTCATGTCTAAAGATAAGTCCATTTTTTTGAATTGTGGTCCTGAGGAGAGGGACTGCACTAAAGGGTGATGTCGAGAGAACTTCGTCTGGTTTCTTTCAAGGTCCATGGTATCCAAGAGCCTAGTGTTATATGGTATTGAATGAGAGACCAACTATGCCGACATTTCATCTCTAAATTTTTTGTTCCTTTCCTCTATTAGTTGTCCCTCCTCCCATTTAGGGCCTATTGTTGGTGTTCTCTCAATAAAACCTAGGATTGCTACCTCAGTTGAACTAGAGGTAGCATCATGTTTGGGATTCCCTAGTTGCACTTGGAAGCTAGGTTGATTAAGTTTCTTTTCAGTCAAATTAACCTCAATTTCCTCTTATGCCTTCTCCTGAATATTCGCCTTCTTAATCGAAGATGCATCCTCCATCTAAGTGTCCCTTGCCTCATCAATGCTCCTTTTATGGGACTTTTCATTTTTTATTGGTGTCTCAATCTCCATCTCTGTATTGATGGTCCATGAATCAAGGCTAGCCTTCCATTCTAACTATAGTCTAGATTCATGTTCATAAGCATAAGCAATGATGCATTTCCTCCTACTAGAAATAACACCATGAGGATGGTAATGCCACTCTTATCCTAGTTCAAGGATAAACTCCTTTAACATAAGTTCCACCTATTGGAAATCCTACATAGATTTCACAACAAAGGGGGTCGTCATCATGGGAAGCTTGAATACAAAAGGCATTTTTGGCTGGGAAAAAATGGAACTAGTCTATGTTTAGTATTTTCTTGATGAGCTCCAAGGAAAAAAATTCTCATGGGCATAAATACAGACAAATGGTAGGGAGGAAATTCAAACCCATACACTCTGGTTTTGGAGCATTATTCAAACCAATACCATTCCCCCACCCTAGTATCCTTGTTGAGCTGAATATTCCTCCATTGTTCGGGTAAGACTCTAGGACGAGGGATTTTGTTGATAATCTTATAAGTAGTGACCATGAAAGTAGAGAGAAAATCTGAAATCCCCTCATTGTTGGGCTTCTTCTTTAAAGAGTTGTCTAAGTCAACCAAAAAATTCCTTTTATTATGGGAGTCTACAATGTTGAGGCCTAGGTACTCGAATTCTTCCATGTGAGTGTAAAGGAACAAATAAACAAATATGGAGTAATAAATGAAGGAGGAAGCCATGTAGAATTTCTCGGACTGGAACTTTATGGCTTCAACCAAGAAAGAGGGAATGTCTAGGACAATGTTTGGCTTCATCGTTTTATGTAAAATCCCTATGGTACCTTTAGAGACATTTGTTGTCTTTTCATCATCAAATAGCCATAGCATAACATATAGGATGGATTGCACAAACTCTCAAAATAGGGAAATGGGAAGGGTTTCTGAGTTAGAAGGTAATTGGGAATATAAGGCCAGGATTAGTTGGTGAAAGAATTGTTTCTCTCCAACCGAGAGCCCGACATAATCATACAAGAGTGTGGTCTTTGTAAGCTTCTCCAAATTTTGGTATTTCGGATAGAGGAAGGCATTGCATATCAATCCAGGGGTGACCTCTAGAATTTTCTTCCCCGTGGAGGAAATATAAGAATTTTTCTCTTTCACGAATGTGGCCATGAGCTAGGATATGAATTATGGAAGATAGTGCACCATCGACATTACTAAGTGGTACAACCTTGACTCAATGACTCGTAAGGGGTCTTCCTTATCAAGGTAGAGGCCATAAAAGTCAAGTGAAAGCCGGATAGATTTAAAGGGCAGAAGGAATCATGAATTTCCCCCTTAGTGTCCAAGAAGGGTGCAGTGTGGCTTGAGGGTTTTGGTTGTTGTTTCTTGGGGGTTTTTAATGAGCCCTCTTTTAATTTGAGCATGGTGGAAAATTATGCAGAGACAGGGGGACTGTGACATACCTGGCGAGCGGCGGAACCTAGACGTTTGTGGGTACACAGAGGTACTTAAGCTAGTGGTCTGTCTGTCAGAGGTAGCTCACAAATGGAGGTGCTAACGGATGTAGTGGTTTATGCACGAGACATTTTTAAATAGGAAAGTTTTAAATTGCAGCAGTCGACGTGTGGGGAGTAACAGTCAATTCGCAAGGACTTTAGGTGGGGAAAAATGAGAAGATGGTGTGAGGGATACACGTGTGCAGAGTTGTATTGGGTGGAGGACAAGGGACGAGGGTGATATATCAATCTAGTCCCGTGCTCACTTACCACATACGCCTGATAATGGTCCCATATACTGACATGGTCTCTGCGTTGGAATGACAGGTAGCAAGCCCGTCTTATCTCCTCTAACAGGGTACATGGAAAGAGTTGGAGGCAAGGGTCGAACCCCCAGAATCAATTTCAACTGTCAATTTGTGAGTGCTAATTTATTGAGTCTAAATTTCCGGGGGGCAAGCTTGAGCTTAATTGTCATTCTTATTTTCCCGCGGGAGCTTTTCCTTGGTGAGGTCGCTTCAGGATGGACGAAGATCCACTCCAAAGTTGGTCTCTCTTTAATTATTTAAATTTGAGAGATGGGGGAAGGCCCACCGCCGCTTGGTGGCTCCGTATCAAAAATGGTGCCGCTTACTTTGGAGTGGGAACACAGATGCCGTGGCTCTCTGATACCTTGGTCCCTGGAAGCCCAGTCCTTTTGAAATGCGATTAGAAATTGTTATAGGGTTGAATTTTCGGGTTATACCATTAGGATGATGTTAACCAAGTCGTGTGTCTTCATGTGATTAGTCCATGTGTCATCCATATTTGGGTATTTCAGGTACCCGATAACTTCAAAATTATCTTCATGTGTCCACCTCCCAGTCGGTGGTTGTTGACATCACCTTTTCCCATTGATCTGTTTCCACATGTCCGATCGGAGAGAGAGATAAGGGTCCCCGACCCTTTGTTGCACGAAAAATTCCTCTGTAAATGGTTTAATCCTTATGCCTTTGAGAATTAATTTAGCAAGAGGTCATGAGCTTTCAGGGTCATGGGATCTAGACTTCCAATCTGTGTATTGGGGTTTCATTTGTCAATGGCCCTGACACTGGAAGTTAACGGATCCTTGGTCCCCGGTCCTCGGAGCTTTTCAAAATTGATTTTATAAGGTGCTGTGGGATTTTAGGGTCTTCGGGATTTTGACTTTTATGGGTCCAACTTTGACTGTCCTTATATTTTGATCGCCAAAGGGGGATTCAAACTTATTTATATCATTGGAAAGCTCTTTCAAAGAATTTTCTGATTGAGTGGGTCTGATATAGTCTTTGATCTCATTTTCTACTCTTATAAAGGCTCTAACCTCTGCCAGAATTTTCACTTCAACCCCTTAGATATATGAAGATTTAAGAGAAATAAAATAGAAGATACAATAACTCTCTTGAATGAAATTCATGTAAGAGTACAAAAATTACCTGCAAGAATTCTTAAAACAGAAAAATAAACGATGGCGAGAATATAAAACAAATATACATAAAGGTTTTCCCTAGATCCCAAACACAGGACTACGAGATTGATTTTTCATTATGTTCTTTTCAATGTTACAATACATATAATACATGCTTAAAGATTCATAAACCTCAATAAATTAACCCTAGGTTAAAACATAATCATAGTTCCCTTGACCAGGTCTACAAAATATCATGGGTAGAAAAGTAGTGTGCCCAAAACCATGTGAAAAACCCATGCAAAAAGCCATAGGTAGGTCCACCGAACACACACCTAATAATGCAGTGGGTACAACTACATCAACGATCTTGTTTGGCTTGTATGGACACTCATTTCGCTCATGTAGAGAGCCACCTCCAATGTGAAATCAAATCATCTACTCCTCTTGGTTCTAGTGCAAAGGACCTTGCCCCAATGACTTCATCATATTCTTGAGCTTCTATCATGTTTTGTTATAGTTTAATGTTTCTCAACGGTTTCCCATTATAACTATGTATAGTTATTATCATGCATAAGCTATGTATTTTGACTTTTGATAATACATTATCGGTCAACATATCTCGCTTCCCTCGTGATAAATTGAGACTGGTAAAAGGATAAACAATATCAATCTTAATTAGATGTAATAATGTATTTTTATTTTTTAAGATAATACATTTAACTAAAAAAACACATAAAAATAAAAACAGATCCATATTAATCTATGCTTATTAAAGTTAAGAGAGATAAAATGTCTTCCAGCACTTCTAAGGATTTGATCTCTTAGAACTGAATAGATTAAAAGAAACCATGGATTTAGAGAACTTCTATATATATATATAAATAACACACCATACAATTAATATATTTTAGTTATATTTTTATTTTATTTTATTTGCTATATATATTAAATAACACATCCATATTTTTATTTATTAAAAAAAATATCTTAAGTTATTTTATAAATAACCATAAAAATATATAATATTAAATTATATTTTATCGCAAATGGCATAATGAGTAGATGATAAATATCTATAATTTATTAAAAAATAATATGTATAGATAAAAACTGAGTTATAGATTTTAACTTACTAACATTGATAATGATGATGATGATGGTTAACCTCCACTGAGACCAAGGACCTAAAGAAAAGAGTTATTTAATTTGATTTAAGATTTTATTCCTATGCTCAAAAAGCTTGGAGAGAAGCCTCCCAAGCTCACTATAATTTCGACATCTTGAAAGGCTAAGAAGATCAGTATTGCAACAAAGATTATGAGTACTACGTGGATATGATTTTTTATTATAGTTTTGATATTAAAATACTTTATTTATAATAGACATTTAAATATATTTTTATTATTAATATTTTTTTCAAAAACTATTGATTTAAGCGTGTAACACATTTTTTATATTAAATTGTAAAAATATCTTTAATTCTAATAAAAAATGGTCTAAAATTTTATATTTTAATTTGTTAATTATCTCAATTATAGGTAATTATGAACTTAAAATATACCAATTAAAGAAAAGAAAAAAACATCTTGACATAATTTATTGGTTTAATTAAATTCTTAATGGTGACTAATGTAAATGTTATTCTTGTTTTATTATATGCTTGTTCGTTTCCATATAGTTAATATTTTTAACTGCGACTGGAGTTTTTATTAGAATATCATCTTTATCACCCAATGGGTACATCATTTTCAAATGGACTTGGCATTATCTAAATTTAAATTTGACTTGAAAATACTTTCAAATCAATACTCCATTTTAAAATATAAACAAATGGGTTATTTTTTACCAATTTCACACTCAATGTAATGACCAACAATAACCGGAATATATCAAAATATTGAAACTTTGCCCCACCCTTCCCTATGGAATCTTACTTTTTCAAACACCGGTGTGCATCTAATAACATATAAAACTCCCTCACGCGAGGATGTATGGTCCCAGATATGTTACCATCTTCCCTAACAAAACACTACAAGCCTTCTTTTCAATGTGACAGGGCCAGCCTTATTTATTTAAACAAACAAATGGTGATGACGAAAATAAATAAAGTTAATGAGAGGCAGTTACTGTCATGGATTCTGCCAATACATTGATGCCTACTCATTAATTTGGGTTCCACATTACCATTATGGAGTTTGTTCTTAAAAAAAAATTTTACTTCACGGGGTTCCATAGTGGAAGTTATTGTCATGATTTGTCATTAGATTATAGTTGTTGCTGAGTGGGTCCAATTAAAATTGAAAAAAAAAAATAATCCCAAAAATGTTATGATGTACGCAAGTTCTCGCACTGACGGTCCCACGCCCACCAGCTACGATCTATAAAATGATTGAGTATCCTTCATTTAAAAAAAAAAAACCCACTTTGATGGTTTTATTATTGATTCAAGAAGTCCATTACAATATGGTTGGAGTCAATTTTCTCCTCTATCATTCTCTTCACAGATTTATTATGTATATAACTAAAGATTTTGGTATGTCTAACTTGCAGGCTCTTGAATATACTCTTGGTGTTATAAGGTAGCCACGAGGATTGATCCTTGGACCTCCCTTAGATTAGTTTAAAAAGTTACCGATTCACTATGGTTAAAAAAAAAATGTTGTTGCATATATATATATATATACATAGAATGTTGTAAGATGTGCTTGCGGGCTGTCAGATCATTAGTGGACGAGTTCTAGTACAACTTGTGTGCCAATCCATTAATTTGAATAGAAAGTGGTATCTACTAATGGTATTTACCCATGGTATTAAATGATGTAACTCAAGAAGACACTCAAAATATTATAAATAACAGGCTCACTTAGCAAAAGGATAGATTCATCTACCACGCTGTAGTTATAGAGTTGTGTTTTTTTCATATGTTGTGAGGTATTCAATGTGTATTTTACGTTCAATGTTTTTTTTTTATTAGTTTATTACGAGATATCTATGTTTTTCTCCTCTCTTAGCATTCATGGTTCTTAGATATTAGCCCCCGAGGACCATGAATGTTGAGAGAGGAGGAGAGAAACATATATATTTTCCAATAAACTAATCACAAAATCAAAAGCATTGAACATAAAATACACACTGAATACCTCACAACATATGAAAAGAAGACAAGTCTTTACTAAATGGAGAAATAATCTATAGCTACATTGTGGTGGATGAATCTATCCTTTTTGTGGATGAGGCTTGTTATTTGTAGTATTTCCATTGAGTTATTGAGTTACATTATTCAATACCATGGGTGGATGCCATGGGTAGAGACCAATTTTTTATTTGGATCAATCCTCCCACCTTAGGAAGCAATGGTCTCAATTATTTGAAGTTCCCTCCTTAGAAGCTTCCATTTAATATGAGCTAATGAAGAGAAGGGTTTTTTTGTGATTAACCCATAACCATGGGTTTGTAATTGATCTAAAACCAAGTGTTGTTGAAAACAAGGGTTTTGTGTGGTTAAACCATAATTGCAGGTTTGTGGATGACGCATAACCATGAAGAAGTAAGGTCCAAGGATAGAGTTACTTTGTAATGTGTGTGAGCCAGCTGTGATGGTAACAATGTATGGCTTAACAAGTGGAATTGGATGGCAAGATTTTTGTGTGGTTGACCCATAACTATGTGTTTGTGGGTGACCCATAACCATGATGAACGAAGGTCCAAGGAAAGAGTTACTCCATAATTCTTATGGGCCAACCATAACACTGATAATGAATGGCCTAGAAAATGGACTTCAAGATAGTTCGTTTGTCAGTATGCTAAGGCTAAGTAGAAATATGTTGGCTTAGCTCGTGACTTATCTTTGTAAATTCTCACTACCCAATTAGATGTTATAAATACTTCCTCCAGGTACTAAAGTTTCACATTTTTTATTTCCATTGATGTGATTTGATAATCCCACTATGAAATTACCTTGGCATGAGGAGTGGTATTTTTTCATATTCAAAAGTATGCTTCAATATAGTCAGCAAAGATAGCCTTGTCAAAATGGGAACCCCTAGCAATGAGAATGACAAAGAAAGATGAATATCCCTATGATGTCACCCATGTGTTGTGGGTGGCATATCTCGTACCTAAGTAGAGTACACCTGAGAGTATGATTCCTACAAAGAATAGGAAAATCCCATACTTGAACGTACATAAAAGATATAGGAAGGCCTATGCAATTACACATGTGAAAATAAGGTTAACAAATATAATTACGACTTGTATAGCAGAGTGGGTCTCCAATGGGATAATTTCACTTGACACAATCCATACAAAATATGGAATTTTGAGCTCATCCTATATGCTAACTAACAAGTTATCTCGCTTGATCTCTCGATGTATCACAAGTTTTTCATGATATGGAATGAAAATATTCTAAAGTCAGCTATGAATCCCAACACAGGGGTAATGTGGTTTTGCATTTAGGAGATCAAGATTTCCATCGATAATTTAAATGACACAAATTTCATCAGACAAGGGTCCATTGGAAATATGTATAAAATAATGCTAGATGATGGTCAAAAAATTACAATGAAGAGAATAAGAAACTGCAGTCTAGTAAATTTTATGGTCAGAAGGTGAGGTAGCCACCCTAGAAACCCTTGTAAAACCCCAATTGTCATGGATTTGTAACCTACTAAGATCTAGGAACCATGAATGTTGACAGAAGAGGAGATAAACATAGATATTTTCCAATAAACTAAAAAATTTGAATGAAAAATATCGATAGTGAATAACTCACAACATATGAAAACAATGAAAATCTTTATTAAATGGGGAAATCCTCTATAGCTACAATGTGTGGCTGAACTTATCCTTTTGTAAGGTGAGGCTCACTATTTATAGTATATTAAGTGATTTATTGAGTTACATCATTCAATACCATGGTTAAATACCATGGGTAGATACCAATTTCCATTCAGATCACCCACCTAGCTATGTCTGCTTGGCCAAGACTAGTACATGAGCTACAACACTAGAAAATAACCATTTATCAAGAGACATAAAAACTTCGGTGGGGTTACCAACCTAAGAGGATGTTCACTCTGAAGGAAGCATACTCCCTTATCACTGGTCACCAGAACATGAATTGAGACCCTATATGGAGGAAAATATGGATGAATATTCATTGGAAAAAGGTTGCTCAATTCCTTTGGTTTGTGGGATGGGGAAGGATACTCACTTGAGATCAAAATTGGAAAAAAGGCTTATAGGGACCTTCACTCTGCACTCTATGTTAGAACCAAGAAGAGTCTATGGAGCATCTTCTAAACACATTCCCTTTAGTTGAGAACCTCACGCATTAGATTATTGTTATGTTTGGTGCTTTGAATAGGGACTACAATATTCTGGTGGATAACTAAAGGCTCAATATATTAAATAATTCAGTGGTGAATAGAGCATGGCATTTAGCCCTTGGTTTTGTTATGTGATTGTTTTGGAAGGAAATAAATAGAAAAGTTATAAAGAAAAAGAGATTAAAGGATGAAAGGTCGCTATGGAGAGTGATTATTTAGAATATCCAAGGGACCACATTATTTGAGCCCTGGTCCCAGGATCACTCTAAGATGACTCAATAAGAGTTTCAGATTCTTGGTAAGTTGTAAGTGTCTCCATTAATTATTTCCTCTGTCCCTTCCAAGTCCCCCACGCCCAAAGCTTATTCCCCTTCATACTTCACTCCTCCACTTATGGGATTTTTGAAACTAAATTTTAACGGAGTGTCCAAAAGTAATCCTAGATATAAGGGATTTGGTGGCATTTTTCAAGACTGGGAAAGTTGACCTCTAAACATCTATGCGACTAGTTGTGGTGTCACAATAAATAATGGTGCAAAATTCCTTGTTTTAGAAAGAGGATTGACCTTGGAAATCAATGAAGGATATTCAAAGTTACAAGTGGATGGGGATTCTCTGCTAGTCATAGAGATAGCTAAGAAAATCCTTAATTTTGTGCTTATAAAAGAAATATCAAGGAGCTTGAGAACTAAGCACATCCTATCTTGAATCCAATTGTTTCTCCACTATTTCTGCTATGTCATAGGTTCTGTAATATCTCGAAATGGGAAAGACAGGAATATAGAACATATGTAACATTTAAATCAAGGAAATAACCAGAATGTAAGCACAAAACTGTAAAATGTTGGAATTTCTGGAATATAACATCAAGACATTAAAAAATTAGCATAAAAAACTAATCCATATCAATATGTATCAACAACGATGTAAGTACACAGTGCTCCAAAAGGAATGCACTCAAGCCACAAGATGGCTGAACTACACTACTAAAACCTAGCACTGGAAAGTATAAATTGATGTTGCTGGAAGCTGATGCTACTAGGAAGAAGATATTTGTGTGAGAGGTTTCTGGAGTGCTCGAAAAGATCTGGGATTTTAACCACAGATTCTACTCGAAAAACCCAGGAAAGCCTAAGAATGGTTTGGCCATATTTTGAGTTTGGAATTTCGGCCCTTTTTGGGTTGCACATTGCACCCCTACTGGCTGAGTTGTGCACTCCCTAGAGACAACTACTGATCTGGCACTGAAAGAATGATCTATTAGTTGCAATAGCACCCACTCAGCTCACTAACAGAAGGGTTGGTCCCTTCTCCTGATTCCCAAGCTCGAAACTTGAGATCTAGCTCCTCCAATGAATATGCAGTTGTTGCATGCACAACTGTTGGGAAATAGTGCACTGTCTAGGAGGGTTGATGATGTAGCCTGCTAACAGATAATACAATGTTGATCCCAGGCTTCTGAAGTGATCCTCGGAGTGAAGGATTACCCCCTTACAGGATTCCAAGCTGATTTGCTTGGAACTTCCTCTTCTCCTCAAACCCTCACTGCAGAATTACACAATTCCTACAGGAAATGTTACTGCATAGGAGAATAGATGGATGGCCTGATGCTGGATATGACAATGAAACTCGTAGAATAATGAATCGGGTCCACAGTGTGAAGGGTTGATCCCTCAACGGGTTTCTCAACTGAAGTACTAAGAACAACCTTCCAACTCTCAAACCCAAGTTCAGGAATGCGTAATTCCTATCGCTGGAAGTGTAGATGAGAGTGGCTGGAAGTGGCACTGATTTCCAGATGATGAATGCTGCCCAAGAAAACCTTCCCGGAGTAGGCACTCGAAGTACCCCGTGGGTAAGGGTGGGATTTCTGCTCGGGTACACCCGATGTTAAACAACACAACAGACTTAGCTGAACAACTTAAGCGTGCAAATAAATGTCTTACGACAGTCACTAATAAAAATCTAGACCCCCCCCCCCCCCGCTTTGTTGCCCTCATCTTCCTTTTATGGTTGTGAGACTTCCCTAGCCTTGGCCCACCTCATAACTACGTTGCACATTGGCCACTAGCCTCCATAAAGACTGTGATGTCCTCCATGATCTCCATCATTGTAGCAATTACTCTCCACTCCCTCCATCATATGTGCATTTAATGCACGACTTCCTCCATCACTTCATCATTATTTCTCCATTATCTCCATCATATTTGCAATCACTCCTTCACTATCATCACTATATCCATCATATTCCTCATTATTTCTCCATGACCTCCACTCTTTATTAATTATTATGATCCTCCACTACTCCATAATGCTACTCCACTACTCAACTAACCCACATTCACACTATAGAAGTGGATTTTATTCATCTACTGGGTTTATGGGTCCCTCCACCCTTTTATTTACTTTACTAAATAATAAAAGTAAGAACTCTAATATTCCAATTAGCTGATGGTAAATTTGGAATATTACCACTTGCTCATCGTATCCGTCCATCCATCCAACTGAGGGTGATGACTCATATCATGCACCAGCTCAGTATCCACCCAATGGAGAATCTCTCGCAAAAATATTCTCATACAATAACTATCCCCATCACTATCTATGGCCTTGGGAGGACCACGAAGCATGAAGACATCCCATAAAGATAATCTGGTCATGTGTGAAGAGATTTATTGTGTGAAAATGTCGAAGCAATGTGCATACCTCGACAACTGATCAATGTCGACAATACCATCCACCATAATATGATGACAATATTTGCACTCCATGATATGTCGAAGTGCATCCTCCTTGAGGTCTCTCCATGAGAACCTTTCTCCGATGACCTGGTAGAACCTATGAGGTTCTGAATATGTTGCATGTAGAAACTTCACTTTGAGATGTGGGTGTTCATCAAGAAGGCTTTGTCCTAATAATGGAAGATGTTATCCATAACATGATGTCTACCATCTACCATATATCCATCCAATGCTTCATAATTGAAGCGGTCATCAGAATGCTCAAATAATAACTAGGCCCTCAAATCATCATTGATCCTCAGTGACAACGCTTTTGATCTCCATGATAGTGCATCTGTTGCCACATGGCCCTCTCCATACACAATGCTAAACTCATAATCCTGCATTTTACTGATCAATCGTTGCTACCTCTTTTGCAGTTGTTGCTCCTCCTCAAAAATATGTTAGAGACTATGGTGGTTGTTCTTCACCCGAAATCTACTGCCAATAAAAAACTATCAAAATTTGACTAATGCGTGCATAATGGCCAATATCTCTTTTTCATAAATAGAATATGACAGCTCATGCGACAATAGCTTCTGGTTCTTGAAAGCTATTGTATATCTTCCCTACATTAGGACTGTGCTAATCCCATCCTCAGAAACTCCACACTCCAACACAAAGTGTTGTGTGCAGCGCAATAATGTCAAATTGGGATAGCTATACATCTTCTTCTTGAACCAGTCAAGGGTCCTCTGCGTAGTGATAGTATGTTGCTCCAAATCATGCAATTTCCTTGATGGCATGACCCCACAAATCTCCATATGATGTGATGAAATAATATGGAGTGGAAATTTTTTCATACCTTGGATCAGTTGATTCTTGGGAACATCTTGCAAAGCTACAAGAGTTCCTCCAACCGATGCAATTTCTTCTCCAACTCTTGGTGATGGTGATGGCTGCTCCTCTACTACTGCACCGTCACTGGTATTTTATTCCTCTTCCTCATGCACCTTCTAAATCATGCCTTGGACTCTCAATGTTGAATTATTGGGAACATCTTGCCAAAATTCAAGTGCTCCTCCTACTGATGCAAGTACCTCTACTACACGTGGTGGTGGTAGTTTCTCTTCTCCTGGTGTATCAACGCTGACATCTCCCTTCTGCTCCTCATACACTTTCTATTTATTTTCGTAGAATGTCTCAATGGAATGTGCCTCTGGGTTTCTTCTATCAAACCTATTTACTAATATTTGAGTGAACTCCGCATACACAGTCACTCTTGAATGTTTCAATATGCCAAACCACCAATCATTTGTTTCACCCTCAAGGTGCAACGCTACAATCTCAATGGCTTCCCTTTCACCCTCAAGGTGTAGCTAGAAGAAATCATCTAACTTCTCCATCCAAGCCTTTGTCGTGCTTTTGGATGACCCGTTGAATGTAGGCAGAAAGAATCTATTTTGCATATTCCCTCTTCTTCTATTTTTGTTGTGGGGTCTTCGGTTCTCTTTAATTTGGAAAAATTGTTGGAAAGTCAGATTATATTTGAATTATATAGATTGAGATTTGTATGCTACATGATAATCACTCATAATATCATGCTCCAAATATCCCCCATCTCCATGCAATTCATTTCCTTCTGCAAGGAAAGTGGGCATAGTAAGGCGTTGTGGAAATTTATGCACCATCGATTTCCTATACTACTGATAGGAAGTGCTTGAACATTCTCCATTCTAAAACCCTCTTGAGGTTTCCTTTTCCATTTCCATTTTCATTTATTTTATCTCCATGGTGAGATCCTGCATAGATCTGAAGAGAAGTGTGGAAAAACTCAATCCCTCCACCATTGTAGACTTCTTATTTTTCTGCTTCTTCTTCTTATTCTTCTAATGTCATGAAATGCCAACAAGCTGAGCTAAAGATCATGCTCTAATACCACTGTAATATCCCAAAATAAGAAAGAAATGAATATAGAACATATGTAACATTTTAATCAAGGCAATAACCAGAATGTAAGCACAAAATTGTAAAATGATAGAATTGTTGGAATATAACATAAAGACATTAAAACATTAGCAGAAATAGCTGAGCCATATCATTATGTATCAACAACAATGTAAGTACATAGTGCTCCAAAAGGAATGCACTCAAGCCACAAGATGGCTGAAATACACTACTGAAACCTAGCACTGGAAAGTATAAACTACTAATGTTGGGAAGATGATCTTTGTGTGAGAGGCTGCTAGAGTGCTCCAAAAGATCTGGGATTTTAACTACAGATTCTACTCAAAAAACTAGAAAAAACCCAGAAATGGTTTGGCCAGATTTTGAGTTTGGAATTTCGGCCCTTTTTGGGTTGCACACTGCACTACTGCTGGCTGAGTTACGAACTCCGCGGAGAAAAATGTTGATCTGGGGCCGAGAAAATGATCTATCAGCTGCAATAGCACCCACTCAGCTCACTAACTAAAGGGCTGGTCCCTTCTCCCGATTCCCAAGCTCAAAACTTGAGATCTAGCTCCTCCATTGAATATGCAGCTGTTGCATGCACAAATGCTGGGAAATACTGCATTGTCTAGGAGGGCTAATGATGTAGCCTGTTGATAAATAATAAAATGTTGATCCCAAGCTACATAAGTGATCCCCGGAGTGAAGGATTAACCCCTTATACGATTCCAAGATGAGTTGCTTGGAACTTCTTCTTCTCCTCAAACCCTCACTGCAGAATTACACAATTCCTGCGAGAAATTTTGATGCATAAGAGAATAGATGGATGGCCTGATGTCGGATATGAAAATGAAACTCTTGGGACACTGCGATGGATCCATAGTGTGAAGGGTTGATCCCTCCACAGGTTTCTTAGCTGAAGTACTGAGAACAACCTTCCAACTCTCAAACCCAAGTTCAGAAATCTGTAATTCCTATAGCTGGAAGTGCATATGAGAGTGGTTGAAAGTGGCACTGATTTTTAAATGATGAATGGTTCCAAAGAAAACCTTCCCAGAGTAGGCACTCAAATTCCCCCATGGGTAAGGGTGGGATTCCTGCTTGAGAACAACCGGTGCTAAACAACACAGTAGACTTAGCTAAACAGTTGAAGCATGCAAAGAAATGTCTTACGACACTCAACAATAAAAATCCAGACTTCCCCCATTTGTTTCCCTCAGCTTACTTTTATGGTTGTGAGCCTTCCTAGCCTTGGCCCACCTCATAACTGTGTTTCACATGTGGCCACTAGCCTCCATAAATACTACGCTATCCTCCATGATCTCCATCACTGCTGCAATTACTCTCCACTCCCTTCATCATGTTTTCATTTAATGCACAACTTCCTCCATCACTTCATCATTATTTCTCCATTATCTCCATCATCTTTGAAATCACTCCTCCACTATCATCACTATCTCCATCATCTTCCTCATTATTACTCTATGACCTCCATTCTCTCGTCATTATTATGCTTCTCCATTACTCCATAATGCTACTCCACTACTCAAATAACCCACATTCACACTATAGAAGTGGATTTTATTCATCTACTGGGTGTATGGGTCCCTCCACCCTTTTATTTACTTAACTAAATAATAAAAGTAAGAACTCTAATATTCCAATTAGCTGATGGTAAATTTGGAATATTACAGGTTCCCATTCTAGGAGGAATGGAAACTAAGTGGTGGATTTCTTGGAAAATATGGGATGTCACGATAACAAAAAATGTTTCTCTAAAAATTGGTTAGAAGGGGGTTTATTTAATTGGCATCATTCCTTTCAATCTATTTTAGAAGTTGACAGAAGACCCTCGAAAAGGGTGGAATACCAATTGGCAAATGAGTCTCGGGGGCGCTTCCACCTAGTCATCTCTTTCAACATTAAGCATGGGTGTGGTGTGTCCTCCCTGCCCCATGCAAGAGCACGCAAACTTATTTCCCATGAAATTCAAGGGATTTAAATTACCCTTCCACCCATATTTTGCTGAGAATTCTGTGAAAATTTGAAGTCTATTACAACAACTGGAAATTATTCTTCTAATTAGTTTAAATTAAGTGAAATTTATTTTCTATGAAAAATAATGAATAAAATCACAACTGCAATTGCCACGATAAAATTTTTGTGGAAAATAAAATTTTGGAAACTAAGAAAATCATAGCACACACACATAAAAATTTAAAAGAGTTACTTTGGTACAATAGTCCCCGCAAAAACTTAATGCGGGAAAACCGATGTAGAAGATGAGGGTTTAGTATGCAACAATGAAATTCTGAGTACTAAATCTAGATGCCCGAAACTATAAAACCTCTACACGATAATCTCAGTAAAAAAAATTGTGAGAGAATTTTTTTCTCACCTAACACTGACCCAACTCCACAACTAGCACAAACTGGGTTGCTCGAAACACCTACATCATCCTCTGCATAGGCCAAACTAGCACTTCGTGGAAGTTGCTTTAATCAAGACGTACAACCCAATTTAGTCTCTGAGAATGACTCGCTATCCCTTTCAGAATTTCTCTCGGCATTGGGAAAATGAATCAACCCTCACTCTAGATAAATCAAACTCCTCCTCTAAGGATGCCTGCACAGTCCTTGCGCAACCCAATAGAGGAAAAATCGACCCTCCTATAACTGTCTCTCTGGAATTGGAATCTCATCCAGAATCACTGTCTCTTCCCCTCATTGGATCTACATGCCCTTGGGCTCAAACTCATCTTCACTACTCAATTTTTGTTGTTAGATATCTCGATCCTCTAAGGAAATCAATATCTCAAGTGTGTTTCCTCCAACCCCATCAACCTTCTCTTATAATCTCTCATTGGCTCACCAACAACCATGATTAAATCCTCATCAATGAGTAAGATCATCTCTAAGTCGATCCATGTGAGTTTCTAAAGAAATATCACCTTTCTCAGTTAATTTTTGTTAATTAATCATTCTTCCTAAGTTAAACTTAGGAAATATTTAATTATTGACCATTTAAATAAATTCAACCATCTCTATGTCTTTTCTCGTGAAACATTTTCGAGGTTCTATAGTTCTAGTGTTTCTTAGCCTCTCTATCCAAGGCCGAGACTAGAACACCTATTTGATGCTACCTAACCATGAAAAGCTATAATTCCCTCTTAGCAGGGAAGGTGTTATAGATGATTTCATAACATCCTTGAGTACACATTGTTGATGTCTGACAACTATGACAACCTTCCAATTCCCACCAAGCCACTCCAAAACTTTGATTTATCTGCTACTCGGAGTTGAGCCACCCTACATTTTCACTGCTACTGACACTACACTGTACCTCCTATACTACTTCCAACTTTGGTTTACGCTACAATTAATCTCATGTTTTTGTTGTTGTTGCAACTACACGACTAACAAAAAAACTATGAATCAAATATGTCCCTGGACTGCAACTATCTCCTAGGTATTTGACTGCTACTAGTATCTACACTGTCTATTGAGTCTATCTTCACCCTAACTAGTTTTGCGCCCCTCAATAATTGACTGCAACTAGTTCTACAAATGTCCCTCAAGAACTGTCTACACCATTTGACATTGATCCAACTACTACTAAATATTGTGGGTCCCTGTTGTTGTGGTTCCTGTGATTTGGAAGATTTGGAAATACCAAATGACAAGACAACATCAAACCACTTTGGGATCTTAGGATCTAGCCCTCCTGGATCCAGAGAGGGATCTCTCTATAAGGTAAAGAAATAATGTATCTTTAAAGGTGAAATTAAGGTGTTAGGCTAGTTATGGAGTACAAGGGTTTTTGTTTTGTTTTGTTTGTTTGGTTGGGAAACATGAAAGAAGGGTTCAATGTAAGGTAAAGGAATGAGTGAAATAGGATTTTTGGGAAATGGGGAGACAATTCATAGAGAACATAAGTCCATTGGGCAATGGGGTCATAAAAGGGTTTACTTGCAATTCAAATATCCAAGGCTTTCAAAGGGCTAGTCATCTAAAACAGAGGATCTTTTAAGATGATAGTATGGGATGAAACAATAAGAATATGAATGGGAATGACAAGGAAAACCTTCCAAGGTGACCACTTCATAGTAATTCTAGGGACAGGACATGCCCTATGCCTCTATGATCCAAACTCCTAATGAGGCTAACTCTGAAGACAACAATCCAGCAGTCCTCTTGACTACTCTCAGACAATAGAAAACATTTAAGGTCAAACACTGAGTGAAATCTAAGATCAGAGAAAGAATTTTAACCTTCTCTACTTTTGACATTCAACCCAAAGGGATCTTAGAAAGGCTAACTATTGGAAAAGGTACCTAGGGGACAGGGTTAACTCTAAATCTCCCTGATTCCTAATTCTTTCAGTTGAACCAAACAAGAACATCTAAGAAACAAACTCTAAATTCATACATCAGTAAGTATGGGCAAACCAACTCTTTGACTGGTTAAATTATATTGAATTTGTTCTTAGATACACAAATAGAAGAAAACATAAAGATAAGAAAGTGTAGGAAGCATTAGGGCACTTGCAGTAGTATATCCTAAGCTAAAATTACTGTTTCCTATCAGAAAAAATGAAAGATGATGTATAACAGAGGGAAAACAATAGCAAAGAAAGAACACATCACCACTGATTTAGATCAAGATCCAATGAACATGATTGTCATATTAGAAGAGTAAAACCAGTCACATACATTCTTTTCCAATAGCTTGATATCATCCAGAAATCATCTCCCAGCCTATTTACAACTACTACTCACATAACTCTAACTCGGTAAAACAACTTACAATCAATGTTTTTACAATATTAAACCAACCAAAAAACATTTACAATGTATTTCTCATGAACTCTTATAGGTGAAAGAGTGATAGTAGTGGTATATAGAACTTAAATGATTCATTAAAACAGAGGGGGAAGTGTTTTTGAAGCCCATCCTGTTTTAATATCTTTACATTAACTTTCAGTACTCTTTAGATGAATCAGGAGTCTTTGTCAGATTGATAATAAATCCATAGGTATGTTATTGAAGTACTCTCTGGCTGTAGTACTCTGTTTATCCTCTGTGACAAGAAAGGGTGAAGATTTTCCTTTCAGTTCTTCCATACTTTGTAACTAATGCACTGACAGTTTTTAGGACATTCTGGTCAGAATAGTAACTGCTCTGGAGCTCAATGAAGAATAGAGAATGGGTAGTAGTGATTTGGTCCTTTCCTCAGTTGAAGGAATGTTCTGCTGGTACTAAATCATTGATATAACTTCTTCGAAACACTGATATGACTTGTTTATGTGCTTTAGGCCTCATTAGGCCTCCTTGATCATCTTCGGGTCTAAATCTGTGTCCTTTTTGTCTGTAACTATGAATTAGGCCTTAAATACAATGCGCTAATCCTTTTAATATTTTTCTGGCACTCTTTAAGCTTTTGCTATCCTATTTGAGCGAATAGACAAGTTACAGATGCACTAGAGGGTTTATGTCTGGGTTAATAACACTAATCTTTCAATAAAACATGTTTTGAACCTCCTTAGGGATGTCTTCTACGATCTTCGACTTTGAAGCAGTCTCTCAGCACTATATATCACCATGAAAGTGACCGTGGAGACTGTATGGATTCACCATGCTCTGAAACCTACAAGCAACGAAAAACTCATTATAAAAAGCATCGGGAGCGGGGTAGGCTGCTTTTGAGGCTTGTGGGGATGAAAGAGCAGTGATGGAAAAGGTGTATGCAGCGGAAAATTGGCTGAAAAACCATGGCGGAAGGTGAAAACAGGTCTGATGGGAGCTTGGGGCGTCGTGGGTTGTCGACCGTTAGATCAGAACAATCAATGGTGATCTATGGTGGAGATTCATCGACGAAGTTGTTTGGAGGGTTAGATGAATGGTGGATGAGTGAAGATGCGATATAACGTGGTCCATTGGATTAGAATAATCGATGGTGGAGATCGGTGAATGGAGTTGTTTGAGAGGTTAGATGAATGAAAAATGGATGGAGGCGAGATTAGATCAGGGCCGTTAGATTAGAACAATCAACGGCTAGGATCGCCTGATGGAATCATTTGGGAGAATAGATGAAAAGTAAACGAAGGGGGCCGCGATGCAATGTGGGTCGTTAGATCAGAATAATCAACGACTATGATTAACAATGGAAATGACATTGTTGAGGGCGGTAAGGAATAAAACTGGAATGGTTTTCGCGGGGCAAAAAGGGGGAAAGTGGAAATGCCCAAAAAAACATGATTCCACTCGGTGAGTGACGCGTGGAAAAATAAAACCACCCATTTCGCGTAATTTCATAACGTTAACCCCTCGACGCAAAATTTTTGCGAAATCGCGCGTCGGCCGTCCGATCTCTTGGTTTTGATCGGACGGTGCGGGTTGCGTGTGATGGGAGGTAAGATGCACGGGCAGAAAGGTGGGTAGGGCCCAGATGACGTGTGATGGCTTGGCACACAATGGGGAGGCATCGGGCTATCGGGTTAAATCCCGACCATTGGATTTCTCAAATGGACGGTCGAGATTAAGAGATGGAGTGGAAATGTTTCAAAAGGGAGAGAAAGATTAGATGGATGGGCAGAGTGTGACGAAAACTAGGCCGTTAGATATTTTGGATTCAACATTCCAGATTCATTTGAAATCTTAATGTCGAGGAAACAGGTGAAATAGATGGAAGGATGATTGCCCGAGGGCCGTTGATCTGTGGAGATTGACGGTTCACATCAACTCAAGTCATAACATCAAGAAATGATAAAAACAAAGGGAAAAAGGTTTGGGAAAGGATTTTTAAGCCTTTAAGCGCCCGTTTGGGGGGCTTTGGGTCACGTGGAAGAGGGGCTAAAGGGAATAAGTTCTTGGGGGCTTAAAACTTTAATGGAGTGGAAAACTGGTTTTTTAAGCCTTTTGAAGGGATTTTGGGGTTTTTTTTGGCTTTTTAGCACCCAATTGTGGGGCTGGGTTTATATGGCTACAACTATAAGCCCACGGGGGCTTAACTCCTTCATAGTGCAAAAAGGGTGTTTTAGGCCAAAAAACAGGGATTTTTAAGCCAAATGAGGGGTTCCGATAGGAAAAAGAAGGGATTTTTAAACCAAAAAGAGGGAAATATCAGGTTTAAAGGGGCTTAGGATGAGATGGGGGTTGAAATGGAGGAATTTTTTGTGAAGGGAATGAGAATGAAAAATGGGATTCTTTATGTATGAAGGATGACTGAAATGGTGGAAAATGGAGCCTCATGAACAATTTCTTCTTTGGTAAACAACTGGGTTCATTGATGGAAACAACATTGAAGATAATTTTGAAGGATAAGGACATCACAAGGCTTCAAGAATGATAGATTTACAAAGGAAATGTTTCTCTTGAAGGCTTGAACACAGATTTAGCCACCTGTTTTCTTTGACAAAATATTATAGGTGGCTAACAGTGGCTCCACATGGGGATGGCATCTTCTTGAAGATGTCAAGAATCTCAAAAATAATCTTTGGAAGTAGGCTAGATGCCTGGTGCTTGATCTTCTCTTTCTTTTTGATCAGTTGCTACATAAGTGAAAGCATTATATAAGCAGCAATAATTCCCCAAACAACTACCTACCCATCCTAATATCCTAACATTTTTTCTTCAAGGTGCATTTAGACTTGCAGACCTTTCACATCATCATTTTTTATTGAAAGCAAAAACTAATCTAACTCTACCCTTATTCCTCCATGAGACCAGATTAAACAGTTGGACTCATAGCTTCTCTATCTAAACTAATATTTGACAGGATTAAATTTTCTGACAGGTTTTCATTCTCTACATTCTAAAATAGAAATTTAAATACAGACAAACTAGGATTAGACTGTCTGATTTGTTGTGGGTCCATGGCATAAATACAAGCTGCACATGAACTGAAACTTTGCAGAAAATTGAAAGAAAATTGTGAAGACTTGAAATTATGAAAATTAAGAGCTTCCTTCTATCTTCTGTGACTCAGATTTTGAGCTTGTTAGAGTAACCTTTTCTTTGTTGGTTCAAGTTTTGAGCATGTTAGAACAAAACTTTCACTTTCCCTGGCTTAGGTTTTGATCTGATTTGAGCCATTCTTTTGGAACTTCATGGGTTCAAGATTTGAGCTTGTATGAACCCCCCTTATTATTTTTTTATTTTTATTTTTACAAACAAAACAAAGCAATGGTATTTACAATGGAAGTGAAAACTTCAAACTGGGCTATTAGCAGAAATAATGCTTGAGCATCCTGCCATTGACAGGACCCCCAAACAAATCTGTACCATCCAATTCTTGCAGAAAAAATGCATTGGGGCCAATAGCAGATTGAATGATGTAAGGGCCTTGCTATAAGCTGTCAAACTTGCCATGCTTACCCTTATCCTCTCTCCTAGAGTCCAATTTGAGTGATTTTTCCCCAATTTTGAAGTCACAGGCCTTTGTTCTCTTATCATACAACTTTTTGATGTTCTCTTGCACTTTCTGAGCTCTATTGTAGACCTCTTCTCTTGTCTGCTGGATATGTATGGTCTGATTGATCCTCCTTACCATGCCATCTTCCTCTGATTGTATTTCTTGGACCAATTTTATCACTAGTACTCCAAAATTGGTAGGGAATGCTGCATCTGCTCCATAAACAAGCTGATAGGGAGACATTCCAATAGATTTCTTTGTTGTCAATCTGTCTTCCCATAAAGCATGCACCAACTTGTTATGCCATGATTTTTTATTTTCTTCCAACAACTTCTTGATAATGGTCACCAAAATATTATTTGATGATTCTTCCAACCCATTACCTTGAGGGTAATAAGCAGTAGAATGACCAAGGGCAATATGATACCTGTGGCAAAAATCAATCATCTTTTTGGAACCAAACGCAACAGCATTGTCAGTGATAATTTTCCAAGGGCATCCAAATCTAGATAGGATATGGTCTTCAAGGAATTTTATGATAACAGAGTCTATGGCATTCATAGAAGGGATGACCTCTATCCATTTGGTGAAATAGTTAGTGGCTGTGAGTATCCATCTATGTTGGGCAGATGAAGCAGGATGGATTTCCCCTATTAGCCACCTATAAAATTTTGACATAGAAAATAGGTGGCTAAGTATGTTTCTAAGTCTTCAAGAGAGACATTTCCCTTGAAAATATATCATTCTTGAAGCCTTCATGTGTGTTCTATCCTTTGAAGAAATCTTCACTGCTGTTTCCATTAAAAAACCCTACTGTTTTGTGAAAAAGACTGTTTTAAAAAGGCCTCCATTTTCTCCTTTTCACCCCCACAAAATCCCCATTTTTCACCCATATTCCCTTCACAAACTCCTCTTTAATCCTTAATTTTAACCTCTAAACCATCATAAATCACTTTTTAAACCATGTATTTCCCTCTATTTGGTTTAAAAATCCTCCTTTGTACCTATCAGAACCCCTCATTTAGCTTAAAAATCCCTGTTTTTTGGCCTAAAACACCCCTTTTATTTTAAGGCCTTAAGCCCCTCTCAGATTAGCATTTAGCCCCTTTCTTCGCATATGACCTGGCGCCCAGGACCAGGTGCTAAGCCCGTCGTACAGTCACAATTGGGGTTTCTTGTCTCTTTGTTGAGCTTTTCTCTAAACTTCTGATGCGATGAGCTTTCGCTAAATGTTCCGATGCGATAAGCTCTTTATTTTTAAACCCCGGTCACCTTACCTTTTTCATGGGACCACACCAAGAGCTAAGGCCTAATCGCAATTGCAAAAGAACTCATTCCCTTTTTTTTTTTTCCAAATCCCCGACGTGATGAGATTTTTACCCCTGATCCTTGATCTAATCTCGACCGTTGAATCCATAAGAATTGATGGCCGAGATTTAATCGCACTCCACCCAGGCCCTCCTCCCTCATATTTTTTTGCAAAATTATTTTTCCCTTTGTTTTTATCATTTCCCGATGTTTTGACTTGATTTGACGTGAACCTTTGATCTCCACTGATCAATGGCCGTCGTGCCTTATCTCTCCGCTTGTTTTCATTTTCCCATACTCTCTGCCCCATTTTTCAACCTCTGCCATCCATTTTATAGATCCAACAGCCAGGATCTATCTCGCCATCCATATAACATCTCATTCCCTCTTTTAAATTATTTCCACTCTATCCTTCAATCTCGACCGTTCATTCCAGCAATTCAACAGCCGAGAATAAACCCGATGGCCCATCTTCCGCTTGCGCACCTCACCCCCATCACAATATTTTCGCGTCGTCGGATCCAGGCCCTCCGATCCGACGGCTGACGTTCCATTTCGCAAAAGTTTTGTGCTCAGAGTTTAATCCCTAAAATTTTTATGAAACCGACGGTTTTTAAAGGGACAGGTGTCAAACTTTGTCTCATATCGCATTTTTTTGGGCAAACCGATTACCACCCAATCTCTTTGCGAAAACCACTGTCGATTTTCTGCCTTACCACTTTTCTCCACAGCATTGTCTTTTCATTTTTAAATCCCCGCCGTTGATCATTCGCCCATATTTGATGTCAACCCCCATTCGTTTGCCCACCATCTAGCCTTCTAAGCGATTCCATCCATCGATCTTTGTCGTCAATTATTATAATCCAACGGCCCACGTTATATCACATCTTCACTCATCCACCTTTCATCTAATCCTCCAAAAAACTGCGTCGACAAATCTCCACCATAGATCTCTGTCGATTGATCTAATCCAACGGTCCACAGCCTACAACGCCCCAAGCCCCCATCAGACCATGTTTTCACCTTCCGCCATGGTTTTTCAGCCCATTTTCTGCTGCGCTCACTTTACCCTCAATACCCTTCCATCCTCCCGGGCCCTCTGAAGCAATCCTCCCCCACTCCCTCTGGTTTTCATAACACATTTATCATCTTTTGCAGGTTTCAAAGCATGACAAATTCACAATGTTTTCACAGTCACAGTCATGGTGAAAGACCATCACAGATGCTGAAAAACACAGGGAAAGGCACCACTAAGAAGGTTTAAAGCATGTTTTATTGAAATATCAGTGTTATTAACCCGACATAAACCCTCCAACACCTCCGTGGCATTTATATTAAAAAACGCAGGTCAACAGAGGTTTAAAGGTGTATCAGAAGAGATTAAAGGGTTAAAAAGCATGATATTGAAGACTAGGAGGCCTAATGAGGCTTAAAGCACATAAACAAGTCATATCAATGTTTCAAAGAAGCTATATTAGTGATTTAGTACCAACAGAAACAATTCTAGTAGATCAACAAAGCAGGAGCACAATTGGGCTTGAAACAAGTTAAAGTACAAAGAAACAGAGCAGTATTAGTATTGAATGTTGACTGACACAGTCATAACCCCTTTCCATGCACACAAGCCTGCCAAGCAGTTATTACACCAGAGAAACTGCTACAAACTGTCAGAAGCAGTGATTTTGAAGTATGGGAGTCCTCATAGCCCATTCTTCACTTAACTCACACCAAGAAGATAACAGTGCCACTATAGACAATATTTCTTCCCAAAGGACACTCTGTGGATGTTTTATGTCATATCAAAAGGGTCTCCACAAGCTACATAGTTATTGATCCTGTCTAGAATTCAATGAAATGTTTAAGACACAGAATGGGGCATTCGAATGTTTTCTTCCATCCCTGGTGTTCATTAAAACTTCCCTCGCCTACTTTCCTCATTTTTCCTATAAAGACTCTTCGAAGTCTCATTGTAAAAGGTTGGCATTTGGTGATTTCTAAAGTAATACATATTGCTACTTTGAAGAAGCATTGGTGTTCTGAAAGAGTGTGGAAGTCTCTGTGTTTTCTGTTGATGAAGGAGGCTAGACCATTGGATCCCTGAGCCTGGTTATGGTGAAGTAATCTCTATTGTTAATGTTATTTCCCGTTTATCACTTTGTTCCGTTATGCTTTGACTTACAGTAGGATAAAAAGTTTAGGCAGAGAAATGTATCTTAGAAGCACCTTTGACCTGTTTATCCTTCACTGTTTATATGTTTTCTGCTACTGAATATGACATGGTAGTCTAATAGCTCTCTTGAATATTCAGTTTGTTTTACTTCAGAAATGGTTAATTTGGTTGTGCTAAAGACTGTTTAGGCATTCCCTCTCTCTTTACCACTGAATATTGTATCTGAAATCTCCCTTTGATTATTAATGCTTGCATTTTGACAGTGAGGTATGTTTCAATCATACCCTCTGTTTCTTATTGTAATTATTGTGTTAAAGGTCTCTATAATTCCAGACCTAGATGTCTAAGGTGTTCCCTCTTCTTTGAATGGAATTGTATGTTTTTGTTGATTAAGCCTTCAGCAGTAGACTCATAGGAGGAAATAGGGTGTTCCCCGAATCCTATAGTCCATTAAGAAGGTTTTAGTCTTCATTTCTCTTTGTCTTTGAGTGATATATTGATTAAGTCCAAGCAGTGAGCTTATTGGAGGAAATAGGGCGTTCCCCAAATCCTTTAAGTCATTGTGTAAGGAATTGGCTTGTTTTTCACTCTTAGTCCTTAATGTTCATCCCATTTCACCTATATTATTCAATAGATCCTTGACCAAGTTAGATTTTCTCTTTGGTTTCCCTTCCCTCTCAATCAGAACTGTTTGGATCTTCACATGACTCCATTGCCCAATGGCTTGTAGATTCCCATGCTCTATCTATACCACATGAAACATATTTGTCCAACCAAACACAAAAAAACAACCTTGCACTTCCTAACTAGCCTAAAATCAACCACTAAAGCTTTCAAGACATATATTTATAAAAATATTGAGAGATCCCTCTCTGAGACTAGGAGGGCTAGATCCTAGAGCTCTAAAGATTGGTTTTGATGTTGTCTTGTCTTTTGGTTAGCCAATCTACCAAAACATAGGAACCCCAACATAATGGCGATCATAATGGGACATTCTGAGTGAATTTCATCTTAGATATCCTTAGGACCTCAGAAGACCCAAAATCTCTGGTTAGATTGGTATTTAATTACTGATGGTGGACAACAGCCTGCTTCAAACATTCAAATTCATCCACCTGGTGACTCCACACTCCATAACTCTCAAAAGACCAAATGACTCCATTGGTAGAATACCCTGAACTGGTTGAGAAGATACAATTACCTCTTCTTACAAACATGGACCTAAGTATGGACAGAGAGGCAAAGCTAAACGATTTTTTGGACAGAATGACAAGAATGATGTACATACTTGGCGAAAAAATAATGGAGAGGTATGAGGCTAATTTAAATATCGATGATCTAGAGCAGCCCATGCTTTTTCCAGAACAAGAACAAACTCATGACCTAGACAATGAGCAAGACATGTATGATTCTCAAGAATCTATAGAAGATGAAGAGGAAGGTTGTCAAGAAATGCCTGATTGCCTGCCTATATCTTGTACTATGCTGATAAGATAATTTCATGACCAAATTGCAAAAGCTAATAGGGAACGCTGCTTTGAGGAAACAAGTAACCGCTCAGAAAACGTAGAATCTGATGTGGAAGGAGAACCAGCACGTATAGGAACTCCCCCTCTAGAGTATAACTCATCTCAGATTGCACAAGAAGAGTGGCATCCTGATCATATAGAAGAAAAAACTCTTGAGCCTTGTATTCTAACTGAGTATCATCATGATCATGAGGAGTTTTTTGAAACAGAAAGAGATCAGGAAACACTAGAAAATCCTCAAGGTTTCCCTGCAAGTACAAGTGAAGATCCCCCAGAAGAGGCTCAAGAAGACATCCAACCTCCAAATCAGTTAATACAAGAAACTGAGAGCTACTGCACTTCTGCTCAAAGAAACACAAGAACATCTTCCCCTTTGATAGAAGAAGAAATAGATCAAATCATCAATAGACAGCCTACCTCTGAGATATTTTATAGAGCAAACACTCCTGCCCATTCATCTACGGAGCTTTGTTGTACAGATTCAGAAAGCTCCCCTGTAAAGAAAAATGAAGAAAGATTTGCTAATAATCCAATATGTTTGATTGGTAGCATTACTTACTTCAATTATTTTTCTAAGTTTGATCTGTCTAATGACGATGTTCTCCAAACAGAAGATGATCTTGCAGGGCCATCATTAGTAGATTTGTGGGAGGAAAATCAGTTTCAGCAACTTCAGGAAAGTAATGAGCCAAGTCAGGATATTTATGATACTAATGATGAAAGTTATGAAAGTCTAGAAGCAGATGAAGATTAGTTGAATGTTCACGCTACTTTATCTCAAATCATCAGTAATAGTTTCCATGTGATTGGGGATCAACAACCTTTCATCCTAGAGGGTGAAGAGGAGAAAATTGAAGAAATTTTTGAGTAGGTTGAAACCAAGGAGCCTTTTCTTGAAGAAGAAGAAGCAATAGAACAAACCCCTGCTCAAGAATACATTGATCTTTTCCCAGAGCTCAGCCCACTAGATCAGAAGATATCAGAGCTACAAGAGGACAACACTGCAGTATATGATGAGTCCTCTAGTTCAGAAAATAATGAAGATGAGAAAGAGTTTCTTTCTCAAAAGAATATTTTTCTTGATCTAGTGGAAGAGCTCACAACCAGGTATTATTTCGAGATCCTTATGCTCATTTCCTGCAGAAATTTAGAGAAGGATCAAAGATCATCAAGAGCAACTTGTTGCACACAACAAGAAACATTTTAAAAGCGACTGCTGAAGAGCAAAGAGAATGGGAGTGGCCCTGCCTGTCCAACATGCTCAAAGAGATGAGCAGAAAAGACCAGTCATGGGATCATCTGATTGACTGGATGTATTGGAAAAGAGAGTTTGTCAGCTAGACATGTAAATATTCCAAGTTAGGGTAGGATAGGTAGGAAATATAAATAAAGCTCAGCCTGTGAGAATTTAGTTGTTGATTTTTGCTTTGAAGGAAATTCAAAAAATACAAACAAAAATAGAAAAAGAAGGGTTCAGACAAGCTCAAAACTTGAACCAGCAGAGAAAATAAGAAGAAGTAGCTTTAACAAGATTAAAACCAGAGCTGAAAAGAAGAAAGAAGATGACTCTAAAAAGCTCAAAATCTGAGTCATAAAGAATGAAGGATGCTGGTGATTTTCAGATCTGAAGCCTTCAAATTTTGTTTTCAATTTCTGCAGAGTTTAGTCCATGTGCATCTTGTCTTTATGCCATGGACCGATAGCAAATCAGAGTCTAATCCTGGTTTTTCTGTATTTAAATTTTTGTTTTAGAATGTAGAGAATGAAATCTATCATACAGTTTAATCCTGGCAGATATTAGTTTAGGTAGAGAAGCTATGAGTCCAATTGTTTAATCTGGTCTCATGGAGAAATAAGGGTAGAATTGGATTAGTTTTTTCTTTCAATAAAAAATAATGATGAAGAAGGTCTACAAGTCTAAATGCACCTTGAAGAAAAAATGTTAGGATAGTAGGATGGGTCGGTAGATTGTTTGGGGAAGTATTGCTGCTGATATAATGTCTTCATGATTGTAGCAACTGATCAAAGAAGAGAAAGATGGCCAAGGATTAGGCATCTGGCCTATTTCCAAAAGATTATTTCTGAGATTCTTGACACCTTCAAGAAGATGCCATCCCCATGTGGAGCCACTGTTAGCCACCTATAAAATTTTGACATAGCAAACAGGTGGCTAAGTATGTTTCTAAGTCTTCAAGAGAGAAATTTCCCTTGAAAATATATCATTCTTGAAGCCTTCATGCGTGTTATATCCTCTGAATAAATCTTCAATGTTGTTTCCATTGAAAAACCCTACTGTTTTGTGAAAGAGACTGCTTTAAAAAGGCCTCCATTTTCTCCTTTTCACCCCCACAAAATCCCCATTTTTCACCCATATTCCCTTCACAAACTCCTCTTTAATCCTTCATTTTAACCTCTAAACCATCCTAAATCACTTTTTAAACTATGTATTTCCCTCTATTTGGTTTAAAAATCCTCCTTTGTACCTATTAGAACCCCTCATTTGGTTTAAAAATCCTTGTTTTTTGGCCTAAAACACCCCTTTTACATTAAGGCCTTAAGCCCCTCTCGGCTTAGCCCTTAGCCCCTTTCTTCGCATATGACCCGGTGCCCAAGACCAGCCGCTAAGCCCGTCGCGCAATCGCAATCGGGGTTTCCTGTCTCTTTGTTGAGTTTTTCTCTAAACTTCCGATGCGATGAGCTTTCGCTAAATGTTCCGATGCGATAAGCTCTTTCTTTTTAAACCACAGTCACCTTACCTTTTTCATGGGACCACACCAAGTGCTAAGGCCTAATCGCAATCGCAAAAGAACTCATTCCCTTTCTTTTTTTCCGAAATCCCCGATGCGATGAGATTTTTTCCCCCGATCCCCGATCTAATCTCGACCGTCGAATCCACAAGAACCGACGGTCGAGATTTAATCGCACTCCACCTAGGCCCTCCTCCCTCATATTTCTTTGCAAAACCATTTTTCCTTTTGTTTTTATCATTTCCCGACGTTGTGACTTGAGTTGACGTGAACTGTTTATCTCCACAGATCAATGGCCATCGTGCCTTATCCCTCCGCTCGTTTTCATTTTCCCATACTCTTCGCCCCGTTTTTCAACCTCCGCCGTCCATTTTATAGATCCAACAGCCAAGATCTATCCCACCATCCATATAACATCTCATTCCCTCTTTTAAATTATTTATGCTCTATCCTTCAATCTCGACCGTTCATTCCAGCAATCCAATGGCCAATAATAAACCCGATGGCCCATCTTCCGCTAGCGCACCTCACCCCCATCGTAATCTTTCTGCACAGTCAGATCCGGGCCCTCCGATCTGACGGTTGATGTTCCATTTTGCAAAATTTTTGTGCCCAGAGTTTAATCCCCGAAAAATTTCTGAAACCAGCAGTTTTTAAAGAGACAGGTGTCAAACTTTGTATCGTATCGCATTTTTTTTGGGCAAACTGCTTACCACCCAAACTTTTTGCGAATACCGCTGCCGGTTTTCCACCTTACCACTTTTCTCCATAACATTGTCTTTTTGTTTTTAAATCCCCGCCATTGATCGTTTTAATCAAACAGCCCATATTTGATGTCGACCCCCATTCTTTCACCCACCATCTAACCTTCTAAGTGACTCCATCCATCGATCTCCGCCGTCGATTATTATAATCCAACGGCCCATGCTATATCGCATCTTCACTCATCCACCTTTCATCTAATCCTCCAAACAACTTCGTCGATGAATCTCCACCATAGATCTCCATCGATTGATCTAATCCAATGGTCCACAACCTACGATGCCCCAAGCCCCATCAGACCATGTTTTCACCTTCTACCATGTTTTTACAGCCCATTTTCTGGTGCGCTTACATTTTCCCTCAATACCCTTCCATCCTCCTGGGCCCTCTGAAGCAATCCTCCCCCACTCAATCTGGTTTTCATAACATGTTTCTCGTCTTTTGCAGGTTTCAAAGCATGACGAATTCACAATGTTTTCACAGTCACAGTCACAGTGAAAGACCATCACAGATGCTGAAAAACACAGGGAAAGCCACCATTGAGAAGGTTTAAAGCATGTTTTATTGAAAGATCAGTGTTATTAACCCAACATAAAACCTCCAGTGCCTCCATGGCCTGTATATTCACAAACGCATGTCAGCAGAGGTTTAAAGGTGTATCAGAAGAGATTAAAGGGTTAAAAAGCATGATATTGAAGACTAGGAGGCCTAATGAGGCTTAAAGCACATAAACAAGTCATATCAGTGTTTCAAAGAAGCTATATTAGTTATTTAGTACCATTAGAAACAGTTCGAGAAGATCAACAAAGCAGGAGCACAATCAGGCTTGAAACAGGTTAAAGTACAAAGAAACAGAGTAGTATTAGTGTTGAATGTTGGCTGACACAGTCATAACCCCTCTCCATGCACACAAGCCTTCCAAGCAATTATTACACCAGAGAAACTGCTACAAACTATCAGAAGCAATTATTTTGAAGTATGGGAGTCCTCATAGCCCATTCTTCACTTAACTCACACCAAGAAGATAACAGTACCACTACAGGCAGTATTTCTTCCCAAAGGACGCTTCGTGGATGGTTTATGTCATATCAAAAGGGTCTCAACAATCTACATAGTTATTGATGATGTCTAGAATTCAATGAAATGTTTAAGACACAGAATGGGGCATTCGAATGTTTTCTTCGATCCCTGGTGTTCATTAAAACTTCCCTCACCTACTTTCCTCATTTTTCCTATAGAGACTCTTCGAAGTCTCATTGTAAAAGGTTGGCATTTGGTGATTTCTAAAGTAATACATATTTTGGTCTACGTTTCAAGTCTAAATCAAGACTCATCTTCAGGACAATCTGCAAAGAAGAGAAGCAATCATAGGTCAATAAATAGTGGAAAAAAGGTAGATGAAAAGGGCTGACCAGTTTTTTTTTTTTTTAAATAATAATTTATTTCTAATAATGTTACTTTATTGTCTAACGGAAATCCTACTTAGATTAGAAGTAATGAAATTTTAAAAAGGAAAGTTTAATTTAAAGGTTTATAGAGGTAGATAAGTATGAGAGGATGAGAGTATACAGTATTAATGCAGGATATTTATAATTTTTTTTAATATAATAATTATTAATATAATATTCATTTTATTGTAATATTTATATAATATTCATTTAAAATATTTGTTAATATACTATTCAATTTGTTATTATGTTGTAAAATTAAAATAATGTTATTTTATTGAAATTAATTAATTTATATTTTATTTGAATTAGTTATAAAAGTGAGGTTGATATTAACCCTAAGGGACAATACTAGGTATATTTAATAAGAGAAAACGTAGATAATAAAAGACTGCTAATAACAGAAAACGTAGACAATAAAAGACTGCAGCTAAGAAACCGCATTACCGTACCTTCCATCGACAACGATAATAAGAAAGTAGTAAATATCTCTTCTCATAAGTTAAATAATACGGAGATGGAATTTTTGAACAAAGGGCTTAATTTTGCTGTAGTTCTGGGGCGTATTCCAAAAGAAGAAATCATTTTCGATATCGAGGATAGCATTAAACCTCTACAAGAAGAAGAGAAAGAACTTTTGAGACAAGAATGTGCGGTCATTATGAACAAAGCCAAACTCCCAAAAAGAAATTTAAGTAAGGAACAATTAAATGCCTTAAAAAACTTAAGAAACAATGAGAAGATAGTCATATTAAAGGCTGATAAAGGGGGAGCTACAGTGATTATGGACAAAGAAGAATATGTAAATAAAATGAGAGATCACCTCCACAACAGTGGCAGTTATAAGAAACTTAATGAAAATCCCATTGCCAAAGTCATCAAAAATGTCAAAAAGAAATTAAGGAAAGTAACCTTGATGATAAAATAAAAAAGCACCTATATCCGGAAGGTGAGATCATGCCCCGCATTTATGGTGCCCCCAAGATACATAAGCCTCGTGCTCCCCTGAGACCCATTGTCAATACCATTGGAGCACCAACTTATGAATTAGCCAAATTTGTGGCTAGCACCCTCGCCCCTCTGGTCGGAAAAACTAGCTCATTCATTAAATACTCCAACCATTATGTGGACTTCATTAAGAAGGCCAAGCTGGAACCCGGTGATAAAATTGTTAGCTTTGATGTTGTACAACTCTTCACCAAAATCCCCCTTGATGAAGCAATTCAGGTAGTAAAATATGTTGCGGACCCCCAGACTGCTAGGCTTGCGGAGATTTGTCTCCGCTCCACCTTCTTCACCTTCAAAGGTGAAATATTTGAACAAACTTCTGGAGTTGCTATGGGTTCCCCATTATCCCCCATAGTGGCCAACCTCTTCATGGAAAAATTTGAAAAGAAAGCCCTGGACTCCTACCCATTGAAACCTAAATTCTGGATCAGGTTTATGGATGACACCAATGTCAATTGGCCACATGGCGATGAGGAATTAAAAAAATTCCTGGACCACCTTAATAGAATTTCCAAAGATATACAATTTACAATGGAAGGTGAGGTAGATAACCGCATCCCTTTTCTTGACATTCTCCTCCTAAGAAATGAAGACGGAACCCTTGGGCACAAAGTGTTCAGAAAGAGATCTCATACTGACAATTACTTGCATGTCGATTCACAACACTACCCGGCCCAAAAGATGGGGGTCCTATTGACTCTTTTCACAAGAGCTTTTAGAATATCAGACAATTCTCACATTGATGAAGAAATATAACATCTAATAAGATCATTTGTGAACTTGGGATACAGTAAGAAAGATATCAACATAGCTATTCAAAGAGCTAGATCCAATAACAAAAGAATTCCAATTAATAATACCACAACAAAAAAATCTTATCTCCCCTATATACAAGGGATCACAGACAAGATGGCCAAAGTTCTAGCCAAGAAAGACATTAAAGCATCCTTCAAACCTCTAATGACTATCAGACAAAGGATGAAATCAGTCAAGGATGATCCTGATCACCTCCAACGAAAAGGGGTCTATAAAATTAATTGTTCATGCGGGGAGAGCTATATCAGGGAAACAGGTAGGACCTTTAAAATAAGATTTAAAGAACATGGGGCTGACATTAGACTAGGAAGAACCAAAACCTCGACTTTAGCAGAACACTCTAATAGGACACGTCACCACATATGCCTGGAGGATGCCGTAGCCATAGCCAATGAAAATCATCAGTTTAAGCGTAAAGTAAGGGAAGCCTTGGAAATCATTAAACACCCTAAAAACCTCAATAGATATGGAGGCTTAGAAATTAGCAGGAATTGGATTCACATCCTTTCCCTTCATTAAAAACTTCCTCTACTCTGTTTTGGTTGTCCTGTCCTGGTCTTTCCTCTCACTCATCTTTGCCCTTTCTCACTTCCATGACCTAGCCTTTTCATTTTCTCCCTCCTCTCTCCTTTCCCCTTCCTCTCTCCTTTCTATCTCATTTTTTGTTCTAGGCCTTCCTCTTGTCAACCTTCCATAGTTTTTTTCATATCTCTTAAACCTCCTCCTCCCCCTTTAAACCCTCCCTCTTATCTCTACGTCATGGTTTATTTCTTCTTCTCAAGAAGAGCTGCATTACCTAATTATATGCCCTTTTTAATCCTAATAAGAATAACTATAATAATCTACTTAATTTCTACCCATTTAGGAACATTTGCTTGGCCCTATATTATGTTAAGCTCCCTTTCTCTTTCTTTCTAATTTAATTAAAAATATACCTAGTATTGTCCCTTAGGGTTAATATCAACCTCACTTTTATAACTAATTCAAATAAAATATAAATTAATTAATTTCAATAAAATAACATTATTTTAATTTTACAACATAATAACAAATTGAATAGTATATTAACAAATATTTTAAATGAATATTATATAAATATTACAATAAAATTAATATTATATTAATAATTATTATATTAAATAAAATTATAAATATCCTGCATTAATACATTATACTCTCATCCTCTCATACTTATCTACCTCTAAAAACCTTTAAATTAAAGTTTCGTTTTAAAAATTTCATTACTTCTAATCTAAGTAGGATTTCCGTTAGACAATAAAGTAACATTATTAGAAATAAATTATTATTAAAAAATAAAATAAAAACTGGTCGGCCCTTTTCATCTACCTTTTTTCCACTATTTATTGACCTATGATTGCTTCTCTTCTTTGTTGATTGTCCTGAAGATGAGTCTTGATTTAGACTCGAAACATAGACCAAAATATGACGACTGTGGATAATCCGAGTTTGACATCTGAAAAACTACACCACAGAAACCTCCAATCAAACAGTAATACATATTGCTGCTTTGAAGAAGCATTGGTGTTCTGAAAGAGTGTGGAAGTCTCTGTGTTTTATGTTGATGAAGGAGACTGGACCATTGGATCACTGAGCCTAGTTATGGTGAAGTAATCTCTATTGTTAATGTTATTTCCTGTTTATCACTTTGTTCCGTTATGCTTTGACTTATAGTAGGATAAAACGTTTAGGCAGAGAAATGTATCTTAGAAGCACCTCTGACCTATTTATCCTTCACTGTTTATATGTTTTCTGCTACTGAATATGACAGGGTAGTCTAATAGCTCTCTTGAATATTCAGTTTGTTTTACTTCAGAAATGGTTAATTCGGTTGTGCTAAAGACTGTTTAGGCGTTCCCTTTCTCTTTACCACTAAATATTGTATCTGAAATCTCCCTTTGATTATTAATGCTTGCAGTTTGACATTGAGGTCTGTTTCAATCATACCCTTTGTTTCTTATTGTAATTATTGTGTTAAAGGTCTCTATAATTGCAGTCCTAGATATCTAAGGCGTTCCCTCTTCTTTGAATGCAATTGTATGTTTTTGTTGATTAAGCCTTCAGCAGTAGACTCATAGGAGGAAATACGGCGTTCCCCAAATCCTATAATCCATTAAGAAGGTTTTAGTCTGCATTTCTCTTTGTCTTTGAGTGATATATTGATTAATTCCAAGAAGTGAGCTTATTGGAGGAAATAGGGCATTGCCCGAATCCTTTAGGTCGTTGTGTAAGGATTTGGTTTGTTTTTCACTCTTAGTCCTTAATGTTCATCCCATTTCACCTATATTATTCAACAGATCCTTGACCAAGTTAGATTTTCCCTTTGGTTTCCCTTCCTTCTTAATCAGAACTATTTGGATCTTCACATGACTCCATTGCCCAATTTCTTGTAGATTCCCATGCTCTATCTATACCACATGAAACATATTTGTCCAACCAAACAAAAAAAACAACCTTGCACTTCCTAACTAGCCTAAAATCAACCACTAAAGCGTTCAAGACATATATTTATAAAAACATTGAGAGATCCCTCTATGAGACTAGGAGGGCGAGATCCTAGACCTCTAAAGATTGGTTCTGATGTTGTCTTGTCTTTTTGTTAGCCAATCTACCAAAACAAAGGAACCCTAACATCCCCTATGAATTCTAGGCCCCATTGTTGAAAAGGAGCTTCAACAGTGATTGGTTGTAACGGTAGAGGAAGGAGTTTTCTTTTTCCCTCAAAGATTTGGCATTTGTGGCAGGCAACTATAATTTTGTGAACATCTTGGAAAAGGGTGGGCCATTAATAGCAGGATCTAAGGATTTTATTGAGAGTGGTTTTCTAGTAGAGATGGCCTCTGTTGGGGTTCCCATGTTTTAGCAAGGTTGGCAATACCAAAAGATGAGACAACATCAAACCACTTTCAGACCTCAGGATCTAGCCCTCCTGGGTCCAGAGAGGGATCTCTCTATAATATGTCAAAGGTATATGACTTTGAGGTTCAGAGTTTAAGATGTTAGGCTAGTTATGGGCACAAGGTTTGTTTTTTTGATAGTTTGTTTGGTTGCTGGTTATCAGGAAAGAAGGGTTCAATGTAAGACCAGGATGAGAAAAGAGAGCTTAGGCAGAGGTGAAGTATTCCAGGGAGCATTCAAGACCATTGGGAAATGGAGTCAGGAAAGGATTTTCTTGCTAATCAATATGCAGGCTTTCAGTTGGGCTAGTCATCTAAAACATTGGATCTTTAAAGATGATTGTGTGATATGAAAGGTAGGAGAGGAGGAGACAACACAGATTTCAGAGCACAAAGTTAAAGACCAGCTGGTTGCACAAGGATCCTAGTGGATAGGGCTAACTCTAATCCCCAGTGTTCCCAAATCTTCCAGCTAAATCCTAACAAGAACATCTAAGAACAGATTCATTTAATTCATACATCAGAGAGCAGGAAATAACATCCACTACACTAGTTAAATCAACTGAAATCAATTCTTAGATAACACATTCAGTAGAAAAAATCAAAGGCAAGGAGAGAAGAAACATAGGGTAAATCCTATGCCAATATTCTGATGCAAGCCAGTGGAAACGAAATGAAATGAATTAAAACACAAAGATAGGAAAACATCACCGCTGCTTTAGATTAGGATCCAAAGAAATGTGCTTGTCATATTAAATAGCAATACCAGTCAAGTACAACATTGCCAATAGCTGAATACTCAGTCTGAAATCGTATCCCTCAGCCTATCTTACAACTTTACACAGAGACAGTGTCCCAAAATAAACTACTTGCAATTCTCTGATAACTAATCAAAAACCTTTACAATTAGTTTCTTCATGAATTTATAGCTCCAACGGAGCAAATAAGGTAGGTGAAAAACTAAATGCAGCATTAAAAACTTAGAAGAGGAAGAAGGCCGAAGCCTACTCTGTGTAAATTTTGTGCATTAATCTGTAGCACTCTTGGGTGAAATAGAGGTCTTCGTCAGGTTTCCATTTACTCCAGGTATGACTCTGATGTACTTTGTTGCAGCATTCTGTAGTATTTCTGGTGAACTGAACAAAAGGTAAATAAATGACTTAGAAGTCTGCCATACTTGTGAAACAGATGCTTTGATAGCACCAGGACTGTTGTCAGGGCAGAAAATCTCTCTAGAACATGGCATAGATTGAACACTGCATGGGCACTTTGTCCTTTCGTGGGAAAACATTATGCTGATGTGAAAACCCTGATGATATGGTTTTCTGCGCACTGTACCCTCTGTGTGATCCATGATGTCGCTAATCTGGTGCTTTGCCTCTAAACCACTGTATTAAGGCTAAAAAAATTTCAATACTAAACGTTGAGCCCGCTAATCGTTAGTTGGTATTTCTCTGCCGCTTCATAAATGTCTTAATCTGCAAAATCTGGGCTTTAATGGTGCCGGATAGGTTTTTCACGGAGATTGAACTGTCCTTTGATAATATTTATGCTGCCGCCATCTTTCCGGACATTCCCTTGTAGTACCAGCTTCCAAATCCAACTTTCTCTGCGCAACGTGCCATTACAATAGTACATATGAACCATGGCGGTTTTCCGCCTCTCTGTAACCCTGCAAAAACATGAAAACTGTTAAGAAACAATGCATGGGGCCGGATGATGTGAGTGACTGCGAGGATGATAGTGGAACGGTGGATAAATGGCGAAAAAATGCAGAGAAATGGTGGAGAAATGCTCTGGCGAAGGTTGGCAAAGTGCATAGAAGTTTAACGTAAAAAATGAATGTTTGACTGTGGAATGAACATATATTATGGGGGTGGGTGGATGTACGATGGAGACGCGTGGAGTGGTGACGTGTCGAGGGGCGATGGACAGTGGGCCAGGGGTACGGATGACTTTGATTAACCTGCACGCAACTTCGTGGAGCGACAGCTGTTGGATGGACGATTACAGATCTGACGGCGCATAACGATATCGCGCCGCCGCAAACGGCGAATGATAACGCGCGATGAGACGGTGGTTTTAAAACAGTGCCACTGCCACACGTCGTTTGATGAGTGGAATCACTGCGAAAATATAAATACTGCCTACCTCCGAAAGGTGGTGCGATAGAAACTGGATGGTTTTGAACTGTGTTGGCGTGATTGTGGGGACCACCAGGTGGAGGGTGAAGTACGAACCGTTGGAACTGCTGGTTGATCAGACGGTTGACAATGCGACGAACTGGTGGTGAAAGGTCAGGCAATGGGTACTGCAGGGCTCGCAATGACCGTCCGATCAGTGCAGATCGACGGTTCAAAATTCGCCTGATACATATCTGCGTTAAGCGCTCTTGTGGGCTGGCGGGTGGTTATAGCACCAGGCTACATGGGGAGTAATACGGTTCTGGGGCTGGCCGAAGGGGGCTAAGACCATTATAGGGTAGAAAATGGATTTGTGGCCCATTTTAGGTGCATTTTCAGGCCAACCAAAGGTAACGATAAGGGAAAACAGGGGAAATAAACTACACCAGGGGTGTGTGCATGGTTTAGGGGGGATTTTGGGGAGGTTTTAGAGGGATTAGGGGAGGGAATTTGGGGTAAAAGGAAAACTTTGAAAAAGGGAAAAAGGGATGAAATGGACAATTCTGCAGGGGTACCGGGGGCGGATGAAGGCCTTCAGGAGCACAATTTTTTGCAATCAGAGAGGCTTCATATGGGAATCAGCAGAGGGGATTTCATCACAGGGAAAAGACACAGGAGACTTCAAGGATGATGTGTCTCCAGGGGAGATGCATTCATTGACGGCTCAAAAACAATTTATCCCCTTACTTTGCTTGCCAAAAAATTTATAGGGGGCTAACAGTGGGTCCACATGGGGATGAATTTTTCTTGAAGGAGTCAAGAATTCAGAAAATGATCTTTGGTGTAGGCCAGATGCCTGCTGCTTGAGCCACCTTCTTCTCTGGTTTTCAGCTGCCACAATTGTGAAGACATCAATTTAGCAGAAAAACTTTCCCAATCATTCCACCTATCCATTCTACAATCCTAGCATTTTTTCTTCTAAGGTGCATTTGAGCTAGCAGACCCTTTACATTTTTTATTTTTTACAAACAAGAAAATAAACCTATTCTATTTCTACCCTTATTACTCCATGAGACCAGATTAGACTGTTGGTCTCATATGTTTCTCTACCTAATCTAATATCTGTTGGGATTAAACTGTCCAGCAGATTTCTTCTCTACGTTCTACAACAAAAATTTAAAAAACAGTCAAACTAGGATTAGACAGTCTAGTTTGCTATGAATCCAAGGCATAAAGACAGTTTCACATGGACCGAAACTCACAGGAAACTGAAAACAAAACTTTGAAGGTTTGAGATCTGAAATTTGAAACACCCTTCTTTCTTTGTGACTCAAGTTTTGAGCTTGTTAGAGTCACTTTCTTTCTTCATTTCAGCTCTGGTTTTGGGCTTGTTAGAGCTGATTTTTCTTTCTTCTCTGCTGGTCCAAGTTTTGGGCATGTTTGGACCAGCTATCTTCACTTTCCTTGGCTCATGTTTTGATCATATTAGAGCCAATATTTTGTACCTCATAGGTTCATGTTTTGATCATGTATGAACCTCTCTTTTCTCTTTGTTTTTTGGAGCATTTTCTCTTTTATTGAAACAAAACATTGCAATGGTATGTACAATGGAAATGGAAACTGGAAATTGGAAATTAGTAGAAGTAGTGCTTGAGCACCCTGCCATTGAAAGGACCCACAAACAACTCTGTACCATCTAATTCTTGTAGGAAGAAGGCATTTGGCCCCACAGTGGCCTGGATGATGTATGGACCTTGCCACAAACTATCAAACTTGTCGTGCTTTCCTTTGTACTCTCTCCTTGAGTCCCACTTCAAAAATTTATCTCCAATTTTGAAATCAGCAGCTTTGTTTCTTTTGTCAAAAATTTTCTTTATATTTTCCTGAACTTTCACTGCTCTGTTGTAAACCTCTTCCCTTGTTTGCTGAAGATGAATTGTCTAGTTTATTCTCCTCACCATGCTGTCTTCTTCTGTTTGTATCTCTTGAACGAGTTTGATCACTAGTATCCCGAGGCTGGTAGGAAAAACTGCTTCTGCTCCATAAACAAGCTGGTATGGTGACATGCCAATGGATTTCTTTGTTGTAAGCCTGTCAGCCCACAAAGCATGTACTAACTTGTTATGCCATGATTTTTTTTTCTCTTCTAGCAGCTTTTTGATGATGGTCACCAGGCTTTTGTTTGATGATTCAACTAATCCATTACCTTGAGGGTAATAGGTAGTTGAATGGCCGAGTGCTATTTGATACCTGTGAAAAAATCAACCATTTTCCTGGATCCAAACGTAGCAGCATTATCAGTGATTATTTTCCTTATGCAGCCAAACCGAGAGAGGATATGACCCTCTAGGAACCTAATGATGACTGAATCTATGGCATTCCTAGTAGGCATGGCCTCTATCCACTTAGTGAAGTAGTCTGTGGCTATTAAGATCCATTTGTGTTGTGCAGAGGAAGCAGGATGAATTTATCCTATGAAATCTAGGCCCCATTGCATGAAAGGACCTTCAACAGTGATGGGTTGAAGAGGTAAGGGGAGGAGTTTTCTTTTGCCTTCAAAAATTTGGCATTTGTGGCAATAAATTGTCATCTGATGTATATCATTGAAGAGTGTAGGCCAGTAGTCGCCAGCTTTGAGTATTTTGTTTGCAGTGGCTTTCCAGTTCAGGTGGCCTCCACACTCTCCTGCATGGAATTCCTGTTTAATCTTTTCTACCTCATTTTCAGGCAAACATTTAAGCAATAGGCCATTTGGATTTTTCCAGTATAAGCCTTCATTCATTATGCAATAGCTTCGGGATTTTAGCTTTAAGAATCTGGCCTTGGTCTTTGGTAGTTCAGGAGGGGCATTGAGGTGTGTAAGCACATACAGAATGTCAGAATACCAAGGAGAGCTCTGAAACTTCTCTTCAACAATGGGATCAGGCAATCCCTGCTGCTCATCCAAGGTACCTACCAGGTTGATGTCAAGGGCTTGTAGATTTGATTCAGCCATTAGTCAAGCTAATCCCTGACCTTTGATCAGTTTGGTGGGTTTTATCTCAAGGTCGTATTCTAAAATCACGGCAATCCACTTGCCCCTCTTCCCGTCTGGGTCTTGGGAAAATATGTCTGTAACCACTATATTTGGCACGTAGGCTATGGTGTGGGAATGCAGAATGTACACCCTAAATTCTTTCAAGGCCTTGACTAAGGCATAGGCCTGTTTTTCCATTATGTTGTATTTCAAGGGTGCATCTCTGAGTGCTTTGCTGAAGAAAGAAATGGGTTGTTCCATTCCCTCTGAATTTTTCTGCAGTAGAACTGCAACAATCGTATGCTTGGAGGCGAATGAAAAGATTAGGAAATATTTTGAGAAATCTGGGCTGATTAGGACAGGAGCCTGGGTGAGTGCAAGTTTAACTGATTCAAAAGATTTCTTGGTTTCGACAGTCCACTTAACTCCTGCACCTTTCTTTAACATGTTAGTCATATTCCTAAGGTGTTCGTCTAGGTTGGGAATAAACCTCCTAAGGAAGTTAATTTTCCCTATAAAGGACTGTAACTCTTTGATATTTCTCGGATGTGTGATTTGTAGTATTCCCTCAACTCTTTGTGGGTCTCTCCTAATTCCATTTTTAGATATAATGTGGCTAAGAAGCTTTCCCTCTTGTAGCCCAAATACAGTCTTTTTAGGATTCAGTGACAGAACAAACCTTCTACATTTTTCAAACACTCTTCTCAGATGTTCTAAGTGTTCTTCCTCAGTCTTGGAGTAGACTGTTATGTCATCCAAATAGATGACAATAAAGTGTCCTATTTCATCTGAAAAAGCTATATCCATTGCTCTTTGGAAGGTTGCACCAACGTTCATCAGTCCAAAGGGCATTTTTACATACATAAAAGTGCCCCAGGGAGTGGTAAAAGCTGTTTTGAGTTGATCTTCTGGGAGTACTAAAACTTGGTTGTATCCTGAAAATCCATCTAATAGAGAAATCCTTTTCGAGCCTACTACCTTCTATAGAATGTGTTCCATTTTTGGAAAAGGATAACTGTCCTTGAGTGAGGCTCTATTGAGATTTCTGAAGTCTATACACAGCGTGATTTCCCCTATTTTCTTTCTCACAGCCACTAAATTCGATACCCAATCAGAGAACCTTACAGGAACTATTATGCCTGCCTCATACATCTTTTTAATCTCCTTTTCAACTGTAGGCAATTGTTTTGGGTTTATTCTGTGAAGTTTTTGTCTGAAGGGTTTCTGATTTTCTTTCAAGGGTATCTTATGTTGTATGATGTTTGTGTCATAAGACTTTAAGTCCTCATAACTCCAAGCAAAAACGTCAATGAATTCCTTGAAAAGGTCAATGTATTTCCTTTTCATGTTTGCAGGTAGGGACTTAGCCAATTGGATCATCTTGGGTTTATCTTTAGTGCCTATGTTGCATTCTTCAACGTCAAAGTCTGCATGCTCTATGGTAGGCTTTTTGGCTACATCATCGAAATAAAAAAGGTCTTCTAAAGGCGCCAGGCCTTGAGGTATGTTCCTATCTTTGGCCTGCAACACCTCTACTTCTTCACTGTCTGCGTTTTCACACTCTGTGGTTGAATTTCCAGTTTCTTCATTTAAAGCGTTTATTTCTACGTCGTGGGGTGTAGTTTCTTCCTCATGTGAGGGTTCCTCACTTAGGCAGCTATCACTAAACATAGAGTCTGAATGGGAAAACTCAAACTCGTTTTTGCCTATCAGGAAATCTTCAATCTGTTTGTCGCCCTCAAAGACCTGCCAGTATTTTTTGTTATCCGGCACCGCAGGTCTGAATCTGGTCTGTATTATGATTTTTTGATCGCTTGGAGTCTTAGGGTATGAACTGGCTAGGCAAGCTAATCCATTCGTAATGACGTTCTAATTTCTGGGAACAAACACTAATTCGTATTCAATAAAGGTTTTCAATAAATCCATAGTGTCATTCCTATATGCTCTCAGCCTAGGATGTTTCGCAGTGTATTCACCATTCACCTGTTTAATAATCAACTCAGAGCCCCCACGCACAGTTATCCTACGGGCCCCCAATTTCCTCAACAAGTTTAAACCTAGGAAAAGAGCCTCATACTCTGCAATATTGTTGGTACATTTGAAGTGCAAGTTGCAGGCATGGCTTTCTGTGTAGTCACTCTCTGTGTTACGTATCCACACTCCTGCCCCAGCAGTTCTCTTGGTGCATGACCCATCGAAACTCATCTCCCACAAGGGTTCATTTTTCGTTTTATCATCACTTCCTTCCCTACAGCTGGGTTCGCCATTATGTTGCACTATAGGAGCTGTACTAGGCTGTGGGTTGTTTTGTTTTTCATTATTAGAGAGGTGACTATCCGGATGATTGGGTTTTGTTTCTGGTTCACTTTGAGTTTTTGTTTCAGTGCACTATTCTGAGTTTTTTGCGTCTTCCTCCGCCGAGTCTAGAGTAGCCATTATGTTAAAGTCCATGGGATCTGTTTCCTTGTTGGTATCTCTGTTTTGGGACTCTGACCCTTCTGAGGATTCATCATTACAGAGGATGAAGGGAGCTGCGTCCGTATGCTGAGTAAAGGCATTTTTTCAGGCTTCTCGGCTACCGAATTGTAGCCTCATTTGTGCTTCCCTGTACAGTCTTCTGAGTTGGCCAAAGATGGGAATCGTGGCATAAGCCCCATCCATTTGCATAGTTCCTTGCATCTTGGCTCCCCATGATCTTGATAATAGCATGCCATACTTGGGTGGCACATCTGCCACCACAACGTCCATGACCATATACTTGGCAGGAATCTGGGTAAGGCTCACACATAAATCTTTGATCAGGCCAAGACACTTTACTCTACTAGAGTCAAATGAATATAGGTCTTTATAGGGACGGGTTATCTCTAGGCCTAATATTTCCATCACTACTTTAGGCATCAGGTTGTGTGATGCCCCAGAATCATGCATTTCATTGTGGAGAATCTTATCATGGATATTGAGACTGATATAGAAAGGTGGCACTACCCCTTCCTGAAACTTTCCTTCTATCTTTGGACCAAGCAGAAGGGCAGGTTGATCATCACTCAGATTTACAGTGTCACTGTTCTCTCCTAAATTTAATGCTTTCAAAATTTGGCCTTTATATACATCCTGAGTGGCCAGCTCAGAGAGTGGGACAGAGATTTTAATTTTTGCAATCTCACTCTCCAAATTGAAAGTGGACTGACTCTTGGAATGTTGAACTCTGCTTTGTTAGTCACCACCTTGGTGGCTGAATCAGTGTGCTGATTCTCGTTATGTACAGTGTTTGTAACATTTTTACCAGGAGCAATAACTACAGTGCTAGTGCTGCTAGTTGGTTTATCTTGTTTATCAGTGTTTTGGTTATCTTTTTCTTTGTTCTTTTCAGAACTATAAACTGTTGATTTGTTACTTTCAGCGGTCACTTTAGAAGTTTTCTCAGGTCTTTTCTTGATGGTGACCTTAGAAGTTTTTGGTTTGGCAATTCCTTGGCTCTTTTTTCTTCTAAGTTCATATTGTTCTCTGACCTGCATCATGGCATTTTCAAATCCTAACCTATAATCTTCAGATTCTAACCACTCCCTGTCCCAATATGAGGGTGAGGGTTGATATTATTCTGTGTAACAGTTGTGGATTGAATTTTCTGTTTCAAACATGTTTATTGTATTTCCCTCAGACTCTTCTATGATTCCCTCATCTTCATCTAGAAATTTCTCTTGGAATGGGGGAATAACTTGCTGGTCTGACTCTCTTTGTCTGCTGGGAGTGGCATTGTTTCTTCTAAAGTTATGGTTCTGATTTTGGTTCTGGTTGCTAACTGTGACAACCATTTTTTCCATCATTTGCTATAATTCCACATTTTTAGATAAATGGTCATAATTTGGATCGGATGTGGAAGCTACATTGTCATCTCTATATGTTACCCTTTTTTCAGCTCTCAATCTCGCTCTTTTCTCAATCATATTATCCTTTACACTCACTGCTCCTTTTTGCATGTCTTCCAATGTGTTGTAATCCCTCTCCCTAAGCTGGTAGGCCATGTCAACATCAAAACCTTCGGGGTATTTTTCTAGAGCCATACCTTGGGGATGTTTCATGTGTGGAGGAAGAGCATTGTAAATGCTGCTAAATCTCGTTGTGTAATCATGGACACTTTCTCCTACGTTTCTTTTAAGGCTCATATATTCTGCTAGGAGTTGGAAAGGATTGGCCTTGACTTCCCATTTGTTTATGAAGGTCTGATATAGAGCTGGGAGGTCTTGGATACTACCAGGAGGCAAGCTCTTAAACCATTTCTTCACTTCACCTCCAAACCTCTGGGCAAAGATTCTCATTTTGACTGTATCATCATCTATCTCCATGTAGTCGAAAGAATCTTCCATCTTATCTACATGTTGTTGGGATGTGGTAGACTCTTTTGCAGTGAAGTGTGGGATCTTAGATTGATAATCATTGGGTAAAGGCACTAGAGGCTGGGGTAAAACCAGAGGTGCATACCAGGCTGCCATGATGATGTTTTGATGAGGTAAAGGATTGACTTGGGCGGCTGGTATATGGATGACAGGGATATTGTGACTAGCAGAAAACTGATGAGAAGACCTAGGGTGACTGAGCCCCAAGTTTTGAATGAAGTGTATATCAGGAGGCGTAGATGGAGGGCTATATCTATTCCCAAGGTGTTTACCACTTTGAGGTGGTGAAACAGGAAACTCAAGGTCTGGCTACTCTAGAACACTGAATGACCTAGTTCTTGGTAAACTGTTTTGAGTGCCTAGGTCAACAAATGTATCTGATAGAGCTGTGAAGTCTTCTGGTGCAGAGTTAGCTCTATGGATGTGACTAGAAATAGTTGATTGTTTAGGAGTAGGAGATCTCTTGAGGATGCTCTCAGGGTTGTCAACTATTTCAGGTGGGTCTAGGTCGGGATAAGCTCTTGTGTGAATGGTTCTGAAAGCCAGAATGTTGTTTTCCAATTAAGCAACTTAACCCTACTTGTTGCTTCTATTGTGGTTGATGTTGTTATGGGGGCTGGTCTCCTAGTGGAGTCTTATGTGAAACCAAGATAATCACCAGGCCTACTGATCACTAGTGGAGTCTTTTAATCGTTGAGGAACTACGGAGTCACCAGGTGGAGGGTTTAGGGTGTTTCTAGGGAGTACATTGTCCACCACAGTGCTTCTGAAAGATCCCTTTGCAAGGATATCCCGAAAACACAGCAAACTCAAACCAGAGATTGACTGGGAGGGCTTTTACCAGATATGTCACCTCTGAAAGAGTGTGAGATCTGGAGGCTACCTGGCCCTTTCCAGACTCTGTCCAAGAGTATGGGAGAGACACAACAAATGGTATAGAGGTTGATGTGTGAATAGGAGTGTGTAACTGCCAACCTAACTAGAGTTTCTAGGTTTCTGAGGCTCTTATGATGTAGAAGGTGAGGAATACTCAGAACTCCCCAGCGGAGTCGCCATTATGTTGGGGTTCCCATGTTTTGGAAAGGTTGGCAATACCAAAATATGAGACAACATCAAACCACTTTCAGACCTCAGGATCTAGCCCTCCTGGGTCCAGAGAGGGATCTCTCTATAATATGTCAAAGGTATATGACTTTGAGGTTCAGAGTTTAAGATGTTAGGCTAGTTATAGGCACAAGGTTTGTTTGTTTGATAGTTTGTTTGGTTTTTGGTTATCAGGAAAGAAGGGTTCAATGTAAGACCAGGATGAGCAAAGAGAGCTTAGGTAGAGGTGAATTATTCCAGGAAGCATTCAAGACCATTGGGCAATGGAGTCAGGAAAGGATTTGCTTGCTAATCAATATGCAGGCTTTCAGTTGGGCTAGTCATCTAAAACATTGGATCTTTAAAGATGATTGTGTGATATGAAAGGTAGGAGAGGAGGAGACAACACAGATTTCAGAGCACAAAGTTAAAGACCAGCTGGTCGCACAAGGATCCTAGTGGACAGGGCTAACTCTAATCCCCAGTGTTCCCAAATATTCCAGCTAAATCCTAATAAGAACATCTAAGAACATATTCATTTAATTCATACATCAGAGAGCAGGCAATAACATCCACTACACTGGTTAAATCAACTGAAATCAATTCTTATATAACACATTCAATAGAAAACATCAAAGGCAAGGAGAGCAGAAACATAGGGTACCTAACAAGGGTAAATCCTATGCCAATATTCTGATGCAAGCCAGTAGAAATGAAATGAAATGAATTAAAACACAAAGATAGGAAAACATCACCGCTGCTTTAGATCAGGATCCAAAGAAATGTGCTTGTCATATTAAATAGCAATACCAGTCAAGTACAACATTTCCAATAGCTGAATACTCAGTCTGAAATCATATTCCTCAGCCTATCTTACAACCTTACACAGAGATTGTGTCTCAAAAGAAACTACTTGTAATTCTCTGATAACTGATCAACAACCTTTACAATGAGTTTCTTCATGAATTTATAGCTCCAGCGGAGCAAAGAAGGTAGGTGAAAAACTAAATGCAACATTAAAAACTTAGAAGAGGAAGAAGGCCGAAGCCCACTCTGTATAAATTCTGTGCATTAATCTGTAGCACTCTTGGGTGAAAGAGAGGTCTTCGTTAGGTTTCCATTTACTCCAGGTATGACTCTGATGTACTCTGCTGCAGCATTCTGTAGTATTTCTGGTGAACTGAAAAAAAGGGAAATAAATGACTGAGAAGTCCGCCATACTTGTGAAACAGATGCTTTGATAGCACCAGGACTGTTGTCAGGGCAGAAAATATCTCTAGAACATGGCATAGATTGAACACCGCTTGGGCACTTTGTCCTTTCATGGGAAAACATTCTGCTGATGTGAAAACCTCGATGATATGGTTTTCTGCGTGTTGTACCCTCTGTGTGATCCATGATGTCGCTAATCTGGTGCTTTTCCTCTAAACCATTGTATTAAGGCTCAAAAATCTTCAATACTAAATGTTGAGCCCGCTGATCATTAGTTGGTATTTATCTGCCACTTCATAAATGTCTTAATCTGCAAAATCTAGGCTTTAATGGCGCTGGATAGGTTTTTCACGGAGATTGAACTGTCCTTTGATAATATTTATGTTTCCACCATCTTTCCAGACATTCCCTTGTAGTACCAGCTTCCAAATCCAACTTTCTCTGCGCAACGCGCCATTACAATAGTACATATGAACCATGGTGGTTTTCCGCCTCTCTGTAACCCTGAAAAAACACGAAAAATGTTAAGAAAAAATGCATGGGGCCGGATGATGTGAGTGACTGCGAGGATGATAGTGGAACGGCGGAGAAATGGCGAAAAAATGCAGAGAAATGGTGGAGAAATGCTCTGGCGAATGTTGGCAAAGTGCATAGAAGTTTAACGTAAAAAATGAATGTTTGACCGTGGAATGAACATATATTACGGGGGCGGGCGGATGTACGATGGAGACGCATGGAGTGGTGACGTGTCGGGGGGCGATGGAAAGTGGGCCAGGGGTACGGATGACTCTGATTAACCCGCGCGCAACTTCGTGGAGCGACAGCCGTTGGATGGACGATTGCAGATCTGATGGCGCATAGCGATATCGCGCTGCGGAAAACGCCGAACGATAATGCGCGATGAGATGGTGGTTTTCAAACAGTGCCGCTGCCACGCATCATTTGATGAGTGGAATTGCTGCCAAAATAGAAATACCGCCTAACTCCGAAAGGCAGTGCGATAGAAACCAGATGGTTTTGAACTGTGTTGGCGCGATTGTGGGGACCACCAGGCGAAGGGTGAAGTACGGATTGTTGGATCTGCTGTTTGATCGATGGTTGACAATGCGATGAACCAGTGGTGAAAGGTCGGGAAATGGGCGTTGTAGGGCTCGCGATGACCGTTCGATCGATGTAGATCGACGGTTCAAAATTCGCTTGATACATATCTACGTTAAGCGCTCTTGTGGGCTGGAGGGTGGTTATAGCACCAGGCTACATGGGGAGTAATACGGTTCTAGGGCTGGCCGAAGGGGGCTAAGACCATTATAGGGTAGAAAATGGATTTGTGGCCCATTTTAATTGCATTTTCAGGCCAACCAAAGGTAACGATAGGGGAAATAAGGGGAAATAAACTACACCAGGGGTGTGTGCATGGTTTAGGGGGGATTTTGGGGAGGTTTTAGAGGGATTAGGGGAGGGAATTTGGGGTAAAAGGAAAACTTTGAAGAAGGGAAAAAGGGATGAAATGGACAATTCTGCAGGGGTACCAGGGGCAGATGAAGGCCTTCAAGAGCACAATTTTTTGCAATCAGAGAGGCTTCATAATGGGAATCAGCAGAGGGGATTTCATCACAGGGCAAAGGCACAAGAGAATTCAAGGATGATGTGTCTCCAAGGGAGATGCATTCATTGAAGGCTCAAAAACAATTTAGCCCCTTACTTTGCTTGCCAAAAAATTTATAGGGGGCTAACAGCCTCCACACTCTCCTTCATGAAACTCATGATTGATTCTATATGCATCAAATTCAGGCAAACATTTAAGCAATAAACCATTGGCATTTTTCCAATATAAACATTCATTCAAAATGAAATAATTTCTAGCTTTCAACTTTAAAAATCTTGCCTTTGTCTTAGATAAATCAGGAGGGGCATTGATATTGGTAAGCACATACAAAATATCAGCATACCAAGGTGAGTTTTGGAACTGTTGTTCAATAGTGGGAGTTGGTAACTCTACATGTTCATCCAAAGCATCTACCATATTTATGTTAAGGGCTTGTAAGTTAGATTCAACCATTAATTGTGCTAAGCCCTGACCCTTGATGAGTTTAGTGGGTTTGATCTCCAAATCATACTCTAGTATCACGACAATCCACTTGCCTCTTTTTCCATCTGGATCTTGTGACAAAATGTCTTTCACCACTATATTAGGCACAAAGGAAATAATATGGGAATGTAAAATATACACTCTTAAATCCTTCAAGGCCTTTACCAAATCATAGGCTTGTTTTTCCATGATATTATATTTCAGAGGTGCATCTCTTGATGCCTTGCTGAAAGGTGCAATTGGCTGCTCTTGTCCCTTTGGATTTTTCTGCAATAAGACAGCAACCACAGTATGTTTTGATGCAAATGAGAATATGAGGAAATCCTTTGTAAAATCTGGGCTGATGAGAACTGGTGCTCGGGTGAGTGCATGTTTTATCAGTTTAAAGGATTTTTTGGCTTCTAGAGTCCATTTAAATCCTACTTCTTTCTTTAGCATGTTTGTCATGTTTCTAAGGAGTTCTGCTAGCTTGGGTATGAACCTCCTCAAGAAATTAATCTTCCCAATGAAAGATTGTAATTCCTTGATGTTTCTAGGGTGACTAATTTGCAATATTCCCTCAACCCTTTTTGGGTCTATCTTAATCCCCTTTTCAGATATGATATGACCAAGAATTTTACCTTCTTGGAGACCAAACACTGTCTTTTTGGGATTTAAAGATAGCCCAAACCTTCTTCATTTCTCAAAGACCTTTCTCAAATGTTTAAGGTGCTCTTCATCAGTTTTGGAATAGATTGTAATGTCATCAAGATAAATTACAATGAAGTACCCTATTTCTTCTGAGAATGCAATGTCCATGGCTCTTTGAAAGGTTGGACCAACATACATTAATCCAAAAGGCATTTTCACATACATGAAAGTGCCCCAAGGAGTGGTGAAGGCTATTTTAAGTTGATCTTATGGGAGTACTAAGACCTGGTTATACCCTGAAAATCCATCTAACATAGAAATCCTCTTAAAAACAACTACCTTTTGTAGGATGTGTTCCATCTTGGGTAAAGGGTAATTGTCTTTTAAGGAGGCTCTGTTTAAGTTTCTAAAATCGATGCATAGCCTTATTTCCCCTATCTTTTTCCTTACAGCCACAAGGTTAGATACCCAATCTGAAAATCTCACAGGGACTATGATTCAAGCCTCATACATTTTCTTAATTTCCTTTCTACCAAGGATAACTCTACAGGGTTGATTCTATGCAGCTTTTGCCTAAAAGGTTTCTGGCTTTCTTTCAATGGGATCTTATGTTGGATGATCTCTGTGTCATAGGCTTTCAAATCTTCATAGCTCCAAGAAAAAACATCAACAAACTCTTTAAATAAATCAATGTATTTCTTTTTGATGTGTGTTGGTAAGGTTTTAGATAATTTGGTCATTTTAGGCTTGTCCTTTCTGCCTATATTGCATTCTTTAACATCAGATTCAGTGGGTTCTATTGTTGGTTTCTTTGCCACATCATTAAAATAAAAAAGGCCCTCAAGGTGTGCTAGTCCTCTGGGTATGTTTTTGTATTCGGACTGCAGTACCTCTATGTCTTCTTTATCTGTGTTCTTGTATTCTTCAGTTTGATTCTCAAATTCTCTGGTCAGTATGTTTATTTCTGCAATTGAGGATGGTTTATCTTCATCAAGGGGTTCTTTATCCAGAAAATTTTCATCAGACTTAGAGTTTGAATCTGGAAATTCAAATTCATTCTTGGAAAGAAAGAAATCCTCTATTTATTTGTCACCCTCAAAGACCTGCCAATATTTTTCATTATCTGGTACTGCTGGTCTATATTTTTTTTGAACAATGAGTTGTTTGTCACTAAGTGATCTTTGATTTGAACTAGCAGCACAAGCTAAACCATTTGCAAGTATGTTTTGGCTTCTAGGGACAAACACAAGCTCATATTCTACAAATGTTTTCAAAATATCCATGGCATCATTTCTATATGCCCTTAATCTATGATTTTTTTCATTGTACTCTCCATTTATTTGTTTGATGACAAATTCTGAGTCTCCATGAACAACCATCTTCTCAGCTCCTAGTTTTTTCAATAGATGTAATCCTAAGAGGAGAGCCTCATATTCTGCTATGTTGTTTATACATTTGAAATTTAGCTTGAAGGCATGACTCTCAGCATAATATTTTTCAGTATTGTGCAACCATACCCCAGCTCCTGCACTCCTTCTAGTGCAAGACCCATTAAAGCTCATGTTCCATAAAGTATTGTTTGCAGATTTTTTATCAGTTTCCTCCTTACTGTCATCTTGTTTCTTGAGGTTAGCAGGCCGATGGGTAATCTGCTCTCTACAGTCTTGTTTCTGATTCTCTAATTCTACAGACTGTTCCAATGTATCTCCCTTGTTTTCCTCTGTATCCAGAGCTACCATTATGTTTAGACTTGTAGCCCCTACTCTGTTGTTTGAATTTTTATCTTCTAGCTCTTGCTCATTTGTAAACTCATCATTGTAAAGGATAAAAGAGTCTAGGTCTATATGGACAGAGTCAAGAGGGGAATTTTCTAGTTTCTCTGGGCTGCTTACCATAAAATTCATGTGTGCTTCCCTATATAGTCTTCTAAGTTGACTAAAAACAGGGATAGTGGCATATGTCGTGTCCATTTGCATTGTACCTTGTAGTTTGGCACCCCATGATCTGGACAGTAACATGCCATACTTAGGAGCTACATCAGCCACTACAACATCCACTACCATGCACTTGGCTGGGATTTGGGTCAAATTCACACATAGATCTTTGATCAGGCCCAAACACTTCACTCTGCTAGAGTCAAAAGAATATAAATCCTTATATGGTCTGGTTATCTCTAGGCCTGATTTTTCCATGATCAATTTTGGCATGAGGTTATGTGAAACCCCTGAGTCATGCATAGCATTATGTAGGATTTTGTCATGGATGTTAAGACTGACATAGATAGGAGGCACCACTCCTTCCTGAAATTTCCCTTCAATCTTTGGGCCAAACAAAAGAGCTGGTTGATCATCATTTAAGTTAGCAGAGTCACTGTTTTCTCCTAAGCTTAAAGCTTTTAAAATTTGACATTTATATATATCTTGGGTGGCCAACTTAGTGAGAGGGATAGAAATTTTGATTTTGGAAATTTCACTCTCTAGATTGAAAGGAGATTGACTCTTTGAAAGGTTCAATTCTGTTCTGTTGGCCACTATTTTATTGGCAAAATCAGCTTGCTGATTTTCACTATGTAGATTGGTTGAAACTGTTTTATCAGGAGCATTAGCTACAATGCTAGTGCTGCTGGTTTCTTGACTTCATTTATCAATGGTCTGGATACTCTTAGCCTTGGTTTTACCAGAACTTTCAGCTACTATCTTGGCATTTTTAGTAGTTTCTTTAGGAGTTTTTTCAGTCCTTTTCTTGATAGTGGCCTCAGGGGTTTTTGGTTTGGGAGCTTCTAGGCTCTTCTTGCTTCTGAGATCATATTGTTCTCAGACCTGCATGATGGAATTCCCGAATCCTAACCTATAGTCTTCAGATTCTAACCCTTCCTCATCCCAATGTGTGTATGAGGTCTGGTTGTCTTCTGTGAAAAAGGTGTGATCTTGGTTATCCATTTCCATCATGTTTATGGTAGTTCCTTCTGATTCTTCTATTATTCCCTCATCCTCATCAACGAAATTTTCTTGGAATGGAGGTGTGATTTGTTGGTCAAAATCCCTTTTTTTATTGGGAGGGGTGTTTCTCCTAAAGTTTTGGTTCTGGTTTTGAGACTGGTTTTTATTCTGATTATTGACTTGAACAACCACTTTCTCCATCATTATTTCTAACCTATTCATGTTTTTGGCTAGATCATCGAATTTGGAATCAGATGTAGAAGCTATGGTGTCTTCCCTATAGGTTACCTTCTTTTCAGCCCTCATCCTGGCTCTTTTTTCAATTAAGTTTGTTTCTACATTCACAGCTCCTTTCTGCATATCTTCTAATGTGTTATAGTCTCTCTCCCTTAGTTGATAGGCCATATCAGCATTGAAACCTTCAGGATATTTTACTAAGGCCATGCCTTGGGGAGGTTTCATGTGAGGTGGAAGGGCATTGTAGACATTATTAGTTCTGGTGGAGTGGATTTATTTTAAGATTCTTATACTCTGCTAGTATCTGGAGAGGGTTTCTTTTGATTTCCCATTTGTTTATGAAATTTTGATGTATAGAGGGAAGGTCATGGATGCTATTAGGAGTTAAGCCTTTGAACCACCTTTTTACTTCTCCTCCTAAAATTTGAACAAATATTCTCATCTTCTATTCCATGTAATCAAAAGCATCCTCCATCCTATCTACATGTTGTTGAGCTGTGGTAGATTCTATGCCAGTGAAATGGGCAATTTTAGACTGATAGTCATTTGGTAAAGGAACCAGAGGCTGTGGAAACACTAGGGGAGCATACCATGCTGCCATGATAGTGTTTTGTGGAGGTAAAGGATTGGCTTGAGCAGCAGGTATATGAATGGCAGAAATGCTTGGACCAGCAACAAACTGTTGAGTAGATTTAGGGTGAGAGAGACCCAAGTTATAAATGAAGTGGATATCAGGAGGTGTTGATGGAGGGGTTTCTCTGTCACTAATATGTTGACCACTATGTGGTGGTGAACTTGGAGGCTCAAAGTCTGTCTGATCTATACTGCTGAATGACTTAGTTCTTGGTAAATTACTTGGTAAATCTATCTCAACTTGAGTATCTAATAGAGCTGCAAGGTTTTCAGGTGCTGAGTTAGCTCTATGAATGAGTCTGACAATAGTTGGATCCTTAGATGTGAGAGACTTCATAATAATGCTCTCTAGATTGTCAACTATTTCAGGAGGATTTGGATCAGGATAAGCTCTGGTATAGATTATTCTTGAAGCCAGTATGTTAAGTAAAATAATCTTTAAGAGACAGATTATCCTTCAACCAAGAAGATTAATCCTATGTGTTTCCTTTAGTTTGGATGATGTTGTGATGAAACTGGTCTCCCAGCGGAGTCTTGTGAAAACAGAGATAATCAGCAGGCCTACTGATCACCAGTGAAGTCTTTTGGTCATTTAGGAACTATGGATTTGCCAGGTGGAGTGTTTAAAATGTTCAAGAAGATTTACTGTCCACCACAGTGATTAACTACCAAATCGAGGTTGAATTTGTCTTCTTTGAGTTTCTTAGAGATGTTTTAAGGAGTGTTTTACTCAAAGTTCCCCACCGGAGTTTCCATTATGTTGTGGTTCTTGTGATTTTGTAGATTTGGAAATACCATATGACAAGACAACATGAAACCACTTTGGGATCTCAGGATCTAGCCCTCCTGGTTCCAGAGATGGATCTCTCTATAAGGTAAAGAAAAAATGTATCTTTAAAGGTCAATTTAAGGTGTTAGTCTAGTTATGGAGTACAAGGGTTTTTGTTTTGTTTTGTTTGTTTGGTTGGGAAGCATGAAAGAAGGGTTCAATGTAAGGTAAAGGAATGAGTGAAATAGGATTTTTGGGCAATGGGGAGACAATTCATAGAGAACAGAAGTCCATTGGGAAATGGGGTCGTAAAAGGGTTTACTTGCAATTCAAATATCCAAGGCTTTCAAAGGGCTAGTCATCTAAAACAGAGGATATTTTAAGATGATAGTATGGGATGAAACAACAAGGAGATGAATGGGAATGACAAGGAAAAAATTCCAAGGTGAACACTTCAGAGTAAGTCTAGGGGCAGGACATGCCTTATACCTCTATGATCCAAACTCCTAATGAGGCTAACTCTGAAGACAATAATCCAACAGTCCTCCTGACTACTTTCAGACAATAGAAAACATTTAAGGTCAAACACTGAGTGAAATATAAGATCAGAGAAAGACTTTTAAACTTCTCTGCTTTTGACATTCAACCCAAAGGGATCTTAGAAAGGCTAACTGTTGGAAAAGGTACCTAGGGGACAGGGTTAACTCTAAATCTCCCTGATTCCTAATTATTTCAGCTGAACCAAACAAGAACATCTAAGAAACAAACTCTAAATTCATACATCAGTAAGTATGGGCAAGCCAACTCTTTGACTGGTTAAATTATATTGAATTTTTTCTTAGATACACAAATAGCTGAAAACATAAAGATAAGAAAATGCAGGAAGCATTAGGGTACTTGCAGCAGTATATCCTAAGCTAAAATTATTTTTTCTTATCAGAGAAATTGAAACATGATGTATAACAGAGGGAAAACAATAACAAAGAAATAACACATCACCACTAATTTAGATTAGGATCCAATGAACATGCTTGTCATATTAGGTAGAGACAAAACCGGTCGCCATTTCTTGTCCAATAAGCTTGATATCGTTAACAATCATCTCCCGTACATGTAAACTACTATTCGACGAGTCTAACTCGTTAAACGACTTCACAATCGGTGATTTTCCAACAACCAACTGACATTTTCAATGTGTTTCTCATGAGGTCCTTACGGGTGAGTGAGTGATAGTAGTGGTAGATAGGATTTAAATGATTCATTAAAAGCAGAGGGAGAAATGTCTTTGAAGCCCATTGAAATCTTAGTAACGCATTAACTTTCGAGTACCCTTTAGTCATTTTTAGAAGTCTTTGTTAGGTTGTCGATAACCTCTAGGGTGTGTTCTTGAAGTACTTTCTGTTGTAGTACTGTTTTATGCTACGATACAAAGAAATGTGAAGATTTGTCTTTTCGAGTCTTCCATGCCTTATAACTTCAATTCCTTTGATGGTTTTAGGGACTTACGTCGGAGCAATAGACGTGCAGTGCTTGATGAGGGAATGGAGTAGGCCGATTGTGGATTGGTACTTCTTAGGGAAAGAAACGATTACGGCGATATCGTATTCTTGGTGCTTTGAAACAACTTGTTATGACTTGATTATTTTATGGTCTGAGCTTTATTAAGTTTTCTTCATTTTCCTTAGTTGCGGATTAGATACCCAAGTCTTCAATATTGTGCACTAATCCTTTTGATCTTCTTCGATATTCTTCCCCGAACTTCTGCGGCCCATTTGTGTGAACATCTGCGGTTACTGAGAAAGTGACCCCGGAGGGTTTATGTCGGGGTCAATAACCCGAATCTTCAATGCAACATGCTGTGCATAAACCCTCTACGTGATTTCGGATTTGTGATGGTCTTTACGGCACTATATGCACCATGACAGTGACTATGGAGGCGGTGTGAATTCACCATATTTTTAAACCTATAAAAAATGAAAAGCACATTATAAAAACCGAGGCGGGAGTGGGGATGAGCGCCTTGAGAGGCTCGTGAGTGTGAGGAGAAGTGAGGGAAAAAAGTGGGCCGAAGTGGAAAAAATGGGATGAAAAAACCTGAGCGGAAGCGGCTAACCAGAAAGTGCAAATGGAGGTTCGGGCGTGACGACGGAGGAGCAAAAGAGCTAGTTGGATTAGGACAATCGATGGTGGAGATTTGTTGATGAAGTCATTTTGGGAGATTATATGAATGGTATATGCAGGTGAAAATGTGATGTAATGTAGGACGCAGTTCGATCTCGAGATGATCGGCAGCTAGGAGCCTAAACGCGAAAGGAAACATTCTGCGAAAGGAGTGGTGGTATGGAAAAAAATGAGAATGGTTTTCACGCGAGGAAATGGGGAGGCGGTATTGCCTTCTTGGAACACGATTCCACTGCCCGCGTTTGACAAGTGGATTTCCAAAAATGCTTATATCGCGCGAGAGTGCGCGGTGCTAGAGGAGGAGAAAAATTACGCGATATCACGTGCTAGCCATCGAGATCATCATTGGGGAGATCGGATGGTTGTGGGAAAGACGCGATGGATGGAAAGCATTGCGGGGCGAAAAGTGCAGGTAGGGTCCACGATGATGTATGATGGCTTGTCACACGGTGGAAGGTGTATCGAGGCTATAGGGTTTATTCTCGGCGAGAGTAGGATCTTGAGATTAGACTGAGTTTACGATCTAACTATCGGGGTAGGAGGTTTTGAAATGATGAGATGTTAGATGGACTAGAGCGAAAGACACGAGTAGGAAGTCTCGTAGCGTTGGTTGTTGTGGATTCAACTGACGATTCATTTGAAACCATAATCTCGGAAATAGAAAAATAGAAAGGGAAAAGTGGTTTTTGCATAGGGGTTAATGTATTTTAAACTCTTGGTTATCGCACTTGGGTTTATGAAGAACGAGGGCTAAGTTTAAGCTCTCGGGGCTTAATGCCTTAATGGTTGGAAAATGGGTTTTTAGGCCAAAATGAAGGTTTTTTCAAGGCTTTTTTGGCTTTCGGTAAAGGAAAAGGGGTGTTTTAAACCCTATAAAGGATTTTTACAAAGGTTTAAATGGATTTATGAAGGCCTTTAAAGGGAAATGGAGGGTTAAGGGATGAAAAGAATGCTTTGTGAAAGTGGATAAAAAATGAGTGAAAGGGGGAGTTTTGAGAGGCCTTTTGAAAACGGTTTCTTTCATAAACGGTAGGGTTCATTCCTGTGTCAGGTGAAGATTCTCTAAAGGGTAGAAGACATAGAGGGCTTTCGAGAGATGATATATTTATAAAGGAAATGTTTCTCTTGAAGACTTGATGACAAATTTAGCCACTGTTTTTCTTTGACAAATTATTACAGGTGGCTAACACCTACCTATGCCTTGCATGGTTTTTAAGGGTAGGAGTGCATTTACTATGTCATTAATAAAATTTTGAACCTAGATGGTTCCACCTCCTCATTTGCGGCATAAATACTACATTAGAACTCATTTTATGTTGGGAATTTGACTAACTCTTTGAATTAATAAACGGTTCTACTTAAGATGAAAAATATTTGATGTTACGGAACTTGTGGATGTTTGGACTGTTTGTTGATGGAGAAAGCTCATCATTGGATCCACAGAGCTTGGTTGTTGGTTAAGTGTTCTAATCAACTAATTTTTTCCTGTTTTCCATTCTATTTTCATCATTTCTTGCTTGAGTGGTAAAAGTTTAGGCTAAGAAATGTCTCCTAGAAGTAACTTAGACACGATTTTACTCTTCTTTTGTCTTTATGTTTCATCTATTTGAAAATTTTATTGAGTGGTTTGGCTGCTATCGAACCCCTTAAGCTTGTTTATTTCAAGAATATTTCAAATATTTGGTCTTAAGAATGATTTATGGTTTTCCTGCTACTTTACTGCCACTTGAAAAGCTGTTTTTGAAGTCTCCCTTTAAAAGTACCATTGTTTCTGATCTATCGAAAGAGGTCTTTTTTGATCATACCCTTTGTTCTTTCTGATATAATTGTTTTTGAAGGTCTTTACAGGCGTAATAAAAGAGTTTTTAGGAGTTCCCTCTTATCAGAATGAAGCTATTTGTGAATCTTGAATTTTTTTCTTATCCTTGAAAAGTGAAATCTTTGATGAAATAAGTGTTCTGAGCTCCTGGATTTCATTTTGAAATTTTGTCTTGAAATTGTTATTTGCTAAAGTGTGATTTGTAGAATTCATGGTTAGAGAAATTCTCCCGTGACACCTGTATTTTTGACATTTCTCCAAAAAAATGATACCTGTGTAAAAACTGAAGGAGGTTTTTCTTATTGGGCCTATTATGGACAAAAACCTCTCTCACGTTTTCCAAATTCATCTATGTTTGGTCCGAAACACAATTTGACGCAAAACTAGCCCTAGGTCTGACACATGACTTGTCTCTTGGAATGAATTCTTGGAAAATGATGGAGGCATGATTTTTATGAGCTGTTATAGAATTATTCTTGATTACATGACCTATCAAATGAATCCTTTGCTCTTATGCCTCCCTTTCATGTCAAACCTAGCTTAGTTGGAGAGGAAAGTAGGGTTTGGTGTGAGGATTTAGGGCTGCCTTGCATAGGGGAGGGAATGTAGGGGTTAAGAGGTTGTCTAAATTCTTGGGGAAATTGTGGGGATAGGGATGAGATGTTAAGGAGTAGGGTAAAGTGGAATTTTCAAGAATTGAGTGATGGGAAGGGGTTGAAAAGTTCAAAACACAAGCCTAGTCTTAAAAAGTGTCAATTTGTGGCAATAGACTGACTGGTTTCGTAGAAAAAATGATGATTACGAGGGATAGGAGTGATAGGAAGTGTTTATGGAGGTATTTTAAGGATAGGAGGAGGTGTAAGAAAGCATCAAGATATAATCCTTGTTGACGATTTAATCATGAAGGTCATGAAAACCAAGAAAAAGTTCCCTTAAAAACCCTAGTTTTCTCTGAAAATAGGCATGTTGCCTCTCCTTTGCTTTGTAGGTGTATTTAGTGATGAGTTGGCCTCTTACCTTACCTAGTTCTCTGCTGATAGCCACCTTGACACCCCTTGCGAAAAATGTCAAAATTGGGTAGTTTTTTCTTTGCATACTTTGTGCTTGGCCAAAGAGGCCTTCCTTGGAAGATTTTCTATTCTCCTTTGGACAACCACTTGCTAATCTTCATCCTCTTTGATTTTAAATTTTTGGCATATGAAAAAATAGTGACTTAGATCATAAAAACAGACCCTACAACCTATAAAACCTTAAATGACCTAGTGAGAGGCTCTTTGGACTTGGTCTGCTTGAAAACTTGACTTGGGATTATTAGGTGTAAAAGCAGAGTTTTGGACAAGCGATGTATTGAAGATGCAAAATCTAATGTACTTGATTTATCTAAAGATCCCTACGAGATATTTTTGATATCATCGATGCTTGATGAATTTGGGAGACATAAGAGATTTGATTGGTTGGTGACCTTAGGTAGCGGTGGAGGGGTTGGGAAGTAAAAGAAGCAGGTGGGCTTGAGGCTAAAGGTGACCGAGACAAGAAAAAAATAAATAGCATGAGCCATGATGAGTCTTTTGGGAGTATGACGATGACCTTGACATGAAAGGATGATAAACTAGTGAAAACTTTATCCTAAGGATAATGGAGGCGGTGAGATTTCTAGAAGTCACAATGTTCATGAACTTTGTTTCTAGAAATCTAGGATAAATATTTTTGAGTCGGAGTGAGAAATAAAGAAATGACGATGACTAACGGTGGCTCCACTTGGGAGGAAGCTCCTTTTTCAAGAGGTGTCCATGTCGGATCTGCGGCTCATGGTGACCGATGCCTCATCCATTAGGCGATTTTACCTCTTTCATTTGTTGATGCTTGCTTGAAGTTTGTGATCTTAGTAATCTGAAAAAAACATGATAAACATCAAAAATCATCTCTACTTACCCAACCTACTTACCTAACATTTTTTCTTCCTTGGGTGCATTTTCAGCTGGCAGCCCTTGACATTTTCTTTTGAAAACACAAATCAAACTATCTAGTGTACTCTTATCTCTTCCAGAGTTGATTAGGCTAATGAACTCTTTTATTCTACCCTAGTCTACTCATCTGTCAAGATTAAGTTGTTTGATAAACTTTATTCTCTATCCTACTAACATGAAATTGAAACATGAGTAAAACATGATTAAGCTATCTGATTTATCATGGTAGTCGTGAGCATTGAAATACGTACACAACCATTATTTTTATACCAACAAACTAGAAAGTATAAGAGGGCAATAATCCATCATTTACTAGGCATCCCTATCCTTCTCTTTGGTTCTGTTTTAAGCATGTGAACCAACATTCTTCATTACTAATCTATTTCTTTTTGAAAATCAAGTTCACATGGTTTGACAAGCATCTTTGTCACTAACTTAATGAAAATAAATTGAAAACATGTTCAACCATGATTAGGCTAGATGATTGAACAATAATTTTTGGCACAAATGTAGTGGAATTTAGGCTTACACACTTTTTAGCATCACTATTTATGGGTATGAGAACATGCCACTTTTCAAATCTGCCCTCTTTTTTCTACCTTTCTTTGTTTTTGTGTTTTTTTTCATTTTTTCCAAACAATATAGAACTAAAAGATGCTCACAAGGTGAGAGCTTATTTTTGCATAACTATCTATCTATCCTAATCTAACCTATACATAATATACATTCATTTGGTGAAATCTCTTTTCCAACATAGCCAATCAAGCGAGATGATTCCATGAGGATTTTGTTTCAACTCTTTGAGAGTGCTGAAAAAATAAAAAATGCCACTACCTTGTTTCGAACGATGGTGCTAAAATTTTCTTGAGAGTGCATCAAACTAATCTTGACATGTTTTACTCCTTCTTCAAGTGCCTCTAACAAATCAACAAAGGTATCTTGAAACAATACACTGCTTAGAGGATTTGGGAGATAAGCTTGATCCATGACTACTTCTTCCTTCACTTGGATGAGCTTAGGACTCCTTTGGGAAAGAAACTCATCCTCTTCCTCATGATCCTCGGAACTAGTAGACTCGTCATATATTGCAATGTTGTCTTCCAAGAAGTCTGGTATGCTACGATTTAATGGATTGAATTTTATGTGAAGACCATCATGTTGATGAGTAAGACATTCTTAGGTGATAAATGTTCTTGAGAAAAAGGTGTAGCAACTCTTATGTGATTGTAAATTTCAGGGCCTTCATCTACAATTTGAATTTCAATGGGACATGGTGGTGCAAATGCGAGGCCGAAGAAGATTCATGTCCCCAAATGATTTTGATCGACCATTTCGGGAAAAGGTTTTTTCACTTACAACTTGCTCGAGAAGTTCTTTCTTCTCTAATTTCAACATCAAAGCGGAAATCTTGTTGATTCCCAATCACATGAAGGTTATTGCTAATGGGATGATATGAAGTGGAGCAAAGGGTCGAGAGAGATCCTTCACTTACTTTTGAACTTTCAAGGCTTAGTCATCGGTGGCATAGGTGGCATGAATTTGCTTAATACTTTTTTTGAAGTTGATGAAAATGATCTTCCTTCCATAAACCAATTGCGGTGCATCACGCAAAGTTAGTTTCCTTTTGGAGGATATCATCATTATTTGATTGATCAAAATTTGGAAAATCATCAAAATAAGTAATGTCACCAATCAAACATATTGGATTATCGGTTTTTCTTCTTTGAATTGATCTACAAGTTCACTTTCGATTTATGGTAGATGGATTTAGTAGGAGAAAGAACATAGATGCTTTTGTTTACATGAAGGTTTAGAGGGTGGTTGTACTCTCAACATAGATCTATCTCTTCTTGGATTAGAGGAGGAGGCATTTTCTTGTTTTCTTTGGATTGGGAAAAAAATGTTTTCCTTCTCTAGAGAAAAGCGATTACGAGGAGTTGGATATCTTCTTGAGCCTCATCTAGTAGGGGTGATGAATCATCACTTGTGCCTTGAGAGAGATATTGTGGGTTTTCTTCTATACCTTGATTGATTTCTTCTTCAACTAAATCAAGCTAGGATGTCATGATATTTATCTTAAGAATGAAATTCATGAATGGATGTTAATAGGTCTTCATGATACCAATTTTCCAAATCTTCATCAATATCTATAAGGTACTATATGATATCCACAGATTGATCACAACAATTTTCAACTAATGATAGAGATGGGCAATACCCTATATAGTATTTATAGAATACCTTGTGGAAATCCTTCAAATAAAACAAAGATGCCAGGTTCTAGCCATTCATACCAATTTCTCCACCTTACCTTCTAATGTTTCCATAAAAAATTTCATGAGAAGCTGAGTCCTCGTGCCATTCAACCTTTAACCTCCATACATGTATATGAAAATTGATGAGATGTAACGGGGGGTCATCAACTTTTTTCATCTTGAAAGATAGGGTAGGTTTTTTAACCAATTTATTTCATGCATTTTATGTGAGGAATCCGAGGGATATGATCCCTACTCATTGGGGCATATCTTTGTTGTATTCTTGGATCCATGTTTATAAATCGAAATGAGTCACTTGAATCTTTCTAACAATCACAGATTTCTGCACCGTGTGAGTCTTTGGGTCTATTGAGAGTTGTGGGGATCGCTAGGTGGAGGGGTTTCAACTTTTCTTTCCACCATCCGCATGGTTTGGATTGCTTAATGCATTCCCGGAGTCTATGAGAGCTAGTGGGGTCAACGGGGCTATTGAAGACCGGTGGGTTTCCAGGTGGATGATGTTTCTTGTTTTACAAGGATGTTCTTGTTGTACACCATAAGCAAATAAATACCAATCTAAGGATGTTTGTGAGTTTTACGAGGATTTAAGGAATACTTAGTTTGTCACTAACCAGAAGGTCCCACCATGATCGCCACAATGTTGGTATGGGCGATGGGATAAATCCACAAGATAGTATTGTTAGCCCCCTATAAAGTTTTTGACAAGCAAAACGAAATTTGCAAAATATTTTTTGAGCCTTCAAAGATACATTTCCCCCTAAAAAACACATCATCCTTGAAGCCTCCTTATGCCTTTGTCCTTTGATTAAATCCCTCTGCTATTTCCGAGTTATAAAGCTTCTCGTTGTGAAGAAAAATGCCAAAGGCCTCTAGTCTTCTTATTCCATCTCCATTAAGCCTCCAATTTCCTCCTATTTTATTCCCATTAAACCCCACTTTTCACCCCTCTCCCCTTTGTCAAATTTCCCCTTTTCTGCCCCCAAATCCCCTTAAACCTTCTAAGTCACACTTTCTTTCCCGCTGAAACCTTTAAAAACCCTTATTACCTCTCATTACCCTCCCCTAGCCTTGAATTTCATTAAAATGGGCCAAAAACCATATTTTCCATAGGTATGGGTCTTAGCCCATGTTTTGGCCAACATAACCTTTTCCACATACCATCTGTTAGCAACAGAACAGGCGCGAAGACGGAAAGCGCTTCAGCAATTGAATATCGGGAGCATTTTAAGCTATCGTCTGTCTCGAGATCGGAAGGTCGCCCGCATTCCCAGCATCCAGTTCACCCATTCAGCTTAGATCGCATCATAATCGTTCATTTACCCGCGATCCAGCACCGGAGTTTACCGCCAGTGGTCCGCAATGCAGCCTTCAATACGGTGGTATCCATGTGCAGCGTTTGGAGAGTTAGGGCGGTAATTTGTCCAGGAACAATTCCACTCACCACGACATGTAGCTCAGATACTATTTCAAAACCACCCCCCATCGTGAATTATCGTTCGGAATTTGACCTGGCGCGATATGCATATACTGCTGTTTGATCTGCGATCGTCCATCCAATAGTGATCGCTCCCCGAAGTTGCGCGAAGGTTAACCCAAAGCAATCGTACCCCTGGCCCACCATCAGTCGCCCTCAGCCTACGTTTTCCACGCGTCCGATCTCCTCCTAAGATCGGATGGTCTAGATTGCTTGCCTGCTGCCATCGCCATTGCAGGTCTACGCCACGTCACCCATTCCACGTGTCTTTTTTCACATTTTCCTCGGAGTCCCCCTATGTTTCATTTCAAAGGTAAAAATGTTAAGTTTTTGTGTTTAATTTTTACGCGCTCTCGCTACCTTTCACCATGAACATTTCTGCTGTTCGTGACCATTTCCTTAGTCATCACACTATTCCGCCATTTCACCGGTGCACGTGCATTCTCTTTATCCCTCAGTTGCATCCACCACCTCCATACGTGTTTTCTTAACGGGTTTTCGTGTTTTACGAGGGTTATTAGATGGTGAAAGCCGCCCATGATTACTGATCTTTATTACAATGGACCACGAGAAAGGAAAAATTTTTTCGAGAAAGCGAGACCACAAAAGCACAGGAAGGAGCCATGATAGGACTTTCATTAAAGAACGGGTTTGAACTACGTAAAACCTCCATGAGGCCATTAAGCAGATTTCATGAAACTGAGGAGACGAAGTGGAACATTTAGAAAGTTCAAGGCATATAATTGTGAAAGATTTTTATCACTCTTTTCGGGGGATTTGAAGGAAAAGGTACTAGTTCAGACCCCAAGGATCGATTAGAGGTCCAGAGGCACATAAAATAATACTAAAGGGTTTCACATCGAGCGGAAGGTTCTTTCCATAAGGACGATGCGCCCATACATTTCTCATCCTATGCCGTGTTCTAGAGACTTTTCCGAGCCTAAAAGCAGTCCCATACTACCGGCACATTAGTTATGCGGTAAGCCGGACGCAGCATCATTATTTCTTTCCTTTTGTGCAATTTACCGAACAACTGCCGAGCAAGTACATCGAGACATACACGGAAGTAAATACTGACTGTGCGAAGACCATTCTTCTCATCCAGAGTACGAGAGATAAATGCTCAATTTAAAAGCTGAATGGAGCCTTGGCCCTCCTTGTTGCTTTTTGAGTTTTAATGCTTGCATTTAGTATTCCACCTACTATGCTCCACTCAAGCTATAAGAATCTTGAAGAACATATTGAAATGGTTTTGTTCGGTTGTTGCCGATTGTAGTTAGAAGGGATTCATTTTGATTGTTAGAACAATATTGGGAGGGATTACGCAGTATTTGTTATGTAGTAAGTGCAGGAGGAGGAAATTTTGACTGTATTAGCCATTGAGCTCGAGTGTATGTACTTTGGTTTTGCATCAATTAATCAAGCACATTTCATAGGATCTTGATCATTACTATTGGTGATGTTTTCTATACTGTTTATTACATTTTCATCTTTGTTTCATTTTATAATGGCTTGCATCGAAATATGGCATAGGATTTACCCTTGTTAGGTGCCTATGTCTTTTCTCTCTCGCCTTCAATGTTTTATGCTAAATGTGTTATCTAAGGGTTGATTTCGTTAATTTTAACCGAGTGTAGTGGATGTCATTTCTGTAGATGATGTATGAATTAATGGAATCTGTGTTTAGATTTTTCTTGTTGGGTTTTAAGTGGAAGATTTGGACTCAGGGATTAGAGTTAGCCACTGCTCCACTAGGATCCTGCGTGGGCGATTTGGCCTTTCCCTAGATCTCTTCTTTGGTGTCAAAGCATTTGTTAAGGTTCAAAGTCCTTCTGATCTCTAGACCCTAGCTCTATTAAACTTATCTCCGTTTTTCCTTGGAGCATGCTAAGGCGACACAGGTTAAATGACCTGCAGTCCGATCTATAAACTACCCCTTTTTCCCCCCTTTGAGAGTTGCCTATGGGTATGTCCAAGCGAGTGCAGGTTAAATGACCTGCACTTACAGATCTATAGGCAGAGAGATCGGGTTGCTCCTTCTTTCACTTTCAATACTTAATGTTTCCATCCCACCATCTATCTAAAAATATCCTTTAGTGTAGATGACTTGCCCTCTGAAACTTTGCAGGCTAGTTGTTGCAAGTAATTCCCTTTCATGACTCCATAGCCCCAATGGATGGCACTTTCTTAACCCTATCTTCTTTAACATGAAACATCTTTTTGTTTTCGTTCCTTTTCTCCCATTACTTTCTCGAGTCTATGATCTCATGACCAACCTGGCAGCCAACCAACCAAATCATTTAAAAGCACTTGTGCTTCATAACTAGCCTAACATCTCATCTTGGGCTTTCAAAGATATATCATTCTTTTTTATTTATGGAGAGATCCCTCTCGGATCTAGAGAGCTAGATCCTAGGATCCCAAAGTGGTTTGATGTTGTCTTATCTTTTGGGACTTGCCAAATCACGCGAGAACATAGGAACCCCAAAAATACTCTTAAGGGTTTTTGAAAGGTTTAGGGAAGTATAAGTTAGTTTATCACTGAGTCCCAGTGATCGCCATTAGTGTTGGTGTGAGCGGTGGGATAAATACCTGAATGTTACTCTTAAGGGTTTTTGAAAGGTTGGGAAGTCTAAGTTTGTTTATCACTCGAGTTCCCACCATGATTGCCATTATGTTAGCTCCCAAGTAATTTGATAGATTGATTGAGATACAAAGGTACGAGGTAAAATCAAACCAAGCTTTGGAATCCTAGGACCTAGCCTTCTGGATTTGGAGAGGGATCTCTCTAGTAGGTGCAAAGATGTGAACTTGTTTGTTGATTAGGTTGATTTTAGGCTAGATTTTAAGTGCGGGGGTATTTTGATTGTTTTTTGGTTGGGTATGATGCTTAGATGGGTTTATATAGAAAACACGGAAGATTGTTAAGTCATTGGGCAATGGAGTCAAACAAGGTCATGAATGATTTCATCGATGGTTTCAAGAGCATTTGCGGAGCCAATTGCTTGGTTGGTGGATCTTTAAGGTTGTGAAGGATCATGAGATGGACATTAAACTTGAGAACAAAAAAGCTAATAAAGGGAAGAAGTAGAATCCTTTATATACTTGTAGGCGAGAGATTTGGAAGATTTATAAGCATAGAAAGAGAGTCAAAGGGTTAAAGCGACACCTAATCCATTTTATTTAGGCTTTGGAAGCGAGATAATCAGCCAAGGCGACATTCGGATAAAACATAGAAAGGAAAACTTATTGAATCTTTCATGGGTTTTATTAGCGAAAAGCGGGAAAAACATTTAAGTTGCACAAATGCTTGTAACCATAGAAGAAGAGACAAACCCTAGCATCACGGTGGCTGACTATGAGGGTTCCTTGAGACAATTTTAGCTAAGTAAGGCAAAGAGCATGATTAAGACAAACTTCTTTGACAAACTATAGAGCAAAGCTACTTCAAAAGATGATTTCAGAATAGAGTACTTGAGGTAACAATATACGGGGCTAGTGATAAATCATAATTGATATTAAGCTGATCTAAATAATTCAAGAAAATAGACAAGCCAAACAATTATTAGAGAGCAAAAAGATGAATTCTCTAACATATCTTAAGAAGAAGAAAACATTTAGGCGATGGAAAGGAAACAAAGCAGATCTAAGGTGCCATCAACAAAGCATATCTTAGTCTAAATTTTTTGTCCTACTACAACATAGATGGATGGAAAAGCAGAGATGAGAAACTTAGAAAAAAATTAACAGAAAAAATTTACCATCAACTAGGCCTATGGATCCTACAAATAGTCCTTCTCCATCAATAAGTGAATTAGATCATGCATAAGCTCCAAGACATCAATTTCTCATCAAAGGCTTCAAAGGGACGATGCATTACTTCAGCATAAGTCATCAACATCCAACAAAATATACTAGAGAGCCTCATGCTCTATTTATGGAAAAAATGAGGAGGTGGAAACCTAAGAGGCATCACGGAAACCCTAATTCAGCCATAAATGTCATAAATGTGCTTAATGACCATGCAAGGACCAAGACACATAAGAGATAATAAAATAAATGAAACACCCAAAAAACATAACTCCTAATCAAATGCGAGTGTTTTGTCCAAAAAAAATATTAAAAAACCAATTTTCCATTAATTAGTGTCTTTTTTTGACTTTTTGGCAAAAAAAGCTATCTCATGTGTGTAGCTCCAAATCAACAAAAATTGGGGTCTATTGCGGTTGAGTTTTGGACCCCTTCCCGACATCAGATTGAGCACATGATAGATCGTTGGAAAGCCCTGGATGTCTACTTTCTAGAACTAATTTATTTTTCAAACTAATGTTGGAAGTCAGTCAAAAATTTATATGGTGAAGAAACCCCGGGAGCATAGCGTCTGGCGATATTTGAGACGAGAAAGGTAAAAATTGATGGATTGTAGATTTACGTGGTGTATATTTTAGATTCAAAACTCGGAATCTCCCACGAGTCGAGTGTGTATAAAGGTAAAAATTGACTATTTTTTTCCCTTTTGAGGTATCAAAACATCTTTTGATTTGAAAATTTACGAGTAGATTCCCTCAAATTTAATGCATCCAAAAAAATATAACTTTCATCAGTGAGGATGCTCCAAGCAAAAATAGCGAGTGCCCATGAAATTGTCAGATTAGGCCTAAAAATCACAAAAAACAATATCATGTCAAAAATTGCTCAATTTTGGTGAGCAAAGCCCTTAAGAGTTTCTAGAAACATGCGAGAGCTTGAGCCAAGATTCCAAGCGAGATATGCTTTTTCCTCCTTTTTCCATCGGGTGCCTCTTTTGGGAAGTTTTGAGGCTTGGTTTGGGCAATTCACCTCTACTCTGCAGCGCTCTAGTGACATTACTAGTCACAGCTTGAATAGCTTTCTACTTTGCAGATTTAGTGGTTTTTGGATTTTCCACCTTTGAGGGAGGAGTCATGTAATGTTCCTACTTAGCCTTAGCTAAGAGGAGACATTCAATTTTGATTTAATTTATGTTTTATGAATAAAGGAATAAAGGAGGACATGTAAAAATCCTAATAAATCAATGCCCATGTGAACAAAGACAAATCTGGGCTATGTAAATAATCACTTGCAGGTGTGAAAGAGGTTTGAGCCAAAGACTGGGTCCACCTTGACCAAATCAACTGCGTTGTCTAGGTTCAATGTATCTCTAAGAGGGACTGCGCAGTTCTAGAAGGGAGCCTCTAATGTGAAGAGGGGTAACTCATCAAAGTGGTTTAGGGTTTGAAAGGGCCTTCTCATGTTATAAAAGAAGGAGGAGAGCAACATGAAGGGGTTGTTGATAGATCATATTTTTGAAGTATTTGTCTGCTTAGACAAATACCATTCTCTGCTGCTTAGTGGAGGATTGTGATTGGAATTCCTGTTTAGGGGTTTCATCTCTTCCCTTGAGGATCATTGGAGGAGTTCTTTGCTGAATTTGGCCACTATCTGTTTTGAGACCAAGCTCTATCTTTCATGAGCAGTGCTGGCCCATTGAGGGTTTTGCAGCTGCTATCTTTTGTAGCAAGTGGTGTTCTAGATCTCCTTAGATCTAGCTTGTTTTGAGAGGCTTTCTCTGTTGGAGTGTGTTCTTTAGCCTCCAAAGAGATATCTGATCCATATTTTGTATCATATCTGTAATTTCATTCTATTTATTCAGTCTCCTTCACCCTCTGCGTAGTTTCTGCTCAATACTACGTTATTTTGTGAGAGGGCTTGCTTATTTAAGTTTGCTATCAGTTTCGAGGAATATCTCTTGGTGTTAGGCTTGCCTTCCGTTGGTGATCCATGGATTGGGTTGCTGATCCATGTCTCTATAGATATTATCTATTTCATTAATAAAAGTTATCTTCAGAAATTTCTGGGTTTTCTGCAGCACTATAAATTGTAATTCAGATCTACAGCTTATTTTGCAATATTTTGATGTAATTCCAATTGGATCTTGTTCTTCAAGTCTTGTAGTTTCCAGATCTATATTAGATCTGATGTTTCATCCATGTATATTATAGAGATCTGAAATTTAATTTACAGCAGCTGAACCATCTGAAAAATAACGCTGTCTATGTATTTCTGTAGTTTATTCCTAGTTGCAACTCTAATTTCTGAAGGGATTTTTCCCTAGTTTCTTTTGTAATATTCTATAGAAGATATAAGCTCAAATATAAGTTTTATTTACTGTAATATCTCTGAATTATCAGATATTTGGCTGTCCTCCTTTGAGTTTCAGTCAAAACTGCGCAATTCTAGTTGCTAGGGTTTTGTGTTTCAACAGTCTCTCTCCTTGGTTGATTTCTAACTAGTCTTCATTTTGGGAGATCTGTTTAATGTGCTTAAACTCATTTGTTTCAGCTTAAATTATGTATATAAGTCACATACATCCTAAATGAGGGGATACCAACATTGGTCTGCATCATTCTTTCTCATATTTTCTTATACAACGTTTTCATTAAAGACCTTGTTGAGATTCCTCAAAGGGATTATTCCAAGTTCTATAGGCAGAGTCTACAGTTGGACAGGAAGCCTCTGGTTCTCACTCTCTTTTTATAGATGACATAACCAATAAATTTCTCTATATTACATCTCTGACATAGAATATTGAGAATCCACGAAAAAGAATATTACAGTGGTATCAGAGCTCCACTCTTGGCACAACCTGTGCTAGCATTGGAGCCTTAGTCATGCTACATTCCGAAGATGAAGATCATATTTCTGAGAGGGAGATGAGATACCAAAATAGAATTCATAGAAAGTATGAATATACTATTTTTGACCTTGACAAGGGTCAATACAAGGGGAAATCCCCTGAATTGGTGAATGATAAGGATAAGGAGGCAGAAGAGTTTGCAAAAAATCTCTTGGAAGCTATGCAAGATCTATCCAAAGAGATAAAGGAGATGAGTATAGATCGAATGAGGGAGTCCCTTGGAAGACTCCACCAAGGATAAAGTTCTGAAATGTCTCAGTATGGAACTGAACAGCTTGTGAGCTTGCCACAAGTTCCACAGATCTCACAACGCTCTACAATGCCCACATTTTTGGCTATAGAGAATGAAGGGCGTCAAGAGCCAACCTATTTGGAAGGCTAATTTGTAGAATATGATTCAAAAATTCAAAGGTTCAAGGATAAATTGAGCTTTCAAGACTTCTGCCATCTCAAGGATCGAAGGAGACCATTGCAGCAGTATAGAGATGGAGGTTTCCTTCATGGGAGGCACCACACCATGGGGAGATTCTTCTTGCCTAATTTTGATGGATCACCCTATTTTTCAGCTAAATCATGGGTGGAAAAGTCGAACATCTATTTCCAGATGAATAAAGTGCCTAAAGCAGAAGCCATAAAGATTGCTGCCTTGCATTTTGATGGAGAAGCCCACAATTGGTGGTTTCATGGACTTTCTACATTGGGGCACAACAATGTGTCCACTTATGTTGAGTTCACTAGGATACTAGTGGAAATATTTGATCGGAAGGATCTGGAGGCCCCTTTCATAAGTTTGGCAAAGCTTAAGTAGATAGGAGATGTTGAATCCTATATCTCTGAATTCTTGAGGCTGTCTGTAATGGTTCTTGATATTTAAGTTGCAAGGAGAGTCTATATGTTCATAGATGGCTTGGAAGAACCTTTGCATGGGCTGGTCAAGTCTACCAAACCCACCACTCTGCATGATGCCATTGAAAGAACAAGAGATCTCCAAGATGCCTTGCCAAGAGCAAAGGCAACCTTCCCAAGCAAAGCCACTCACTCTTCTAAAGGGAAGGAAGGGAAAGATGCTCCACCCAAGGAGAGCTCACAGAAAAATATTCTTGACAATGATCTCCGGAGGGAGTTGAGAAAGAAGAAATTATGTTTCACTTGTCAAGAGCCATGGGTACTGGGACATAGATGTGCTACTGGAAGAGCACATTATATTGAATTATTCTCTAATTGTGAGGAGGATGAAGGAAATGATGGACCTAGGAGAGGTCACAATGCTGGTGATAATGAGGAGGAGGATCCATCATCATCTAGAGAAGAAGAGGGAGCATTTTCTCCAACCAGTGGGACTCTTGCTTCCTTGAGAGGAGTGCCAAGTATTTGACTCTTAGAGTGCAGGGTTCAGTTATGAACCAAAGAGTATATATTCTTATTAACAGTGGGGAAACCCACAACTTTATTGATGCTCAATTTGTGCAAAGGAAAGGGATCCCTACTGATACTCTTGATGGGTTCTCCGTTTTGGTTCCAGGAGATAGAACTATGTAGTGTATGCAGTATGTTCCATCACTTTCTGTGACTATGGGGACCTACACATTGAAGGATCACTTCTTTGTAGTAGACATACCAGACACCAACATCATCTTGGGTGTCCAGTGGTTGATTACTTTGGGAAAAATCACCACTAATTGGAAGGCCTTGCGGATGGAATGGGTGGATTTGAAGAGTGGGAAACAACAAGTCATTCAAGGCATGCACACCTACCCTTCACTTGATGTCTCTACCCACACAAAAAATATGGAATTACGCAGTGAGGGAAAGGATCTCACAGTTCCTTCTCTGATGTTCATGAGATTACTGCAAGGGACATTCCTACATCATGGCAAGCCACTTGGGGTGCCATTAGATTTTGTGGGGGAAGCTTCACCAAGTGCTGAAACAATGGAAGAAAGAGTCACAACACTGTGGGAGGAAGCAAGGGGGAGGATCAGCCTTCCCACAAATTTTTTTGGCATGCATGGTGCCAAAGAAAAAAATAGCAACAAGGCAAGCACCACCATAGATGCATAAACAGCATTGTCCTTGTTGAGAAGTGTAGATCCATATTGGAGATCTCAACTCCTTGTGGAGTACTCCAAAGATCTGCACACCAGGATGATATTAGATGGCTTAAAGCAAGGAGGAGGCTATTTGGCCCATGAAGTGTTCAGCTATCATCTTGGTAAGGTATTCTTGTCTCAAGCCTCCAAGCTTAAGCAAGAAATACTACTAAGAGCACAGAAGGAGTTCCTTTCCAGCTACATGCAGTCAGCAAAAATCTACTCCCTCATCTTGAAGAGTTTTTATTGGGAGGGTATGGAGGAAGAACTACATCCGCATTATGATTGGGAGGAACTATATCAACACTTACAAGAGTGAAATAGTGATGTGGATATGGGGAAGCCAAGGGATCCTATGTAGGAGACATTTCATCCATCTCCTTCTTCTCTCAAAAGAGGAGAAAAGCCCATCCCTAACTCTATGTGTGTGGGAGACTTTTATGGTAAGAAATATGATCTTTTGGAGAAAGATTATTTTTCTAATTTGGCACATTATCTTACCATATGTATGCAGGCCATGGCTTCTACAAGGAGTAATATTACATGTAGATCTCATGGCAAAGATGGGGCCAATAAAAATTCCAAAGTTGGCCACTCCCTTGAGGTGCAAGGGGAGATTGTTTATCATGATGGGTGCTCCCCAAAGGCACCTAATTAGGGTTTCACTTTCAGCCATGTTAAAGTGACCCATGCAAAAAATATGTGGTGGGATTACCACCTATCACATGCAGATCTACTCAAAATAAGGAGTGTACTGTGCTGGTACCTTATGTGGGATTGTGACCCACCTCCTCATGTGCAAATTTCAGTTTGCCTTTATGTGATTTTTCTACCATACATAGATGACATATTGGTTTTGTTTATGGGTATGTATGGGCAAAGATTAAGTAGTGTACATGTACCACATGGAATGAAGCTTTATCCTGTACTTCATGATACATGTTTCAGATGTGACATTGGCTCACCCATGTTTATTTTTGTTGAGTTTTACACTCCTGAAGGGGCAAACTATGCACCTATCATGTTAGCATTGGAGGAACATTTTTTGATGTATTTCATTGGTGAACAGCTACTCCATGATGAAAGCTTGATTCTTGATGGTGTCATCAATGAAGAAGGAGAAGAAATACAGCTCTTACCCTACCAGTTGCTTGAGGACAAGCAACATTTTGAGGGGGAGGACTGTAATGTTCTTACTTAGCCTTAGCTAAGAGGAGACATTCAATTTTGATTTAATTTATGTTTTATGAATAAAGGAATAAAGGAGGACATGTAAAAATCCTAATAAATCAATTCCCATGTGAACAAAGACAAATCTGGGCTATGTAAATAATCACTTGCAGGTGTGAAAGAGGTTTGAGCCAAAGACTGGGTCCACCTTGACCAAATCAACTGCGATGTCTAGGTTCAATGCATCTCCAAGAGGGACTGTGCAGTTCTAGAAGGGAGCCTCTAATGTGAAGAGGGGTAACTCATCAAAGTGGTTTAGGGTTTGCAAGAGCTTTCTCATGTTATAAAAGGAGGAGGAGATCAGCATGAAGGGGTTGTTGATAGATCATATTTCTAAAGTATTTGTCTGCTTAGACAAATACCATTCTATGCTGCTTAGTGGAAGATTGTGACTGGAATTCCTGTTTAGGGGTTTCATCTCTTCCCTTGAGGATCATTGGAGGAGTTCTTTGCTGAATTTGGCTACTATCTAGTTTGACCAAGCTCTATATTTCATGAGCAACACTGGCCCATTGAGGGTTTTGCAGCTGCTATCTTTTGTAGCAAGTGGTGTTCTATATCTGCTTAGATCTAGCTTGTTTTGAGAGGCTTTCTCTATTGGAGTGTGTTCTTTAGCCTCCAAAGAGATAGCTGATACATATTTTGTATCGTATCTTTAATTTCATTCCATTTATTTAGTCTCCTTCACCCTCTACGCAGTTTCTGCTCAATACTGCGCTATTTTGTGAGAGGGCTTGCTTATTTCAGTTTGCTATCAGTTTGGAGGAAGATATCTTGGTGTTAGACTTGCCTTCCCTTGGTGATCCATGGATTGGGTTGCTGATCCATGTCTCTATAGATATGATCTATTTCATTAATAAAATTTATCTTCAGAAATTTCTGGGTTTTCTGCAGCACTCTAAATTGTAATTCAGATCTACAACTTATTATGCAATATTTTGATGTAATTCCAATTGGATCTTGTTCATCAAGTCTTGTAGTTTCCAGGTATGTATTATATTTGATGTTTTATCCATGTATATGAAAGAGATCTGAAATTTAATTTAAAGCAGCTGAACCATATGAAAAATAACACCGTCCATGTCTTGCTGTAGTTTATTCCTAGTTGCAACTCTAATTTCTGAAGGGATTTTGCCCTAGTTTCTTTTGTAATCTGCTATAGAAGTTATAAGCTCAAATATAAGTCTTATTTACCATTATATATCTGAATTATCAGATATTTGGCTGTTCTCCTTTGAGTTTCAGTCAAAACTGTGCAATTCTAGTTGCTGGGGTTTTGTGTTTCAGCAGTCTCTCTCCTTGGCTGATTTCTAACTAGTCTTCATTTTGGGAGATTTGTTTAATGTGCTTAAAATCATTTTTTTCAGCTAAAATTATGTATATAAGTCACATACAGCCTAAATTAGGGGATCCCATACCTGAGCTATGTTATTCTTGCTCAAATTTTCTTATACATCATTTTCATTGAAGACCTTGTTGAGATTCCTCAAAGGGATTATTCCAAGTTCTATATGCAGAGTCTACAGTTGGCCAGGAAGCCTCTGGTTCTCACTCTCTTTTTAGAGGTGATATAACCATTAAATTCCTCTGTATTCCATATCTAACATAGAATCTTGAGAATCCAAAAAAAGGAATATTACAAGTCATGGCCCCTTTCCTAGGAGAGGCAGCTAGCACATGTCTTTGAGGGCTCTTTTCATGCTCACTGCTTTCACTATCTCCTTTAGGGATGCTATCATCTTGATCATTATTTTTGTCTTCTTCATTAGGTCTGCCTTGTTCACTGCCTCTAAATTTTTCATGACTATCTTTAGGACTGTCTTTTTCAACCTCTTTATTGTTTTGAGCTTGACTGTCTTCACTATGATTGCCTTCCTCTGTTTGTTGCATGCTGCCACCCTCACCTTCATCAATGTTCTGCTTTTGTTCTAGGCTGCCCACCATTTCACTGTTTTCACTACCTTTAATGCTTATTAGTGGATTGTTTTCATCATTTTGCTGATTTCCACCTTCACAGTTTTCAGTTGAGTGAGGGTTGTCTTCATTTGTCTCAATGTTTTGAACCTTTTTATGTATGCTGCCCTCACCATGCTCACTACTTTTATGCCCTTCATGTGAGCTGCTCTATTGAGCATCATTTTTTTCATGTGAAATAGGCATAATCAGTGGATTGTGATCCTTTCTTATCACTCATGAATTCCTTCAAACAAACTGTCCTTCTGCTTTTTGAAACCTTACCTATAATATATGTCTTTATTGCACCATATCACTTGGTTTACCTTTTGAATGAGCTAGTTCATATGAGATGTAAATCCTGGCGCTTGCCCTCTACTCTTCTCTGGAGGGATTAATTTGATAGACTATAATGGTCTTATCCAAAATGAAGGATGCCCCTTTTGAATAAACCACCTGTGTGAATTTATCTTTTACCATTTGCATTAGTAACCTTAAACAGAGCTTTGTCTATCTGATTTAATATTTAAATGAGGTTGCTTCCTCAAACTCTAGCCTCGGATTTATCTTTTGAAGGAGGCTTATACAAAAATCATAATTGAGGCCATTCAACACCATTATGTCAATCTTCTGCTTATGATGTGAAAGAGGTCTTTTGATTGGGTTCTGACCCTCTACTTGTCATGAAGGAGGTCCTATAAAAACCCCAAAAAAAATATTCTCCTATCAAAATTGTGCCTTTTGTCTGTCTATTTAAAAAATACCAATGGGAACAAGCTGTGAGCCTTTTCACTTATCACTGGTGAAGTCCCTTTAAACCAACTATGTGGGCCCTCTACTTGTTATGAAGTAGGCCATTTGAAAACAGAGATGTTTATGCCCCTTTCTGTTTTACTGAAGGCAACATCTCAAACTGAGTGGGTGCTCTTGTTATGACTGAATGAGGCAACTTCACAATAAAACCTAGGCATTTTTCTTTTCATTTAAAAAGAACTGTTAAACCAAATGTTTAGCCTTTCACTTATTACTGATGGAGGCCTTTAAACAATCTGCCCTTTTCCTTCAAATTAGTTTTTTTTTTTTTTAAACACTCTTATGCACTAAGACAAAATGAGGAGTGGAAAATAGAAAAATACCTTTGAAAAATCCTTTGCTATGGTAGAAAACCAAACTTGTTCAAAAAAACTAAATTCTGGCCCTTTTGAAGTCTTTTGGAGTGGTGTGACGCTCCTGTGCACAGGAGCATAGCGCCAAAAAGGGTATTTTTGTAGCAAGGTTTTGGAAGCCTTCCCGGTGTTGGAATTGGGACTGGAATGGCTCGTTGGAAAGATACAGATGTATAATTTCTAAATATACTCGATTTTTTTCATTTGGTATTCATTTGGATGTCCAAAAATGGACTGTCCCAAAACTGGTCAAAAAAATGGTGAATGTTGGTGCAGAATTGCAGAGTGATGTTGCAGGCCACTTTTGGATGTCTTCCTCAATTAAAAATTGAGCTCATGATAGCTCATTGGAAATTTCTTCAAGTATAGTTGTCATTTTTCTCATGAAGAAAGTCATTTGGATACTCCATCTGTGAGAAAATTAGATTTTCCCAAGGTTACTCCAGCTGTACATAAATTCTCTTGTGACACCTATATTTTTGAAATTTCTCCCAAACCATGATACCTGTGTAAAAAATGAAGAATTTGTTTCTTATTGGCCCTATTATATACAAAAAACTCTCTCACTTTTTCGAAATTCATCTCTGTTTGGTTCGAAACATAATTTGAAGCAAAACTATCCCTAGGTGTGACACATGACTTGTCTCTTGGAATGAATTCTTGGAAAATGATGGAGGCATGATTTTTATGAGCTGGTATATACTTATTATTCCTTAAATGATCTATCAAATGATTCATTTGATCTTATGCCTCCCTTTCATGTCAAACCCTAGCTTAGTTGGAAGAGGAAAGTAGGGTTTGGTTTGAGGATTTAGGACTGCCTTGTAGAGGGAGGGAATGTAGGGGTTAAGGGTTGTCTAAATTCTTGGGGAAATTTTTGGGGATAGGGATAGATGTTAAGGAGTAGGGGAAAGTGGATTTTCAAGAATTGAGTGAGGGGAAGGGGTCCAAAAGTTCAAAACATAGGCCTAGTCTTAAAAAGTGTCAATTTGTGGCAATAGACTAGGTTTCGTAGAAAAATGATGATTCTGAGGGATAGGAGTGATAGGAAGTGTTTATGGAGGTATTTTAAGGATAGGATGAGGTGTAAGAGCATCAATATATAATCCTTGTTGACGATTTAATCATGGAGGTCATGAAACCAAGAAAAGTTCCCTTGAAAACCCTAGTTTTATTTGAAAATAGGCATGCTGTCTCTCCTTTGCTGTAGGTATCTTTAGTGATGAGTTGGCCTCTTACCTTACCTAGTTCTCTGCTGATAGCCACCTTGACACCCCTTGCAGAAATGTCAAAATAGGTAGTTTTTCTTTGCATACTTTGTGCTTGGCCAAAGAGGCCTTCCTTGGAAGATTTTCTAATCTCCTTTGGACAACCACTTGTTGATTTTCATCCTCTTTGATTTTACCTTTTTGGCATATGAAAAATAGTGAATTAGATCATCAAAACAACCCTACAACCTATAAAACCCAAAATGACCTAGTGAGAGGCTCTTTGGACTTGGTCTCTGCTTGAAAACTTGACTTGGGATTATTAGGTGTAAAACAGAGTTTTGGACAAACTGATGTATTGAAGATCCAAAATCCAATGTACTTGATTTATCTAAAGATCCTACAGAGATAGTTTTGAGATCATCGATGCTTGATGCATTTTGGAGACATAAGAGAGTTGATTGGCTGGTGACCTTAGGTAGCAGTGGAGGGGTTGGGAAGTAAAAGAACAGTGGGCTTGAGGCTAAAGATGACCAGACAAGAAAAAATTAATAGCATGAGCCCATGATGGGTATTTTGGGAGTAACAGGATGACCTTGACATGAAAGGATGATAAACTAGTGAAAATTTATCCTAAGGATAATGAAGGCAATGAGATTTCTAGAAGTCACAATGTTCATGAACTTTGTTTCTAAAAATCTAGGATAAGTATTTTAGTCATCGATGAGAAGCAAAAATTACTGATGACTAACAGGAGCGTCCATCCAGTGGGAGCTGGAGAAGAATGATTTTCTAGATTCTAGGAAGTTGGAGCTTTATTTTCAATTGGAGTTGAATATTAAAGAATTATTAGAAAAGCATTAGGTGGTTTTTGTCCCGGAGTGGGTTTCCACCTTAAAAACTGTGTGCATTTGTGTTCCTCTTGTTTGCTGCTATCATTGTAAAAACACTGATAATAATTTAAGATTAAATAATGCTCTAATTGAAAAGAATACTGATTTACCCCCCCCACCCCTCTCAGTATTTCCAACAAAAAGAAGTGAGGAAAAACATCACCATTAACATAGACTGGGATCCTATGAATCAACTTGTTTTATTGGTGTTCAAACCAGTTACATACTCCAGCACAGTGAGTCTTCATAGCTCAAGGTTTCTCTATCTAGCTTAGCACTCCTCAACTAGCTTAGCAACACTCTAAACAAATAACAGTAACAACCTTCTACAACCAACCAAGAACTCTTTCTAATGAAGTCCTCATGCTATATTTATAAGAAAACGAGGATGTGAAATGAAATATAGGGTTAAAATATTTCATTTATGACTGAGTTAATGATTTTTTACCTTTGAGACCATGCAAGGCCCAAGGCAAAAATATCATAAAATGAGTGTAATATCCCAAAATCGGGACAACTCAGCAAGCATGCACTAAAAACGAATTCCTAGAAACATATGCAATTAAATAGTGAAATTAAATCTTGGATCCTATATATTAGTCAATATAAAACCTAAATCCAAGAATAGAGCTGAAACAAATCAAACTAGGTGGGTTAAACAAACCTCCCATACTAATGTAGCTGAAAATGACCGAAAACCCCAAATACTGCAACACAAGGATTTCTGCATAAAAGTGACTGCACGGTCTGTTAGCCCCCCTATGAAATTCTTGACAAGCAAGCTAGGGGATAGATTATTGTGGAGCCTTCAAGGAAGGCCTTTCCCCTAAAAAACCATCCTCCTTGAAGTCTCTGAGTGTTATGCCCAACGCAAATCCTGTTTGCTGATCCATTCCTAAAAGGCCTAATTTTCCCCCTTTGCACCCCTGCAATTATCCCTTTCTCCCCTTTTCCCTCCTTCTATCAAAATACCTTTGTCTCCCAATTTCCCTTGTTCATCCCTCAAATCCCCTCAAATCCCCTTGAAATCCTATTTCTGCCACTTGTTTGGCCTTTCCATCCTTCATTCTCTTATCGTTGCCCTGGGCTAGCCTTAAAACACTTTAAAAATGGGCCTAAATCGTAATTTCATTGAAAAAGGTCTTAAAAAACCCGTTTCGGACCTTATGATAGGCTTAGCCCCTTCTGCATTGGCCCTGCGCCTCATTTCTTCCATGTGGCCCAGCGCTGTAACCACCCGCCAAAGAAAAAAGCGTTAATCTCAAGCCTTATCGGGCGCAGCGTTTGCCGTTGATCTCAGTTGATCGGACGGCGAACGTTAATTCTACAACGCCCGCATTTTCCCCGCCTATTTTCCATGCTGGGCCATCGCTGTCCATTCCCCTGCCAGATCGACGGTCCAGAACCTTTCCCGCCGGTGGACCCCGCCACGCACTGCCCAAAACCGCCCGGTTTATTTCGCACCACCCCTGCGCGCTTGGCGGTTTTCCCCTGTAGCCCAGCGATTCCACTCAGCTGCCACCACCTGTCCTCCTGTACATTTCTGAAACCACCTTTTCTGCCCGTTAACTCCATCCCTCGCACATTATCTTCCTGACATGGATGCCCACCGAAATCCACGACAGCCGTCAGATCTGGAGCGGCCCATCCGACGGCTATCGCTCGTCGAAGATGCCTGTTTTTTAATGAAGTTGCGTGGTCAATAATCCATGTCTTGGCTCGCCCTCCGCAGTCGATCCTCACCGCGATCAACGGTCCTGATTTGTCCCCCTGCCGTTGACCATTCCACCGTCTCCCGGGTCTCCACGTCATCCGTCCACTTGGCCTCCCATACGCCATGTCGCCCCACGTGCATCCCATTGCATTTAATCGTTCTTTTTCAAGTTTTTTTAATGTTTTCGTCGTCCAAACTCCGCTCTGCAAGACCGCTACCCTGCCAGAGCGATTTATCACCATTTCTCGCAATTTCTGTCCTTCATATCCTCATCTGCACCATCGCGCTCATTATCCACCTCACTTGCCACCCCATCCATTTTTTTCCTCATAGTTTATTGTATTTTGCAGATTTACTGGAGGAAAAGGACCACCATGGTTCAGCTGTACCATCTTAATGGTGCATTGCGTAGACAGAATTAAATCTGGGAGCGAGTATTGTCGTAGAGATTGACAAAGAAAGTGGCTGACAAGACCTACACTGAAGAAAAGCGGAGGAGAGGGGGGGGGGGTGAATCAATATTTAGGGCATACTCACAACTTTTTAATTTTTCTTACTTCAAAACCCATACGCTACTTTGCTTAACCAGACTCGCGTATACACGCGGATATCCTTCATAAAACTCGCGTATACACAGAGATCTTATTATGCCATTAATTCTTTACATAGTTCTATGCAACATTCATTCTTCTGATAATTAGATAACAGTAAGCATGTGTAGTAATAACAGAGTAAACCATCACACATAAGCATCACATATGAACACCAGGATTTTAGGTGGAAACCCAATTCGGGAGAAAACCACCGCTACTGTTGTCTCGGCCTTCAATATTTTATTATAAAGAAAACATCTTACAACTATGTGCTGGCGCAGACTCATACCAGCACATAGGCACCCACCTGCGCTCGTTTACCAGCCTCTCCTAGAAGGGAGCTCTGACCCCCTGCTCTCGTTTACCAGCCTCTCCTGGAAGGGAGCTACAACCCCCTACTCTCGTTTACCAGCCTCACCTAGAAGGGAGCTACAACCCCCTGTCTGAAGGCTACAACCCTCAGCACCACCATGGACCATGTTTCATCAATTTTCACACTGGATCCAAAAGATTCCTTTAGAACACAACTTGCAGGCCACTTTTCATCATATTTTCAGACTGGACCCACTCCACACATTTAAGCTCAATCATACATCAGCGATGTATCTTCAAATAACCCGGATGCAGCAGAATTCATCATTAACGGATAGCAATAACAATGAACGGATACGGACATTTCATACTTCATACTTCGGCAAACCCACCTTGGTTTTCATACGCGCTTTCCTTTCAACGATACCGCGTATATCATATTTATCCCATTCATATAAATACACACAACTTATAACACCTACGCACATACTTCAAAACCGATTCACAACCATATAGCTTCGCTTTATCCAACCCGCATATATCTTGCGCTTCCACTGTTATAGTGCGTATAGATCTTCAAACATTATAGAGCGACTTACTTCTTCGGATCGGATATTCGGTTCAGATTTTACCCTTTGCTTCAGACAGATGTTCGCCTCATCTCAGATCTAAGCCTTCCATAAATAGATCTAGAAGATACAAATACATTTCAGATCTAGATTCCCTTCTTCATCATTTTCTTCATAGGTGCATCACAGATTCAGATCTATCATCAAACTGTTACCCTTTCCATTCAGACATATTTCAGAGTGAAGTATTCGTTCAAACCTAGACACTTGCACACACCTTGCACAATGATTTTCTTCTCCTTATATAGATCTAGCCTTTGACAATACCATGAGCCAAAACCACACAACTTCCGATGGTATTCCTGGACGGGATCACATAGACAATCCAGCGCTCAATACAAGGGGTCAATACCATGGTAAAGTCCATTGGTTTTAGTAATTTAGAGCGCAATTAAGCATACGCGACTTGGCACGTACTTTTCCGCGTGCATACGCGCCTTCTATTCAGCAAACCCGCGTATGCCTTATGACATACACTCTTCATCATTACTCTTGCACATACAGATATTCCTTTCTTCTTTAACTTCTGTACTACTTGTAGAACATCAAATTTACATAATTAATTAGTATAAGAAGTCAGTTTCCATCAAGTACAACTTCATCAAGTAGGTTGCCATAATCTTCTTCAAGTGTTTCCATCATTGTCAACAAGTGGGTTGCCATCAAGGACAACACATTGCATCATATTGCCAACAATCTCCCCCTTTGGACTTGATGGCAACCATGATGGTGTTTGATCACCACAACAGATAGATACATTAAGCATAACCATTATTCTCCCCTTATTCAAAAACCATGTCACTCTCCCCCTTCGACATCAAGGGCAAAGGGCGGATCAAAACCAACATAAGGTTTTTCTCCTCATGTAGATAGAAGAGCGCTGTAGATCTGATGTGCATTGAAGTTACCATGCTCCCCCTGAGTTCATGTTGAATGTTCAAACATATCTTTGATGAAGTACATGACTCTATGACCTTCCTATCACGAGGGACTATACTTACATCAAATATCCAGCCAAGTGGATTTACATGTGAGACTCAGGCCACCCAACCAAGTGGGTTTACACAGACGACTCAACTACCCAACCAAAGTGGGTTTACACATTTGATCAAGTCCTTACATGACTAAATATTACAATTTTTTATCATAGGTCTCAACATGGCCTTTTCATCAAATTACAAATATGACTTTTCATGACCAATACCAAAAGGACCTCAAGAGAGATCATATTTTAGAATCATCATAATGCCAACAATGCATTATACTCAGCAAGGCTAATGCTCCCCCTGAAAATGTGCATCCAAGCATCCTTTCCATATGACCAAGGCTCCTCCTTAGTTTGTGCAACCTGAATAATTTCAACATCAAGTTATCGGCAACAATCTCTGCATGATCTGTCCTTATCTCTAAATCATAAGACTTCCATCTCATCCATGTGTGAAAGCAAAGAATACTATTCAGCAAAAATCAAACAGGGCTCATCCATAATCACGAGAAACCATGTAACGTGTCATCATCATTTAGAATTGAAAAATAAATAGATACAGTGCCAATAATACAATCATTAATAGTCAGACTGATGCTCCCCCTGAACCTGTGCTCTTGATCTTCAGCTGTCATACAAAATTTCTTATCATTAGTGCATACACGACTGTCTCCACTGTTACTCGCATGTATATGCGGATTTAGTTCGCTGAACCCGTGTATGGAAAGTGACACATTGAAAATTTCACATTCCTTCATCTCCCCCTGAAGTTGTACCACCTGTACCTGTCTTCTTTACATCAGATGCTTTGTCAGAAATAAACATAACCAGAATAACCAAACTAACCATGAGAATCATCATACATTTCTCCCCCTGTGATGATACATTACTAATCACTATAATGTATCTCACATCACTACTGCATTCATTAAGAGAAGTAAGCTTCAGAAGCGGATGACTGCAGTAGGGTCAATATTCCCTACGTTTCTAACCGGTCTTCTTTCCTTTTCCAGCTTTGCTTGAATTTTCTTATTGTGTGCTGGAAATTGTTCAAATTCTCAGATCTGTTCATCCTGCATTCTTTTTCCACATGACCATACTTGTTACAAGAATAACATCTTATATGACTAGAGAAGTAAGCATAAGGATCATAGTGTGTTTCTCTGTTCTTCCTTCTATTGCAATCAGCTGCTTTATGACCATACTTGTTGCATGAAAAACAATATCCCTTGAAGCAACCAGAGTACCTTTCTGAATAGAATCTGTTTGATTGTGACTGAAATGATTTGCTTCTGCAATTTGCTGCAACATGCCCATAATTATGACATTTAAAGCATTCAATATTAGTGAATGATTTCCTTTGAGTATTCATGTTTGTTGGTTGACTTTTTGTCTCTTTCACCACTTCTGGTTTTGCTTTGTCATCCTCTGAATTCTTAGCACTTCCTTGTAAACTAGATTCTCCTTTGACCGTTTCATGAAAACCAAGACCAAGTTTAATAGCTGGAGACCTTTTATTACTAAGAATATTGTCCAGAATCTTAGTACTATCTTGAAACCTCAAGAGTTTATCCTTTTCTTCTAATTTACCTTTAAGAATGTTTACCTCAACCTCCAATTTTTGGCATTGCTTCTTCATGCTTTCTTCGACCCTTTTTCCTTCTTCTACTTGATCATTCAATTTTGAAATTTCCTTCTTCAACCAATTTTCTTGTTCTTCACATGTTTGTAGCAGCTCTTCATTCTTCTTATTTGATTTTTCCAAATCTTCTTTGAGAGAGATGATTTCTGCTTCAAGTCCTTCCTTTTCAAATGATAGGGGTTCTTCATTCTTCTTATTTTATTTTTCCAGATCTTCTTTGAGAGAGATGATTTCTGCTTCAAGTCTTTCACTTTGATTGGTTGCATAAACATACAACTTTTGATACTTGTCTATCTGTCCATTCAGTATTTCTTTCTGTTCATTCATTCTAGAGATCATATCTTTGTAGACAGATTCTCTCTTATGAAATTGATTCCAATCATTGCTTTCATCATTGATCTTGAGTTTTTCTTCTAGACTTATATTGTTGTGTTCACTATCTTCACCATTGCTTGCACAAGAAAGTGAATCACAAGAACAACAATCAGTACATGTTCTATCTTCTTCATTTTCTGCCGCACATGTCTTCTGAGATGTCTTCTTTTGAGTAGCCTTATTCTTTTGCTTCTTTGCCATAAGCACTTGTATATCTTGGTCAGAATCTTCTTCTTCCTCATCGGATACTTCATTTTTATAATAACCATTTCTCTTTTCAAATTGTTTCCCTTTACCATGATTATCTTCATCAGGACATTTAGCAGCATAATGACCAACTTTTCCACAAGAAAAACACTTGAAGGGAAGCTTACCTTTGAATCTTCCAGTTCCTAGTTGGAGTTTTCTCACAAAATTTGCTTCTTCTTCTTCTGATATATATTTGATTCCTTGGCTTTCTGCTTTTTATTTTCCTTTCGCACACACCTTAAAAGCAGCTTCTTTGATTTGAGAGGGACCTCCTTGTCTCATTTCATAAGCAGTCAGAATACCATGTAGTTGAACAATAGTAAGAGTTTGCAGATCTTGCCTTTCTTCAATAGCTGAAACTTTTGACTCAAATTTTGAAGCCAGAGATCTTAAGACTTTTTCCACCAGAGTAGTATCGGTTATGGTTTCACCCAAACTTCTCATACGATTTACAATATCATCTAGACGTAAAAAGAAACTGGCAATACTCTCATCATTATGCATCCTTAAATTTTCATATTCAATTCTGAGAGTTTGGAGTTTTGCACTTTTTACCTTTGTATCTCCTTCATAGCTCAGAATGATTTTGTCCCATATTTCTTTTGCTGAATTTAGCTGCATCACTTTAGCGAATTCAGATTCAAACATGCTTCCTAACAAAACATTGACTGCTTTGGCATTGACTTCATATTTCTTCCTTTCTACTGCATCAGTAGGAATACTTTCCAGATACTGATAACCTTCTTCCAAGATTGCCCATACTTCTGCACCAAGAATTTTCAGATATGCTTTTGTTCGTATCTTCCAGAATAACAGATTATTTCCATTGAATAGAGGTGGCCGTATAGACATTATCCCTTCATGACTTCCCATGGCGACGGATCTCCTTCAAGCGATCGAAACACTGGGAAAGGACTGCTCGATGCACCAATTAGATTTCTTAATCTTGCAGCGAGAGGAAATCTTAGTCGATTATTTAGGACTTACTCAAACTTTTACTTTTTCATTCTCTAAAAAACCACACTCTACTTTTCTGAATCAACCTAGCGTATACACGCGGATATCCTTCTTAAAACTCGCGTATATACAAAGATCTTATTATGCCATTAATTCTTTACTTAGGTCTATGCAACATTCATTCTTCTAATAATTAGATAACAGTAAGCATGTGCAATAATAACAGAATAAACCATCACACATAAGCATCACACAAGAACACCAGTATTTAAGGTGGAAACCCAAGTCGGGAGAAAACCACCGCTGTCGTCATCTCAGTCTTCAATATTTATTATATAAAGAAAACATGTTACAACCATGTCTTTGTACAGAACTCATACCAACAACATGACACCCACACTGGATTTCGGCTCTCTTTGAAGGATTACTCCCAGGCCACATATAGGTTACCGGCCTCTCTGGGAAGAACTCTATTTGCTCTCTGTGGACCTCACCTAGAGACGGAGCTACAACCCCCTGACTGAAGGCTACAACCCTTAGTACCACCATGGACCACGTTTCATCAATTTTCACATTGGATCCAATATCTTCAATAGAACACAACTTGCAGGCCACTTTTCATCATATTTTCAGACTGGACCCACTCCACACATTTAAGCTCAATCATACATCAAACTAATACTTATCACTTCAAACAACGGATCTGTATAATTCATCATTAACATCAGCGTGTACAACAGACATACTCGATTTATTTTCATACTTCGCATGACAAACCTTAGTTTTCGCTGGCGCTCGCTCGCGTCTGGCGTATATCGTATGCATTCATATAAACCGGTAATACTGTCACTTTATACTTGACGCGTTCTACACAACCCATGCAGCGCTTTCTCTTTATCCAACCAGCGTATATACATGCTTCCACTGTTATAAGCTTGTTAGATCTTCAAAACATTGCCGGCGACTTACTTCTTGAATCATATAGCCGATTGAATTTTACCTTTACCTTGAACATATATAAGCCTCATCTGAATCAAGCATTCCATATGAATCTAGGAGATACAAATACACATTTCAGATCTCTAGATTCCATACGTCATCAATTTCTTCATAGGTGCATCATAGATTCAGATCTATCAATTAGGAACAGGGTTCAACCATACAGATATACTTCAGAGTGAAGTATTCATCAAAGCCCAGACTCCTACACTCACATTGCACAATGATTTTCTTCTCCTTATATAGATCTAGCCTTTGAAAATACCATGAGCCAAAACCACACAACTTCCGATGGTATTCCTGGACGTGATCACATAGACAATCCAGTGCTCAATACAATGGGTCAATACCATGGTAAAGTCCCTTGGTTTTAGTAATTTAGAGCGCAATTAAGCATACGCGACTTGGCACGTACTTTTCCGCGTGCATACGCGCCTTCTATTAAGCAAACCCGCGTATGCCTTATGACATACACTTTTCATCATTACTCTTGCACATACTGATATTCCTTTCTTCTGTAACTTCTGTACTACTTGTAGAACATCAGATTTACATCATTAATTAGTATATCAAGTCAGTTTCCATCAATTACAACTTCATCAAGTAGGTTGCCATCATCTTCTTCAAGTGTTGCCATCATCGTCATCAAGTGGGTTGCCATCAAGGACAACACATTGCATCATATTGCCAACAATCTCCCCCTTTGGACTTGATGGCAACCACGATGGTGTTTGATCACCACAACAGATAGATACATTAAGCATAACCATTATTCTCCCCTTATTCAAACACCATGTAACTCTCCCCCTTTGACATCAAGGGCAAAGGGCGGATCAAAACCAACATAAGGTTTTTCTCCTCATGTAGATAGAAGAGCGTTGTAGATCTGATGTGCATTGAAGTTACCATGCTCCCCCTGAGTTCATGCTGAATGTTCAAACATATTTTTCAATGAAGTACATGACTCTATGACCTTCCTATCACCAAGGACTCATACTTACATCAAAGATCCAACCAAGTGGATTTACATATGAGACTCAAATACCCAACCAAGTGGGTTTACACAATTTGACTCAACTACCCATCCAAGAGGGTTTACACATTTTGACTCAAGTACCCAAACAAGTGGGTTTACATATTTGATCAAGACTTTACATGACTGAATATTAAAAATTTAAATCATAGGTCTCAACATGACCTTTTCATCAAATTACAAATATGACTTTTCATGACCAATACCAGAAAGACCTCAAGAGAGATCATATTTTAGAATCATCATAATGCCAACAATGCATTATACTCAGCAAGGCTAATGCTCCCCCTGAAAATGTGCATCCAAGAATCCTTTCCATATGACCAAGGCTCCTCCTTAGTTTGTGCAACCTGAATACTTTCAACAAAAAGTTATCAGCAACAATCTCTGCATGATCTGTCCTTATCTCTAAATCATAAGACTTCCATCTCATCAATGTGTGAAAGCAAAGAATATCCTTCAGCAAAAAGCAAGCAAGGCTCATCCACAATCATAAGAAACCATGTAACATGTCATCATCATTTAGAATTGAGAAATAAAAAGATACAGTGCCAATAATACAATCATTAGTAGTCAGACTGATGCTCCCCCTGAACCTATGCTCTTGATCTTCAGTTGTCATACAAACTTTCTTATTAGAAGTGTATATGCGATTGTCTCCACTATAACTCGCGTGTATACGTGGATTTAGTTCACTGAACCCGCGTATGGAAAGTGACACATTGAAAATTTCACATTCCTTCATCTCCCCCTGAAGTTGTACCACCTGTACCTGTCTTCTTTACATCAGATGCTTTGTCAGAAATAAACATAACCAGAATAACCAAACTAACCATGAGAATCATCATACATTGCTCCCCCTGTGATGATACATTACTAATCCCTATAATGTATCTCACATCACTCCTGCAGTCATTAAGAGAAGTAAGCTTCAGAAGAGGATGACTGCAGTAGGGTCAATATTCCCTACATTTCTGACCGGTCCTCCTTCCTATTCCAGCTTTGCTTGAATTTCTAATTGTGTGCTGAAAATTAACCAATTTCTCAGATCTGTTCATCCTACATTATTTTTCCACATGCCCATATTTGTTACAAGCATAACATCTTATATGACCAAAGAAGTAAGCATAAGGATCATAGTGTGTTTCTCTGTTCTTCCTTCTATTGCAATCAACTACTTTATGACCATACTTGTTGCATGAAAAAAAATATCCCTTGAAGCAACCAGAGTACCTTTCTGAATAGAATCTATTTGATTGTGATTGAAATGATCTGCTTCTGCAATTTGCTGCAACATGCCCATAATTATGACATTTAAAGCATTCAACATTAGTGAATGATTTCCTTTGAGTATTCATGTTTGTTGGTTGACCTTTTGTTTCTTTCACCACTTTTGGTTTTGCTTTGTCATCCTTTGAATTTTTAGCACTTCCTTGTAAACTAGGTTCTCCTTTGACCATTTCATGAAAACCAAGACCAAGTTTAATAGCAGGAGACCTTTGATTACTATGAATATTGTCCAGAATCTTAGTACTATCTTGAAACCTCGAGAGTTTATCCTTTTCTTCTAATTTACCTTTAAGAATGTTTACCTCAACCTCCAATTTTTGGCATTGCTTCTTCATGCTTTCTTCGACCCTTTTTCCTTCTTCTACTTGATCATTCAATTTTAACATTTCTTCCTTCAACCAATTTTCTTGTTCTTCACATGTTTGTAGTAGCTCTTCATTCTTCTTATTTGATTTTTCCAGATCTTATTTTAGAGAGATGATTTCTGCTTCAAGTCCTTCCTTTTCAACTGATAGGGGTTCTTCATTCTTCTTATTTGATTTTTCCAGATCTTCTTTGAGAGAGATGATTTCTGCTTCAAGTCTTTCACTTCGATTGGTTGCAAAAACATACAACTTTTGATACTTGTCTATCTGTCCATTCAATATTTCTTTCTGTTCATTCATTCTAGAGATCATATCTTTGTAGACAGATTCTCTCTTATGAAATTGATTCCAATCATTGCTTTCATCATTGATCTTGAGTTTTTCTTCTAGACTTATACTGTTACGTTCACTATCTTCACCATTGCTTGCACAAGAAAGTGAATCACAAGAACAACAATCAGTACCTGTTTTATCTTCTTCATTTTCTGCCGCACATGTCTTCTGAGATGTCTTCTTTTGAGTAGCCTTCTTCTTTTTCTTCTTTGCCATAAGAATTTGTAGATCTTGGTCAGAATCTTCTTCTTCCTCATCAGATACTTCATTTGTATAATAACTCTTTCTCTTTTCAAATTTTTTCCCTTTACCATGATTATCTTCATAAGGACATTTAGCAGCATAATGACCAGCTTTTCCACAAGAAAAACACTTGAAGGGAAGCTTACCTTTGAATCTTCCAGTTCCTAGTTGGAGTTTTCTCACAAAATTTGCTTCTTCTTCTTCTGATATATAATTTGATTCCTTGACATCTGCCTTTTCTTTTCTTTTTGCACACACCTTAAAAGCAACTTATTTGATTTGAGAGGGACCTCCTTGTCTCATTTCATCAGCAGTCAGAATACCATGTAGTTGAACAATAGTAAGAGTTTGTAGATCTTGCCTTTCTTCAATAGCTGATACTTTTGACTCAAATTTTGAAGCCAGAGATCTTAAGAATTTTTCCACCAGAGTAGTATCGGTTATGGTTTCACCCAAACTTCTCATACGATTTACAATATCATCTAGACCTAAAAGGAAACTGGCAATACTCTCATCACTATGCATCCTTAAATTTTCATATTCAATTCTGAGAGTTTGGAGTTTTTCACTTTTTACCTTTGTATCTCCTTCATAACTCAGAATGATTTTGTCCCATATTTCTTTTGCTGAATTTAGCTGCATCACTTTAGCAAATTCTGGTTCATACATGCTTCCTAACAAAACATTGACTGCTTTGGCATTGACTTCATATTTCTTCCTTTCACCAAATTTATCGGTAAGATATATGGAATCTGATAGCCTGATTGCCTGCCACTGGGACTTTGCGGATATGCTTTTGTTCGTACCTTCCAGAATATCAGATTGCTTCCATTGAATAGAGGTGGCTTTATAGACATTACTCCTTCTTGACTTCCCATTGCGACGGATCTCCTTCAAGCGATCAAGCTTCTGCAGAACGACCTGCTCTGATACCAATTGTTGGGAAAAATCTTGAGAGGGGGGGTGAATGTTAGCAGGGCATACTCACAACTTTTTACTTTTTCTTACTTCAAAACCCATACGCTACATTTCTTAACCAGACTCGCGTATACACGTGGATATCCTTCATAAAAATCACATATACACAGAGATCTTATTATGCCATTAATTCTTTACATAGTTCTATGAAACATTCATTCTTCTGATAATTAGATAACAGTAAGCATGTGCAGTAATAACAGAGTAAACCATCACACATAAGCATCACATATGAACACCAGGATTTTAGGTGGAAACCCAATTCGGGAGAAAACCACTGCTGCCGTTGTCTCAGCCTTCAATATTTTATTATAAAGAAAACATCTTACAACTATGTGTAGTAGCAGAACTCGCCACCGTACAGGGGCACCCTGGCAGCCTCGTTTGCTGACCCTCTCCACCGGAAGAGAGCCTCGACCTGATCTCACATTAAAAGGCCCCTCTCACAAGGAAGGTGGGCCACAGCCCCACCGCTCTGCGTTTACCGGCCCTCACACCGGAGAGGAGCCTAAACCCCCATTTGAAGGCACAACCCTCGGCCTGCACCATGGACCACGTTTCATCAATTTTCACACTGGATCCAAAAGCTTCCTTTAGAACACAACTTGCAGGCCACTTTTCATCATATTTTCAGACTAGACCCACTCCACACATTTAAGCTCAATCATACATCAAACTGATACTTATCACTTCAAACAACCTAGATCTGTAGAATTCATCATTAACAGATAGCAGTAACACAGCAGAACAAATCAGACATTTCATACTTCATACTTCAGCAAACCTTAGTTTTCATACGCGCTTTCCTTTCACTGATACGACGTATATACGCACCTTCATTCATATAAACCCGCGTATACCTTTGCACATACTTCAGAACTGATTTCACAACCCATACGCGCTTTCGATTTATCCAACCCGTGTATATACGCGCTTCCACTGTTATAAACTTGCGTATAGATCTTCAAACATTATAGAGAAGCTTACTTCTTCAGATCAGATATTCAGTTCAGATTTTGCCCTTTACTTCAGACAGATGTTCGCCTCATCTCAGATCTAAGCATTCCATAAACAGATCTAGAAGATACAAATACATTTCAGATCTAGATTCCCTTCTTCATCATTTTCTTCATAGGTGCATCACAGATTCAGATCTATCATCAAACTGTTACCCTTTCCATTCAGACATATTTCAAAGTGAAGTATTCATTCAAACCCAGACACTTTCACACACCTTGCACAATGATTTTCTTCTCCTTATATAGATCTAGCCTTTGACAATACCATGAGCCAAAACCACACAACTTCCGATGGTATTCCTGGATAGGATCACATAGACAATCCAACGCTCAATACAATGGGTCAATACCATGGTAAAGTCCCTTGGTTTTAGTAATTTAAAGCGCAATTAAGCATATGCGACTTGGAACGTACCTTTTCGTGTGCATACGCACCTTCTATTAAGAAAACCCGCGTATGCCTTATGACATACACTTTTCATCATTACTCTTGCACATACTGATATTCCTTTCTTCTGCAACTTCTGTACTACTTGTAGAACATCAGATTTACATCATTAATTAGTATATCAAGTCAGTTTCCATCAAGTACAACTTCATCAAGTAGGTTGCCATAATATTCTTCAAGTGTTGCCATCATCGTCATCAAGTGGGATGCCATCAAGGATAACACATTGCATCATATTGCCAACATTCATCATCCAAACTCCGCTCTGCAAGACCGCTACCCTGCCAGAGCGATTTATCACCATTTATCGCAATTTATGTCCTTCATATCCTCATCTGCACCATCGTGCTCATTATCCACCTCACTCGCCACCCCATCGATTGTTTTCCTCACATTTTATTGTATTTTTGCAGGGTTGCTGGAGAAAAAGGACCTCCATGGTTCAGCTCTAACATCTTAATGGTGCATTGCGCAGACAGAATTAAATCTGGGAGTGAGTATTGTCGTGGAGATTGTCAAAGAAAGTGGCTGACAAGACCTACATTAAAGAAAAGCGGAGCTCGAACTCTGAAAATCTCCCGGCACCATTAAAAAACCTGAGCTAACCTGTCAGAAGAAAAAATGGAGCGGCAAGGTGTCCCAAGTAAAACGCAAAGGCGATTAAGGCCCAGTAATGAAGATCTTAAGCCTGGAATCAGTGGTTTAAGAGGCAAAGCACCAGTTTTTAGATCTTGCGCACAGTAAAAGGTAACATCAGGGTTCATTTGTCAGTAGAATGTTTTTCTTCGTCAAGTACAGGGCGCCCCTACAAATTTTTTTATGCACAGTGTCCCTGAAGTAATTCCCACCCTGACAGCAGTTCAAAACCACCAGAGCATTTATATGGCAGACTTCTCAGTAGTTTATTTCATTTTTGTTCAAAACACCAAGGGTACGACAGCCGAAATCTATCAAGATCATACCTGGAGAAGATCACCTTCCACAAGGGAAGTGACAAAGATTAAATACACAACAATCAAACAGAATGGGTTTCGGCCCTGCATTCATTTCTGTGTTTAATATCACATTTAGTGTTCACCTACTTCCTCATTCGATCTTCTGTTCATCATCCGCTATAAAGCACAGAGGGAAATTATTGTAATGGTTATTGTTTGTTGATTGGATATCAGTAGAATGCAAGAATTTTCCTCTTAAGACAAGTTCTCTGTGTAATATTCTAAGATAGGCTGAGATTTGATGTATTCAGGCTGAATGTTCAAGATGTGGGCAATGATGTACTTGATTGGTGTTGTTTTTAATATGACAAGCATGTTTCTTTGGATCCTGATCTAAAGCAGCTGGTGATGTTTTCCTTTCTCTGTATTTGTGATTGACTTGCTTTCATTTCATTATGTTTCTTCAGGCTCGCATCAGAAGTTTGACATAAGACTTACCCTTGATATGTACCTTATGCTGCTACTCTCCCGGCCTTTATGTTTTCTGCTTATATGTGTATCTGAATATTGATTTCAATTGATTTAACCAATGTAGTGGATGTCATTGCCTGCTCTCTGATGTATGAATTAATTAAATCTATATTTAGATGTTCTTGTTAGGATTTAGTTAGATGAGTTGAGAACGTTGGGAGGTCCAGAACCCTGTCTCTGCCTCACTAGGATATTTCCATCTCATTAAGCCTTTCTAAGATCCCTTGTCTTGCCTCCGGTTTTGTCCAAGTAGGTCTGGAGTTAAATGACCTCTAACCTGATCTGTAGACAGAATTGGTTGGTTCCCATTCACTCATTTTCAGTCCTTAATGTTCCATTCCATCAACCATATTTAAGATCCAAATGCTCTAGATGACTAGCCCAACTGAAAGCTTGCACATTGAATACAAGTAAATCCTTTCTTGAATCCATTGCCTAATGGCCTTGATGTTCCCTGGATTATCTATCTTTGCCTATTTTCTTTTTTTCTCATCCTTGTCTTATATTGGACCTTCCTTTCCTGATTCCCAACAACCAAACATAAACAATCAAACAAACAAACCCCGTGCCTATAACTAGTCTAAAACCTTAACATTCGAGCTTCAAAAACACAAACCTTTGACAACTATAGAGAGATCCCTCTCTGGACCTAGGAGGGCTAGATCCTAGGGTCCCAAAGTGGTTCTATGTTGTCTCATCTTTTGGTCTTGTCAACCTGGCCAAAACATGGGAACCCCAACATAATGGCGACTCCGCTGGGGACTTCTGAGTGCATTTCACCTTAAACATTCTTAGAGACTCGGAAACCCAAAATCTCTGGTTAGGTTGAGAGTAAGTCACTCCTTTCTTGAAACGACCTCCATTGTCGAGTATCCATCATACTCTTAGATAGAGCCTGGAAAGGGCCAGGTAGCCTCTGGATCTCATCCTCTTTTGGAGGTGACATATCTGGTAAATGCCCTTCCAGTCAATCTCTGGTTGGAGTTTGTTGTTTTTGAGGTTATTCTTGGGAGGAGATAGTGCTTGAGCACTGTGGTGGACAGTGTAACCCTTTTGACATACCCTAAACCTTCCACCTGGCGACTCCATTGTTCCTAAACGAAAAGACTCCACTGGTGATCAGTAGGCCTACTGATTAACTTGGTTTCACATTAGACTCCACTGGGAGACCAGCCTTTGAAACAACGTTAACCACAACAGAAGTAACAAGTAGGGTTAAGCTGCTGGGATAGGAAACAACATTCTGGCTTTCAGAACCATTCACACAAGAGCTTATCCCAACCCTGATCCACCTAAAATAGTTGAAAATCCGGAGAGTATCCTCAAGGGAGCCCCTACACCTAAAATACCAACTATTTCCAGTCACATTCATAGAGCTAATTTTGCACGAGAAGACTTAACAGCTCTATCACATTTTCTCCCTGACCTAGACCCACCTAACAGATTACCTAGAACTAGGTCATTCAGTCATCTAGACCAGCCAGACCTTGAGTTTCACGGTTCACCATCTCACAGTGGTCAGCACACTAGGGACGAAGGAACCCCTCCATCTACACCACCTGATATCCACTTCATTCAAAACTTGGGGCTCTCCCACCCTAGATCTGCTCAACAGAATTCTGCTGGTCTTAACATCCTTGTCATCCTTATACCAGCTGTGCAAATCAATCCTTTACCTCATCAGAATATCGTCATGGCAGCTTGGTATGCACCTCTAGTTCTACCTCAGCCCATGTTTCCCTTACCTAATGATTATCAGTCAAAAATCCCACACTTTACTGCAAAAGAGTCCATAACAACTCAACAACATGTAGATAAAATGGAGGATTCCTTTGATTACATGGAAATTGACTATGAATCAATCAAAATGAGAATATTTTCCCAAAGCCTAGGAGGTGATGTAAAGAAATGGTTTAAGGGCTTACCTCCTGGCAGTATCCAAGATCTCCCTGCATTATATCAGACCTTCATAAACAAATGGGAGACTAGGTCAAACCCTCGTCAACTCCTAGCCGAATACATGAGCCTCAAAAGGAATGTAGGAGAGAGTGTCCATGATTACACAACAAGATTTAATAGCATTTACAATTCTCTCCCTCCACATATGAAACCTCCACAAGGTATGGCCCTAGCAAAATACCCTGATGGGTTTGATGCTGACATGGCCTATGAGATTAGGGATAAAGAATACACCATGTTGGAAGACATGCAGAAAGGGGCTGTAAACATAGAAGCCAATTTAATCGAGAAAATAGCAAGATTGAGGTCTGAGAGGAGGGTAACCTATAGGGACGACAATGTAGCCTCCACATCTGATCCAAACTATGACAAGTTGTCTAAAAACATGGAAGAGCTACAAAAAATGATGAAGAAGATGGTTGTCACAGTTAGCAATCAGAACAGAAACCAGAACCAAAATCAGAACCAGAAATTTAGAAGAAACAACAATGCTCCCAACAGATAGAGAGAGTCGGATCAACAAGTAATTCCCCCATTCCAATAAAAAATTTTAGATGAAGATGAGGGAATCATAGAAGAGTCTGAAGGGAATATGATAAACATGTTTGAAACAGAAGACTCAGTCTTTAACTATGATTCAGGGGAAGACCAACCCTCACCTTCATACGAGGAGGAGGAATGGTCAGAAACTGAGGATTACAGATTAGGATTTGAAAATGCCATGATGCAGGTCAGAGAACAATATGGACTCAAGAGCAAGAAGAACCAAGACACTTCCAAACCCAAAGCTCCTGAGGTGACCATCAAGAGAAGGCCTGACAAACCTTCTAAAGTGACTGCTGAAAATAACAAATCAACAGCTGAAAGTTCTGGTAAACACAAGGAAAAAGACAACCAAAATGTTGAAAAACAAAGCCAACCAACCAGCAGCACTAGCACTGCAGTTAGTGCTCCTGATAAAACGATTCCTGACCCTGTACATAGTGAGAAATCACAAACTGATTCAGCCACTAAGGAAGTAGCAAATAAAACTAAATTGAGTGCTACAAAGGTCCAGTCCACTTTCAATCCGGAAAGTGAGATTGCAAAAATCAAAATCTCGGTACCATTATCTGAGCTGGCCACTCAGAATATATATAAAGGCCAAATTTTGAGAGCATTAAATCTGGGGGAGAATAATGACACTGTGAATTTGAATGATGACCAACCTTCCCTTTTGTTTGGTCCAAAGATTGAGGGAAAGTTTTAGGAAGGGGTGGTTCCACCTTTTTATGTCAGTCTCAACATTCATGAAAAAATCCTTCATAATGCCATGCATGACTCTGGAGCATCACACAATCTAATGCCTAAGGTAGTGATGGAAAGGTTAGGCCTAGAAATCACCAGACCCTACAAATACTTATATTCATTTGACTCTAGCAGAGTGAAATGCCTAGGACTAATCAAAGACTTATGTGTGAGCTTGACCCAGATTCCAGCTAAGTGTATGGTCATGGATGTGGTGGTGGCAGATGTGCCACCCAAGTATGGCATGCTATTATCAAGATCATGGGGAACCAAGCTGCAAGGAACAATGTAGATGGATGGCTCATATGCCACTGTCCCTATATTTGGCCAAATTAGAAGACTGTATAGAGAAGCTCAGATGAAATTCCTAGTCAGTAGCCCCGAGAAGCCTGAAAACTCTCCTTTATACTCTGTACATATGGATCTCGACTCCTTCATTCTTTGTAATGATGAATCCTTGGAGGAGTCAGCATCTGAAAACATGGGTATAAACGTAGAGGCTGAAAGCACAGACCTGAGCATAATGGCCGCTTTAGAGGAAATCGAAGAAGAAAACAACAGTGAAACCTGCAAAATATGCAGTGGAAGCCTAACTCAGGATGAACCAGAAACAAAATGCAGACAGCCCATTAGTCACACCCCACAGACCGATACACCACGTGAAGAACAAGATGACCCACAACCTAGTATAGACCCCACAACGCAACATACTGGCGAAACCCTGTGGGAAATGAACTTCGATGGGTCCTGTACTAGGCAAACTGCTGGAGCAGGGGTGTGGCTAAGTAACACAGAAAATGATCATGCAGAAAGCCATGCTGTGAATCTGCATTTCAAATGCACCAATAATATTGCAGAATACGAGGCTCTCATTCTTGGCTTAAATTTGTTGAAAAAATTAGGGGCCCATAGGATAACTGTGCATGGAGATTCTGAGTTAGTGATCAAACAAGTGAATGGTGAGTACTGTTAGCCATCAGTATTTTTTACATGTTAGTGATGACTATATATATAACTGAGTTTTCTAGAAGCTGATTTCCTTATGTCAACCTTTCATCTAGAAAACCCCCCTAAAAAACTTTTTTCGCCTTTCTACTTTTCAGTCTGCCCATGTCAAAGTCAAAATCCATTTACCACTATCCTATCTAGCTTCAGCATTACTGGTCTGCCCATCAGCTTTAAAAGGAAAATCCAAATCTGTTTCAAAAGTCTCCCCTATGTTAGGAAGTGGCGCTTTAAGACATTGTACCCTTGGCGATCATCGAAAAGCCAAAAAGCCTCCATCTGTTACAGACCAACCATAACTGACCTCCCACTCTGCAAATGAAATTGACAAATAGATCTAAGTCGCGCCACTTATATCCCTAGGTCTCAGCACTGCATAAACCCCAATCTCAAGCTGACTATTAGGTGTTTCACAGTGTTTTATGGATTCTGCAAAGAACAGGAAATATAACTTCATCTCAGGAGTAAATGCTTGGATCTACAGTTAGAGGAGCAGCTGCTTCTAAATGTATTATGAGCCTGAGGTGAAGCTGCAAAACAAAGAGTCACTCATCAAGACCTTACAGCTCTTTCCAGCATGAAAATCACAGTAAGAAAAAGACATCACTGTCACAGCAAACTGGTAAATTGTCATGGCCCAGAACCTCCTTCATTTACAAGCAGAGGGTTAGGGCGCCTCCTTCATCCACAAGCAGAGGGCGTTGGCCAGTATTGACTTTAAAGATTGCAAAAGTCCAGGTTTGCCTTTTACTAAACAGTGAAACAATATCTCCAGGTTTTATGAATGTGACTGATGATCATAACAGGAATAGAGTTTGAAATATGCTAGCTCAAAGGAAAAAAGAGTCTGGTCTGATAAAGGAGGTCATCTGAAGCTTTCAAATCATGTGAATTGCTGAACTTTAGAAAGGCATGTCATTAGTAAAAATTCCAATCATAAGTAGCCTGCTTGTCCACAAGATCAAATGGAATAGATGCTGACAAAAAATGCCATTACACAGGCAGAAAGAAAGTTCTTGGTTTTTCAAAAGGCACTGACCTCCATAGTCACAGAGACTATTTTTCAAGTAATTTGTCATGAGATGACCAAAGAAAATGATGACATCTCAGTTTCCCTCAGAGCAGTACAGTAAGACAAGGATACTTTGACTAGGGTTGTTCTGAAGCATAGTGGTGATTGCAAATAGAAGGTACCAGTGTTGATGTTTTTTAAGTTGACTGCCTATCATCATAATCCAAGCAAATCCTTGTCATGCAGCATTTTCAAATAATCTTCAGATACTTTGCTCAGTGAAGAGCCTCCTCCATTTATGAGCAGATGGCCAAAGCATTGCAGGTTGTTGAAAACTGATTGATCTAAAGTGCAGTGGAAGGATACAAAGAAAGTAAATAGAAGTCATTGCACAGGTAAAAGTTAGGGTTTATGATTTAAAAATATTGGTTTTCCTATTCAAATGAAAATGTCTTTCAAGAAATACATTATGATAGACAGGAAACAATATGAGTATGCATGCATTAATACCAAAAAGGAACAGTTTCTTTAAAGGAAAGGGCTAAACAACACCCCACTGTCACCTGCCAAGAAGTCTGAGAGAGCTCCTTTTGAGTAAACATAGAAATATAGTGTGAAAGCATGCAACCAAAAGATGGCGCTTACAGTCCAGGGAGAAGCCTATAAATCACCTGGAAGCAGCAATTATCAAACAAATTGGAAGAGCACAGGCCATCTCCTGTTAAAAGGACAAAACAGTTGTCAAGATTTTTCAAAATGCTCTTTGACACATTCTGAGTGATTTTCTTTAAACATCACCTAAAGTGTCAAAGCAGGGGACAGAGTTGAGCTTTGGAACGTTTCTCTTACAAAAAGACCGATGCACTAGTCAAAGCAAATATTAGGGAAAAGAGTTGATAAAGCACTTAGAGGAAAAATTTGTCAAAACCAAGTTTAAAAGGGTAAGCCATCTCCTCTCAAAGGTCAGAGACAACTATGCTGTTCATGAATAAGAAAGTATAAAAGTTATTGAGGTAGCATTTCAAATTCTTCTGCAACCAGGGATCCTACAAGTCAGTCTACAGGTTTATCAAGTACAAGAGTGATTTGGCCTATTTTCAGTTTCTGGAGAAAGATTTTAAAACAAGTATAGGCCTGTTCATCACAAAAGGGAAAGGGTACCATATCAGTGCATCTTGAGCATAAGCAAATACAAATGCATTTTATACCCACAGTCAGAAAATAGATTTAAAGGTCTTTGATATATTAGTAAGAAAATGTCACATTTTTAAAGGGACACGAAAGGGTCGGCCCTAAACAGAAAGTCATTGTTCAAGTTTATATACATATTCAAAATGACAAGGCCACAGTTTAAAAACCAAACAGAGTTGAAAACCAACGTCACTTTTCAAAGTTTAAGACCGTTGAAGATTTGTTTTGAAATGACACAAGGGTGAAGGTCGAGGGCGATTTTATCATTTTCAAAACTGCATACAAAGTTCCATACCTTCCCTTAACATCAAAACCAGTGAATCGGGTCGATTTGCAGATTTTTGCGTTGTTAAAAGGCCGAGCGATGCGCCTGGAAACCCGTGCGACGTGCCTGGGAGAGTGTTTACACTGCCCGTCAGTTCATGCGCGATGCGCCTGTACAGTGGCGCGACGTGCCTGTACCGGGCGCCCGACCACCCGACAGCCCGACTCGACAGGCCACCCGGGTGGCGTTTTTTGCGCGACGTTCTATCTTTAAAGAGTGCCGCGCAGGTTTGAGGATCTCCAGAGCTGCTCCAAGCTTTTCTCCAAGGTTTTCTTCGGCGATTTCAAGAGGTATTTTGAGATTTCATCCAAATTTCCGAAATTGCCAAACCTGGACTGTGTTTGTTGGCTTTTTATAGGCATTTAAAAGCTGGTTTTCCAAAGTATGGAGAAATTTTTCCAAGGCAGACTAGTAGGCTAGTTTAAAAGAAGTCTTTGCTGTTGAAGGGAACAGGGCATTGATTACCCTACTCAACCACCGAAAAACATTATTCTCTGAAAACTCTATGACTGTTTTTATCCATCAAAACCTCACTGCCAAGTAGATTTCCAGAAATCATAAAAGCTTTCTTCCGAGGATAACTGACATTCCACATTGAAAAGGCCCTTGATTATTGCGGAAAAGAGCAAACTCTTACAGCCTTTGCTCAAAGCTTTTGAAGTTGTCCTAAAATCTGCTACCTCTATTTTAAATATGAATTTGCTTATATGCTCACACCAGGATGGAAGCTTAATGAGCATGTTTTTGTTGAAACGAAGTGACATGCATAGAGAGCAGTGAAATTTAGTGGAAGAAGGGGTTCTTGGTCAAGCAGAAGTCCACAGGTGGAGGCTGCAGGGGAAGGTTTCTCGCGCCCTTCACAAAGGGACAGTATTCACTGTGTTGTTGGTTGACTGCCTTGTGTTGTTCAAAGCCTATTTGACAAGTTGCTATCCATCCAAGCAGAGGTTTTTCTAACATAACCAGAAGGCCACATTCATAAGGAACCTTTGATTGTTTTGAAAAGAAGTCTTACACTGTTTCTGCCTAAAAAGTTTTATAGTCTTCTAAAAACTCTGTCATTTTTGCTCCAGTCCTGTGTATTGACTGTCTAAACATATTTATGGTGGTTTGCAATAGATGCAAGATCAGTGGAAGGTTGGCACACTTATACAGGGCAGAGTTGTTGATGACTGAAAGTCCCTTTGAGCAAAGAGTAAGAGGTGTTGAGTGACATCTTAAAACTCACAAGAACAGGGTGATCAAAGCATTTCTCATAGCAAGCTCCTTTCAGTAGTTTACCTTTCTTTTTCACTGTATTATTTCCTACTAAAAAATTGTTGACTGAGATATTCTAAGGGTGAACAGGTTACCTTCTGAAGAGCAGGGTTTTAATGATTGAGTTTTGTCTTGGAAACACAAATACAGGTGTTGACTGGCCTCTAACAAATTCACAAGAGGAGTGATTTCTTAACACTGTATACAGGAAATCTACACAGCAGTCTGTCTCATCTTTACTATATGGTGTCCTATTGAGAAGTTTTGCCTGGCTGAGGTACACTCAAAGGTAGCAGGCTGTTTTAAGGAGAGCAGAAGTTGTGTGTTACAAAAGCTTGTTGCAATACATCCAAATCTCATTGTCCATTCTGTCCAAGCAGTATAGTGATACAGTTTGATTCCAACAGGACTTTTTACACACAGTGGGGGCAGTTTGTCTTTTCCAAAGCATATTCAGGTCAAAATGCCTCCAAGGCAAGACCACAGGAGCGGTCCACATAAGAGATATGAGCCCATCTCTGCAGAAGAGATTAATGCTCATCCATCTGTACTTTTCAACTTCCATGAAGTAGGCTGCCTTGATTTTTCCCAGAAGATAGAAGAAGTCAAGAGTTTTTCGCCATTAACACACTTGTGCGCCCTGAGATTCAAAGAAAAACACTTCCAAGTAGCGGATCTTGATTTCAAAATTTCTCCAAGGTATGTGTCCAAGGCCACCAAGATCCCGTATCATGGCGAAAAATGGTTTAAACAAGCTCATCTTGACTTGGAGGATTACAAACCTTTCATCAAGCCTGAACATAGAGAGGCTGTCACTGCTATCTTCCCTTTTTCATATCTCCTTGACAGTTATGCTCCGCTTATGAAAGCCATAATGAAATATTTCACTTGTGAAGGGAGGTTTAATCGAATTTATGCCTACCATGTCCGCTTATTGATGCATTTTACCAGAAGCAGGCAACTAAACCTTCCTTAATTTTTGTCCAAGAGCATAGAGAAAATGGCATCTACTGTCCAAAAGAAGGCTCCACCTCAGCAAATCCCTTCTCTTTTTCATCATTCCTTGATCAAGATTATCTTCCTACACTAGCTAGAGAAGAAAGAAGTTTCATGGGACTTATTCATCAACCATCCAAACTTCTCTACTGTTCCTCCTGTTCATGTGTCTCCCACTCATCCCATCCATCGCCCGGTACCTTTGTCTAGTAGGCCTACTCCTAGGAGGCTCAGAATGACTACTGGACATTCAAGTCAACAGGAGGAAGGAGAGGGCAGTGAAAAGCAGCAAGAAGAAAGGGATGAGGGACAGCAGCAGATAGAGGATGAAGGACAACAACAGATGGATTATGAGGGACAGCAGCAGATAGAGGATGAAGGACAACAGTAGATGGATTATGAGGGACAGCAGCAGATGGATTATGAGGGACAGCAGCAGATAGAGGATGAAGGACAGCAGCAGATGGATTTTGAGGGACAGCAGCAAATAGAAAGTGAAGGAAAACAGGTCCAAGAAGAACAACAGCAAGTGCAAGATGAAGAACAGCAAGTTGGGCAGGAAATTGAAACACCTCTTGAGCCACAAATTGGACAAGACATTGATGAAGAACAGCAAGCTAAGACTGCCACCTTAACAGTGACAAAGATTGTTCCTAGCAAGAGGAAATTGCCCAAAAAGACACCTTCTAGCATGCCAAGGAGGAAAAGCGCCAGATTAGCTTTCAAAGGCAAAAGTAAAGTTGGAGAAAGTACAAAGCATGGAGGTGAATTAGCTATTATCCCTGTCCAAAGCGATGATAGTGACAATGAGGCCCGCCTTCTTGAAAATCTCTTAATCCATAAGGAAGGGAAAATTGATGCATTAGAGCAAGATCTTCAAAGGGCAAGGAATTTCAATCATTTCTTGGAGATTGAAAACAAACAAATGAATGTGCACACAGTTGTTCATGAGGCACGGGCGATTAAGTATAAGAAAGAGGCAGAAAAGGCGCAAGCAAGAATTGAAGAACTCATTGGTGAGTTTGATGATGAAGAGGAGGAAGACCAGCCTAGGCGGAAGAGGCCTAGGACCATCGGGCTTAAAAGAGCCTTGGAGAAGCAGAGAGCAGAAGAGCAAGCCCAGCTCCAAGCCTTTCCTCTCACTGCACTCCTTGAGCAGGAAATTGAGGAAAACAAAGAGGCTTGGCTTGAAAGAGCTAAAAAACATTTGGAAATGAAGCTTGAGAGGGCTAATAGAGATTTAGAGCTGCAGAGGAAGAGGACACACCACTTCCAAAAGCTGAATCAGTTTGCCCGGCGCAAACTAAAGGCAGCACAAGAGAAATTGAAGAAGGTAAAGGGGAAGTGCCTAGCACGGAAAGAAGGGAAAAGCATATCAGCCCTTGATATTTTGGCCTCAGCTTCGGAGCATGTTGCTATGGACCCTTGAGGGTCATGCATGCCAATTTTGGGCCTTTTTCGGCAACTTTTTGTTTTTTGGCATTTTTTGGGTTTTTGGTCAAAAACTCAAAATTTCGCCATTTCAGTTTGAGGGGTTTTCAAGGGAGGAGGATGATACCGATAGATGCCATAATTCTATGAGCAGGTCTCCAGCGATTTTCAGGGCATTTGGAGATCATTCACCCCCTCAAATTGGCGAAAAACACCCTCTTTTTGCACATTTTGCCCGCCATATCAGCAGTCTGCTATTTCCTGGCTTTTTACACACAGGTACATTTTTGGATCACTTCCAGGCCTCGGATTGAGATGGTTTTAGTTGCGCCAGAAAGTAGACACAGAGAGCTTTCCAGCAAGCCCTCATGAGCCTCATTTCGACATCGGGAAGGCTGCCTATTGCATCCAGCAAGTCAGGGGACCTTTTTCAGGCATAAATATGAAGTATTTTTGTAATTTTTGAACCTCAAAAATCTGCTTTTCCCAAATGTGCGTTAAGCTATTTTTATACTTGGAAAATGATGTAAAGTCAATATAATTTCCATTTTTAGCAGTTTTTTAGATATTTTATGGGATATTTTGTGCCTTGGGCTTTGCAAAGCCTCAAGGACAAGTTTAGATATTTTGACTTGGCCAATGGGATAGCTAGTTGCTCCATGAGGTTTTCCTCCCCCAAGCCTATTTATTCCATGGTTCTCATTGTAAATCAGAGGCTGAACTTGAGAGAAGAATTAATACATTGGTCATATGAGCTTTGAAGAATACACTTCTGTTATGATTTTTGGACTGCCTCTTGGATGCTTTTGAGGAATGATGAAGGATTGTTGATGGATTCCATGACATGGTAGAATGGTATAGTTTTTCTTGCTTTGTTGTTGTCTTCTAGTTTTCATTCATGATACATGCTTCTTGCTGCTATAGATCAATAGAGATTAGTTTTGAGATATGCCCATGGAGGCACCTCAAAATTCCTGAATCTTCATAGCTTGATGTTTTCTTCTTCCTTTGTTATGCTAAAGAATTCTTAACTGCTCTTTAGTAACCTAAGGATAATGTTTGCTAGTTTTATTTACAAGTTATATGCATGTTGAGTAGGATGTATGGTGTGCCCTGCCTACCTATAAGCTGTCCATAGTTCTGTCCATAAAATTTTCTCTTTGACTGATTAGTTGATCATCTTGTTGAACCAAGGAGGCCTAGTCCCGATCTAGCCCTTTGCCTAAAACTATGAAAGCTTGTTTGTCAAAGTGCCCAATGACTTAGAGACTATGTTTAGGCGTTTCGGCGTAGTTTATGAGTTGTTAGTTTGTCTTATGTGTTTTCCCCAAAGTCTGATAGCCATTTCCCGAAGTTAGAGGGTCTTATACCTCTATGTATGGCTAGAATGTTTGATTTCTATGTATTAATTAGCTCATAGTTACATTTAGCATGATTAATGGCTTGCTATAACATGTTTATGTCTGCTATCAACTAATTACACTTGAAATCCCTCGTCTTTCACAAGCTTGATGTCCATTTACTCCATTCTGCCCAAAGATCCCTTCTACCGTGAATCAAATCGGCCCTACAACAACCTTACATCATCATCTCAGAGTTCCCTTGACCTGTTTGACCCCATAGCCCAATTGATCTGACTTCTTGCCACTGCTTATGCTCCTGATCATTATCCTCACAAACTTAAAAACTAAAACCTAAAACTCACCCATAACTAGCGTATAGTCAACATAAGCAAACACAATTTAATAATTTTTTATTTATATAGAGCCTCCAGTCCGTGAAGGCTGTAGTCCTTGGGCTCCAAAGCTTGGTTTGATGTTACATCGTCATTTGGCTCACCAATCGGCCAAATCACGGGACCCTAACAAGTACGCAGCAAAACATCCTCGATTAAGGGCATATAGGAACGATGCCATGGACATGTTGAAAATTTTCATGGAATATGAATTGGTGTTTATTCCTAGGAGTCAAAATGTCATTGCAAACTGATTAGCTTGCCTAGCTAGTTCATATCCTTAGGCCCCAGCTGACCAAAAAATCATCATTCAGACCAAGTTCAGACCTGCAGTGCCAGACAATGAGAAATATTGGTAGGTCTTTGAAGGAGACAAACAGATTGAAGATTTTCTGGTGGGCAGAAATGAGTTTGAATTCTCTGATTCAGACTCAAAATTTGATGACAGCTGCCCAAATGAGGATCCCCCAGATGAACAAGAAACACCTTGTAATATAGAAATAAACACCTTTTTTAAAGAAACTGGAAGTTCAACCATAAAATGCGAAAACGCAGATAGTGCAGAAATAGAGGTGCTGGAGGCCAAAAACAAGAACATACCCAAAGGCCTAGCACCCTTAGAGGACCTATTTGATTTTGACGATGTAGCAAAAAAGCCCACTATAGAACATGCAAACTCCGATGTTGAAGAATGCAACATAGGCACTGAAGACAAACCCAGAATGATTAAACTAGCTAAGTCTATACCTGCAAACATGAGGAAGAAATACATCGAGCTGTTTAAAGAATTCATTGATGTGTTTGCATGGAGTTATGAAGACTTAAAGGCCTATGACACCAACATCATACAACACAAAATACCCTTGAAGGAAAATCAGAAGCCGTTCAGACAGAAAATCCGTAGCATCAATCCGAAATAATTGCCTGCAGTTGAGAAAGAGATTAAAAAGATGTATGATGCAGGCATAATTGTTCCTGCGAGGTTATCTGATTGGGTATCAAAATTAGTGGTTGTAAGAAAGAAAACAGGGGAAATAAGACTGTGCATAGACTTTAGAAACCTCAACAGAGCCTCCCTGAAAGATAACTACTCCTTGCCTAGAATGGAACACATTTTACAGAAGGTAGCGGGCTCTAAGATAATCTCCCTGCTTGATGGTTTTTTAGGATACAACCAAATACTAGTACTCCCAGAAGATCAACTCAAAACAACATTTACCACTCCATGGGGCACCTTCATGTATGTGAAAATTCCCTTTGGATTGATGAATGCTGGCGCCACCTTCCAGAGAGCGATGGACATAGCTTTCTCAGAGGAGATAGGGCACTTCATAGTTATCTATTTAGATGACTTGACTGTCTTTTCCAAAACTGAAGAAGAACACTTGAAACATCTGAGGAAAGTTTTTGAAAAATGTAGAAGGTATGGTCTGTCCTTAAATACTAAGAAAACTGTGTTTGGGCTGCAAGAAGGTAAAATTCTTGGTCACATTATATCTAAGAAAGGGATTAGGATAGACCCATATATATTTGAGGGAATACTCCAAATCACACACCCAAGAAACATCAAGGAGTTACAGTCCTTCATTGGGAAGATCAATTTCCTTAGGAGGTTCATTCCCAACCTTGTGGAGCACCTTAGGACTATGACTGACATGCTAAAGAAAGGTGTAGGAATTAAATGGACTGTAGGAGCCAAAAAATATTTCGAATCTGTAAAACTTGCACTCACTCAGGCTCCTGTGCTGATTAGCTCTGATTTCTCGAAAGATTTGCTGATCTTTTCATTTTCCTCCCAACACACCGCGGCTGCAGTCTTACTGCAGAAAAATTCAAAAGGTAATGAACAACCTATAGCTTTCTTCAGTAAAGCCTTAAGAGATGCACCCTTAAAGTACAACATCATGGAAAAGCAGGCCTATGCCCCGATTAAGGCCTTAAAAGACTTTATGGTGTACATTCTGCATTCTCACACCATTGTTTACGTACCGCATATAGTGGTCAAAGATATCTTGTCCCAGGACCCCGACGGGAAAAGGGGCAAATGGATTGCTACAATCTTAGAATATGACCTTGAAATAAAACCCACCAAGCTGATCAAAGGTCAAGGCCTGGCCCAGCTAATGGTTGAATCAAACTTGCAGGCCCTTGACATTAATATGATAAATGCCTTAGATGAGCAGGAAGGATTGCCCCATCCTACTGTTGAGGAGCAGTTTCAAAACTCTCCTTGGTATACTGATATCCTTTACGTGCTCACCAACCTCAATGCCCCTCCGGAAATGTCCAAAACCAAGGCCAAATTCATGAAACTCAAAGCTAGAAATTACTGCATTTTGAATGAGAACCTATACTGGAAAAATCCAAATGGCCTATTGCTGAAATGCTTGTCCAAACCTGAAGCTGAAAGTGTTAAACAGGAATTCCATGCTGGGGAGTGTGGAGGCCACCTAAGTTGGAAAGCCATTGCAAATAAGATACTCAGGGCTGGTTATTATTGGCCTACACTGTTTAATGATGTCCATAAAACGATAACCACTTGCCACAAATGTCAGATCTTTGAAGGTAAAAGGAAACTCCTCCCCCTTCCCCTACAACCCATCACTGTTGAAGGTCCCTTTCTGCAATGGGGTCTAGACTTTATAGGGGAGATTCACCCAGCCTCTTCTGGAAAACACAAGTGGATCCTGACAGCCACTGATTATTTCACTAAATGGATAGAAGCCATACCCACTAGGAATGCCACTGATTCTGTCATCATTAGGTTCCTAGAAGACTTCATCCTATCTCGGTTTGGCTATCCAAGGAAAATAATCACTGACAATGCTGCTGCCTTCGGATCTAAGAAAATGGTTGAGTTCTGTCACAGGTACCATATCACGCTTGGTCATTCAACTACCTATTACCCCCAGGGTAATGGATTGGCTGAATCATCTAACAAAATTCTGGTCACAATCATTAAGAAGCTGCTGGAAGAGAACAAAAAGTCATGGCATAAGAATTTGATACATGCTTTGTGGGCTGACAGGCTCACCACAAAGAAATCTATAGGCATGTCACCATTCCAGCTGGTTTATGGAACTGAGGTAGTATTCCCTACAAGCCTCGGAGTCCCAATGATCAAACTGGTCCAGGAGATCCAATCGGAGGAAGACAGCATGATAAGGAGAATAAATGAAACAATCCATCTTCAGCAAATCAGGGAGGAGGTATACAGCAGAGCAGTTAAAGTTCAGGGCAACATAAAGAGGCTATTTGACAAAAGGGCCAAAGCTTCAGATTTCAAAGTTGGTGACAAGGTTCTGAAGTGGGACTCAAGAAGAGAGGACAAAGGTAAACATGGCAAGTTTGACAGCTTATGGCAAGGTCCATTTTTCATCCAGGCCACTGTGGGTCCTAATGAATTTTTATTACAAGAACTTGATGGTACAGAGCTGTTTGGGGGTCCTGTCAATGGCAGGATGCTCAAACACTATTTCTGCTAATTTTTCATTTCCAGTTCCATTTCCATTGTACATGCCATTGCAGTTTTACTTTCAAGAAAATAGAGAAAATGTTTCCAAAAAATAGAGAAGGTAGAGGTTCAGACACGCTCAAAACATGAACCTCTAAAATGCAAAAGAATGGCTCAAACATGATCAAAATCTGAGCCAAAAGGAGCAGAATAGCTGGTCTTAATATACTCAAAATCTAGACCAGCAGTGAAAAGAAGAATCAGCTCTAATATGCCCAAAACCAGAGCTGAAATCAAAGAAAAGAGGTGACTCTAATATGCTCAAAACCTGAGTCACGAGGAAAGAAGGATACTTCAAACTGCAAATTTCATGCCTTCACAGTTTTGTTTGCAGTTTTCTACAAGTCTTCACTCCAGCGAGTCAGATAGTCTAATCCTGGCTTGGCTGCTTTTCAATTTCTGTTTTAGAATGTAGGAGAAGAAACCTGTTGGACAGTTTAATCCCAATAGGTAGTAGATTAGGCAGAGAAACATATGAGGCCAACTGTTTAATCTGGTCTCATGGAGAAATAAGGGTAGAAGTGGAATAGGTTGTTTTGTTTTGAAAATAAAATGTAAAGGGTTTGCTAGCTCAAATGCACCCTTAAGAAGAAAAATGCTAGGCTTGTAGTCTGGGTAGGTAGATTGATTGGAAGAAATGTTTCTGCTAATATAACATAGTCATATTGTGGTAGCTGATCAAAGAAAGGGATGTGCCAAGCAGCAGGCATCTGGCCTACTCCAAAGATTATTTCTGGTTTCTTGACTCCTTCAAGAAGAAGCCATCCCCATGTCGAGCCACTGTTAGCCCCCCTATGAAATTCTTGACAAGCAAGCTGGGGGCTAGATTATTGTGGAGCCTTCAAGGAAGGCCTTTCCCCTAAAAAACCATCCTCCTTGAAGTCTCTGAGTGTTATGCCCAACGCAAATCCTGTTTGCTGATCCATTCCTAAAGGCCTACTTTTCCCCCTTTGCACCCCTGTAATTATCCCTTTCTCCCCTTTTCCCTCCTTCTGTCAAAATACCTTTGTCTCCTAATTTCCCTTATTCATCCCTGAAATCCCCTCAAATCCCCTTGAAATCCTATTTCTGCCACTTGTTTGGCCTTTTCATCCTTCATTCTCTTATCGTTGCCCTGGGCTAGCCTTAAAACACTTTAAAAATGGGCCTAAATCGTAATTTCATTAAAAAAGGTCTTAAAAAACCCGTTTCGGACCTTATGATAGGCTTAGCCCCTTCCGCATTGGCCCCGTGCCTCGTTTCCTCCATGTGGCCCAGCGTTGTAACCACTCGCCAAAGCAAAAAGCGCTTATCTCAAGCCTTATCAGGCACAGCGTTGGCCGTTGATCTCAGTTGATCGGATGACGGACGTTAATTCTCCAACGCCCGCGTTTTCCCCGCCTATTTTCCATGTCGGGCCATCGCCGTCCATTCCCCTGCCAGATCGACGGTCCAGAACCTTTCCCGCCGGTGGACCCCGCCACGCACTGCCCAAAACCGCCCGGTTTATTTCGCACCACCCCTGCGCGCTTGGCGGTTTTTCCCTGTAGCCTAGCGATTCCACTCAGCTACCGCCACCTGTCCCCCTGTACGTTTCTGAAACCACCTTTTCCGCCCGTTAACTCCATCCCTCACGCATTATCTTCCTGACACAGATGCCCAGCGAAATCCACGACAGCCGTCAGATCTGGAGCGGCCCATCCGACGGCTATCGCTCGTCGAAGATGCCCGTTTTTTAATGAATTTGTGCAGTCAATAATCCATGTCTTGGCTCGCCCTCCGCAGTCGATCCTCGCCGTGATAAACGGTCCTGATTCGTCCCCCTGCCGTTGACCATTCCACCGTCTCCCGGGTCTCCACGTCATCCGTCCACTTGGCGTCCCGTACGCCATGTCACCCCACGTGCATCCCATTGCATTTAATCGTTATTTTTCGAGTTTTTTAATGTTTTCGTCGTCCAAACTCCGCTCTGTAAGACTGCTACCCTGCCAGAGCGATTTATCACCATTTCTTGCAATTTCTGTCCTTCATATCCTCATCTGCACCATTGGGCTCATTATCCACCTCACTCGCCACCCCATTCATTGTTTTCCTCACAGTTTATTGTATTTTATAGGGTTGCTGGAGGAAAAGGACCGCCATGGTTCAGCTGTACCATCTTAATGGCGCATTGCACAGACAGAATTAAATCTGGGAGCGAGTACTATCGTGGAGATTGTCAAAGAAAGTGGCTGACAAGACCTACACTGAAGAAAAGCGGAGCTTGAACTCTGAAAATCTCCCGGTGCCATTAAAAAACCTGAGCTAACTTGTCAGAAGCAAAAATGGAGCGGCAAGGTGTCCCAAGTACAACGCAAAGGAGATTAAGGCCCGATAATGAACATCTTAAGCCTGGAATCAGTGGTTTAAGAGGCAAAGCACTAGTTTGGAGATCTTGCGCACAGTAAAATGTAACATCAGGGTTCATTTGTCAGCAGAATGTTTTTCTTCGTCAAGTACAGGGCGCCCCTATATATTTTATTATGCACAGTGTCCCTGAAGGAATTCCCACCCTGACAGCAGTTCAAAACCACCAGAGCATTTATATGGCAGACTTCTCAGTAGTTTATTTCATTTTTGTTCAAAACACCAAGGGTACGACAGCCGAAATCTATCAAGATCATACCTGGAGAAGATCACCTTCTACAAGGGAAGTGACAGAGATTAAATACACAGCAATCAAACAGAATGGGTTTCGGCCCTGCATTCATTTCTGTGTTTAATGTCACATTTAGTGTTCACCTACTTCCTCAGTCGATCTTCTGTTCATCATCTGCTATAAAGCACAGAGGGAAATTATTGTAATGGTTGTTGGTTGTTGATTGGATATCAGTAGATTGCAAGCATTTTCCTCTTAAGACAAGTTCTCTGTGTAATATTGTAAGATAGGCTGAGATTTGATGTATTCAGGCTGAATGTTCAAGCTGTGGGTAATGATGTACCTGATTGGTGTTGTTTTTAATATGACAAGCATGTTTCTTTGGATCCTGATCTAAAGCAGCTGGTGATGTTTTCCTTTCTCTATATTTGTGATTGAATTGCTTTCATTTCATTATGTTTCTTCAGGCTCGCATAAGAAGTTTGGCATAAGACTTACCCTTGATAGGTACCTTATGCTGCTGCTCTCCCAACCTTTATTTTTTCTTCTTATATGTGTATCTGAATATTGATTTCAATTGATTTAACCAGTGTAGTGGATGTCATTGCCTGCTCTCTGATGTATGAATTAATGAAATCTATATTCATATGTTCTTGTTAGGATTTATTTAGATGAGTTGAGAACGCTGGGAGGTCCAAAACCCTGTCTCTGCCTCACTAGGATCTTTCCATCTCATTAAGCCTTTCTAAGATCCCTTGTCTTGCCTCCTTTTTTGTCCAAGAAGATCTGGAGTTAAATGACCTCTGACCTGATCTGTAGACAGAATTGGTTGGTTCCCCTTCACTCATTTTCAGTCCTTAATGTTCCATTCCATCAACCATCTTTAAGATCCAAATGCTCTAGATGACTAGCCCAACTGAAAGCTTGCACATTGAACACAAGTAAATCCTTTCTTGACTCCATTGCCCAATCGCCTTGATGTTCCCTGGATTATCTATCTTTGCCTAATTTCTTCTTTGCTCATCCTTGTCTTATATTGGACCTTCCTTTCCTGATTCGCAACAACCAAACATAAAAAATCAAACAAACAAACCCCGTGCCTATAACTAGTCTAAAACCTTAACATTCGAGCTTCAAAGACACAAACCTTTGACTATCATAGAGAGATACCTCTCTGGACCTAGGAGGGCTAGATCCTAAGGTCCCAAAGTGGTTTTATGTTGTCTCATATTTTGGTCTCTGTTAACCTGGCCAAAACATGGGAACCCCAACATAGGTTATGCAAAAAAAGTCATAAAACCCACAATTTCCCTTGCATGGGTGAAGCCTAAAAATTGTTCGAAAACCTTACTGTTCCACAAAAGCAACTACCAACTGGTTATCATAAAACGTCTCCCAACCTATCGTCAATTGACGAAGTGATTGATCTAATTCCAAGTATATTCAATCCTACTCTTCCATTGGAGAGTGAAACTCATATCACTTAGGTTGATGGCCCATTAATTGATTAAGTGGTCGACTTGATTTCACTTTGGGTCGATCCCACTCTCCCTATAGAGAGTGAAATTCATACCACTTAGGTTCTCCTTGTTACATCAGATTCTTCTATGCCAGGGGGCATTTCACATGTTTCCACAAAACCTTCTCCAAGTACTGAGGTCTTTTCCTTTGATTGGAATAGACTGAGAGAACATCATCTTCCTTCCTCCATCCATTTCCAAATCATTGTGAAAGCTTGTGGTAAGAATGTGCTTCGCACAATTGTAGATGAAGGTGCTTCTATTATTATTTTATCCTTGACTACTTGGCAAGCTTTGGGTTCCCCTCTGTGTGTGCCTGTTACACAGAATCTGTCAGCTTTTAACATAACCGTTAGTGAACCTTTAGGGATACTTCCTAAGTTTCCTATTACCTTGGAAGGTAAAACTGTATGTATTGGTCTTGTGGTAGTCCGAGGCCCCTTGGATTTCAATTTTCTCCTTGGGCAAGACTATGTCTATGCAATGAAAGTTGTCATATCGACACTCTTTCCCGCCATGTCTTTCCCTCACAATGGAAAAATTGTGACTGTTGACCATCTTTCATTCGTCAGTCTTGATTCGACTACCAGCCATCCGACACCCCTAAATTTTCCTTATATGGAAGTGGTATCTACCTCGCCACAGGTTAATTATGTGGCAACCATTCCACATGTTTTCAGTTACCGATGCAAGCAAGCCTCTCACTGTTTGCTCGACTTCCTTTGAATTAGATCTGGTAATTGACATGGTGAACCCTATGGGGGTATTTTAACACAATGTTGTTATCCCTATTGATTCCCTTGACATGGGTTCCTTCTGGAGAATTGTTCTTTCTTCTGATAAAGAAGTCTTGGACGCGATTATCAAGGTGTGTCCCTTGACATGTGTTCCTTCCTGTTGGAAGCCATGATCAAGTATATTTTGAGGGTGGTTTTTTTACTGTGTAAACCTCGTTAAAAAATGAAACAGGTTTCCTTGAGGATGGTTCTTTTACTGTGTCAACCTCATTAAAATATGAAACAGGTTTCCATGAGGATATTTCCTTTTACTGTGTCAACCTCGTTAAAAAATGAATCAATTCATCTTGCAAATAGTTCATTTTACTGTGTCAACCTCGTTAAAAGATGAATCATGTCATGAGGAGAGTTCCAATTACTGTGTCAACCTCGTTAAAAAATGAATCAGGTTCCCATGATAATCGTTCCTTTTCTTCTGTCAATCTCGTTAAAAAATTAAACAAAGTTCTATTAGCATAGTTCTTTTCATGTGTCAAGCTCGTTTAAAAAATGAAACAAATCCTCTCCTAATTAAGTTGAGTCTTTGACTAGATCTTGTAAATGATTAAGTCGAGTCTTTCATATGATCTCATAAATGAACCTTTATTCCATCCACCTATTAGTAACCATTAGTCTACTTAGGTGAATGGAATGAAGCTTGGGGGGCATGTGCTCTTGCAAGTTAAGCTTGGGCGGCATTGAAACTTATCTCAAGCACAATTTTCTCTCTGTTTCAAGCTTGTGTAAAAATGAAACAAAACTGTCTCAAGCACAATTTTCTCTCTATTTCAAGCTTGTGTAAAAATGAAACAAACCTATCTCAAGTATATGTTTCCTCTGTTTCAAGCTTGTATAAAAATGAAACCTATCTTGAGTCCATTTCGATTATTATTTTCAAGACTCGTTAGATGCATGAAAATCCCGAGATTATTTTCATTCTCGTAAAACACATGAAAATGTTGAGTTCTTTCCGTATTTTCCTCCTCGTAAATTAAATTGAAGTCAGCCACATGAGTGGACTTTTTATCACTTTTCAAACTCATTAAAAATTACGAAAAGGTGAAAACCATGGAGCTCCCTTTTAAGCCCTTTTTAGAATCTTTAAACATGAAAATATTTCCGAGAACTTGATTATTCGAACTCCTAAAAGTAAATGAACAGTCGTCTATTTAGTATAAGTTCACCCCTTTTCTAGACTGAATTAGACTATTTACGAAATTGGTATACATTGAATAATCATGGTCATTAGGATTCTCTCTTGCATTATTTTATCCTTTTTCGAGCTTTAGGGGCTAAATTCACAAAAAAGAACATATGGAATTTTCTTATGTTTTTCTTTTGACTCCCTAAAAGTGAAAAACAACGAGTTTTACTTTCTCTGGGCTCGTTAAAAATTTATGTTGAAAGAGATTATACAAACAAGAAAATGTTATCCTTTTCAAGCATCAAAAAAATAGAGAGGTACTTACCAGTAATGGTGGGGGGAAATTGGGAAAGAACATTCATTTTTGTATTATTAAAGGTAGTATGTCGCTCATGAACATGACACTCCATCACATTTGTGTCCGGCCTGGGAAATCCATTTGCCTCACAGTTAATCAAAACTCATCGAAAGTCTTCAGATGGTTTTGGGTATTATCATTGATTCAAATTCTTCCAAGTCACGTGTCGTGTCGCCAATATGTTCAATAGAAGTCCAACCTCAGTAAAAATTACCTTTCTATTCATAACCTTCAATTAAATCAGTCATGCCTGAGTCAGTCCTGAATTACTTCATTTTTTTCTTCAAAAATTGACATGATTTTCGTGTCATAGGCCCTCCTGCGATAGATCACTTCCTATCGACTTCAGCTCACTATCTAGGAAGTTGATCTATAAACCTTTTGGTACCGTGGAGCCTGCATGCCTTAATAGCGGGTTTCTTGCTTTCAACGATAGGTTCTCATCATTGAATTGTGATCAAATGATTCTATGAGTGTTCAACTTAAAAAATTTAATCACACTTCATATATTGTACTAGGTGTCCCTTGAGGACCATTGTAATCATTGGTGGTTTCTTTCGCATTTGTTAATGGTTCACATCATTGACCGGTAATCAAGTGGTTTCTACCATGTTCAACTTGAAGACATTCACTCACATGGTCAAATTTGTGCATCGATAGAGATGGAAATCAAGACCCTAGATCTAGTTTCATGCATCCAAGTTGCGTGGAGTTATTAAATATTCATGATTGTAAATATAGATACATTAATGGCTGCATCCATACTATGTCTACTATTGACATGGATCTTTGTGTATTTCCCTACTATTTCATCAAGTTATGTTTACTTTAAGTATGGGAATGCCTACCTCAGTGATGTTTATATCAAAGCATGATATGGTAATCCTTGATTGTTTATTTTAGGTCTTCAATCAATTGGTCTCTAATCCAAACCTTTGACAAGATAAAGAACTTCAGTCATCAAACATTTTTTCTAGCTTTGCACTTTAGACTAAAATTTGTCACCATGACTGTCAATTCAGATATCTCGCCATATGATGCTATGCCTCAATTGAATCCCCTATAAAGCTTGAAGTAAAATAATGCCAAGGAAAAAAGGATTTTTTTTTTTTTTTTTATGCTTAAAAACAATTTTGAGCACCTACGCAGTTTTCCTGAACAAAACCCGCACATGCGCAGTTTTTCTGTACAAAAACTACGTGGATTTGAGAATTTTTACTGCGCAAAAAAGTGTGCATGTCCACTCACGCACGTAAAAATAAAAAAAATTAAGTTATAGAAGCTTTGTTTGAGGAATATTATCCAAATTAGAAACCTCGAACTACTACATACATGCACCTCATCCCTTGGTATATGGAACTAAATTCATTTTCTTAAGGATCATATCCCTTGAGAAGTGGAAGTAGAAACCTCCTCATCCTTCCTATAAATTCAGCATAGGAATGAGATATTTGGAGAGACTTGGATTGGTAAACTCATGCTATTGGTTTTGAGTCCCAAGAGCTTGTCATCAAGGGAAGGAAAGGAGACCATTGGAAGAGGCTTGTGACATCAAGGCACCAATTTATAAGCTTCTTTTCCCTTTTATTTTAATACAATGTAATTGTTCTTTCCTAATTGCATCTATTTTGATGTTATTTGTGGGATTCCTTCATCACTCACATGGTTTATAACTGATTATTGATTCACTTATATGTTTTATGCTAGACTAAGGATTTCATTTACTTTTTATTTTATATGCGAACTGCTTTGATCCCTTTGAATTTTTTTGTTTATGCAGATTCCTTTTGGTGTGTCATGGAGAAGTTGTGGAAAGAATTTGGAGACACTCTAAAGAATTGAGGAAAATATGGTTATGGAAAGAACTGAAAGGACTTCTACAAGAACTTCGTTAATAGGTAAGTGATATTTCACATACTACATGTTTCATGTTTCAGTTATAGTTTAAGGAAAGCGCCATTGTTTTGTCTGTTTGTTTCTAGTTTTCCATTGGAATTCTAGGGAGATCGCTCTTATCCGCAAGAGGGATTAATCCTGGTAACAGGATGAAATTCCCATGCAACCACAAATGAATTTTCAAGATTTTGACAAATGGGCTATTGAATTTTTCGGACCCATCAACCCTCCAGGAAATAAGATAAGTGTGCGCTATATAATCACTTCGAAAAACTGTGTGAGCCGATGGACCAAGGTTGTGCCTGTAAAATACTACAACATAGAAGCATTTGCGTACTTCATTTTCAAAAATATCTTGACACAATTTGGGTGTCCTAATATCTTGATGAGCGACCAAGGAACCCACTTTGTGAATGAAAAAATTCAAGCTTTGACCAAATAATTCAAGATACACCATTAGAAGAGTACACCATATCACCCTCAGGTAAATGGTGTAGTGGAAGCTTTTAAGAAGATATTAGAGAACACGCTCACTAATATTTTCAATGCTAACTGAAATGATTGGGATGTGCACGTGCCTGTGGTTCTATGGGCATACAAGACCACATGTATGAAGTTGATAGGGAAGACACCTTTCAGAATGGTGTATGGGCATGAAGTTGTTATGCTAATGGAGTATATTTACCCAATTTTGTGCATTGTTGTGATCACTAAAATGGATGAGTAGGATATTATGGAAGAATGATTGTCACAGTTGGTCGCACTGGAAGAGGAACGATTCATTGTAGGTTTACATCAATGTACAAAAGGTGGGTGAAAAGGCTTGGCATGGTAGGTGTTAGCTCCTTGTAATTTGTAAGATTGGCAATAAAAAATAGCAGAGAACAACATCAAACAACTTTGGAGTCCAGGACCTAGCCTTACTTGGGCTCAGAGAGGGCTCTCTTTGTATTTATGATTTAACTAATTGAGCTTTATGATTATATTTTCTGATTTTAGGCTAGTTATAAATATTGGGGTTGTTTGTTTGATTGTTTGTTTGGTTGAATAGATATAATGTGAGAAGCTTAATCCATTGGGCTATGAAGTCATAAAAGGGTTTAGTTGTACATCAACTTTTCAAGGGTTTTCACAGGGAAAGCTAACTATGTCAAATGGATCTCTATGGCAAGATAAATATGAGATGACAGAAAGCTGTGAGTTTAGTAAAGCTAAAGAGTAATTAAGAATCCTTTAACTATACTTCAACATAAATTCAGAGAAGACAGTCTCTGAATTCTGCATTCAGGTCTTTAGAGAAAAAACATTCAAGATAACAATTCAGTGAACTTAAAGAGCAGTTAAGAATTATTTAACTAAACTTTAGAGAAAGCCTTAAGATAACAATTTGGTAAAAATCAAGAGCATGTAAGAATTCTTTAGCTATACTTCACAAAGAAAACCTCAAGACAACAGTTCAGTAAAAATAAAGATAATTTAAGAATTATTTAGTTATACGTTCAGAGCAAAACATTAAGATAACAATAACAGACAGAGTTAAGGTGCTTATGCAACATATCTTAATCTAAAATTTTTGTTTTTCTATGACAGAAATTGATGTACAATACGGAAAGACAGACAGAAAACATTAACAGAAAAGGGATAAAATCACCATTAACATAGCTCAAGGATCTTGTGAACGTGAATGTATTATTGATGTCCAACTCAAAAATAGTTACAGTGCTCCAATACAATAATCTTTGCAACTCAGAGTTTAAACAAAGTCCAACCCTTGATAATGAAAATACATGCAGTATTTAACTGCAACTGAGGTGGTTGCCCTAATATAGGGTGACAGGTTACATTTACTACAGATTAAATGAAGATTTGAGAATTGTGACCATGCAAGGCCCAAGCCAAAAATATCTCTGACAAATCTACTGTAATAATAACTTTCAAATTAACTCTTGAGCTAACTTTAAAATATCTTTGACCAACTACCTGCACAATTAAATTTTATAATAACTTCTGAACTAATTCTAAAATATCTCTGACTATAATATTAACTTTGGTAGCTTTCATTAAATCAAAATTAAGCTGGAGGTGGCCAATGTGGTTGAGAAGAGGCAAATGTTGAGTGGTCCTGACATCTGGCTTTGTCTTCCTCATTGATTTGTTCTCTAATTTGTATTTTAACTTTAGCCTGTATTTATTTGTATATCTTTTTACTTCCTTTTCTATCACTATAAATTATTCTTTTACCTTACTGTTTTATCTGCCTTTTCCTTCACTTTGTCCTTTAACTGTGTTTTTTGTATGTTTTCATCTTTACCCTAACTTCTCCTTTTCCTGCTTTTATCTGTTCTTCTTCTCATAATCCTCTGGCGAATAAGGCTTTTTAAATTGAAATCCAGAGAATTTGGACTAAAATTATTTTGGAACTAGCATCGCAAATTGTTTAAATCATCTTCTGATATGCAAATCACCTGCAAAAAATCAAAACAATTATTAATAAAACGGAGCTCCGTAGGGAGGCGAGCAATGGTTTAAAGGAATTTGGGAAATCTATAGAAGGAGTCCAGATAGTGGAGGTTTTTCAATTTCTACATTTAGCAATGTCCTTAAAGGTATTTTTAGAAACATCGTAGGGGTTATCACAGTGGTTTGGGACTTTACCGCAATAGCACAGAGTTATAATATTTCAAAATGTTAGTGGTTTCACCTCAGGGCACGGAGGTGGTTTTACGGTTTATCGCACAATGTGGGAATGGTTTATGGTTTATGGTTTATGATCGAGGTGTGTGATAAATCATGGGGATGACACGTGGCAGATGGGAGGGGTTGCAAAACCGCCCATTTCGCAACCCCCCGATGGTTCTAAACAATGGGTAGTTGGAGGTGCGAAAGGGATCAAGGGCCGTCAGATCAGATGGTGGGGATCAGACGGTGGTCAGGCGTTGGATCAATCGCAGGTCCATTTGATAATTGGGGTCAGGATTTAAATGAAGTAGAGTGGTTAAATATAAAGTGGGGCAAGGGTTAAATGTTTTAATATTCCAAAATTTTAGCCTTCAACTAAATGGAATATTATAGTTGGTTTTATCACTAGGTCAGTAAATAAATGGGTGGGGAGGCCCATAAGTCTCTTGAGTAGCAATAAAAACACTTCAAGTGTGAAAGGAGACCTTTCTAGCAGCTAAATAAATCTCCTCTATGTGTTAACAGGGTTTGGATCATGTTGATTCAGTCAACTCTGACCAAGTCAACAATGTTGTTAAGGAGGAGTGGAGATTAATTAGAGAATAACGCAGTTTTGGTGGGAGATGAATATCATGAAGGAAATGACCTAATTGAGTGGGGCCAAGGACATGAAAGCTCATATTCTACTTAAAGAAGAGGATGGCAGCCATTTGATGTTATTTTTTAGATTATTATTTTTATATTGGTCTGCTTAGACTTTGCATTCCTTTGTTGTTTAGCAAGGTTTCTGTGCTGTTTAGCACCGGGTGTTCACGAGCGGGAATCCCGCCTCTTTCCTTGAGAGGCCTCTTGGAAGAGTATTGTATTAATTTCCACATTCAGGTTTTCAGGCCAAGCTACAAATTTCTTCATAAACACATTTTTTGCAGGTTATTGTGCTGTGTTGTAGGGTGCAGTAGTGGACGATTAGATCGAGTGTCTTCAGAGCTAGTTTTTCAGTGGAGGAAGGTTTCCATCCATTGGGAGGCCTGTAAAGAAGCCCCTTGGGATTATTTCACACATTTTGCATTAGGCAAAGCAATATTCATCCCCTACAGTGCATTTTTAGTCTTGATCTATGTTATTTTAGGGAGGAGTTGCAGGGGTAGTTGCAGTGATTGTTTTGGGAGGAGATTTCTTCAGTGGAGGAGCCACTCTTTCATCTGAAGGGTCTGTTGGAAAAGGGTTGTATATTTATACATCAGCTTCAGCCATATCTTCTCATTTATATTTGTTGCAACATATCTTCAGCCCTAGGGCGACATCTTACATTGGCACATTGTGTGCATTTTTCGAAAACCCTCTTGGGTTGTCTTGGGAAGCTAATATAGTGCCCAGATCTGTATGTTTAGATTCTATTGGGGCCTATATCAATATTTTTACATCATTGTATCATCTCCAGTTGTATTTATGCATAATATAACTGCGTTGTAGCAGCTCTTCGACATTTTTGTGTTGCAGCAACATCTCACTTTTGAGAGTGTTTATGTATTGGAGGCCTGTGTAATCACATTCTATGCTTAGTGGCTCATTTTTTTGTACTTATTTGCTACATATATGATTGATAATATGGCATTATATTGGTCTCATGATTTCATGTGTTAAATACTTGCTGCTGCTTTAATTTTATGAGCTATATTACTGTTATTCCCATTTTGGGATATTACAGTGGTATCAGAGCATAATCTTGGCTCAGCCTGTGGATCTTAGCCATTATGCTATCAAGAGAAGAAGGAGAATAAGATATGTACATAAAATACTAAGAGAAGACTCCATTATGTGGAGGGAGGAAGGAGGAGAATCTCTCAAAGCTTCTTTCTAAATATTTATAGAGCATTAAAGGAGATCTCAAGAAAATGAGAAGGGAGATGGAATCTCCAGAGGAGTTTGGATTTAGAGCCAAATATATATTTGAACCTAATGAGTGTGAGCATGCAGCTACACACCAAGGTTCACAATGCATTCAAATGCACAGATCTATCATGAGAGAGATAAAAGAAGGAGGAATTCCTAAGAGGGAAACTCTTAGTGTTTTTCTGCAGGAGTATGAATCTCAAACTGAGAAGTTTAGAGATCATATCACTTTCCAGGATTTTTGCAAGACCAAGGTGGAGAGGAGAAAGAAAAATGACATGGGTATATTTTCTCTATCTACTTTTGATGGATCACCAACATGTTTAGCTAGAGCTTGGGTGGAGGAGCTACACACCTATTTGCAGCAACACCAAGTTTCTGAAGATGAAGCCATCAGAGTTGCAGCGCTGCACTTTGAAGGTAAGGCCTATGCTTGGTGGATATTTGAGTCATTTTAATTAAAAAAATTCCAATACTTATTCTTATGCAAGGTTCACTAAGAGATTAGTGGAAAGGTTTGGTGGAAAATATACTATTACACTCTTGCTAGAGCCAGACAAACCAAAACAATGAAAACTTGTGCATGGGTTGGAAGAACTTATAAAATCAAATCCACTTCAGAAAACTATTGGAGGAGCTCACATCTTGCATAAAACTTTGCTGGAGACAAGGTTCTATTTCATGTCTTTGAACAAAAGGGCATGGAGATCTTTTTTCCAAAAGAGGATCCAATTCTTGGGAGGTTTCCCATTCATATTGGGGAGGAAGAAACAACTGAGAGCAACAATGTTGTCATGTCTAGAGTAGATCTAGCACCTCATGCAGAAGTAGATGGAGCACAGACTTCAACTAGAGGGGTTCTTGTATCATTGCAAAGAATTCCCCAGGATCTCACATATGGAGGAAAAAGCACAATCAATGAGCAGCATGATTATGAGACATTGCAGATGGAAGGAGAAGGTAGGGAGGAAGGTCAGCATCACTTGATGAGGAGCACACACCCCTATCTATTTCAGAGAGCTAATTCAAATAAGAGACAGACTGATTTTCATTGTGAGGGCAAGGGCAAAGTTTCCCATCCATATGTACAGTCTACTCTTGACATTGATGTCTCATTACATGGAGGCATTCCACCAGGGAGGCCACCAGATCTGGAGTTGGTAAGAGACATCTTTCCATTTGGTTCACCACTCTTAGATTACGAAGAGGTGAAGACTTTGGAGGAGTTCAGTACAACGCAGAGAGTTTGGGGTAGACTCAAGGAGGAGGGAGACATTCTCCCATTTTCAGCGTTACCCACTCTCACTACATATACTGTGATGACAAAATTTGTTGTAGTGATGGAGGATGGCACCTTCATGATGCAAGGGATCTGCTCCATGGATTTGGAGAAATAGAGGGTACTTCCTTTGAGGAAGGAATCTTCCATACATTGGAGTAGATGGAGGCCACTCATGCTTACATTGGCCAAGATCAGGAGGTTCTTTTTGGATGGTGTTATAGCATCATTTTTCACCCTCAGGTGATTCATGATTGTCTTTATGGCTTTGGGCACCTATTCCTACAGACTTGAACAAATTCACTAAAAAACAGTGTTAAAATTCCCATACGCGGATATTCCCAGACTTTTCCACGTGTATACGCGAGTCCACATGTAATTTTCCGCGTATGCCATTAAAACCATTAAAAAATATATAAATTCCCTATTTTCGGACTGGGTTGATGGTTACTCCAGTAGTTCAACCACCCCAGTACGTGGCCAAATTTTTCCAACTGACTGAAACTACTTTGAGGGAGTATTAAAGCCCCTCATATGCATGGCCTAAGGGAGAGAGAAATTTTATAGACATTATACTCTGTTGGAATCCCAATTCAAGTCTGAATTCCTGTGCCTCCTGCACTTTCCCAGATTTATACAGGAAACCCTTGTTTCCTAGAGATGTTCATCCATTTATATGCCATCTCGAGTGCACAAGTCTTGAAATTTTCTTAGCGAGGCAAGGGCGGGACAGATCCGGACGACGGTCTGCTCGAAGATCGTGGAAGGATTCAGGTGATCTCTCCACTCTTTACTTCTGTACATGCTGTTCGTAATAATGAAGAACCATCTTGTTCCTGAACTTCTGTGTTAGTATCTATTTGTATATGTGTAAAGATTGATTATTAAGAAGTTATTATCGTTTATATAATATTTCACATGGATTACACTAACGTTTAGGAGAAATATATGCTGTACAACTAGGTTTCTGTGCATGTTCTTTCTTGTTTTCCAGGTTGAAGGAGGAAGAAAGGTTGCTGGGGGTTTGGACCCCGCGGGATCTACATCGAACGTAGGACTACGGGTGAGTTATGCTATCGTCGTTATCTAGTTTTTTGCATTCAAGTATGGTTGTGTGTGAGTCCTTCTGAATGGAATGCCCTGCTCTGTGGAGGTTTTGACCCAACAAACCTCTAGGGTGATTTTCCCCGAAACAGACCTGGCGACTCCGCTGGGGATCACATTCTTGTGATAAAGCTGTTGGGTGGTTTCAGCTGTTTGAAAGGTTTCCAATAGTTTTAACTATTATTTCCAGTCCAGTTAACTTTTTCTCAGTCAGACTGAAGACCTGGTTCTTTATCCAGGCTTGATCTTTTTTATTTTTCATTATTTGCTTTTGCATACGTAGTTTTTTCTCTACACAGTTGCGTATACACACTGTTTCTGTCAAATGTGGTCGCGTATATGCGGGTTTCCTTTGACACAGTCGCGTATGCACGCTTGTTTCAAAACTGTTAAAGCGCGTATTCCTGGGGGCAAATTTTGAAATTTTTGGTTTTTAGCTTTTCTGGTCTTGTCTGCCTATGGTGACCTGTTTCTACAGTGTTTTTTAATCTGTGGACTGTGTTTAAAGTGTTTATATGTCTATTTCTCTCTCCTTTGTTTGAAGACTCTCTCGGTTGGTGAAATTTTTGGTTGTTACGTTTGAAATTTTGGTTTGAGTACCAAGGTCTTTTCTTGAAGATTCTTGGTTGTTCTGCTTAATCAGAACAGAGAGCTCCTGCTCATATACTCTTTCCTTGTGTGTAGCTGCGCATTTTGATTTTTTACCTATTTGGTGCGTTTGGTTTCCTTGATGTTCAGTAGACTAGTTTTGTTACAATTTTCGAAGAATCTCTTTTTGATTCTTTGAAGTTTTTTATTGCAAGTTTATACTATTGTACTAAGTTGATTTATTGAGTTTCTTGTCTTCCTTTTTGCTCGTATAAAGCCCCGCTGCGAGAGTGGCATGGTTGGCTTTGAGCATTTTGTTGAAGTTATACTTGAAATTCAGATTTTGTTTGACTTAGTTACCGGATAGTTGAACTGGTCTTCCTGAAATCTCTTTTTTATAAACTAAAACTAGCATATAGGTTAGGAAATCCACTTTCCGTTGCATTTTGCATACTAGCCTCCATTCTGATCACTTGCCATAGGGTCGATCCCATCAGGTCATGAGTATTTCACCCATTTCACTCGCCGATTATTTAATCATGACTTGGTGGTAGAGCCTTCCTTTACATGGGCTTCCTAGTTAGTTCCTCGCTATCACTTGTTGCCCATGCTACATTTTATGTAGGCTCGGGAGTCCTCTTTAGTCCCGCCATGACTTATGTGTTGAAGCTTCATTCTTCTTCTTCCTCACTATCATTTTTCTGGCTATTACCCTAGAGGCTCCCTGGTGTTGTTGAGTTGTATTACTGCATTGCATATTGGCTACTTGTTTATCCTGGCCTTTAGCCGGCTTCATTCGGACTCAATGTTTAAGCCAACTTTTGACCTTGACTATCTGTACAAGTTAACCATTGCATGCACTTAGCTATCGCGACTTGACACCCTTTTTACCCATGGATGGAACATTCCTCTGAGTATCGCTTACCAGTTTCTACCACCTTGCATTGAGCATAGCATCGTTCCAATCCCATGAACTAGTGCATCTGTTTCTTGATACTCATTCTATCCATTGTACCATAGCATTCTTTTATTCTTTTTCAGGCTTATTATATGAAAAAGACAAAAAAATAAAATATAACAAAAAGAGCGGGAATGGGATATAACTTCGTAATTTGATGGCACTACAGAGTCAGTTTGTCGTCCTTGAACAAAGCACATATACTTATATATATTTCCTAAATTTGGGATGGTTTTAGTTTTGACCTAGGTTTAGCCTTTACCTTGTTTCACTTGTCAGTCCTCCCCTGGTTGGTTATCTCTTCCAATCATATGGAGAGTTTGTTCTGCCTCCTGCATAACAGACTTATACAGTGTCACTTTTTACTACCATGGTCATCATGAGTCGTGCTTTTGTTCAGGGGAAGTCTAACCAGAGTCGGCCATTCTGCAGTGTCTCTTGACTCATTATTCAGTCGACCTTCCCGGTCTTGTCAGTATCTTGTTCTATCACATCAGATGTTTTGGTCTTCTGCTCGTGCTGGTTTGAGAGGGTCTCCATTGACTTCTTGCTGGCGGGTTTGTCTCTTATCGACTACGACATATTGCTCTAAGAGAAAACCTAGAGCCGCACCCTGGCCCTATTTCCATCATTGATAGGTGACCTTGTGCTCAGCATTTGATCATCATTATGGGTCTTTGATTGAGTGGTTTCCCCTGTGTTCGACGTCAGCACACATTATCACACTTGGGATTCGTACAGTACCTTGATTTCCATTTGACCCTATCGGTGGATATCTTGCCTCTGTGTCAGCTTTCATTATTGGTTGGTTCAGAGGGTTTCTTTCGTGCGCTAGCTTCATCTTGTGCATGTCGGAAACGTACTTCGGTTTGGTTCCATCACTCTACTTCGTCCGATTCCTTCCAAATCTTGGCCTGCGGGTTACACTCGCGCTGGACTGATGTGGGATGCCTTAATGCCTTCCTTCTAGCAGATCTTTTCCCATCGACTCTGACTCATTGCTATGGGAATAGGATCTAGAGTCTTTTTTTCAGTACCTTAGGGTTTGCAGTCATCAGTGGCAGACTCTTCGCTATCGACAGTGGGGATTTATCATTGCCTCCTGATTGGTAGATTATTTCAAGTGTTCGACTTCAACTCATTTATTCGCACTTGTTAGATTGTACTGGGGCACCTTGACACTCATTTTCATTATTGGTGGGTTGTCTCGCGTTGGTTAATGGTATACATCATTGACCGGTAATCCAACGATTTCTCACATGGTCGACTTTAGCTCATTTATTCCCATTGTGTAGAATTGTGCCATAGTGATCGGTGAAGACCTCGGGTTGCATCAGCATTTCTCGGTTCACTTTTGACAGTCCATTCAGTTTCTGCCAGTGATGTCGTTCACCCTTATATGTTGCAGTGTCAGTACAACAACATCCTATATGTTGGCTCCCGAGTTGCGTGATTGTACCATTTATTCCACCTCTTATGATTTGGTACTTGGAGATTCAGTTACTTATATGATCAGACATCCAGTTTCAGCATCATTGATCAGCTTTCTATATGTGATACTTGGACATTGATTCAGACTTGTACTTCCGGGCCATGCTCAGATGATTCATTGTGTACTTTCAGTTCAGTTATACTTGTATACATTTTGGATCTATTCTGTACTTTCCATATGATGTATTTTTGACTGAGCATGGGTATGTCCACCTCAACATGATTTGACTCTCTGTTTTCTTTCATTGGTTTTTGGCAGGCTGAAATCTGGTGAAGTCCTCTCTTGTCCTTGCGAAGTTCTTTCTATGTGCATAATAAATTTTGGCCATCATGTACCCCTTCTGACCTCATATATTAGGGGGCATCTGTTATAGCATCATTTTTCACCCTCAGGTGATTCATGATTGTTTTTATGGCTTTGGGCACCTATTCCTACAGACTTGAACAAATTCACTAAAAAACAGTGTTAAAATTCCCATACACAGGTATGTCCAGAATTTTCTGCGTGTATACGCGAGTCCACATGTACTTTTCCGCGTATGCCATTAAAACCATTAAAAAATATATAAATTTCCTATTTTCGGACTGGGTTGATGGTTACTCCAGTAGTTCAACCACCCCAGTACGTGGCCAACTGTTTCCAACTGACTGAAACTACTTTGAGGGAGTATAAAAGCCCCTCATGTGCATGGCCTAAGGGAGAGAGAAATTTTATAGACATTATACTCTGTTGAAATCCCAATTCAAGTTTGATTCCCCGTGCCTCCTGCACTTTCCCAGATTTATACAGGAAACCCTTGTTTCCTGGAGATGTTCATCCATTTATATGCCATCTCGAGTGCACAAGTCTTGAAAGTTTCTTAGCGAGGCAAGGGCGGGACGAATCCGAACGACGGTCTGCTCGAAGATCGTGGAAGGATTCAGGTGATCTCTCCACTCTTTACTTCTGTACATGCTGTTCACAATAATGAAGAACCATCTTGTTCCTGAACTTCTGTGTTAGTATCTATTTGTATATGTGGAAAGATTGATTATTAAGTAGTTATTATCATTTATATCATATTTCACATGGATTACACTAACGTTTAGGAGAAATATATGTTGTACAACTAGGTTTCTGTGCATGTTCTTTCTTGTTTTCCAGGTTGAAGGAGGAAGAAAGGTTGCTGGGGGTTTGGACCCTGCGGGATCTACATCGAACGTAGGACTACGGGTGAGTTTTGCTATCGTCGTTATCTAGTTTTTTGCATTCAAGTATGGTTGTGTGTGAGTCCTTCTTAATGGCATGCCCTGCTCTGTGGAGGTTTTGACCCAACAAACCTCTAGGGTGATTTTCCCCGAAACAGAACTAGCGACTCCGCTGGGGATCGCATTCTTGTGATTCCCCTATTGGGTGGTTTCAGCTGTTTGAAAGGTTTCCAACAGTTTTAACTATTATTTCTAGTCCAGTTAACTTTTTCTCAGTCAGACTGAAGACCTGGTTCTTTATCCAGGCCTGATCTTTTTTATTTTTCATTATTTGCTTTTGCATACGCGGTTTTTTCTCTACACAGTCACGTATACACGCTGTTTCTATCAAAGGTGGTCGCGTATACGCAGGTTTCCTTTGACACAGTCGCGTATGCACGCTTGTTTCAAAACTGTTAAAGCGCGTATTCCTGGGGGCAAATTTTGAAATTTTTGGTTTTTAGCTTTTCTGGTCTTGTCTGCCTATGGTGACCTTTTTCTACAGTGTTTCTTAATCTCTGTACTGTGTTTAAAGTGTTTATATGTCTATTTATCTCTCCTTTGTGTGAAGACTCTCTCGGTTGGTGAAATTTTTGGTTGTTACGTTTGCAATTTTGGTTTGAGTACCAAGGTCTTTTCTTGAACATTCTTGGCTGTTCTGCTTAATCAGAACAGAGAGCTCCTGCTCATATACTCTTTCCTTGTGTGTTGCTGCGCATTTTTATTTTTTACCTATTTGGTGCGTTTGGTTTCCTTGATGTTCAGTAGACTAGTTTTGTTGCAATTTTCGAAGAGTCTCTTTTTGATTCTTTGAAGTTTTTTATTGCAAGTTTATACTATTGTACTAAGTTGATTTATTAAGCTTCTTGTCTTCCTTTTTGCTCATATAAAGCTCCGCTGCGAGAGTGGCATGGTTGGCTTTGAGCATTTTGTTGAAGTTATACTTGAAATTCAGAGTTTGTTTGACTTAGTTACCGGATAGTTCAATTGGTCTTCTTGAAATATCTTTTTTATAAACTAAAACTAGCATATAGGTTAGGAAATCCACTTTCCGTTGCATTTTGCATACTAGCCTCCATTCTGATCACTTGCCATAGGGTCGATCCCATCAGGTCATGAGTATTTCACCCATTTCACTCGCCGATTATTTAATCATGACTTGGTGGTAGAGCCTTCCTTTACATGGGCTTCCTAGTTAGTTCCTTGCTATCACTTGTTGCCCATGCTGCGTTTTATGTAGGCTCGGGAGTCCTCTTTAGTCCCGCCATGACTTATGTGTTGAAGCTTCATTCTTCTTCTTCCTCACTATCATTTTTCTGGCTATTACCCTAGAGGCTCCTTGGTGTTGTTGAGTTGTATTACTGCATTGCATATTGGCTACTTGTTTATCTTGGCCTTTAGCTGGCTTCATGTGGACTCAATGTTTAAGCCAACTTTTGACCTTGTCTCTATGTACAAGTTAACCATTGCATGCACTTGGCTATCGCGACTTGACACCCTTTTTACCCATGGATGGAACATTCCTCTGAGTATCGCTTACCAGTTTCCGCCACCTTGCATTGAGCATAGGATCGTTCCAATCCCAGGAACTAGTGCATCTGTTTCTTGATACTTGTTCTATCCATTGTACCATAGCATTCTTTTATTCTTTTTCAGGCTTATTATATGAAAAAGACAAAAAAATAAAATATAACAAAAAGAGCGGGAACGGGATGTATCTTCGTTGTTTTGATGGCAATACAGAGTCAGTTTGTCGCCCTTGAACAAAGCACATTTACTTATATATATCTCCTTCATTTGGGATGGTTTTAGTTTTGACCTAGGTTCAGCCTTTACCATGTTTCACTTGTCAGTTCTCCCCCGGTTGGTTATCTCTTCCAATCATATGGAGATTTTGTTTTGCCTCCTGCAGGACAGACTTATACAGTGTCACTTTATACTGCCATGGTCATCACAGAGTCGTGCTTTTTTTCAAGCGAAGTCTAGCCTGAGTCGGCCATTCTGCGGTGTCTCTTGACTCATTATTCAGTCGGCCTTCCCGGTCTTGTCAGTATCATGTTCTATCACATCAGATGTTTTGATCTTCTGCTCGTGCTGGTTTGAGAAGGTCCCCATTGACTTCTTGCCGACGGGTTTGTCTCTTATCGACTACGACACATTGCTCTGAGAGCAAACCTAGAGCCGCACCCTGGCCCTATTTCCATCATTGATAGGTGACCTTGTGCTCAGCATTTGATCATCATTATGGGTCTTTGATTGAGTGGTTTCCCCTGTGTTCGACGTCAGCACACATTATCACACTTGGGATTTGTGCAGTACCTTGATTTCCATTTGACCCTATCGGTGGATTTCTCGCCTCTGTGTCAGCTTTCATTATTGGTTGGTTCAGAGGGTTTCTTCCGTGCGCTAGCTTCATCTTGTGCATGTCGGAAACGTACTTGAATTTTGGTTCCGTCACTCTACTTCGTCCGATTCCTTCCAAATCTTGGCCTGCGGGTTACACTCGCGCTGGACTGATGTGGGATGCCTTAATGCCTTCCTTCCAGCAGATATTTTCCCATCGACTCCGACTCATTGCTTTGGGAATAAGGTCTAGAGTCTTTTTGTCAGTACCTTAGGGTTTGCAGTCATCAGTGGCAGACTCTTCGCTATCGACAGTGGGGATTCATCATTGCCTCCTGATTGGTAGATTCTTTCAAGTGTTCGACTTCAACTCATTTATTCGCACTTGTTATATTGTACTGGGGCACCTTGACACTCATTTTCATTATTGGTGGGTTGTCTCACGTTGGTTAACGGTATACATCATTGACTGGTAATC